>JAWMRA010000042.1:3239665-3336303 GCA_035584735.1 Pseudotriccus pelzelni
GAGGGGACGGGACGGGCACCGTGCGGGGCCGGGACGGGACGGACACCGTGAGGGGACGGGACGGGCACCGTGAGGGGACGGGACGGGCACCGTGAGGGGACGGGACGGGACGGGCACCGTGAGGGGACGGGACGGGACGGAGACCGTGAGGGGACGGGACGGGAGCGGCCGCGGGGAGCCGGGAATGGCGCGCCAGGGGTTGGGAACGGGAATGGGAACGGGGAGCCGGGATGGGAACGGCGAACAGGGAACGGGATAGGGAGGGGAGGGGATGGGAACGGGGAACCCGGAACGGGATGGGGTGGGATGGGAACGGGAACAGGGAACCGGGCACGAGAGCGGGATGGGAACGGGAACAGGGATAGGGAGCAGGGACTGGGACCGGGGTCGGGATCGGGACGGGAATCGGATGGGGAGCGGGAACTAGGAACCGGGAGTGGGATGGGGAGCGGAACGGGATGGGAACCAGGGACCGGGAACTGGACCGGGATGGGGAAGGGATGGGACCGGGAGCAGGATCAGGACCGGGACGGGGACGGTGATGGGGTCGGGTATAACGGGATGGGAGCGCGGATGGGGACGGGTCCGGGTCGTGGTCTGGGACCAAGTCGGGGATGGGGACCGGGACGGGGATGGGGACCCGGCCTGGGGTCCCCTCACCGGTGGGGTCCGGGGGCAACCCCCTCGTTGGAAACCGGCAACCTCCTTGTTTTCTTCATTTTTAATGTTTCTCCTTTTTTTTTTTTTTTTGCCCCATCCTCTTTCCTGGGGCTCGGGGCGCAGCTGCAGAGCCCAAGAGGCCCTGGCGGGCAGGACAGGGATCCCACCCCCGAAAAAGATCTTGGAAATTGCTTTTTCTCATGGTCATTCTACTGTGTGATTTGGAATTTTTTTTTTTTGTTTGGATTGGGGTTTTTTTAGTTCTTCTTCTGTATGGGGTTTTAAAGTTCCTTCCCTCAAAGAAACTTCCCCAGGCTGGGTCCGGGGGCTGCAGCAAGGGATGGAGCAGCTCCCGCTGTACATCGTGTTTTCCAAACCCGTCTGCCCGTGCCCGGGGACTGTTGGTAACGAGGTCCTGGCCATGCACGAATCCCAGAAACTGCTTGGCGTAACAGTTTTATTTTCACGGAGTAATCTTCCCTGTTCGCTGTGTTTTCAAAATGTTTGGCAATCAGTCCTTAATACCTACGCTGTTTTGCAAACTGGCTTTTTCAAGGCATGGCTGGCCCAGCTGCCGTGGGTGGGTGCCCTGTGCTCTGTGATTTAGGGCAAAGTGGACAGAAAATTGGGGGAAAACAGCTTACTTCGGGATTTTTATCACTGAAACGGGATTTCAGTGTTTTTGGAAAACTTCCACTTTAATTAAAATAATTATGAGATCCAGATCATTTTCGTATTGGATTTTCCTAAATACATTTATATTTAAATTTACTTTAAATGCCTCCTAAGTCTTTGAAGAATAACCAGCAGCCAAGCCTCTGATGCACTGCCACTGCAAGAAGATACTTGTGCCCAAGAAGGTTTTCAATATTCATCAGTAATGCTTTTATAGAGAGCTCCTTACAAAAATGTAAATACAGGAGGAAATAAATCTAAGTAAATCCTTTGCATTTGCAGCCCCAGACTTATAAATCAGTCCACTTTTTAATTCTACTTTGGAAATAGGGTTGGGAGTACAGTTACCTGCGTCAGTGCCATGCCAGAGGGGAGTGTGGGTGGTCCCAGCCTAAGCAGGAGACAGGATTTCAGGAGGATACAAACACTGCCTGGAATGTGCCATAGGCCATCTCTGCTGCCCCTGCCTCAGACACCTCCCCAGAGCTGTGACTCGTGTTTTCCACATATGAAAACAGCTTTCCTTCTCAGAGGAACTGAAACCATGTTTAGGATCTAACTTCGTGTGTCCTCTGGAGTTCAGATTGGAGAAGACAGAAATTTGCTGGGTTTATTTTCCCCATAAGGTTTTTTTGTGCCCATTTGTCTTGAGTGTATTTCTTTATAATGTACCAGGGAAAAACCTGCGTGGCAGTGACTGAGTTATAGGAAGAAGGATCTGCTCAATGACAGACCCCATTTTTATTGCGCTCTGTCTCTGCTGATTTAAAGTTTCAGGTTGAAAGTACCAAGTGGCAAAGGCTGCTGTAAAAAGGTGGCAACTCTGCCCTGCAGGAGCAGCTCAGAAGGGAGCTGGGAAGGACCCTGGGAGCAGGTAATCCCCACCTCAGGAAAAGTGCTCTGTGTAACACACAACACGGAGCCTCTGCCCTCACCCCCACTGCTTTTTATGATCTTGGTACTTAAATTAACCTTCTCAGCTCCCAGATGAAGGAGGTTTTACCCTATTTTGTGGACTGGTTAATGGTATTGCGTAAACCCTCAGTGCACATGCCAGAGGCTGGACAGGGAGCCAGCAGCTCCCAGAGAGTGGCTGCCAAGCACTGCTCTGTTCAAGCACTGCAAGGTTGGAATAACTCTCCTGTTTCCATGTGGTGCCCCCTCCAAGTTCTTTCAAAGTCTTTGTTACCAGACAGAAAGATGAGGACTGTTAGTCCAAAGCAAACTGGGGCTCCAAGTGCTCGTTAACCTTGGAAATGCTGCTCAAAGTGAGAATCCTACAGCAACTGGCTTGAGGGATGAGATCCCAAATCCAAAGGGCCTGAATAAACTAAATTTGGGTTCAGAGCCACTTCTCTGCTTCCTGTGCTGCTGTAACAGGATGTCCCAGGAACTGGTTACACACTGCGTGGGAAGAAAGAGAGTTCATGTGGCTTTCAGTGATATGTTTCAGTACAGTATTAAAGGATAATTTAAGGAACTAAGTTTATCCCATGAGCTGCTACTCTGGGAGGGACTCCATGAGATGTCTCTTCCTCTCTTCTTGATCTGTATCACCCCAGCGGAAGCTGCAATTTTGGCTTCCAACCTCTGCAATCCAGCACATCATTCCCAACTCCACAGGCTGAGCTGACAAGCCAAGTTCCCTCAGCACTGGGGGGGGAGGCACAGAACCAGATGTGTCATGTGCTGAGCGCTGCCTTGCATTTCCAGAATTGTCCGGGCTCCCCAAGGTCCCGGAATCCCCGTGTGCTCTGCTCACCCAGGGGCTTTCATGACAAGAAGAGAGTTCACAGTTCTCTACCTCTGCCCCAGGAGACCAGGAGCAGCTGGGCACAGAGTCTGGGAGCAGAACAGAAGCAACAGTGGAGGCTGGAAGTGTAAGAAATGCCAAAGGCAACCCCAACAACATCAAACTCAATTCCACTTTACACTTTGTAAGACTTCAAAATCTTTCAGATCTGAAAATTGCACTTTCCTGCTGGACGTTTGGAAAGCCCACCCTGCCAGGGACCAGAGCTGCAAGGAATCCCTGTGCAGAAGCACCAACATCCTGTGTCCCTACTCTTCAGCCAGGATTCTGTAAATTATGCTGGCTCACAGGGCCTCTCCCTATTCTGTGGAGCAAAGAGCCATGCCCAGGTCCTTGGAAAATCCAGGATCCTGGCCAAAAAGCAGGAGTTTGAAAAGCTGGGGCCACTCAGAGCTGCCCAGCTCCCTGCCATGAAGCCAAGATCTGAGCAGAGCTCTGAAAGGTGTGGCACAGATTCTGGAAGAGTTGGGAACTCAAAGCCTCACCTGCTCCAGGGCTAATGGAGAGCTGGGAGCCAAAAAGCCCTGGAGCCTTGGCTCACCCACGAGCTGCACGCTTGGAATCACAGCTACAGCTTGGTTTCTACATTTTCAAAACAAAACTATTTTAATTGAAACTTACACTGCCGCTTTTTTCCCCTTCTCCTCAGACTTCTACTTTCACAGGAAATTCAGAAAATCAATTTCCATTCTCTGACGAGTTCCCTCCTGTTTCTGGGAACTGGCGTTTCTTGGACACAGAAAACTCGATTTTTCAATCAGCCCCACTCGTGATGTCTAATACAGGAAAACCCATCACCATTAACATGTAAAAGTAATAAGCACAGAGTGGGATACATTCAGCAGGGAATTGCCTCCCTGACCCTGCAGCCCAGCATCCCACGAGGCCTCTTGAGCAGATCGTTCACCCCTGAGAACAAAACAACAGGAGGCCTCTCTCAGTGAAGTGCCAGACTGATTGCAGCAAGAGGAGCAGTGTTTTTATTGTCTTAGCACACTGGACCTCTATAAATTTTTGAACTCCCTCAGAAGCACCAGGCATGGGAAACAAACAGAAGTTAAGTGGTTTAGCCTCTGCCACAAACAAGGCAGTGGTAGACCTGAGGTTAGATAGCAACAGTAATTCTTAGCCTTACTAAACAATAAAGCAAACTGTTTCTAGGCTGCCATTAATGGCTGGTTATTAGGCTGAAGAGTAGCAAGTTTTGATTTCTCCAGCAGGAAAATTCCCCTGGAATTCCTCCAGAGTTCTCTAATGAACAGATGATCTCAACTTTAATCTTACTTCATAATTATCCAAGGGTAATATTTCAACGTGAACTCCTTAAACACATACAATTTCTAGAGCAAGTAATACTCCAACTAATGCATTTCTCCTTTGATCCACAAAATGAGAGTGCTGAGAAGCAACCAGCAATCAGAGGATGTTGAGGGTACACCAAGGAGAGAGAAACTACAAAGGTCAGAGTAACGTGATGTTTTGATCCCACACTGTCAAGATCAAAGATCTTCAGTCCCTGTGCATTTTTTTTAAGAAGCCAGAATGTCTTTAAGCTGACCTTTAAGCTGCTCATGGAGGAGCTCTAGCTGACATGCTATCTGCCTTCCTGAGATGAACTGGCACCAAAAGTTCACAGCTTTTTTCCTAGGAACCTGACTGTGGCAACTTTGTCCAGAGAAACTCGAGATACTCATTTTCATCAATAGTAATCTGCAAACAAACAAAAACCCCTGAAATAAAACCAAACTTCAGGCTAAACAGATTGTTTTCCACTCAGTTGGCCTTACCCTACAGCCTATAATTCTACAATTTTGTTTTAAAACGTCTAACTTTGATGTGTGGGGAGGGAAACCTGAGGGATTCTTGCTTCTGGCACCAAGTACTCAGTCCACAGCAGGAATGTCTCACTGAGGGCAGAGGGAGGGAGGGAGCCTGCCTTGGGCAATATGTTCCAAAACAAGACCAAGGTGATTTCAGTGAGAACAAAAATCTGTTTGGGATCAAAAGGCAGAAAGCCTGATCACTGTGGATCTTGGGCATGAACACAGACCATGAAGGTGAACCTTCATAATCCCTCTGAATCAAGTTTTAAAGAGATACCTGGACTGTCCAAAGGTAAGTTCTTCCCAATGCTGACAGCAAAAAGTAGTTGTGAGGGGGGAGAAACCATCTCTTTCCCAAAAAACTCATGCTCTAAATACAACCTAAGGCAGCAGAGAGGGACAGAGCCAGAGAGGGAGTTCTTGCACGGAGAATCTGCAAGAACCTCAGAAAGCAGGGCCAGGAACACTGAACCATTCCACTCCAGGACAAAAAGGACAAGAGGGCTGGCTGGGGAACAGGCCCAACCTATCTCATCTGGTAGAAGCATCAGAGTGGATAAACTTAAAAGCTTGGGGCTGAAGATTCCAGAGCAGATTGCAAATGGAAGGAAAATGTTTGTGATAAGAACAGGGAGAGGCAAGTTCCCACTTCCCCTGATGACCCATTGTTCTCCTGTCTGGCGGCTACTGCCTGTTTCCAGCAGATTGGCTGGGGTTTAACTTATACTCTGTCCCTTATCCTGGCAGGAGCCAGGTTTGCTTATGCTCCTGAGGCCTCACAAGGACCAGAACAACCCACACTCAGGTCTGTGACAAGGTTTTACACAACTTGTGCCACTGAGATTCTAATGCAGGTTAGGAAGTGAGATGGTGAACATCCTGTGCATTCTGAACAGTGAGCTGGCTTGGTGGGGCTTTTAAAGTTACAAGCCTCCAAAATGACATTCCCAAATCCCCCCTAAGTATGTCCAAAGTCTGCATTTCCAATGCAAATCACTCCTCACAGGCTTCCATCTTTTCCTGTCCCTTCACAGACCTCCCTCACCTGAAATCCCTGCCTAAAGTTTCCAGACTTCCTGTGTATTCACATGATAAGAGTGTTGGTCTGAACAAAGTTCAGTGTCCTTGTGAAGAGACGGGATTTTATGCACATCTCAATACCTCATTTACATAATTAATTCTGAGCAGAGCCGTTATGACTAGCATTAAAAACCATTCAAAACCAGAGCAAATTCAAGCAAACGTCCATTGATTCTTACTATACTATTTGTGCTATTTTACCTCCTTGAAAACCAGCCCAGGGACATGGGGAAAAGTCCACAACTTCCCTCCATTACAGGAGGTTAAAGCAAATATTAAACAGGGCATTTTCTTCTCTGAATGGAACACACTCATGATGAGAAGCAGAAGCTTTACTGTAACTGATTAATTGCTATTGTAGTCATTAAAAAGTATAACAACAAAACAGGGAAAATTAGTGACTTGCACCAAGCAGACAAGATTTATGTACTTACTCATGAATTGATTGCTCTGTCAGTTCAGAATTAAAGTCTAACTGTAGTACCAAATCACAAGAAATAGAATTATTCTTAAGCATAAACATCCAGAATTTTGTTTAAACAGTATCTTGACTTAACTTTACAATATTATAAGTTACCTCACTGTAAACCCCTAGGATCTTATTATTTACAGTAAATCCTCTCAATTACAGCCTCAAAAACAGTCCTGTCATGAAATAACCATAGAATTAGGTGTTAGCCAGGTAAGGGTACACGTGGAAAACAAGAAACCACAAGACTATTATTATACAGGCAATACAGTTTTATTATGTTCTTTCACCAATTGTAGCAAAAAACATTTAACAACTGAATGAATAATCAAGGGAACTTAATTGTCAACGGGAATTTCAGAATTATGTTCTAAATTTTAGACCAGGAAGGCTTGACAGGGAGAAAACAAACCATATACACACTTGTAATAATAGTCTCTATTATGAAGATTTAATGCCTTCTTTAAAAGCACTGAGATTATTGAGGCACCTTACTGCAGGTTATGGATCATCTCTTCTTTGGCAATGAGATGTGTGGTTTTGTTAACTAGGGCCATGAGGGAGTTGAGCTTGTGAGACCAGTCATTGAGTATGTTGTTGGGGTCCTTAGGCCTCTGGAAATTGATAATTCCTGCCAGCCTGTCTACTTTAGCAAAGATGGTCTTATTAACTACTAGGTTAGACAGGAACTCCTCCGATTCCTGGAAAGACAAACAGCACTGGGTCAAATTAATAGCATTTTCAGCTAAAAACCATCAGAATTGCTCCCAGACAGCACAAAAGCAGGAGGAACAAGATTTCCTTTACACCTAACAAATACAGCTGTAACAATACTGTACTTTTAAAACCTTTTTTTTTTTTCCCCATTTGACCTATGGCTGGTTATCTTCCATGAAATTAAAAATTGAATACAGACTTCTACACTTTGGAGTACTTGGCTACACAGATATGAAAGCAAGCCACGTGACAAGCAAGGGAGAGGGAAAATCACTGTAAAAAAAAGGGTCATTATGAGTTTGTGGAAAAGCAGATTTAACGAAAAGGCAGTAGGGCAAAGCTTTTTATTAGCAAAATACCAAGGTGCCAAGATGTGTCACTGCCTTCAAGAAGCTCTCGCAAACACAAAGGGGGATGGCAGAAAGACCACCCTGTGTTCCCAAAGTACCTCCAACCATTTAAAGGCGAGGAACCTTTCTGTGTGTTCAGTTGTTTTTAATCACCCACTGACAAGAACGTTTTAACACTGAAACAAGACCTTGAATACAAACAAGTTTTTAAGAGCAGCTTTTGCCTTATGGGCAAAGGCATCACGAAACTGAGCTCTGCCTGGAGTAAAGAGCAGTTTTCTACCCTCCATAAAGGGCATGAAATCAAATCAACAAGAATATTCCTCTGCTGAACACTCACATTTTTGCCACAAAAACATCCACACACACAATTCCACACCCCTGAGGAAAGAAGGAGAAGCAAAGCCACACTTACATCAACAGACAGATCCAGGAGCTGTGCCATTCTCTTCATTGTAATTCTGGTATAATATTTAGCCATTATTCTAATATTCTGGAATAAAAGTGTTCAGAGTAGAGGGTTATGTGCAAAAAATAATTGAAGCAGGCTGCAAAAATATGAAAGTCCATGTTAAAAGCAGATTAGGAACTGTAGTGCTCTAACTGCAGTCCGGCGTGGGGTGCGTGAGGGAGTTGTGAACAAACAGCTCTTTTGCTAATAAAAGGTATAAAAAGTCTCTATTATGTGACAAATACTTGAGAAGAGAAATCAACCAATTATGAACTTAATACAAAGCAAGACTTTAAAGTTTCTGTTCTATTCAGATGTGAATGCTAAATCTCACCATTTGAGTGCAATATGCTCTTTTTCCTGGCAACTCTGCCAGATATGTATCTGTAACAAAGATACACAAGCAAATAAAGTGTTGAACTGTAACACAAAAGGCACCTTATCTGCTGCTTTACTACCTACTTTTTTGGTTTTCTTTCTAATTAAAATACAGGAAGCAAAAAGCAGTTTTAGCCAAGGCACTGAGTACACAGCTACAGTCAGACTTACATGTTCCACAACTCTGTTCTTTAAATCTTTCCATCTCTTTTCACCTTCCTCTGTACACCCAAAAACATCTGTTGCAGGACTGTCAAGGGATCCTTCTCTCAACTCTTTCCCATATTCTTCAACTAGGGCACTCCACCGCATCAGTTCCATGGTGGTAAATAGTTTTAGGAGGTCTCTAAAGGGTTTAGGAAAGTTGGATTACAATCCTGTATTAATAAGGCTCAGTTCACACTTAAAATAGATCAAAGGCATGATTTGAAATGTTTTATTTTTATTAACATGAATATTAATTGTTCTTGAATATACCCTGACACTTCACGCTGTCAGGGGGCAGCTCAAATCAGATTGTTTTTCTGATTTAAAAAAATAAATAAATCTTTCTCTTATAAAGAGATATCTATTTTCATGTACAAGTTGCACAATCATGACATTTTTACAGTGTTTTTCATGCACCCTTAAATTCTGAGTTGCTTCAAGAGATTTCACTTGCTATGTTAGAGAGAGACATTTTTCTTTAATCCAAGAATTGTTTATTAGAAACACTTACTTATACTTGGGGATTTCTTCTAGCTTTTTGTCACTACTAATTCTGTGCACCAGATCAGATTGCTCATTGTCATAAGGTGAAAGAATAACATAAAGAACAACACTCTTCAGTGCCTGTTTGAGAGAAAAAAAGTGGTTTTTTCCCATTAAGTGAAGAAGAAAATTGATGCCATCCGCAGAAACAAACCCCCATTCACAGTGATGCATTTAAATTGGTACAGGTCAACTAAAATTCTAGTATTTGATACATTAAAAAAACCCTCTTCAAGCCTGTGACATCTGTGCTGCACACACAACTGTACCACTCAGACCACACTGGCACAGCTGTGTATAATCTCTGCACTTACACAAAACAGACAAGACACTCTGGAGATTTCAAAGACAATAGAATGAAGATGTTGGTTATAAATATTCTTTTGAAATCAACTTTATCCTATCTGTTTTCAACTAGCCAATTTGTTAATACAGCCATTAAAGAAAACCAAACTCAGAACAGACTGGTGAGCTATTCCATCTGCTGTACATTAATCTGGTAGGAAATCAGTATTTGCCACATGGAAATGCAGATATTTTGTATGAAAAGTTTTTTACCTGTTGCCACTTTTCACTTTCAGCCTGGATACAGGGAGTGTCATAAATGGCTCTGTAGTGCTTGCAGATGGAGAGGTAGGAGCCTTCATGTTGATCCAGCTGGATCATTAGGTTGTAGTATTTCAACTTTAGTTTCTGAAACAGCATCACAGAGTCAAATTAATAGAGCTCCACGACAGGTAAAGGAAATTCAACTGGATCCCAGAAAAACACTTGGACCTGAAGAGAGGTAAGACAGATAAAATTTGGAACTGGGGATGGAGAGAAAGAAATCTTCCAGAGACTTACTTCTGTGTTTTCTTCTTGGAAAAACTTTGTATTAATTTTTTTGCTGATAATTTGAGTCCGAATATAGTCTTTTACAGCTAGACAGAGTCTCATCTGCTCCAAAATAAACTCTACACGTTCTTTCTTTTCCATTGAACCATAGGTTTCCACCTGAAATGAAAATGCAACTATTTAACACTCAAAGTCAAATCAAGTCAAGTCTTAGCTGTGCCAGAAGGGTGGGAGTTGTCTGGAGGGGGGACTCACCAAAAAACAAAACAACAAATAACAGTTATTACAGAGCAGGTGAAAATGGAGTAAATATTATTCCATTTTAATGATGGGCCCCATTTATACCAAAGAACCCACTAACACCAAACTCCATGCACTACCTAGAGAACTGAACTCTACATTCCAAGTAAAAAATACTCTGTGTTACCCAACCCATGAGAGTATCAAAAGCAGTTAAAGCTGAATTACATCTTCACCAATAACAATCTCATTCCAGGCATTTCTGCAGACGGACCTGATGCAGTTTCTAAACACTAATCTCAGAACAGTCAGAATTAATTGCTATTGCTGATGCAATTTGGAGTTCCCAGGTGTTACCTGCAGCTCTTGCAGAATGGAGGCGGCTTCTTTCACTTCCCCGTTCTGCTCCTTTATTGTCGCAAGAGTCTTTGTCAGGCGAGCGCGTTCAATCTCCACGTAGATCTGACATCACAAGGAGGAGTTTAAATTTTATTGGAATCCTCTAAAGAAGAGTGCAAACTCTAAGCCTGCAGCCCCACTAAGAAATGTATTTGATGTGTCACACAACCAACTAGTTTGTTGTGTATCCATACTCCACACTGGCACTATCCATGATATACACTGAAAAAATATTACAGATAGTCGATATTTGGACCAAATTTATCTGCAAGATAATGACTACTTTCATCTATGATTCTTTAAGCAAACATAAAAGGATGTGCACTGTGAATAAGTGTTAGATATTTTGTCTGCTCAAAGAGATTGAAACAGGTAGGAACCAACTTTAATGGTTGATGTGTACTGAGTACAACCCTCTGCATTATTTCACTCCTCCCAACCAGCCATTTCTTTAAAGCAAAAGGAACACGTTGTAATAACTCGCTGGGTGTAATGCTTTGCTATCACCCTCTGGTTACCATAACTGCACTTAACACCCAGCTGAGTGCAGGAGATATTACACTAACCCTGTCCATTTCTCTAAGAGATTCAAACACATAACATTTAAAAAAGTGAAAAATAAGTGGCATTTTATAATTCTGAAATGCACTAATTATCACAGAAACATGACCAGTGTTCCAGCATATGAATTAAATACGACAGCTGAAAAATATTTGCATTCTTTTAGAAAGAAATACATTACGAGGCTTCTCAGGTTAATGTAAAAACTGTTTTTGCTCTTACTTGAACAGAATTAAAAAATAATGTTAAGGAGCTATGCTTTTAAAGAAGGTGAACATTTTTATTCTACCTTTTAGACATTCAGACTTAAACCAAAATCTTACTTTTCCTTCTGTCACCATTCGCAACGTGTCGATTAAGCGCAGTTTGACTGGCAAGTCTGTGATTTCTTCAACATAAGTGCAGCACTGCTGGACCATTTTAGCAACTGCCTGGTATGAAAAGAGAAAGGAAAAACACACTGTTGGTTTAGATTTCCCAAATGCAGTCAAACCATAACATTCAGAGGGAAGTAATAATGTCATGTCAAACTGAAGAGACTCATTTCAGCAAAAAGCACCCAAGATCCATCTCCTCACTTTGGTTCACGAGCTGTAAAACACCACCAGTGACTGATGCTACAGGTCAAATGTGATGCTGTTCTGTCATCTCCTCCATCTCAGTTTTTTCAGTGATACTCAAAATAATCCACTCCATGCAGTTCTCTCCTGAAAAGCAGTTCCTCCTCCTGCCAAATCCCCACGGCTCTCACATGGACTGGCAGAACTTCTCTGTTTGCCCTAAGACCTGCACGGCTGAGGGGAGGTGGATCTTCTCTTAAGCGTGAGCACTAACCCTTCTCCTTAGGACACCTGCAGATTCCTCAGGAAGGGAAGGAAGGGGGGTGATTATTTCTCACTGATGCTTTTCCTTCAGTGGCAAGCGCGGCAATTAGAACATGTACTTCTGGTAGCAACACTGACAGAAACTCCTGATGTTTCTGCACATTGATTGGTAACCTTTTTCCTCCTAAAACAATGCCATTAAACTTGCCTGTTGCTGACTTCTAATTAAGTCACTCTAAACACAGAGGGCAATAAAGTTTGCACTTTCCTAAATGCATGGGCTTTCAGCTGATTCCTCACACAGGACTGAATGCCAAAGTATGACAGTTTCAAAATGTGAAGCACACACCTTATCTGATCACAATAAACTGCAGTAATTCTGTTTAATGTACATCTGAACAGGAAAAAATAAGAATGTAGAAGAGAATAAAGATGAACCACCACCTTTAAACACAGAGTCCCTACATACAGAATCAGATACACAATACAGCTCCAAATGGAGTTTTACTCTTTGTTTCAAAGGATTAAACTCACCTGTTTCAACTGACTTCTCCTCTTTGATAGAAGAATAATGTTTTCATTGAGAGCATCCCAGTCTTTCGCTTCGTAACACATTTTCACTATGGCAACCAAGATCCGGGATGTGGAGACCATGTCAGACGCCTGGAACAAACCAAGAGCACGTCAGAGGAGGGACGGACCTGCAGCCCCTCCAGCACTTGCACTTCTGTTATATAAAGGGCAGTAATTACTGCATCTGCCCTCCGTGATTTGCTTTCTGAAGAAATGCAAGACTGAGACTCCAAGTCCCTTCCTGACTTTAACACAGCAACAAGGGCTGTGTAGGACACCCCAGAATCACCACGTCCTACTCACCGTCCGTGTTTGCTTTTCCAAGGAGAGTAGGTTTTCAATGACTTCTTGCAATCTTCCTTCCTAATAAGACAGGCAAAGAATTGACTCCATGAGTGAAGAACACAATTCAGTTTAAACTGAGAGCAGCTCTAATTCTGACCTAAGTAAAAACAACAGACCAGCCTGTACACACATAGCACCATCTTTAAATCCATGGTTCTGCACAGAGATTAAACTGGAAAGGTACAGTTTCATTTTTGCACAACACATGCTCTAAGTTGTCTGCCTTGAGAGAGAAACCTGGCAGGTTCCAGACAGGTTTGGTGAGCTCATGTTGACTGAGCTGCGTGGAAAACTCATTTCTTCCCTGGCCAAAACGGAGCTTTAAGTGAGAACAGAAATGCAATTAAATACCTCAGCCAAAAAAATTATTCTACTATTACTTTCATCCACATCCATCATATCTTAATTACAGAGTATTACACAAAGCATGAACTACATGAAATTATAATAGTCCTGCCTTTTTGGCTGGGGGGTGAGAACTACATATGCCTTTGCTTAGGGGAGTTACAGCTACCATGGTGTACTTTTAGTCCTGAATTGTAATACCTAGAGAACATCTTGCAAAAATTTTAGTATGGGTGACTTTGCATCATCCCATGGCAATGGTGGGGCTGCAAAAAACAGTTAGAAACTAGAAAATGAGTAACAAAACAGAGACAGTGAGATTTGCTTCTAAAACGCAGCTACCCTACTGAAATCCTTTACATGCCATGTTTGTGAGGGATGTGCTCTTACTGCCACAGAATCTACATGTTGTGTAAGGATGAAACATGGCCATGGTGTCCATTCCTACACAGAGCTGTGCCCGTGGCATAAAACTCCTGTGCCTGCTCTCCACATAATGGTCTTAGGACCGTCTAAGGCTGCTGCCTTAAGACAAGTACAACTGCTGCACAGCACAGCAGCTCTCTCGAGACACAGGGATGGAGTGCAGCATTTGCAGCACTTAAAGAGTCAGACGCATCCTACTGGGAAAGGAAACTGCAACACCAGGGAATCTGTGGCTGCCCCATCCCTTGAAGTGTCCAAGGCCAGGCTGGGTGGAGCTCTGAGCAACCCGGGCTAGTGGAAGGTGTCCCTGCCCATGGCAGGTGTGGAACGAGATGGTCCTGATGGTCCCTTCCAACCCAACCCACTCTGTGACTCTGTCTGTTCTGAGGTCTGAGATGCACAGGAATCTCCAGGCTACAGAACAAGTCCTTTATTTAAAAAGCCCTTAAGACACACCGTGTGCACCATCATCGGTACGATCCCACCGGTAACACACCCTGCGGACACAGGCGGGGGCACAGACAGGGCTGCTGAGCCGAGGGAGGCATCCCAGAGCCTGCCCTGGCCCTGCCCCTCCATTCCAACCTTTCAGGGCTCGCACATCCCCGAGTTTAGGGACGCCAAGCGCCGCCTGTCCTGCTGACCCGGGACCAGTCACACGAAGGCAGCGCTGGCGCAGGATGAGCAACCAAGCCCGCGTGTGCCCGGGCAGGGGCAGAGGGAAGGGCTGCACCCCTTGTGGGGCGCTCGGGCCCTCCCCTCACCCGACAGCCGCTCCCGCCTGAGAATATCCCGAGCTGGAAGGGACCCAAAGAATTATCCAAGTTCAACTCCTGGCCCTGCACAGACACCCCAACAATCCCACCCTGTGCCTCAGAGCGTTGTCCAAACCCTCCTGGAGCTCTGGCAGACTTGGGGCCGAGACCACTGCCCTGGGGAGCCTGGGCAGTGCCCGACCACCCTCTGCTCGGGCACCAACCTCCCACAGAGCCCTGAAACAGCGGAGCCATCCCTCTCCTCCCCTTCCCCAGCCCGGCACGGAGGTCCCTGTCCGGGCCCCCTCAGCACCGCTCCGGAGGGCGGCAGGACGCGGCCGCAGCTCTGCCCCGCGCGGCCTAGCGCGCCATGACTCAGCCCGTCCGCCGCGCCGGGCTCGCCTCTCGCCTCACCTGCGCCAGCCGCTCGCACTCGGGCAGGCGCTGGTCCACGGTGGCGCTGTAATCCACCTCCATCTTGACGATGCGGCCATCGGCCCGCTCCGCGCCGCCCTCCGCCATGGCCGCGCTCCGCCGCCCCCGCGCACACCGGAACCGGCCGGGCCCGCGCGCAGGCGCGCCGGGGGCAGCCCCAACAAGGACCCCCGAGCCGCGCCAGGCAGGCACTGCCGAGGACACCCCCGGGAGCGCCAGGACCCGCGGAGGGGGAGGAGCCACCGCTGAGGGAACCGCCCCACACACACCGTGAGACTGTGAGGGGATCGGAGACCCCTGAGGGGACCTGAGATCACTGAGGGGATCGGAGACCCCTGAGGGGACCTGAGATCACTGAGGGGATCGGAGACCCCTGAGGGGACCGGAGATCACTGAGGGAATCTGAAACCCCCCCGAGGGGATCTGAGACCCCCCGACACTGTGAGGGGATCGGAGACCCCCGAGGGGACCTGAGATCACTGAGGGGATCGGAGACCCCTGAGGGGACCTGAGATCACTGAGGGGATCTGAAACCCCCCCGAGGGGATCTGAAACCCCCCGACACTGTGAGGGGATCGGAGACCCCTGAGGGGACCTGAGATCACTGAGGGGATCTGAGATCACTCAGGGGATCTGAAACCCCCCGACACTGTGAGGGGATTGGAGAACCCCTGAGGGGACCTGAGTTCACTGAGGGGACCTGAGACCCCCCGACCCTGGGAGGGGATCGGAGACCCCCTGAGGGAATCTGAGACTCCCCTGAGGGGATCTGAAACCCCCCGACACTGTGAGGGGATCGGAGAACCCCTGAGGCGATCTGAGACCCCCTGACACTATGAGGAGAGCTGACACTCCCTGAGAGGACCTGAGACCCCCCAACACTGTGAGGGGATCTGAGACCCCCTGAGGAGACCTGAGACACCCCCCCCCGAGCCTCTGAGGAGATCTGCCCCTAAAAACACCCACCTCTGAGAGGATTCCCCCCTCAGTCCACCCCTCCGAATGGATCTGAACCCCGCGCAGCCGCCTGTGAGATGACGAAGCCATCCCTGCCTGTGCACGTGAGTTGCCATCATCTCCCAGCGCAGTGTCACACACTACAGAAGTTCCATTCAGTGAAGAAATTCGGAAAAACTCCCTCATGTTTGCAAGCAAACAGTTCAGAAAGAAACACTGAGCAGTGAATGCCCTGAATCAGAATCACAGAATGGTTTGGGTTGGAAGGGACCTTACAATCATCTTGTTCTGACCCCCACCATGGGAATCTTTGGATGTTATTTAATATTCCCAGAAAGAATAAGTTACCACAAAATTACATTTTGTGTTGTGTTGCTTTTAGACTACAGTGCACGTGGACCAACACAATGTGCCAAAGGGGTATTTGACATAACTGTTTTAAATCTTTTGTTGACAGAATTAAGACCGAGTTCCTACATCTGCTGCACTGTTGTAAATTCAGAGTAATTCAATTAAATGGATTCAGAGCTCTAATACTGTATTTTGCAACTGTGTCTGATGCATGCCTTCCAATTAGCAAAGCACAGACCATGGGCCTTGAATCACTTTCTGTTTGAACTCAAACTTGATTTAAAAAGTCCCCTAACACAATTTATGCATTACCCTTAATCATTGTTAGCCGATTTTAATTGACCTAAGTACTGAAAATACATGCACGTATCACTCAGGGCGCATCAGTTGTTCTTTCTTAACTGGCCATTCACAAATTTTTACAGAGCTTTTGATTTTTAAAATCTCATTCCTTTAGCTCACTGTAATATTAGTGTAATTTTACAGCTCATGGACTGTGAGTGATGGCTTCCAGGGAAGTTGAAAGTCACACACTGATCTAATTGAACATAGTCCCATACACAGTAATTTGGTTCAGCCAGCCAGTGAAAGAGGAAGAAAATGAATCCGTACTGCAACTGTTGTTCTCCTTTACCTACGTGGGTTTGCTGGGGGACAAGGAGGCAGCTTTTGCCTCCAATGCAGACTTTCTGGATGGCTAAAAAAATCCTCTAAATTCTTATTCAGAAGTCATTAGCAAAACACGCAAAAAAATAGCCTGTCTTTTGCTGTCTCTTATTCTGAAGCAACACTTTGCTGACACAAGTCCATCTGGAGTTCATACTCAGCATGATTTAACATATGGGCTTTTCCCCCTCAGGGCAGAATTGAAAGATGAGTGAAAAATGTCTCATTTTCACAACTGAGCCTAGAGAGGGTGTTGCAGAGGTAAGAGTAGCAATTTCTGCCAGTTCGTGGAAATCAAAGACCCAAAATTGAGGCAGGCACTGCCTGGTCAGTGGGAGCTGGAAGTTTTCTGTCTTGGCATATCCCCTGGAAAGTGGTGAACGTAGAGAGGCTGGGGACAGTCAGCACAGTGGGGAGTCGTAAGGGACATCCTTAGGGTCACTGCTTTTATCCCGTGTGTATGTGCAGCCAGCACGAGAGCTGTGCCTCTGGCAGCAAGTTCGGGGTGACTGGAGGTATAGGAAGGAGTTTTGTTTTCCATTTTAAGCAGCTTCTGGATTTGACACACTGCTTTCCACAGGTCTGCACACTTTGTTACTGCACACAGAGCTATAAGGTTTGGTTTATGTTGAAAGCACGCAATAGGGGATAAACTGGTTTAAGTCTTTCTCAAGGTTTTATTGAAATCAGTGTCCTTGCCTACCGTTAAGGTTGGAAAAGACCTTTAAGATCATCAAGTCCAACTGTCAACCCAGCAGCACCACAATGTCCTCAAATGCCGCATCCACACATTTGTTGAACACTTCCAGGGATGGTGACTCCCCCACTCCCCTGGACAGCCTGTTCCAATGCTTCTGTGAAGAGATTTCTCCCAGTATCCAATCTAAACCTCCCCTGGCGCAGCCTGAGGCCATTTCCTCTCATCCTGTCCCTTGTTCCCTGGGAGCAGAGCCCGACCCCCATCTGGCCACAGCCTCCTGTCAGGGAGTTAGAGAGTGAGAAGGTTCCCCCTGACCCTCCTTTTCTCCAGGCTGAACCCTCCCAGCTCCTCATAAGACTTGTGCCCCAGACCTTTTCCCAGCTCCATTCCTTTCTCTGGACTCACTCCAGCAGCCCAACGTCCTTCTTGCAGTGAGAATCACACGGTATTGCCTTGTTTGGGCTATTTTGCATGGAATTTCAGGAACATACAGTACCAAGATTATGAATTATAGCCACAGTTTCCATATTTATAAATGGCTGTGTCACATTTGAGACAGAAGTCTCATTAAACACATTGTTCATACCTCAGTTGAAAATGTAGACTGTTAATAGAGCTCCCAGATTTTTTATTTCTTTGTGTAGGTGTTTGCACTTCCCTGGGAAGGCAGGGATGTGAAATATTGTGCCATTATTGCGAGAGGCTGGCAGAGCGACGTAGTTGGCTCCAGGAGATGGCACTGTGTCCTCTGGGCTAAGAATTATACCCACAGCTCCGAAATGTACATCCAGAACCAATAAAATTCTGAGGGGTTTTTGCTCTTTCTTGTTATGAAACACACATTTCACTGTAGACATAAATTCATCTTTAGCTGTCCCAAACACAGCATTTCATCACTTTTGGTTTTTTTGCAAATAATTGATACAGAAATGCAGATGGATATTTTATCACTATCTGTGCAGTGCCTTGTATTTTCCTCTTACTGTCACAGTGCCTCTCTGCAGTCCAGAGAATGGCTTTATAGCCACCGGGAGCACAGGAGAAAGAGCAGGATGAGCATTTTAAGCATAAAATGCTGAGGTTGTGTAACAGTTCGGGGTTCTCAGCTAGTTTCAGAACTGGGTTCCAGTGCATTTCAAGTTGTAACTTAATGACGGGTAAATGTCTCTGAAAAACGCAACCCCCAAGCATATTAAAAGCCGATTTCAATAACACATTGCAACTAACGGAGGCGAGGAGCCCTCCTGGAACGGCTCTGGCTTTATTGTTCAACTGGGAAGGAGGCGCTTTCTCACTGAACTTTCTGCGTGGCATTTAAAAGTAAGGGGGGAAAAAAAAAAGACACAAAAAAAAAAGTGTTTTATTTGTGCTGCAAAATGTGCTGGCTGATAACGAAGGGCTGACCAGAAGGGAAATGGGTGAGGCCTCCACATCCTGTGCTGTGTCCGCACCGAGCGCACGCTTGTCCTTCCCTTTACCGGGGGGCGGCTGCGAGCCCGGGGCTCACGGGGCGCAATCGCTTCGCAAGGTGCCTGGCCACACGCAAGGCAGTAAACTTCCAAAACCCGACAGCTCCCCGCGGAAGAATAACCCAAAATCGCGGTCTCTCCGTGCTCAGCGCGGCCGGTTCCCCCGCCCCGGTGGCGCCGGCGGGCGCGCCGCGGGGCGCCCCGGGGGCCCGGCCCCGGTGCCCCCGCCCGGTCCCCCCCTTCCCCTCCCTGCCTCCGTCCTTCCTGCCGCCCCGCTGATGTCAGCCCAGCCCCGCCGGGGCCGCCGCCGATACCGCCCGCCCGTGACCGCCGCCCGCCCGCGGCTGCGCGGGGACCCGCGGCCGCCCGTCCGCCGCTGCCCCCCCGTGCCCCCGCCCCGAGCGCAGCGGGAGCCGCGGCGGCCGCAGCCGCGTTGCGGCGGGGAGGTGGGAGCCGCGCTTGGCAGCCGGGAGAGGGAACGTTATAAAAAGCCTTTGTCTCGGGACTCGGCATCGCATCTCTCTCCTGCCGCCCGACGTGCTGCCGGCGGGGGCGAGAGCCACATTTTCGGCTCGCTTGTTCTTTTCGCCGCCCCAGGCATGTCTTGACACAGCCGCGAGAGAGCCCGGCGTTTCCGTGCACTTCCGACGGATGTCTTCGGCTGGGGCGAGAGCGGTGGGGGTTTGAGACTTGGTAGCGTATCTCGGTGCGAGCGTCTGTGAGATTCCCATGATCGCAGTGTGAAGGAGGAAGAACTGGAAGAAAGAAGCGGTTGTGTTGGTTTCTCTTCTTGCTGGGTCAGCCTTCCTGGATGGTTGCTCTACTGTCTTGTGGACACATTGTCAAGCGCGCACAGAGAAAGAGGCTTGATTATTTTCCCCCGTGTTTGGTGTTCGTCGTGATCTCTGTGCAGAAATCCCCACTTTTCTCCCAGTTCGCCGGTCCGCACTGAGCAGCAGGAATATGCTCATGAAGGAGTACCGGATCTGTATGCCTCTGACAGTTGAAGAGGTAAGATCCGCGCTCGTACCGGAGAGGCTGTTCCTTACCCAGGGTTTTCTCTTGCTGGGCGACTTGAGGTTGTATTTGTTTTACTGAATATTTCTTCTTCGTGTGATGAACTTAGTCGGAGATGACTGGTTAGAGAGGAATGTTTTTATTGGAAAATAAAGGAATCCTGCAGGAACGAAGGTAACTTAAGTGTATCAAAAGCACTGTGTCGTCAAAATAATGGTTGTAAAGATTTTCCAGCCAGACTTTTCAGAGGGATCTCATGCATGTTTGCAAGGCACCGCTTTTGTGCTGAAATTCCTAGCTGATAAAGCGTTTGTCCAAAACCCAGTTTCTAAATATATTTCACCTTTGCTTAAAATACCCTCTGAGCTGAACACGGCCTGAAACTCCCTCCAGCACAGGTAGGGAAGAGAGGCGATCATTTATTAGCAAAACTTTGTTGTCATTTAAAGAAACGACTGAAAGCCAAACTGCTGTTTGTCGGGTGGTCTCATCTCCGTGTTAGGAACATTGGGTTTGTTTGTCTGCGGACAGTTTTAAGTAAGACCGTAATACCTCCATGGAGCACACGTGTTCTGTAGTGTCCTGGAGTTACTTGTGAAGCGTTTTTGCTGTGCGGTAGGTGCCTGAAGGCCTGATGGAATACGAAACAGGGACGGTGCTTTATGGTTTGGTGCCCTGCGAGTGTGAGAAGATGCTGTTTCATGGAGCCGTCTGTGGTGTGGATGGGGACGAGCCCGCGCTGGGCGCGGATTTTGCGCTTGAGCTGCGCCCAAAGTTCCGCCTGTGCCGCCGCCGGCGCCGCCAGGGGGCGCCCTGGCCCAGGGTCCCTCAGGAGGGGCTTAATTCGCTAATTAATGGATAATTAACTCGCTAAATGAGTTACACGTTTGGTCGTTGAGTCCGTCCAGGAGGGTGTTTTGCTGCACAGTTTTATTTTCTGCAATATATGTGTGGAGGAGCCTTCAGGAGTTTGGCAGGGTAGTCATTTTTTGTCTGTACCGTCAGTTCTGGCAAATTAACAGTTTTCTGAAACTGAGGATTGGAACTGCCAAATATTTACTTCGGGCTGCTCAGGAAATTCCTTCTGCAGGAAGCAGGACCCAAAGCCACCACATACGTGTAGTTAAACAGGTATAGGTTTCATTCTAACCTTTTTCCATCATATCCTGTGATATTAGATGGCATTATTCTTTTAATACATAATTTTCTTTGTTTATTGCGTTACCCTACTGTGGACAACATTTTATCCAAGCCAGTTCCTGATGTCCTCAGGCTGCCACACTTAGTTAATGACAGTTCATTACATCATCAGAGGGGAGCAGATCTAATTTATTTTGAAACATTATTATTAAACAAGATTTCCAGATGCAGAAAAGTTCAAAAATCTCCCAAAACAGGAATGGTCGATGCATGATGAGGCAGAAGGAAACAGTGGATTTCATTTTCTCTCTAGAATATTAACAGAATTAGTAAAGATACTCTGTCTTGTAGTTTCTCTTCTGTTGAATCATCCATTATTTAATCCAAGTGCTGCAGCTGAGATGCCTTAATGAGGAACCTAGAACATGTCTGATATTTAGCATCAATTTAATTACTAATTATAGAATGAACTAGGACAAAATTGTAAAATTAGCAGATATCTTATTTTTGTTACAATATTTACATACTGAAAAAGTTCCACACTGTGTTTCTCGCAGTGGTTCATCCTTGTCACATTCCCTGCAGTCTCATGAAGGTGATGTTATCCTACTTGTACCCTCAGTTGCACCTTAACTGCCTACAGTGTGTGATAGTTTTTGCCACAGGGTGATGGGGTGGTTCAGTCACCAGGAGAACATCATGGGGCAATGCTCACCCTTCAAATCCCTGGAGCATTTTGGTTCCAAGAGGCCCAAACTGCCTCCTGCAAGGTGCAAAGTCACTCTGAAGCTCAGCGGACTTTGAGGGAAACAGTTTCGAAAGGATGTGCAATTTCCCACGGGGTGGGATGTTGGGCCCTCGTCTGCAGTGGCACTTGGGATCCTGACTCATGTGGACACTGCTGGCACTGAAGTATCCAAGGGTTTTTGAGGTTCTCTGTTTCAACAGGTATGGGAAAAATGCAGTTCTTATGCAACAGCCCGGCTCCCCCTTTTGTGCTGTTTTTCTTCTGTGGACTTTACAACGCTGCTTTTCCCTGGTTGATGCTCTGGCTTTCGGCCTGTGCACTTTAGACATAAATCCAAAAGTATTTCCTTGAGCAGTTTTCCTTTTTTAGCGCTGCCCTGCCAGTTACCCGTCCACAGAAGGCTCACAGCATGAATGAGAAGGAACTGTGTCCTTAGTCTGTGGTGGTGTGTTGTCACCAACACCACAGAGGTTCCCATGTCGTTCTTGTGAGGATAATCTGGCACAGAGAGCAAAGTGGAGTGTTAACTCTGCCAGCCAAGCACCTGTACCTGATCTTCTGGAGTCAGATTTTGTGTGTAATGTGAAAAAATGTGCTGTAAAATGTTGTGTAATGTCCAGGCAAGTCTTTGCCTTGCACGTAAATACCTATGCACGCAGCAGGGAGCAGTTAGTGCTGCTCTGGATGACTATTATGACCTAAATTTATCTCAAGAGAAGACTAAAGAACTGATACATCAGTGTAACAGCAGCGCTGTCTCCAGGTTGGAAGAGTTTCTGGCATTGCTGTGGGTAGGAAATGCCTTCATCAGCTACTGCAGATCCTGCTCCCGAGTCGTGCTTTCCTTGATGCCCTTATTAGATAAGATACCCAAATATTTATGGGAGTTTTGTTTATCTACCTGTCAGCTTGGAGGCCAAATGCTTTCTTGCAAATAAAACATTTCCTAAGAAAAGCTGTTTGCTACAAACTGAGCTGCTCTGGTGTATTTTGAGCTAGGATAGAGGAGCTGGACATGCATCCTTGTGCCTTGGCCATAAACACCAGGAAGGACAGGTTGTTCCAAGAGTCCTTGCTGGGGTGCCGTGGCATCACGCTAGTTTTTATTTGAGGCTGAGGCTAAGTCAGTAAACTGCATTTTTATTGGCAGCTGTTTAGGTCTGTTACATATTTATGGTCAGAAGCTGCCTGATCAGCTTTAAAATAATTTCAGAAAGGAAATATCACGTTAATTTCTGAGCAAAATAATAACAACTGCTGTAAGAACTTTGTAAATTAGGTCAGAATAGAGCTGTTGGTTGACAAAGCCAATATGATTGCCAATTAGAAGTAATTCTTTACCTCATTTGTGGTACTTTTGGGAGGGACCCATGCAAATTCAATCCTTTTGTTCACACCAAGATCTTAGAAATTAGGAAAGAGCCGTTTCTTTGCATTAATATATAAAGCAAGTAAAATGTGTTCCAGTAATTGCATAAGATATGTTCCCAGTCCTCATCCCAGCTGCAATTAATAAAGGAGCCTGCCTCAGTTATTTTTCCCCTTGCATTTTCATGTGTTAGTTCATTCTTACAAATAACTTGTTACCTCATATGGGAGAGTATTATAATAGGCTGCATTGTGGGTTTTTAAATATCATGAGTTAAAAAACCCACATTCCTAAGCAAGTGAAAAGAGCACCAAGCAATGGAAAAGAGTGGAGATGCTGAAAAATTCTCAGACTTGGGTCTCATTGCAAATCAGAACTCCACAGTTTTTCACAGGAAGGATTACATGACTTTGTGCTTTTGAGGTGCCTTTATCTGAAAATGTAACCCAAATGTGGTAGGTGAGCATGGTACTGAACTCCTCCGAGAGAGGCAAACTACAGTGAAGTTCCTGATTTGTGTGGAAAGTGATTATTCTCTAAGGGAAGAGTGAAAAGACATTTTTGCTGGATCCTGTTGAAAATGGAGCTGTTACTGCTGTAAAATGCTGTGAAAGATGTGAAGCTGGGCTGTGTATATTTGAAAGCTAAACATCAAATAAACTGCAGGAGTCACAGAGTTTTTTCCTTGGAAACAGGGATGCCCATTAACATTTCTGTTAGTTCGGAACTCTACGGGCATGGCCAGTCCCTAAATTCCTAACAGGTTTTCCTTTGCTTTGTTCTTTATTTCAACCAAGATTATCTCTGCTGAGCCTGGTGGAATTGCTCCCACTCTGTGCTTTAAATAAAAGCCAGGTTGGATCTGTGGGGAGCTCTGCCTGCATGAGGTGTGGAAGAACAGCTGTATTGTCATGAATACAAACAAGCAGAGACCTGCAAAATGTCCATAAATGGAGAGCATGGTTTTTCAACAAAAAGTCCTCTCAGCATTCCCAAATTCTGGGTTTAGAAGTGTTATCCTTGCTCCTTTATAAAAATACCCATTGTTTAGCTCTTGTTTCAAACATTATGAATTCTCCCAATGCGGATTATTTACGTAAAATTATTTCAACAACATCTGTGTAAACAGTGTTTGTATTCCCTGAATCTTGTGTCCATTTCTTCTTTAAAAGATTTCATAGTCTCCCGTTTTGTGTACAGAGGGTGCTTGTTATAACATGTTTTATTCAGACAGATTTCAAGCTCATTGGAAGCGTTTGAGAAGGTGGTGTTATGCCCTGAGTGTCAGCAGGTCTTACGCTATTTAGACATAACTATATGTCTGTAGTACAGCAAAGCCTTCAGTAGGGCACAAAGGATAAAAAAAATTCTTTTTCGTAAGTACAGTGATCTCCTGCAGGACAAACTACATCAACTTGTCCTGCAGTTAATACAGATAGATTAAATAATGATCAGCTGTGTGTGCTGCTTTCATTTCCCAGCTCTAGCTACAGAACATGTTTTCAGGAGCACCTTAACGTATGGAACATTTGTAAAAGCAGTATGTTGGTTGTAAGCAAGGGGACTATAAGCAAACGGAAGGTGAAGTCAAATTTTCAAATTAATTCAGTTTATTACTTGTAAATGAAATAATAGTTGAACCCGGTAATGACCACGACCGCTGCAGATAAAGTTTCTCTGGCAGGTTGGAGCTGAAGTTGTCCAGCAAAAATGGAGTCTTACTGTGCAATTTTAATTGAAACTATCAATAGCTCTAGTGCATCTTGCACCAATTCCTTTACAAGGCACTAAATTGCCGTGAGACACACAGGACCTTTGGCAGTGGTTGATCACAGTGTCTGGATGTGCCTTAGACAACATCAGCCTTACCTGCCTTTTGCCTTCAGTACTGCGGGGGCACTGCCACGTTTGTCTGAGGGGTATTCAGAGTTAATTATTGACCTGGGAAACCTCTTTACACCTTGATGAACATCTTTTTACCCTTCAGAAGAAATCCTTGTGTGAGTTTCCTGTTAGCCAAGGGATCTGGCCTCCGGTGGGGGTCACCTCTGCTCACATCACAAGGCCTTTGCTCACACAGCGTGACCTCACATTGACCCGAGAGCTTCTGGCCTGGGGACAGTCACTGTAACAGATAAAACAGGTGAGGGAAGGCACCACAAGTTAACTATTATCCCCAAAGAGCACCTATTTCGTTTTCTTTTGATGCGCAGTGTAATTGTGAGAAGGAAAGGATGAAAAGTGAGAGCTGTGTTTTATCATGGGACAAAATAAACACCTTGCTTTAGTTTGGCCTTCCTGTGCTAGTTGTGGTCAGCTCTGAGAGCACAGCAATGCAGAGCACATGTCAAGTCTTTACTGAGCTCCACTGCAAAGAGAAGACCAAAAATACCCAATTTTCTCCCTTAGTCCTGTTTGCACTTTTCAATAAAACTCTGTGAAAGGAACAAGACAACCTTTGTTCTCCAAGTTTCAGTGTAAATCATTAAAAAAATCTTTCAGTGGAAAGGATTAGATATTACCCAAGGAACACCAGGCTCTGACATATATCTCTCTTTATCTCCCTTGCTCTGTCTCTCCCTGTCAACACTTGTTTTCCCCAAGGTATTTATATATATACAGCAAATAATACCACACAGTTGATTTGAGGACTTTATTAGCAAAATGCAGGGCCCAGTTTTGCATTTCCCTTAAAAGAAAATGCAGCCTGTCAGTGTTTTAGGACATTTTCTAGCTAAGGCACTCTACAGAGTCTTTGATGCCATCAAGAACTCTATGAGCTCTCTTTGTCTTTGAAGCATAATGTAGGCTTGGAAAGAAAAGAGCTGGGAAAGAAACACACAGAATGTCAATACTGGCTTTTAAAACTTAGTGCTTTAATTATTTCTTTTGTATTTTGGGATGAACTTTGACTTGCTGAGAACATGAGGTTCTTGTAAGAGTTGATGTGAATGCTGAGTGATCAGCACTTTACAGACTGAGACCACCTCTGTTTGTGTACCTAATGATGAATGTAGATGTCTGTATTGGCAGCTTGAAGTTTGATAGCTCTGATATGTCAAATACATTTTCCCTTAGTCCAGTCTGTTTATTTCTTCATCTGTCTTCTTTTAAGGTCAGAAATAATACACCAATTTTCATGTGATTTTTGCCTGACTGCCAAAAAAAGTTAGGTGATTTATAGCCCTTAAAGTCTATAAAGCCCTTGAGATTAGAGGAAGAGAAAGATTTCTGTAATAACTAGGAAAGACTACAAATCATACTTTCCTTTATGAGTATTCATTTTATTCTGATAGACATTTGTATTGTTAAAATCTGGTGGAGATCATGTTCTTGGGCACAAAAGGCTGCCTAGTCAGATAATGGCAAAGCCATAGTATATAACAATGATTCATTCACTGTATCCTTCCTTGTGAGTGGGGAGCTGACAAATATGTTCCCCAGGCTGTCCTTGTAGAGCTGAGGCAGTCGTGGATGCTAAAATCCATGCAGGCTTTCCATCTTGCTGTCCAGTCTACCACAGAGGCAACCATTATCCGCTCTGAGGATGGAGATGGATAGTGCACACATGAAAACCCTGGAAATGGTCATTGTGGGCGAGGAACAATCCTTTGTATCCTTACAAAATTTTTCTTGTAATTTAAATTTTTTTTTTTTTCAAATAGTTACAATTTTCCTTGTAGTCTGTTTTTTATCTTCTTTGGTTCATAGAGCATCTCTCATGACCAGCAGTGTGTTTTGTAAGATTTTTCTACCAAAATAAAGCAAATAGTGACATTTCATGCAGATTTGCTCTGAGAGCCCTCCAGTGCAGCCTGAAGAGCTCTGTGTGGGCATATTGTGCACATATTCCAGTGTAATTACCAATGTCTGCAGGCATCCAGAAAGCAAGGAAAGGTGCTCCCCAGGATTATTGACTGTGTTTAAAAAGGAGCTAAGAAAAGGTAATATAGATTTCAAGTTGTGTTAACAGATGGATTTGCAGTCTGTAGGTGGGGGAAACCAGACTTGAACTTCACCTGTGTTTATATATAATGCTTTTAGTCTGGTCTTAATCTTGTTTATCTCTGTCCCAGTGCATCATTTCTTCCCAATTTTGCTTATAAGTGATCAGCCGATTTGGAGTGCTTGGATATGTATCAAAATGCTATTTTTATGAAGTATAATGCAGGGTGCTAAATCGTAGGAATGACATTTTAATGGCTCCTCTTGGCCAAAAAAAAAAAAAAAAAAAAGGCATCTTCCATCTTTTCTCTTGTTTGTGGTCAGAAAATGCTGAGGCACTTTTGGGTCCCATTAGTTTTGTACTTTTGCAGCTCCAAAGCTGCTTTTGCACACTCTGAGCTCTGGCACATCCTGAACTTGTGCACGAACTTAATTTAAAGCACGAGGAGTCATGTGAGTCACACACATGAATGTTTGGGGATGAACCAGTCTTGTCCTGGATTTAGGAGAAGACTGGTTCATGTGCTCTCCAGAAAAATCACGGGCTTTATTTAGGGGTTTTTACGTGTCTGTTCTAAGATTAGCCTTGCCCAAGTGATTTAGGAATACTTACGCTCTGTGGGAATTGTTTTCTGTGGGCATGCTGAGTATGCCTTATTTTCCATTTCATCACAGTAAATGTCATCTTGGGTTTAATGTGTTCGCCAATTAATGACTATGTTCAGGGTTTGTTCAGTAAAAATATTATCACAATGCATGACAAAGTAATTGTGTGATAATGACACTCCAGTGTGACACACACTGTTGCTCGATTGCTTCATTAACAATCAGTCGCTGATGACAAACACAACTAATTGTTGAATATATTTTCAGCTTTTTTCTCTCATTTTATATAAAAGCCATTAAAAATATAAAAATAACCTTTTGTGCTGGTGTCACCACGTTAATTGAAAGGCTCCCTAAATACAGAAGTCCAGTGTGAACCAAAAAATTGTGTTTATCAGAAAGATAAAGACAATGATAATTCTATTGAGAAGCATTAAGTTCTTACACAGGCCAAGCTTGTATTTGTCCTGGTCATACAGAGATGGTTGGTTTTTTTGTGGTTTGGGGTTGTTTTTGGTCAGGTTTTCTTTGAAATTGCAGATTAGCTGACTTTAAAGTAATATTTCCATTTAATAAATTAATTGTACAATGACTGCAATAAGCTAAATGAAGCCCCTGAAGTTTACACATGATTACACTCTTAAGTAGCCTGCCTGCTTCTGTTATTACACAGACTTGATATAAAATTGATTTAAGTCCTCCTTCAGTGGGTCAGTTTTTGTTTTGCTTCACTCTGTGTGAAAGGAAAATCATTCAGTGAAATTTCCACCACAGTAATACCAGTGAGTTCTGTCACTGATGCTAAAGAGGCCAAGATGTCACCAAATATGTGTCATAAAACACAGCATATTTTTAGAACAGAAATGTTGGGAATTTAAATTCCATTTCAGTGGCACGGTGCAAATCTGAAGTAATTCCCCTGCCCTCAGGAGATCCATTGCAGATTTCTCTCAGTCTGAACACAAGTTGGCTTTAAACAATGGCCATAAACTAAAAGAAAATGTCAGTTCTCTGGAATCTGTTGTTCCATGTCCTACGTGGAATGAAGTTATTGCTGTTCTCATCCTCCAAACTTGTCAGTCACCTCTCTGCTGTGAATTTTCAGTCCCAGCTTTATAGAGGCTTTGATTCCCTTTCCCTTCTCCCATTGTGGAGTCCTTGGTCACTCTCCCAAGCCAAGGAGCCTCTCCAAGCCCAGCAGGCGTGTGGCCAGCTGGCAAAAAGCTGCTGCTCTTGCTGGGCCTCGGGCTTGCAGCGAATAAGGAACTGCACAGCAGACCAGAACAATTGATAATTCAGCTCCCTCTTGAGTGCTCAGCTCGGGCTTGAATCCCTGGATTCCCTCAGTTACCATGGATCTTTCCCTCACATTGAAGCTGAAGAGAGCACCGAATTCTGAAATCCCTCCAGTGTCTTACAGGGTTGCTGAGGAGTTTATTTGCATTTCCAAACTGTTTGCTACTCAGTGAAGGCCAGGGGTTTTTGCTTGCTTTTTTTTTTCTTTTCTTTTCTTTTCTTCTTTTTTTGCCTTTTTTCCCCCTCTCAGGGATGATTCAGTATAAAAACATGTTTGTGTATGTTGAGGGGACTCTGTTATACATTCAGGATATGTTGGGGGGTTTTTTCCACATTAACTTCAGTGGAAACAGAATAAGGCCTACAATGGGGACTTTTTTGTTCATTTGTTCTCCACTGTTTTGCTACACTTATTTTCTCCACTGTCACTGCTTTTTTTCATGTCTGAACTTGAACTCTCTTAGAGTCAAGTGATGGTGAACTTCTAAATGTGTTCTGAGGGGGTTTGAGATGAGGCAAACAGCCTTCGAGTGGAAATGTTATGTCATAGTAACAAATGCCTATGGATTAGTTAGTTTATTTCCAGGACCTCATGGGCTATACATTGCTATTTATAATTTAACTTTCTCAAGCAGCCCCGACTGTGTTTATGTTGCCATGGTGTTCCTTGCCATACTTGAGGGTGGATAGTAAATGCTATAATTGAAAATAGATACTCCCACTGAATTAAGGGTAACAGGTGGTTATGTTTTTATTTAATCATGCTGAAAGCATATTACAAGTTAAATGTGGATACCTCTACCCCTGCCTCTCTGCCAAGACATTTTCAGACATGCCAGTGTGTGTTCAGTGGCCAGAACTGGCGTAAACAACATGAGTGATTTGTCTTGTGACAGGCCAAGGAATGTCAGTGGCAGTCAAGGAGCATCCTCCGCTTCAGACTTCAGAAGGCAAATGTTCTTATGCAGCAGAAAAGGAGCTGCTCTGATGTGGGGGGGGAGCTCTGCATCTCATCCTTCTGGTGACCACTGTCTGGACAAAGCCCAAATTCTTTAGGAGCATTTGAGGAACAGCAATTACTGTTCCCTTGTGTTTCCTCATATTATCCCTCTGACCTCATCTCACCTCTTCATTTCCTTCAGTTTTCCACTGAAGTTTTCCAGTTTTTCCACGTAGGCAAGGCACATCCTACTAGCAAAACTATTCCAAGCACCCCCCTCTCACAACCATAACAATAGCTTTTGATTAAGTTTTGTCAACTCCCATAACATCAGTTAAGTATTATCTCTATAATACATGAATCGTATAATACATAAATATATGTATATATTTTTTCCATTTTTCAGAGTAGAAGGACAGAAACATATGGATATTATCCTAGATTCCCATTAATATTTAGGTGGGGGGAAAAAAAAGGGTTGTAGATTTTTCTCTCACAAATATTCTAAAATGTGAAAATGAAATAACTCAAAATAGCAGTATTGTCTCACACTCTCTATTTACTGCAAAAAGTAAAGATGCCCAGGAGTATTAAGCAACCAGGTACAAACACTTCAGCCAGGATGGTGTGGTTATTATCAGAGGCATTTGTAAGATCCATGTTAATGGAAGCAGAGCAAAGACACCTCCTTGGTGCAGTTGTGTGAGCAGCGAAGGGCAGAGTGCAGCCCGTTGCCTGAGTTCTGCACAGCAGTCTCCTGGTGAGGATTTTTGGACCTTTTTTAGAAGCAGCTGTCAGACTTTGGTCTTTATTAAGCTTGTATCAACCAAAGGCTGATTGGCTCCTCCAATTTTTCCTATAGCTGTAGGATGTCAAATGGATTCCCAGCAGCAGGAGATGTTTTCTCTTGAACTCAAATGGAGGTTGTTCCTCAGTTTTCCTTTTACATTTTGCCATTTTGTCATTTTGTAAAGCAAAGCCAAACTAAACAGTGGTTCATAGATGGTAGGATATGTGATATTTTGGTTTTAAGCTGGTTTACATTGGCTGGAAAGGTTCATGTTATTGAAACCAGTATCACTTCCTTTGTACACAAGACCAAGAGAGCCTGAGTTTGCATCTTAAAGCTTTGCAAGGAGGTCCTTAAGGCCTCCTAAAAACAAGCTTCTGGCAGTTGCATTCCTTTCCACAGGTTGTTCTGCTTAACATCTTTGTTTGCAGGCCTTTTCCACAATTTTGGAAGTTAGACTTGCAAATTAAGTGAGCTACTTTAGCTCTCTGGGCTTATGTTACAGGTAGCACTTGATTGAGTTTATTGTTACAGAAAGGCTGAGGACGTTCCCTGGGGCCACTACCAAACTTCCATGTAAGAGTAAGTGTGCAGGAAGGCACAAGGCTTTGAAGTATTCATGCATATTTAATGGTAAGGGAAGAACTCAGCATTGCAGCCAATCCAAGAACAATGAGTTAAGGGGAAAAAAAATTGCGTTTGCAAGACGGTTTTGATCAAATGAATTAAAAAGTGCATTGCTGAAGGTGATTAATGTAGATTAGTACATCATGTGTCATAAATTCACCCATCCAATGGAATTTCACTCTCCAGCTTGGATTATTGATGGTTTTGCTGAGATATCCCTGCTCAGCCTGGTCTTTTTGGAGCTGTAGGACCTCTGCTTCATTTCAGTCCTCTTCCAAGTCTGAAGGCCCCAGAGCCCTTGTGTGAACCTGTGGTGCCCTGGATCTGCCTGAATCTCCTCTGAAGTAGGCCATTGACCTGGGAAAGAGTTAACTCGCCTTTCTAACCAGTGTAGCCCATGTGGGTCCAAGAGTGAGTCTTGAGTCGGGCTGCTGGTCTAGCAAAGTCTTCACCAATCCCAAATCAGGCTTGGTGTTTAGGAGAGATTTGCTGTTGCGCTCTGCCAGGCTTCATTTTGTTGAGTTTATGTCGGGTTATTCCACACTTTCCTTAAACAGTTCTCTATGAATATTCATTCTTAACAGTCACGATTCTCTGTGAGAAATTGTAGCATGAATTTTTCTCTTACTGTTGATAGGTGGTTCCTGACGCTCCCCCCTCCTGCCCCGAGTATTCATTTCTCTGGTGCCTTGTTTCATAACTCCAGGTTATACTGCAGTGCAAATGCTCCTTGATTCTTCATCTAAAATGGGATTTTTACCCATTATGTCAGTTAAAGGTGACAATAAGTGAAAAATAAGGGAACAAGGAAGTATACAGAAGGCATTTTTCAGAGAAAGAATTTAAGAAGTAATAAGGTTGTATAACAATAGAGAGAATTCACTTGCTCAGTCAGGTGACATTTAAAAGCATCTTCCAATTTTTAGCGACTGGAAATATAAGGAAGCCTTGTAGGAAAAGAAATAGTCTTGCTGATTAACGAAAGCTTTGCCATTCTTTAAATATTCTGTTGTGCAATCACTGACATAAAAATAATGACAGAGCTGTTGGGGTACATTTTTGCCTTTCTTATCTTGCAAACCCTGATTTTTCTTTTGCACTTTTGACACTTTCCAGGCAAGAGTTTCAAAGAGAGGATTTTTCACTCCATCGGCGGTTCAACACCCCACTGATTTATGTGTGCAAATGGTTTGTGCATGTCAGATTTAAACATACGCTGTTTTGGAGGCACAGTAAACTTTGCAAGTTGACATATAAAGTTCACCTCAGTAATCCTACTGAAGATTTGGTCCCTCGTGTCCTTTTTGTAGCAAATTAGTGCACTGCTTAAGATATTCTAGAAAACAGGGAAAGAAAGAATGTGGAACATCAGTAGATGGTTTTTTTACCATTTCCCATACCTGCATATTGATGCTAACTTAAAACTGTTTTCCTTGTATCAAACATTTCTTCCTATTTTGCATTTATGCTGATGAGGTAGAGTGTTGCTGGCTTTGCTCCTGTTAAATCTGCAGCATTTTTTATAAGCTCAAAAAAATACACAAACTCTGCTGTGAACCATTTCTTGAGAGGAAGCAGCGTTTCGGCGTGTCTGTGGAATGAAAGGCTGGGCAGGGTCCCACTGGGGGGTTGCTGTCATGAAGATGCGAAGACCTGGGGCTGACATCCCTGAATTCTTCCGAGGTGACCCTGTGGTGAATTTGGCCTGGAGAATTTTAAGCTGGTGTTCCAGGTGTTCACTGCCACTGAGGTCAAGGAGATAAAGTTACTCTGCTTTCCATCTAATCAAGAGTTGCTCTCTCAGCCTTGCAGGCTGCCAGTGATCACTGTAACTGTATCCTCTGTTCTCTCCTTTTTTTCTCTTTGTACTCTCTGTAATATACGCCTCCCACTCCCTCTTTTAAATCTTTTTTGTAGGAGGTTAATTACAAAAATGTAGCTTTCCATCCTTGTTGGCTTCAAGTTATCATTTGTTCTTTTTATATATTGTTCATTGGGGATATTTTTTTTAATGAGTTGCTACAACCATTGTTAATGAGCGAGTCGGACACTTTCAGACCCTGCTCAGATTCCTCTGGCTTTCACTTTCCTCTCTCCAGTGTTAAAAATTACTTGTTTATTTATTTTACTTTTTTTTGTTGCATCTTTTAAACACTGATTTATCCATGTTTATGGACCTTTCTTATGGCAGATTTGTTTCTTTTAGAACATCTGGGCAATGACCTCAGCAAAATGGGCTTTTGGTGTTGAATTGCCCCATATCAGCTGGGTCTACTCTGGCTGCTTTACCTGTGACCTCTTCAGAGACAGGCTAAGACGTGATTTTCCTCACTAAAGCTGTGTTAACTCTCCCTCTATATTTATGAATCCAAGCTGTGCTGTTCACACACTTCTTTTTATTTTTCTTGAGTAATAGGAACCACCCTCATACACTCTGAGTTTTCTGTTCGATACATTGAATGGAGGATAGCAAATGAAAAGCGTATGAAAAGCAAATTAATACAACTCCTGTCCTAGTTGGTGAAAGTACAGAATTTTAATTTAATGCCAGCACAATATATTGAATGAATTGTTAAGTGCAAAGATACCAAATTTCAATTAGATTACCAGCTAATATTTTATTTTACCATGACTATCTGCTTTACTGCATTTAAGAATGAAACCTTGGTAGAAGATTTTTGATAACTGTTTCTTAATTCTTATTCATTTAAATCATTGACTCTTTGGGGGCTGGTTCTTAAAGAGAATCACAGAGGTAGCAATAATGCAAACAGTAAGGATTTCAGGCACTTTATTGATATGTTTGGCAAGTAATATTAGTCATGCTGTGCCCCAGTATTTCCATCTTATGTTAGAAGTTGTTTTGCCAAGTGCTGGTTGGCAGTATGTTGTGTTCCTTGGATTCCATTTGGAGCTGAGAACTCTTCTGGTCAACTCCGAAAGGAGTTAACCTTTGCTTTATTTTAGATCCCAGCTCTCTCAGGCTGCACAGACAGCATGCAAACTAATAGACCCTGTGTCAGGATTCCTTGCTTTGGCACTGCCAGGAGCAAACGCTGCTCTGCTGTTGTGTCATCACCACAGCGCTGGTTCCTGCCCAGTGCACACACGACTGTCCCTCTCGGAAACAGAGATACATTTCCATGTCCGTGTTTAACTTTGATTTGTTGCTACACTTTGGCTCTGACCTCCTCCCCCGGCTGTAAATCAGTAAGGGAAAAGCACACCACGTACATGATCTGCACTCGAGCATTTGATATGGTCGTAATTAATTGACAGCGTTCCTATACGTGCTGGTAAGCAAGATTTATGCCCTTCCCAGGCCCACTGCTACACGGGGAAGCCAGTGGGAATTTCTCTCCTTTTGCGTCAAGAATGGCAAAATATGAACCTGAGAGGGAATTCAGTGAATGAGGAGCTGTGTATGACATACAGCACCGCTCTGTCCTGAGCTGCACTCTGCAGAACTCTGCTGACTCCAGGTCAAGTGCTCTTCGTCTTCCTCTCCCACAAAGTCCTACAGGTCGTTTTTTCATGTGACACTCACATTTATGTTTTCTTTAACTCTGTGCTGTCAGAAGACCAAAGTATGTTAGAAAATTCAAACTGTTTCTTAGGGACTTCTGAAGCGAATGATTTGATAAATTATGTATAATATGGACAGAATGGCACAGGAGGAAGCAAGTTGTTGTCTGGCCAGTGGATTTCTAGGAGCGATGAGCCTGGCTTGGAAAGCCAGTACATTTTTCTGTTCTGGCACTTGTTGCTTTATTGTCTCAGCATCTTCAGCAAGTGACTTAACAGTAAAAAAATTTCTTCATGTGGCCCTTTGTTCTGGAAGTTCAGCAATTCCACTGCCTGCTGTTGATACATGAAAACCTGCCCTCTTCATGAAAAAAACATGTTTTCCTCCTCAGAAAACCTAAAGCATCCCATGACCACAAGTGCAGGAATCCTGGCAGTGTCAGTTGTGCTCCACTTCCAGTTAGGAATGACATCATGGATGTGTTGGGCCCTGGTTTCGCTGTTCCTGCTCTCCTGGAGTGGCTGCAGCCCTGGAATTGCTGGCCCGTGGAAGCTTTGGCTGCCAGGAATGGGGGAAATATGCAAATAGAATAATCTTGTGAATCATCTGTATAAGGCACTGCTGGATCTGAGGCAGAGTTACAAGCCATCAAAACATGCAAATCACGTTTGTGTGAGTGACACAGTGAGGGTGTCCCTGTGCTTAACTAGGGCATTACTCAAAATAGTACTATTCCAGCTTTCCATGGGAAAGTACTTTCTGTTCAGTGAGATGTTTTCTTTCCCTACCTAGTCATCAAAAACACCCTCAATCCCCTTTCCAGTGAGGCAAGCTTCTGTGGAATGTGGCATTTGTTATTTCCCTTACCTGATAAGAGTGTAGACCTAGATCAGTTCAGAATGCAACACAGATTTTTCTTTTTAATTTTATTTTTTTTTTGTGCTTGAAAAAGGGCTTGTCCAGGAGAAGTTGCTCCCCAAAAAATTGATTTTTTTGGTTATATGCAGGAAAGGTAAATTCACTCTTTCTGTTGTTTTCAAGCACCTTAATGCAGGGAAGGAAATGGGTTGGTTGCAGTCATGAAATGGAGTATACGGTTAGAAATAACTCAAAGGTAACCTCACACTGGTATTTCTCTGTTGAAAAAAAATATTATGGCACACAACCCTCAGATGAAATCTCAGAATTGATATTTCACAGAAGTAGAATATACTGTGCATATTATAATCATGCTACCAATGTATTGAATGGTTTTTTAAACAGAATTAACAGCATAAAATTAAAATCTGTGTAGGCTATAAACATATTATTCACCCAGCTGCCCTCCTGGATCTTCAGGCATGATCTTCTTTTCTCTGCATGCTTGGAGTTTGTGCAGGCATCAAGAATTTCATACTAATCTATGAACTGATGTCAAACAGGATCCAGTGAACAGAGGTGATAAAACTTCCCCCCTCTCAGTATCCAACAGGGTAATTGCATCACAGATACATCACTGAATATTTGGATTTAAAAAGAAGCTTTAAAATCTCACAGAACACAGGAAACAATGTGGCATTTTGATGTTCCTTTATGTGGCTCCACTCTGTGTCCTGTAAAATAAAATGTCCTGATCCTGGCCAGTTATTTTTTCAGTTTCTGTGAGCTTGAATGTTTCGGATGATTCTCCAGTTTGGTTGGAAGCACGAAGTGGGGTGCACTCATGCAAGTATTATCCTGATGTCTGCGTCTTTCTGAACATCAAATTAATAGTTTGAGTCACAGAGGTTAAAAGAAATTTCAAGTGCTTTAATGAGGACAGACAGGAACATCTTTTGATACCTTGTATTGAATTCAAGCAGTTTCCTATCTGATATACTGTGATAGTGGTGCCCGCTGCACTTCCATAATTATGGGCCTGTCAGCATTTCCATTCCTTACCCCTATATTACAGCTGGAAATATCACTCCAGGATGAAGTTTTGTGCAGAGCCTTTCAGCTGTGAAAGAAGCAGCTTTCAAAATTCATTTTGCTGCTTCTCCAGTCTGAAAAACCAAGTTTTGCTCCTGCTTGCTCCACCCTGTATTAATGTCTTGTTTTCAGAGAAAAACCCCACGGGGTCAAAATACTGCTGGTTTGTTTCCTGCAGTGTGAATGTAACACATCGAAAAGATAAGAACTGAGAGCTGAATGCTTTTATTTAACCACAAAAAGAAAAAGAGGCAGCACAAGCAGCACGAAGCACATCTGCAAAGTGCCTCTCTGAGCTCATACCCACCTCCCCTCCTTTGTAACCTGCCTGCAAAGTACCTGTGTCCTTTTGCATAGATTCCAAAACAGCAAGGAACTTATCATTTTGTGGTTTCTCAACGCAGACTGATTGAAAAGTCATTATTTAAGAGTTCAGGGACACTTAGAATTAGGAGGTGACAAAATTTTTATTGCCCATACGGTTTTGATTTGCCTGCTTTTTGAATATATTTGCCACAAAATTGGTTCCTGGAAAGGCTGGGTGAGGCTCAAGTGAACACCATTTGTTCATTATATAATTTTTTGGTCTTTTTCCAGTGACTTATTACCTATCTCTGAAGTTTGAACCAGTGTCTATCATGGTTTGCAGTGGCGCTTATCATTAAAATGTCTGAATATTAGGCAACATTAATCTATTTATTTTCGTTACACTTTTGTAAAAGGGATCAATTTTCTAATTTTACAGGTGACAAACGTCTGTACTGGGACATAATAGTTAAAAATATTCACCTTTTTTTTAATATTTATCACTTGGAACCTGCTTTTTCAGAGTAGAATTCTACAGCCCATTGAACACGCAGTTCTCATTGACTTGAGCAACGTGGTAAATATTGAGCATTTCCCTGAATCAGATCTCTTTGTGTCGAGTGGGGCACCCAGATGAGGAGGAACAAGGGACTAGCAATTGCTTGGGAAGATTTAGGATGAAGCGATTTGCTTTGTGTTCCCTCATTGCTTCAGTTTTGCGATTCCTCTCCCTTCCATCGTGTTGTGCTGGTGATGCCCAGAGTCCCTGTGGATCTTCAGTTCTCTGACCTTGAGCTGGCTCTGTTTGCCCTTCCCAGAGTGTTTTGCAGCACTTCAGCAAGTGGAGCAGAAGCCCTACGTAAAATCATCCCCATTAGTATGCAACTGCCTCCAACAGGGAGAAAAAGCGCTACATGATTATTTAATTGTGCCACCGCCTTTTGGTACCCAAGTGCATTAATATCCAATCAGCCATCCATCCTTTCTGTAGCTCCTCAGTGCCTGGCTTTACAGGCTGGATTAGATTTCCTTAAGCACAGCTTTTGTTTGTGATTATTTTGGGGGCTTTGGAAAACTTCAGAGGGGGGAAGAAAAAGGAGCTTGACTCTCGTAGAATCATGGAATGGTTTGGGTTGGAAAGGACCTTTAAAGGTCATCTGGTCCCACCCCTGGCCGTGGGCAGGGCCATCATGTGATGTGTGATCGCTCATGTGAGCCACGGGCTCTTATCACCAGTGCTGGAACCTTGGGATGCTCTGCACAGGCTGCTGCACTTGAGATAATGGAAGGGAATGGATCAAGTGAGCCCTGGAAATGCACACAGCGACATATGAGAGAAGAGAATGAGCCACAGAGAAAAATGTGCGATGAAGTACATGAAAACCATATATCCTAAATATAGCGAGAGGCCTGAGAGTGTGCAGTAAGAACACAGTATTTTGATAATTCATCTGAAAAGCCCTATGAAGCTTCTGTTGAGAATATGGAGCTGTATTTGCAAAGACTTAAATTTAAAGGTTTATATTTAGCCAAGGGATTTTCGTTCACAAGATGAGTATTTATGCAAAGACTACATGTCTGTTGAATTTCAAGTCCCTTTCCTAGTTCGCTGTAGGCATAAGAGCCTTCCAAAGGAAAAAAAATTCTGACATTTATTTCCAATACAATGAATCATTTTTATTTAATAATTGCTATTATTCTTAGCAACAACTGAAACATTCCTGAGCCATTTTGATTGTGGCTTTCTGAGCCCGAGGTAGACACAGTAAAACATCCATGGAACTAAAATTCAGCAGAAGAGAACAATCTCTAATGGAATTTGTTAGCAAGCTTAATGACAGGTGATCTCTTACTTTCTCTGCTCATACTTTAGATCCAAATCTTTTCAATGTAAGTGGTTCATTTTCATATTACTGTTCCAGGTGGCATAAATTTTCAATACAATTCTGTTAAGAGAAAACCGCCTCTAAGTATTTACACAGCATAGTGCCTATGTCCATGTTAAAATAAATAGCTGATGGTAACATAAACTTGTATTTTACTTAACTGGCAATGACCTGCTGTAATATCAGCATCATTGGGAGTAATATAAACAGACGGCAAGTAAATACACAACACAGGCACTGAAGTGCTTCATTGGAATTGTCCTCAGAGCAGGATTGCATTAAGTGAAATTTCCAGCTGCTTATGATATTTTAGGCCAGATTCAGCAAGACAGTGGCCGTCCTCGAGCCAAATACAGATCAGCAGGAGATGAGAAGGGTTATTGGGCTTCAGTTACAAACTCCTTTATACTTTGATCCAAAAAAATAGCAATAAACCAAAAGTCAAAGTCAGCAAAAATGAAGGAGGAGCAGAGGAGTGTAGGGACCCTCCTGAGGGCAATATTGCAGCTGGTTATCTACACCGGGGTTACCTGCACATATTGGCCTGGGTGTTGGAAACAGCCTGTCCCTGGCAGCACAGAGCAGTTCGGCCAAAGAGATTAGCCCTTGCTGAGCCTGCACTGCAGGACATGCCTGTTTAATTCTTTGTTATTTTCATTTTGTAGCACAGATTAATTGTCTCTTAGCCCTTAAAACTCATCTTCTTTCAGCATCCTCTGCATATAACCTTCTAAACCACCTCTAAGCTGTCATTTCAAGAAAATTTAAGGTAGTTCCACCTCTTCGAGCTTCTCAATAGCTATTCCTACAAATCTAAGCTGGTGGTGTTCTCTGAGAAGCTAAGAGGAATTTCTTCTAGGCTTTAATGTGTTTCTGAAAAGATAAAATGCTACATTTTCGTTCATGGATTTCTGTTGTTGCAGGGGCAATCTCAATTTTAGGAATTTCCACAAACTAGTTGTGAAGTGAAGAAAATGGTTTTGAGGCCAGTATCCAATGGTGACCTGAGGATTCTTTTAATGTTACTTCTATTCTCTAATGCCATTGGAAGAAGAAATGTCAGATGGGCCTAATGAAACGTGTGGTCTGCGGTTGAGTGGAGAGGCAGATGAGTCTCTGCAAGTTTCCCTTTGGGATTGCATTTCTAGGCTTGAAAAAGTGCATCTTGTGCTCTGTCATTGCCCAAACTCATCCTCACACAGATGAAACAGTGACTGAAACGGTGACACCTTCTAGTTAGTCCCAGGGCAAAGGTATTCTAATGCAAAAACCCTTTCACAGCACACCGACTTCACAGGCACCTCAGCCTCAAAGATGAAAGCATCCATTTTGTAAAGGTGGAGAGTTTTGTGATATGAATCTCCCCAATAGAAGGGGAAAGAAAAGAAACTAAAAATGGAATGGCAAAGAATAGTGTGGTGTTTCAACCCTGCAGGATTGCCTTTAATAGTAAGTGGAAAACTAATGCTAGTTTTGTCTTCCTGAGGTAATGAAATGACTGAATTATCCTGTCGTGTCCACAGGTCAAAAAAAAAAAAAGTGGGAAAGTTGATGCCTCATAGGGATTTATTCATATGAATGAATCCTTAGTCATTCTGGCTGTCTTTGTGACAGGGAAGTCAGTTGTTGAATAGTTGGGGCTGTCAGGGCTCTGTGGCAGAGCAGAGGACTAGAATGACTATATTAATAGCAAGCCTCAAATTCAAACCTCCTGGCTATGGAGGAGCATGTTGTGTCTCTGTCTGCGGCACGTCAGGGCTGGGAGGAAAAGCACAAGGTCTTTTTTAAGCAAATAAGGCAGAATAAAGCAAGTTTGGTTCTCTCATTTGTGTGAGTTCTGGCACTGAAAACGGAGTGACCTCCTGGGAGTCACCTGCAGGCAGTGTGTTCTGTACCAGTCGAGAAGTTCCCTAAATTTTGTTTAGGAGGCCCCCAGATCCAGGTTGCTGTGTAGTCATCCTTGTTCTCTCTGCCATATTGTGCCCATAAAAAAAGAAACAAGGGAAGGTGCAGGACTGCCAGGAGAGCTGGATCTGATGCATCTGTACCCATCATTTGTACTGATGTGTGTTTGCTACCTGTGGAATTGTCTGGTGTTCCTTAAGGCAGCATTGCTGGGTAATCTGGGAGAACCTGGCAAAGGCATCCAGGGTTGAAACTCGGACTTCATTTTCTCCCTTCCACACTTGGTAATTCAGGTACTATGATGCAAATCTTTTATTTGTTCTCAGTAACTCAGGAGGAACTGGGCAATGGGAATCCTCTGAGTTGTGAAAGAAGAGCTCTGACCCGTCACTAAATCCAGTTGAGTCAAACACTCTGTTTGCCCTTTTGAAAGGCCCGTTTGGCTGTCGGGTCTGAGCTTTTGTATTCTCTGTTGATGGTCATTATGGGTTTGTGTGTTAGAAATTATTGGAAGAATGAGAAAATAAAGCAATAATCAGTCAGGCTTCCCAGGCTCTGTAGTTTTAGTGTCACTAAGTGCCATGGGAAAATGACATGAAAACACTTGTCATCCAGAGCCCTGAATGCAGCCTTGCAGCTTTCCTTTCCCTAAAAGAGGTTTGTTTACAATGCTCACTCCTCTTCTGTGTTTAGGCCTCGCTTTAAACGTCTTAAATATTTTTCAGCAGTGTTTACTGATTTTGCAATTTAAAAAACCAAGTTGGAATCTAAAGTTTGGTTTGATTTTTCATTTCTCCTCCCCCCTTCCTGCCCCCCCCCCTTTTTAGCATTAAATATTATTTTTCAGACCGTTGCATTATCTGTTCTATTTTATTATAATACTGGGGTTGCTTCCTCTTTTCTAAAGTAACTTCATTTATGTGTGTTAGTTGTTTATTTGGTGTGAGTAGTTGGAGATCCAGGTGGTATCAGGTGGCTGTTGAGTTAATTCACAGTCATGACAGAAGAATGGGCACATGGTTGAGTCTAGAGCGAATAAAGCACATGGCCGAATATACTCACTACATAAAGCCATAACTGCTTCTATGTGTGGATGAATCCCACTGGAAATGCCGGATTTCTTCCCACATGTTGCCCTACTTGTCAGCATTTGTGCTCGCTTCCAGCAAACTGAAGGGGCAGTTGTGACCAGTGGAGACAGCAAATTGCTCATTAGCATCCTCTCAATCAAGGAGAGGAGAGTTTGATGCATTCATTTACTTGGTTTTAACTAATTGCCTGCAGCCTGGATGAAAGAAAACATTCAGGAAGTGCTGTTCAGCCTGGTTGGCTGTGGTGGCAGGGTTTGCTAATCCAAGATTGGGAAGCAGGAATATCAGCTCCTGATGATCAGGGAAGATGCCTGAGGAATATCCCTACTCTGCTGTGACACTGTGCAGCTTTGATGTGCGTGTCTGAGGGGCTGGAGAGCAGCTCAGCCGTGGCAGGGAGGAATTCAGGGTGCCCAGATGGTTATCTGCTTCTCAGGAAAATCCTGCAGTCCGCACAGAGCACAAGGCAAAACAACCACCAAAAAAAAAAGAGAGAGAGAGAAATAGAGAATTTGGGTTTCAAAGTTGGAGAATTAACCATTAGTTGAGCTCCAGACCCCAGGCCCTGCTTAAAATACAATATCCTAGAGTGTTCCCTGGTTTGGGAACACCCCTCCCACCCCAAAAGTTTTCAAATTAGGGAGAGAGATTAAAAACAGATCTGAGAAACAGAGAACTGAGTTTGTTAGTGAGGAAATTCTTCCACAGGCATTTGCTCAGCCCTTGAGCTGTAGAATAAAGCCCTGAGTATTCCCATCAAAGCACAGCATTATCTGGTTAACAAAGCTGAGAGTTCATCAAGTTTATAGATTAAAAAATTCTGTCATAAAAATGTTTCGTAGTCACATGCCCATAGAAATAGTAGAAACTGTCTAAACCATTATAAAAGCAATGTTTGAACTGAAAAGTAATGCAGATATGTATGTTTGCAGATATGTTATAACTGTTTGACTGAACCACGTGCACTTAAAAGTACGTTAGACTAAAATTTGATTACCAACCACCCTGTTGGGGCATACACATTTTTAGCGAGTTTCATTCATGTTTTAACGTTTTCTTCCATCTTTTTTGCTTAACAAAACCTTTCTGTGTTTCCCAAGGAATAATGTCCAGGCACGTGACACGTGAAAGAGTTCTAGAAACTTGTCTGAATTCTTTAGTTTTAAGAAAAGTAAGTTCATCAAGACGACGAGCTACAGAAAGGTCAAGCTGTGTTGCCATGCAACAAGTTTGTGTTCTTGCTGTCTGCACTTTCTGCGTGCTATAAAAAAAATCAAAGATGTAGGAGATAAAGAGCTTTCTTTGGGTTGCCATTGCTGCAGCAACCACTTCCTCCCTGAGTTTGAGGCAATGACTTCAGTGTTTGTGTCGTTTGGGCAGCACAAGGCCCTGGGGTGGCAGGAAGGGAAGCGACGATCTCTTTTTAGCTGTATTTTTAGACTATGGCAAGGAGGGGTTTTTTTTGTTCGGCTTCTGTGCCTGTGGTTTTTGTGGGGTTTGATTTTTTTTTTTTTCAATTATTGAGGTCTACAGCAGAATGTTTCATGTTAATTCTCCGACTTTTTCCAAACCCAGCTTTTAAGGTCTACGTGTTTTCCATTTCAAACACGTGTCTTAGATGGCAGATTCCAGCCTGGAGCACACGATGCTCTCACAGCTGTCTCAGAGCACTGGGCTGGTCTGAGGGGCTGGAGGAGGAAAACCAGGTTCTCTATAAAGAATTCTTCTCTATTTATACATTTGGTTGTTACGGGTTTCAACTCTATTCCCTGGTGCTACTGTACACCCTGAACTCTTATCCCCAAAGGATCCGCTCCAAGTGACGCAGCTGCTCCAGTTAATGAGGAAGTGGTTAACTTGGGAGTGGGGAGTGCAGGGAAGCTGTTTGTCTACTTACACACACAGCTCTCCAGAGTCAACAGCAGAGCCTTTCCGTGGCACTCAACAGGATCCATTCCAGTCAAGTGGCCTTTTGGAAACTTTTCCGTACCTGGAAGTTTGAACACCAAACAAAATTCCTTGTGGCAGGAAGAAAGATATTCCCCCTGGCAAGTACTGAGGAGTTGATTTATCTGTTACTCGTGTACAAGCTGCTGTGAAAGCTTGTGTACAAGCTGCACAGTCCAGCCCAGAACCAGCAGCTGCTCATTCTTCTGCTGTAGCTGGTGGTCAGCAGTGCTATTGCTGGTATCCAGAGGGATAGGGCAGGAATATCTGTCCCAGAAGAGTTTTTTAGCTCTCTGGTCTATGGTCAAGGCTCCACTTGTGCCATTGGATCCTCTGAGACGTTGCATATCTGCACTGAGAAATTGCCAGCTATGACTTCCAGCCCCTGGGTAACTATTGTTATCCCTGTGGAATATAAAGATATTTATTTGCTGTCGAAGCTCAAGAAATTAAATCCCATTCAGCCCAAACATTATCACTTTTTCTAATCTTCCTAAGTGTGATGAATCAGTGAAATTCTTCGGTATTGGTTCAAATCTGCACATTTGTGGCAGTTTTCTGTGCCTCCCTCTGTACTGTTTCCAGGTTCCATCCCAGAGGAGATGCTGGCTGTGTTTGTGTAATGTTCTACACTCCCCTTACACTCAGAACAGATAAGCACTGGTGGAATGCCTGATGCTGGAACACCATCTCTCAAAAACATCTGGAGACCATATAGCTTCACATTTCTGGATTCTGACAAAATTGAATTAAGCCCATCAAGTTCCTTGGCAGGAATTCTTTGCCTTCATCCTCCTCTCATTCTGCATGTGGTATTGAAGGAATGTTTCTGGAAGCTTTGCAGCCTGTCAGGCAGTCAGGAATGTGGTCCTTCCTGGAAATTTTGCTTTGTACTTACGTAAGAGCTTCTGTTCCGTGTTGTGCTGGAAAGCAGCAATTCTGCCCATCTGTCTGTTGTCAAAAGAACTTGCACCCTCAAGGTGGAAAGTTTGCAGTGAAAGGTTGTGTAGCCCGTAACTGCTCTGCACAGGGACGTGAGGTGGCAGCACGTTCTGTCCCCAGCACCCTCCCCCTCCACGTGTGCACCCCCGGGTGTCACACTGCACTGCCTTCTGCACCAAACCTGGGGTTTCCTGCCCAACAGCTTACTTGGCTGCAGTTTGGATTTTCCAGAAGTAGCAGGAAAAGAGATTTTTTTTTTTTCCCCCTAACTGTGCTCAGGACATTTATTAGAGACTCGTGTTCAAAGGCAAAGGTGCACCAGCAGTGACTCATTGCAACGTGGGGGGATTTTGTCACAGGTTTACAGAGCAGGTATTAAATCGCAAATGTTTGTTCTAATGAAGTGAAATGGGGAAAAAAAAATCTTCTTTTCATATTAGTTTTGAGATTTCAGCATATCTGAAAGGGAGTGGCGAGGAAAGTTATGTCTTCACTTTCTTATTACGCAACTCAAGTCTTGCTCTCATGTGCTTCCTTTCATCAGATGACTTCAGATAACCTTAATATCTTCATCACCCTGAGCCCTGGGGTAGGTGCAGAGACGCAGGAGTGACCTCAACGATGTACAGACATTAGATTGGATATAACATTATCTTTATCCACAGGATGCAGGCATAAAACATCTGCATTTGAAAAATTAAATTGAAGTCAGTTTTATTTTAGGTCAGAAAGTAGGATGAAGTATTTGTAATAATCAAATGAAATATTCTGGACTGTGAGTGTATTTTTGTTTCATCGTAGGTAGCAAACAACCTTGCCCATTCTTCTGAATAAGTTATCAGAAGGCAGATTGGATTTGTCTTGTTCTGCTTGTAAACATTAAGTACTAAATTCTGATGCTGTTTTATTCATTTTAGATTGTGTATCCTAAGGAAGTTCTCTCTTTTTTCATATTTATAAGCAGAGTTATATTGCTTAAAATGCCTTGTAAGGAACTTGCTTGCTGAAAAATCTAATTGCAGAATTATTCCCTTCTGTGATTCTGACAGAGTTTATGGAATCCTTTGTAGTCTCTTTGGTGCTTCTAAACTCAAAGTTTACAGGCAAATATTTTTTTTTCTGGAAGCACCGAATTCTCCGTAGTTGAAAGTTGATGGTGTTGGTGTGAGAGAGATCCTTGTAAGCCGTAAAAATGAGTAATTACTGAAGAAGAGTAATTAGAGAAAAGAAGCCTGAGGGGAAAGAAGTTCTACTTAAATGTTAAGCAAACACCATTAGCCATGCAAAAAAAGAGAAAATAATTTCTAAGAGCATGAACAGATGCACACGTGCTTGGTCCATTTAGAGTTAAAGATAAACCCAGCTCCCCAGCCCGTTGAATTTTGAGAGGCTCAGAAGCTTCTGCAACTGAGAATGCTCCCACCTTAAACTGAGCTGAATTAAAATAAATACATTTTTAAAAATCCTGCCCTTACAGGAGCGAACCTTCATGTTGAAACCCAGCTTGGCAGCCCAACCCTTCCTCCCCCCCCCCAAATCTTGTTTATTTTAATGGAAAAATAGATAAGAGCTTTTCCCCCAAGTTTAATAGAGCAAACTTCTCCATCCCCATCACTAGTGCATGGAAAATGTTACTTTTCACTGGGAGTGAAACAGGTTCCTGTGTGTGTCACCCCCCACGAGCTGCTGGAAAAAGATTGGTGACAGGGATGGAGAAGGAAGCTACACTTTTCCGTTCTGACTTTTCTTGGAATGTCTGAACTGGAAACAGTTTTTTCCTGGAATATCAGGAGAAGAATTTATGTTACTAAAAAGCCTTTAGTAACCTCTACAAAAATGATGTTGGAGTTTGACTTCATTTTACTGCATTCTAAGTTAAAATTTGAAGATATTTACTGAACAGCTCCTTGAACTTCAGCCTTTAAATTAACTACAGTCTCATGAATGAACTGTGGCTAACAACTAAAATATGCTCTTGTGGTGACTTGGAAGAAGTATTTGGTAGTTATCAAAGCAGTTGTGCGCTGCAAGGCAGAGTGAACTGGGCATGAAAGGCAATAAGGTGTGATTAAGGCATGGCGTGTTTGCAGATAATCAGAGACAGGTCCTGACAAACAGGGCTGAGGAGAAGGGAAGGGTGTCCCAGTATGCAGGACAAACTGGTTATCCATGGTCCAGAGGCACAGTAAGTCCCTTTTAGCTGTTCTTCATGTGTCCAGGGGACATTGGAGACACTGGAAAATATTCATGGATCCTTTGCTGGAAATACATGTGTAAATCTCCATAAGAGAACATTATTGGTATTTATGTCAAAAGAACACGGTGTAAATGGCTGAAAAATGTAACCAGCTGACTCACTGTAAAATATTGTTAATGAAAACTCATTCTTAAAAATTGCATGAGCTTGTACACTCCAGATAAACAGCTGGCTTTTTTCAATAGCACAGCTGGTGTAGAAGCATAAAATGACTACAATTTGAACAGGACACGAGCTATATTTGGCAAAGCATTTGCATGAAAGCAGAACATTTGCAACTTAATTTTCATGCCTTTTAATTCTGATTTTCATTGTACACCTATTAACCACAGATCTGGACCTGCTGCCGTTGATTTCAGTATCACTTGTTTGGTTGTAAGCCATTATGTGCCAGGATACTCTAAATTTAGGGTAGGCCGTGTCTTTTTAGCTGGAAGTACCAGAGGATAGTGACTTTCTGAGCATCCAGTGTCTTGTCGCTGAACTGTCATTCACGGGAATTTAGACAGATAAAGTATCTAAAGGATGTAATTTCTTCCCTGAAAAGGCAAACCAGCATGAAAGCAGCAAGAATGGCACTTCACAGCGTGCAAAAGTCAACTGTTCCCGCTGCAACTGTTTGTTTGTGAGGCTCCAAAAGCTCGTTCCCATGAATTTGGGCAGCAGCAAAGAATACTGCTGATGCAAGTCAGCAGATGTGTGGGGCTTTGTGACTCACAGATGCATGCAGGAATTAGTTGAAAGAAAAATTTCCAAACTCTGACTGGTCAGATTCTTTATGTATTAGTAGGGGAAGTGACATTTATACCACAAAATGACTTTCGAGGGCCCCGCATCAGAACAGTGCATCGTCTGGACCCAGATGTTTGGGGTTATTCCTGCTGTTGTTTCGGAGGGTTGATTGATCTTTCGTGCAGATAAAACCAGATTTGCTTTTGAAGAGAGCAGTTTAGAAATCTGCCTCTGCTTCTGGAGCTGCTTTCTGCTGTTTGTGCCTCTGAGACAGCCATCTGAAACGCCAGTTCATGGGAACTTCTGTGCACTGAGGGTATTTCTGCCTGGCAGGGAGAGTGCAAAGGTGCCTGCTTTGCTCTCAACATCTTAGCTTAGAAACCAGAAGTCAAGTGGTGGATTAGTGTAGATTCCACACTGCTATTTGACCAGGCTAAAGGAGATTTACTGATAGTTCAGGGCTAGTCTGGGATCTCTGCACAGAACTGTAAGAACACCCCCCTTCTGCCTTCTCTGTTTATTATTCATGCTTCCCTTGCAGAATTTCCCGAGCAGTCAAACCCAGCAGTACTCTTTTTACAGGACCCTAACCCACAGGGTAGTTATTTTACCAGGAAAATCACTGTTTTGGAAATACAAACCACTACTTCACACTGGTAAGTTCGGCTACATAAGAGAGGCTTCCAAGTTCCAATTTACAGCGAGTTTGTTTTCTTCCTGCATGTAAAAAACAAGGATTATTTCAGTGGCAAGAAGTTTTCTAACAGTATGACTGGTTTCCCTCCATAGCAATGCCTTGCAGGAATGTTAATAACAAGGGAAACAAATCACCTTGTCAGGACCTGGGACTTGTGTCAGGAAGAGACTTTCTGAAATAATTGTCAGTAGCTGTGAATCATCCTCTGCAGGAGTTCGGCGAGCAGAGGGCACAGCCTGGGTGCCCCATCAGCCAGGGCTGGAATTGCCCACATATGAGGGCTCTGCTCCAGCCTCCAAATGAGCATGAGGATGCATCAGGCTTCACCCATCTCAGAGGGCAGATAAAATGGTGTCTAATGGTGTTAACGTGAAGGATTTATGGTTAGTGAGTGAGATAAAAGAAACCACTTCTGTTTAAGTAATTACCGTTCAGAATTAAAAAGAAATTACAGGTGTGTCTTGTGTAACAGCACTGAGCTGGAAATCACTAAATTGAGGCTAAATTCCCTGTCCTACCACAGACAGCTCTTTTAAGGTTGAGATATTAATTTCTGTTCCAATTATTCAAATATAAAGTAACAATAATGCTTCCTTTGCCTGTCTTCAGCATTTAACTGCAAGCTTTTCATACTTATAGCAGGCTTAGGTCTTCATCCAGCCCTGAAAACAATGCCTTCAACATCAAAACAAACACGACAGGAAACCTCAGTGTATCCTCCTAAACAAAAGTATTTACTCAAGCAAGGACATTTCCAAACAAGTTATTCCAGAGGTAAAACATCTCTGGAAAACTGCTGGTAAGAGGTTTCTCAGAGTGACAGGCTGTGCATGTTTGGACAAGTAACTTCCCTGGGATCACCGTGCTTGTCTCGTGGTGGTCCCTCGAGGAATAATCAGAAATTGTTTAAAATAACTCTAAACACAGACAAATGATGAATGATATTCCTATTAGTGTTTTTAATAAAATAATCTGAAGTTCTGGAACACATTCACAAGGCGCGCACAAAGAGTCTTTGAAGACTGTGACTTGAAAATAGATCAGAAATGTGTCAGTCAGTTTAAGATTGTTTTCTATGAATGAGGCAGTATTGTATAAATCAGAATTCCGTAATCAAATTGCTACTGTATTGCCATAACCAATGCCCTTGGATTCAGTGTAGCTGGACAGATAGGCCTGATGATGAAGCTGATTCATGGTATTTTCTTGCTGTAAATAAACCTTTCCTAAATTGAGGTCAGTGCCAAACCAGCTCTTGCCATCACCGGAGGCAGGACTGTGCCCTTTCGAGCTGCCTTCGTGCCCAAGTACAGATCTGTTTCAGTTCACTTGGTGCTGGTTTTCTTCCTTTTTTTTTTCCTGTTTTACCTTTGCAGTTTTCTGGGAGCGGGAGTAGAAGCCACTGGCGTGTTTTAGCATGAATCACTGCGTGAGAAATACTTTCCATTGTCGAAACGCAGCTGAACAATCATTACCTTGAATAGGTAGAAAAGACGCTCGGTGTCTTCTGGCCTCCAGCTTCTGGCTGCAGGGAGGGATCTCACTGCTGGCTTAGAACAAAAACACTGCATGAATTGAAAAGGCAGCACCGTCCCCAATGGTTTAGTTTAGTTACAGAAAAGTAAACGCAGATGAAAGGGTTCAACCATTCTTTTGAATATGAGAATTGACTCGTAAGACGAAGCCAGTGATAAATCTGTTACATTTTCTGGGAGCATTCAGATAAGAGCTTCAAGGAATGGTATGAAAATTTCAGATAACAGAGAGTTTGGGGCATAATTTTGCCTTTGAGAGGGTTTCTTTTTTACATTCCACACGAACTTGGAAAGTTTGCGCTCTGAGACTTGTATTAGATCAAACCCTGAGCAACAGTCAGTCAGGCTGAAAGAAATTCAGACATGTTTGTGCAAAGATTTCTTGTGCAGCTTCTGCTGAAGACAGTAGGAGCTCGACAAGTGAGAGATGGGTAGGGTGGACCCCTTTTTTCATTTTTTCTTTTGTTGTTTTTTTTTTCCCCCCCTCCTATCTGGCAGATAAAAAAGGTTCTGGTTTCACTTGTAATGTTAAATAAAATCAGATTGACCATCCACATGCTGTTGCTAACATGAGCCTTGTTTCTTGTCTGACTAAACTCCCAATAGCAAACACCATCTGCCTGTTGAAGGAGGAGTCACCCCCCAGACAGTGTCTCACTCGTTAGGGTTGGAAAACCTAGTCTGCTACAAAAACTACATAGGAATACCCTTAGAAACCTCTAACTCCATGCTCTGTGCACTTGTTTTTTTGAAGTTCTTCCTCTGAGAGTGAATAAATTTTCCTCTGTGAAACAGAAGAATTTTCAAACAAAGACCTTTTGTCCAGATCCAAATTCAGGTCAGGTGCCACCACATGAAATTTTACTGAATTCCTTGGAACAGTAGATGGTCTTGGGAATTATCTTTCAGCCAAGAACATGTAAATTCAGATTGTGATAGAGCAACATAAATAACAGTGCTGCATCAGTTTACCCTTGCAGGAATAATGAGTATCATTTGCTGCTGTAAAATGGTTCTTAAGTGCTATTTCTTCACTATATCGATAGGAACTTTGTAAAAGCTGTGACTTCCTATTCAGGCATTTAAATTCCAGCAAGTTCTAAAAGACACGTCTCTGCTTTGGATTTTATTCATGTAAATAGAAAGAGGCACTTTAAAACATGTTATTTTATCTGAAATAATAGTTTCGTACTCTCTGCTTTAGTGAAGTACTATTATTTTGGAAGTTAACATTTTCCATCCTGCTCCAGAATGATTTTGAAATATTATGAAGCAGATAAAAACAAATGAATAGCACACAAAAGAGCTAAGTTAGCTACTTTAAAGTATGTTTTGTGGAATTCCAGCAGGGAAAGGTCATGGGATGGTTTGGATTGGAAGGGACCTTAATGCTCACCTCGTTCCAAACCCCTGCCAGGGACAGGGATGCCACTCACGAGATCAGGTTGCTCAGGGCCCCATCCAGCCTGGCTTTGGAAGGGGGTATTTCTGCCTGCCTGCTGTCAGATCCATAGGTCTGGAAAGCCATGGCCTGTGGAGAGGCACGGAGCAGTGGGATTCCTGCAGGAGAGCTGTCCAGCACCACTCCTGGTGCCTTCTGTTCCCTTCAGCATCTTCCAAGTGAGCGGCGCCTGCTGAGCTGCCTTGGATCCCTTCTGGGAGATCTGGGGTATAATTGGAATGTGGGCGATTTTGAGCCTCATGGGAGAAGGAGAACCTTCCTTTAAGCACTGACTGTGCAGCACCTGAAAAGCAGCTGCTGCTTGACAGCCCTGCTCCTGATCTGGACAGTGCAGAGTCTGCTCAGATTGATTTTCAGGCTTTGGGGTTTGATATTTTGCAGGCATTTTATGGTAGCAGGTAGGTCCTTGAAAGAACAACAACCTCTGTGGGTATCTCTGATTCACGATGCTGGAAAAAATAAAGGCTTTAGTACAAGCCCACTGTTAGTTGTCAATGTGAATGTACCTTCATCTTGGTGTTTCTGAGCCAAAATTTCCAGCAGAAACTGAGGTGTTTGTGTTTGACCATTAAAGCTGAGAGCAGAATTACGAAGGACTACATGGAAATAGGAAATTGATATGTGCAATTATGAAACACTTTCCTGGGGTGTCCATGGCAACTAAAAGTCATGACTTTATGGGGTAACAAAAATCCCAAGAGAGATCTCAATCAAAATATTGACTTTATGGCAAACTGTAATTTCTCTGCCCTCTGCTCACCTGACCTTTTCATATTCCACAGGATATAAATTACTGACCTCTTCCTTTCCATTAGAAGATAAGGACCTTATCACCTTTCCTCTCTTCTGCCATCCTTGTGACTCCACAGGCAGTCATCCTTGTTCTCAGGGGGTCTAATTGATACATATCTAACTAAAGGCAAAGCAGTTTTTCTCAACTTGCATTCAGCTTTGAAGTGTGTTGCTCTGATTTCAGACCTGAAAGTTATTCTTTTTTCCAACTGTACTAGTTGATCAGATCAAACATACAACCTCTGTGCACAAACTTTGCCTTGCCTGTGCACCAGTGCATTCATTTATTGTTAGTGAGAAAGAGAAGACAATTTGTCATGGATCTTGTTAAGGGGTCTGTGTGAGGTCTGCAGCTCCTCAGAGCTTTGGAGGTTAGGGCAGAATGTTCAAATATGATGAGATGGGGGGGAAAAAGGATTCAGTAGAGACAAAGGTAGATAACTGTGTAAGTAAAACAGTATTAGGATTTAATGATCCTGCAAAATGCAGGTTCTGAATTTCTTACCTTCTCGTGGCCTGGCTGCTGCAGACGAATAAACCGGAGTTGTATGGAATTGAACAACTTCTGCAGGGCACCCTCCATCATCCTATTCCTTGTCATTGTGTTTATTAAGACTGTCCTGTTGCCAGTTGCTAATAAAGTCTGTGATGGTTTGTTGTGGTTTTTTTCCAAGCTGTTTGCTCTTTTGGTTTGGGCTTTTTCAAGTATGTGATAGGATTGCTGTTTACAATATGGAATAACCCCAAGAATCTCATAGAGTTTTCTGAGGTCAGACTGTCACTATGCTTTTGTTTGCTTATGCTGAGCTAGTTCTTGGCAGCCTGTGGGGCAGCTCAGCCAGTCTCTAAATTAACAGGTTGTTCTTTGTATTGGAAGGGATTGATGTGACTGAAGTTATTGGCATTTATGTGCCCTAACAAATTTTTCTGGGGGAGAGAGGGATCCAAGCAGAGAAAACTGGATAGGTCCAAAGACAGTTTGTTATAAGAATGTGCAAAGGACTCGAGAATAAAATTTCAGAACAGAAAATGAATGGGAAAATACAGTTTTATTCTAAAATATAAATGATCCCTTGGATTTAATAATGGGAGGACCCCAAAAATACTGGGTTTTGCCTTTAAACCTTTTATTTGCACGTAGCATTGCATCATTGCATAAACTAATGGTTTTTTCTTGGGTTTGCTCTGCAGTACAGGATTGGACAGCTGTACATGATCAGCAAGCACAGCCATGAGCAGAGTGACCGAGGGGAGGGGGTGGAAGTGGTGCAGAACGAGCCCTTTGAAGACCCCAACCACGGCAACGGGCAGCTGACAGAGAAACGGGTTTATCTCAACAGGCAAGTGCAATAAAACTGTTTGTCCCGGCTTGGGCTGCAATAAAAACTTGCAAGGAATGCCCCTGGCACAGGCAAGAGCCTTTCTGTTTGAGTGGAACGTGTTCCCAGGAATACCTGCTGCTTCCTGCTAGCCGTAGGAAGATGGGATAGATCAGCAGCTTGAAACAGAGGGATTATTGCTATTTCTTCTACAGCGTCTCTTCCAAGAGAAGGAATTACAACTAGAAGTTCAGGATGTACTGAAAATCAGAACTTCTGTTTTCTTTTTACACTTAGCTGTCATTTTGTCTTCTAAAATTGTTGGGGAGGGGGAGCGAAACCTAAAACCCAAAACCAACAAACCCCCCACGCCCTGAAAAACCAAAACCAAACCATTAAAATATTTTTTTTAAGTTTTTCTCACCTCAGAATCATGTCACAAACATTTTTGTTGATGGACTTTGCCTCAGCAAAGTTAATTTGCCTTATAAATGACCATTAGGCTTGTACAATGACAACCTTCTGGACCATTAGGCTTAAAGACACAGTGGGAAAGTTGCTTTTCTTCCCCCCAAGTTCCATCACTTCTTAGATGTGTCTCTCCCCGTGGTGAAATGATGCTGCTGAGGCATCGATTCCCCCACACTCCCAGGCCAGAGATGTTTATATATAGATTTGTGTCCTATGAAATATATTGCCCAATCTGTTCCCGTTTGCACTACTGCTGATCTAATTGAATATCCCTGCTTTTTTGAAGTTCTTCTTCCCCCTGGGCCCGTTTCATTTTATTAAACTTATGCTCTGCAGCCTTTTTGGAGTGGGCATAGGAACACTCCAGCTATTGTTTCTACATTGCAGGTTACTCCTGCACTGCAGACCTGACTTATCTGACCTTAACTCAGGCCAAATTCAATCACCGGTGATGTTGCACACACAGACACACACACACATAACATAGGACTCCAATAATATATATCTTGCCAACATTTCATATTATTGTAACTGTTTTCTCACAGGCTAGATACAGGACTTGGGAAAAATCGATAAATGTGTTCCCATTGTAGAGCTCCCAGAACTTGCGTGGGTTTTTTAAATGTTTCTGGATGTTTCTTTCTTGCATGTTAAAAAGCAATAAGGCTTTAAGCACTGAAGAGCACTGCGGGATTGCCACTTTAGGGGGATTCAGAACAACCACAAGGACCGAGAAGACACTACAAACCATGCTTGGGAAGTGGTTCCTGGTAGTGCAGGCAGTGGAACAAAGGATCTTTCAGCCAAAGATGGGTACAAACACTGACAGAAAAGATCTGAGTGCCTACTCAAACCTTCTCAGAACATCCACAGCCTTACAGCTCTGGTGGATGTTTGAAATCAGGCTGGCCAAGCGAAATAATAACCATGAATCCTCCAGCTCTAGATTTCCCATTTTAATCTGCACCAGATTTAATCTGCAGTACTGTTTGTGGGAGGGATCAGCACGTTTTCAGGCCACTGTGGATTTTTGCTGGGAGGCCAAAGTATTTCTGGAAGGCTTCACTCCAGGACATGTGCTTCTATACAAGATGTGCTGGAGACTTCTCTGCTTGCCTTCCTTGAGGAACAGGACTCCTCACTCCAGCTTTTCTCTCCCTCAGCTTTTCTCCTTCCAGGGCCCACTGCCCGAATAAACTTGGGAACTTTGTTTCACTCTGTTTTGGTCTGGACTGATCTCTCTTGCAGAAATTTGAGCTTCTCTATTTCAGTGATGGTTTCTTGGAAATACTTGTGCATTATTTGTGTTGTCTTTCCTTACCTGCCAATACTTTAATTCTTGCAGAGGGTCTTGTTGCCCACCAATGGTTTCAGCTGCACTGCCTTTAAGAAACGTATTCTGCCTGTGTGCTGAGAGACTGAACTTCACCTGGGGAGGGGAGAAATAGGAAAGATAAAATAGATCATGTCAGCCACAGATACCTGTGCTGCTGAAATAGAAACATTATCTTTTCATTCTCCGAGTGGACCCTTGGAACAATTCATGTCTGTCTGTGTCCGTGACTGGGACTTACTGGCAATTCTGAGTGTAATATGTGTTTTGCTCATAAAATTACTTTTTTCAGGATGTGCTGTACCAGTGAGGGTAGGTAGACAGGCAAATCTGCTAAAAACAGTAACCAAAAAAAGTGCAAAATGAGCAGATGTGTGTTTTTGAGTGTCAGTGTAACCTTAGTTATATTTAGAATTGTTTACTGCCTCTTCTCTCCTGCTGGAACAATGTTTTCAGAAGCTGAAAGTCTCTGCATCCTCTGGTATTTATAATTTAGGCATCAGAGTAAAGTTTAGCAGGGGTAAGGGAGGCAGTCGTAAAAACACTGACAGAGGCTGACAAAATAAACAGATCTGATACAGGGAAGTCTATTATGCAGGAGGTAAAACGCTGCTTAAAAGTCTGTACACAGGAAAGGTTTATGTAAAGAAAAGATTCGAGTTTTGAGCGATGTCATCAAAGAGCAGAAGTCAATGCACTTGGCTTTGGATCTGTAGATAATGTACTAACTCTGCATTTTGCCTCTGGACAGATAAAATATTTATGTGTAGCCAGACCGTCGTTAAATAAGCCCTAATGATCCGAACTGTACTTTCTTCAGAAATTTGCTAACGTGGGAAGTTAATTGATTTTCTGCACAGTTACCTAAACAGGACCCTTTCAGACATTTACACTTGGAAAATGGAGGTTTGGAAGCCTCCAGTTCAGTTCCGTGAAGATTCACTCTTGGTCCAGGTGACCTTCTCGACACTTGGCCAGACCAGCAGCTCGAACTGAGTCCCTCAAGAACTGGGATATTTGTGGTCTCCAAGGTCTTCCTGCCTTGGAGTGACCAGTCCTGGCAGCCCCAGTGCTATAATAGCTGATGTCATTAAGAAAGGCTTGAAAGAGGAATTACAGTGAACTTGCCTTATTAAAATATTTCTTTGTTCATCAGTTTCTGTGACCAGAGTGCTGGAAATAAGAGACCCAGGAACCAGGCTAAAAGAATGCTCCCACCCTGCCATAGCATTATTTAATTATCCCTTAATGATGCTGTATCCATTCATCTCTGGTCCTGCTGCTCTTGTACCACCATGCTGGTGAGTTCTGTTGACAGGCTGAGCTCTGAGCTGTGACATCACTTCCATTAATTCCCTTGCCTTTTGTTATTTACTTTTCCCATCAGCAGAGAGGGGCAAACGCTGCCTCCCAGCCTCACGGGGTGCTTGCAGTGAGTTGTTAATTTTAATAGAAAACCCTCCTACCCAGGAGCTGGTGGTGGTAGTGTGGGAACAACTGCATGCCAGGTGAGCTGAGGATGAGGGTTTGAGCGCTGGCAGAGAATATGGAGGGAGGAAAAACAGCCTCTTAAGAAGAAATAATGGACTGGGGATGGAAGTGGACTGAAATGCGGGTTCCCTCACGAGCCCTTGTCAGAGAGTGCCTCCCTGTGGTTAAGGGTACAGAGCCCATGGTTACACCTGGTGTGGACCCACCTGTTGAGTCCAGCCGTGGCCAAAGGGCTGGGGCCAGGAATTCCTGAAATCTGCCGCCTTGGTTCAGTCTGCTCAGAGATAATGGCACTGGCACCGAGCTGCTCCCTCAGGGAGCCTTGGTTTCACGTGTGCTGTGGGCAAAGCTGAGACACAAAATGAAAGTACTCCTGGGAAGTCTGGGCATTGCTGTGTCCCCTGAAACAGCTGCCAGAAAACAAGCACCTTCTTTTCTGCAAGACTCAGAGGTCACAAAGCTTTCTAATTTTATGTTTTCTTTTTCCTTGCAGCAAACTGCCTAGCTGGGCTAGAGCAGTTGTTCCCAAAATATTTTATGTTACAGAGAAGGCCTGGAATTATTATCCTTACACAATCACAGGTAAGGATTACAGCAGAAATGATGAGTGGGTTGTGATTCTGGGGTGCTTCAGTTTATCTTCAAGTTACATATTGAGAAGTAGATGTCGAGTTCCTTTAATAACTCCAGTTGAACTGCATATATTTTTCCACCTTATATTTGCTGATATCAGGAAATAAAGATTATTTATTGTATGTCTATGAAGACAGGTAAAAACTGGACAGTTGTAGCTATGCAGTTTCATCCTTGCAAAGAAAACATCAGGTGCTTGAGTTCTTTGTGACATTTGTCCTTAATTGTCCTGTAGACTTCAGTCAGATGAAATCAGCAGACTATCTGACACAGTAATCTTTATTATTAATGTATGTTTACTGTAAGGATCTTGCATCATTGTTTTATTTCACATTTCTTCTTTTTTTCCCCTTTTCCCTCATCGTTCTTTTGTTTTGCAAATGGACAATTGGAAATCAGAATACACAGTAAGTTTTTCTTCCTCTTTTTATTCTAAAGATAGAAAAAATATGTAAAATTAGTAGAAAAATCCAAAGTAATTTCTTTCTAATATAACTAATGCATAATGGATTCAATAGCGTAACTTTATTTTAGTTATTTATCTAAGAAATTTAAGGTGAAATTTGAAGTGTTTCTATGGGGATCCTATAAATTATTTACCTTATCTTTTTATCACTTGGAAATAATTTGATGTGTTTGTAGTTACTGACTGTAACAAAGAGAAGCTTCTGTAAAACTGGGCAAGGCTTTTAAGGTTCCAGTTATTACGTGGAGACATGAGAACAGATTTTATTTTATTTATTGTTTTATTAACTTATAAAATGCTCATCTCTGGTATAGTATCTGGGAAACTGTACAATATGTAGACAAAATTAAACATAATCTGGGCACAGTGCCCAGAAAAATCAGCTATTCCCTCTAGCAGAGCTAAGGCAAAATATAGCACATAAATCATGAGAAAAATTGTTTTAAATGTGCTGGCCTCAATAATATACAGTAAGTTTTCAGCAGCCTTTGGAAGATGAGGAGGAGATGGTGAGGAAATTCCAGGTGAAGGGACCTTTCAGAAACTCCTGCATTGGTTTAGTCTGAACTTCTGCCCGTGGATAAAAACATAATCCACTTGTTTTTCTTAACTCTGCAGTGCTCAGAATGTTTGTGCAGATTTTTTTAAAAACTCAGAAAGCATAAAGAGAGGAAAGAGATTTTCAGTGTGATAAATGTGCAAGAGAGAAAATAAAGGGATTTAAAGGCTCAGATCTGAAAGGTGAAGACCAAGAACTGAAACTGTGATGCCCAGGTTTGAAAACCCAAAGCACCAAACTGTCCTTTCCTATAGATATTTGTTTCATTTCCTGCTTTGTTTCATGTTTAAAGTTCATTTGATTGTCAGAGGAAACACAAATGCCCCAAAATGGACAGTAGTAATGAGGGACAAATTCTCAGCTCCTTTTGCCAGAAGATGTTTTCAGTTCACATTAATTAAGGGTTTACCTTTGAGAGCACATTTACTTTTAGGCTGGAAAGGTGACATTTGCTGTGTTGCACTGATGTCTCTCCTTTGTATCTTTGAAAGTAAATCTCAATTTTTTTTATGTGATCTTTTTTTTTTTCCCTTTAACTGAAAGAGACAAGTGGGAATGATGAAAAGAGATGGTAGCAGACAGAAATATGTATGTCTGGATTTGAAATGCAACACATTCTCAAAACCAAACAGCAGTGCTGTGCTCAGAGAGTCTGACCCAGGAGGTGATCTCTGTGTAATCCCATGAGACTGCAGCTGGAGCACATTTCAGTGCAAGGTGGAAGGTGGTGGAAGGTGAACAGCTACAGAGATGTTCAGGAGCATCAGCAGAAATGATTGCAGGGCTGGGGAGACTTGTAAAGTAAAACTAAATTGGTCTCCAAATGTAGATGGTAGGCAGAGCAGTCACAAGTGACAGTATAACTGCCTGGGGGAGCTGGGGACTAATTACTCACCATGGTGCAAGGAAACAGAACCAGAAATACTGGGAGGAGATGAGGGAAACTACTTCAGACAAAAATCTAAAGTATGTTTTAATGCAGCTGATAGACTGAATTTATCGTCATGGAAAACAGAGACAGTGCCTTTGCCTCAAACTGTTGAATCTAGAACAAAAATGTTAAATATACCACTGGGAATAATTCCTATCCCTGTCTGGAATGTTTCTCTAAATTTTGATCTTCTCTAGTCATTAGAGAATTCTGAAAGAAAGAATAAGCCCACTGGCATTGCCCAAAATATGTGAGATAGCTTGGAAACCCTTTCCTTAGAGATAACAAATTCCCTCCAAAGGGTCTGTGGGCTGTGGTAAGAGTTAAATTGAGCCTCACTTCAAGGAAAAGTGATTCCAAAGGCAGGCCAATAATTGGATAAATAAAGCATAACCTTATCAAGTACATTCTGCTCCGTGGTGTGTTCACACCTTATTAACCTTGCAAGTTCCACTCTAAACAGAGGGAAGGCCCTTAAAGGCTTAGCATGTTATTTCAGTGTCTGTCAGAGATTTGGAAGAGGATGAACAACAGACTGAATCTTGCTGGTGGTCTGAAGGTTTTTCAGTTGGAAAATACAAAGGCAGGTGAGAAATTGCATTCAAGCCCATATTGTGTCGACCTGGTTCTCCTGTGAAATATTATGGAATTCATAAATATGACCTTCTTAGGGGCCTGAAATTAGGACACCTGAGAAAAACTGCTCACTGGGCATTGAAAATAATTTTCAGAATATTGCTCTCTGCAAGGGCTGTTTAAAAAGCCAAGAGCAATTGGATGCAAGAGAACGGGAATGGAAATTACACTGTCATCATGTTAGTCCTTAATAATCTGGGGCCAGTTATGGATAAATTTGACAGCAAACAGCATGTCTGCTACCAAGTACTGACAGCCATATTAAAAGTATGGAAAGCAGATGACACACTTGAGATAATGAGCTTAACAGAACTGTTGCACAAGCAGCGCCTCTGTGGTGTGTAATGTGGGAAACGGTGTCATGTCAGGGCAGCATCTGCAGATGTACCTTGTTAAAGCTGCCATACAAAAGACTTCCTACCAGGGAGGTGACACATGGCCACTGCCCCAAAAAATGCTGTCTCAGAGCTGGAGATAATCCTTGAAAGCTTCCTGCTGACATGGAGAGGGAGGAGGAAGTCGAGAAAATACGTTGGAAGCTGAAGCCAAAGGAAGTCGTGCAGATTTGGGGGGGCTATTTCGGGAATAGGATGTCCCTGTAAAGTTCAGTTTTAGTGGCTGGGTGAACTGTGTGTGAGAAAGTCTTTTCAAGTCAGTCAGGAGCTGCTTTGGTTTTGAACTTGTCATTAGAAACCTGACAAGATCCCTTGCCAAAATACATGGTTCATTTTTATCTACGAGTTCATTCAATATTCTGATCAGGTTGTTGTTAAGATCATAAAGCTGGGATACTGTACTTGGGGTACAGCAGAAAGGGAGCCCCATGGATTCCATTCCATAAGGGATTCCAGGACTTGGGTATCAGCAAGTGCCTCCTGCCCAGCTCCACCTGCATTCCCAGGGGGAAAGCTGCTGGCTTTGGAAAGAATTCCTTTGCTAGTCACGGGGCGGATGGAGGAAAGATGCCTTGCAGCTCTCAACAACCCCTTATGTGCCAGCTTATCACAGCCTTTGCAAATAGGTCTCTTGCGTGGAAAATATTTATGCTATTCTTGGTGGACAAGAATGAGGGAACTTTCAGGAGGCTTTGTTATTTTTCTTTCTGGATTAGAAATAATTAACTAGAAAGCAAACCTGTGTCTATTGCAAACCAAACGAAAAGGAACTGTGTAGAACTGAGTTTCTCTGCCTGCACTGGGATATAAAAATCAGAAAACAAACAGCACAGAGCAAATACCCATCTGACCTGCTCAAGTGACAGTGGAGATTCTGGACCAAAAAAAGAGAGGAGCCCTCAAGCAAAGAAATAATCAGATCACGAATGGTTTGGTGACTAAACCGTGGTACAAAAACTTCATATGATCGAAGTGCAACAAGAACGAGACAAACAAAGTTTAGCTCTCAAATCAGAGCACAAAGAGGCTTGGAAAAATACAAACAGGATTGAAGCAAACTCTTCTGAGTTTGAAGGAGCCGTTCAAGTGTTTACCAGGGAGCATTTCAGATAGATTTGCTGCCTGACCTGAACAGCTTCAGTGTTGTTAGCAATATTTCACTTCTGGGGCTGCAATTAAAAAAAAAACAGCTGGACAATTTTTTTGTGTGTATAATTTATGGTCAATTGTTGGTTTCATAATTATGTAAAGCAAAATAAACACTAAAATGGCATGGCTTGCTCTCTGTGAGGAGGAGGATTCCTTCAACGTGCCAATGTCTCAAATTAACTTAGGAATAGGATATAAATTCAGAATCTTTGTGAAAAACAGTTATGGAACAGAAAGCAGGAGACAACAATTCCTTTGATGATTTATCACAATGACAGTAATTCTTCTGCAGCAAATGGCTGAGGAAAATAAAATTATGTCATCTGGTATGTGTCAAGGCCCCAGAGTGAGAGTTGCTAAATGGTCCATTACTGACCTGCTGGTTTCTGATTACTTTTGAGAATAGGCATGTTTTGTGCTTCGCTTTGCTGCTGGTTTATCCATGAAGTAAATTATCTGCAAGGAAGGTTTTGGTAACTGTTATTTTTATAATGAGATGACTTGAGAGGGAAAATAGTTGTTTCAGATAAACATGGCTGCGGAGTTTTTTCCTGTGTTCTCTTGGTCTGATTACCAGCCCTTGAAATTTGGATGTAACCCATCACTCTTCAGCGCATAAACTTTTCTCTGGCTTGAGTAGATGAAGAGCCTGCATAAAAAGTGCAACAGAATCTTTTTGAAGGATTAGAGCCTAATGCGAAGTTACTCCCAGAATTCCTCCCCTCTCACCCCCAGCTCAGAAGACAGGCTGGTGCCACTGCTCTAGAAAAACACAGATTTGTGTCTCTTAGAGGTTCCAGCGACAGGAAGGACCTTGGTGGTATTTATAAAACCCAAGTAACATATTTTTAGAAAGCTGCAAACCTGTGTTCCCATCTAATAGATTAATCCCATTGAAACCAGTAAATCAAACTGCTTAGAGAATTCCCTTTTTCCAGCACTGGCTTATTGTAAAGCAATCCAAAGCCCTCTGATTGATGGGACTGTCATTTCCACTTGTGCACGCTGCTCCTCCCTGCTGTTCCTCCTCAATAAGCAGGTTACTGCTCCCATGCATCAACCAGAGAGATCCTAAGGGAAGGCAAAGCCAGAGATGGGAGTGGTTGGAGGCACCCTGTTAGTCCCTGTTTCATCTCCAAGTTATTGTATGTAACACAAATAGTGGGGTTCTTCCTCAGCTTGTTTATGAGTTTTGCTCCCTCATTTATTCTCAAGCCCTGGTTTTGTATTGTTCTCTACCCTTCCTGCTCAACAGCACTTTTGTTTTGCTGTTTGCCATCTTCCTGTGCTTATCTTGCTTTCCAAATTCTCCTCCCTGTCTTGACTCACATCTCCCAAATCCTGCCATCACCCTGCCCAACCCTTTCCGTCTATTCTCTTCCAGCCTTGTCCCCCTGATGGCTGCTGGTCTGGGTGAGCTGTATCCCACAGCAGCTCTGGGGAGCCAGGCAGTGCTGTCTGGAGCAGTCTGAGGGTCCTCCATAACATGATGGCCATTTTCCAAAGAACTTCTCATATTCCACCTTCCACTACCCCCTGGTGTCACGTCCCCTTTGTCTGTTACAGACAAATAGGGACTCCATTTGCCTTTACCAGTTTTTTGATCTTCCATAAAGAAATGCTGTTGTCACCCACTAAGCAGCAAAATAGGGTTTTTAATTCAAAGGGTGTGGTAACTGGAAATGACCCTATTAAAAAAGATTTCATTTGCCTTGGCCAGTCTCACCTCGTTGTAGCAGTCAGTGTGCTCTTTACCTGGAGGTTCCATGGAGAGTGCTCTGAGAAGGGTCCAGTTCCACCTGTGTTGCCAAAATAATGTAGATGTGACCCTATAAAAAAAATCATCGGTCTGAGAAGTGGTGGGAGATGAGAGAGAACATTTACATGAAATGTCTGCCTGGCTGGGCTTTTATGTTAAGATTTAGGGGAATGTGCTTCTGCTGCTTAAATAAAAAGTGGGATTAATTTTTACTGTACAAAAATAACTGCCGAGGATTGTGGATTAATATTCACAGGGAGCAGGAGAAGTGAAGTGCAAGGGTGAGGTCTCCAGCAGGTCTTTGAACACTCTGCAGACAGAAACCATGTGGAAAATGAAACCAGCTGCAATGGCACTGATGAACTGGCATCACTCACACAGAGCAGGTTGCAGAGGGTAAAGAAACCTCTCTCAGACCAACATATTTATTGACAACTCCAGTAATTCGTGCAGCCACCTCAGGTGTAATTACTATGCACAGGTTAATTTGACAGCCCTGTCCATGAAACCATCGTCACACACCCCGTGTTTGACTGTCTCTTTAAGACTTTGGCAGTGTTTTGGCACACTTGGGTTCTACCCTGTTCTTCTGAGTGTTGCTTATTGCCATGGCAACGCTAATCAATCATCGAGCTAAAAATAGGCCTTTCGTTTTTCAAGAGGTTATATGTGGGGAATTGCAAATGCAACTGCAGGCTGTGCTTTCCGTGTGCTGCATTCCCTGCCTTCATTTTCATGTGGAAATGCCCCTTCTCCTGTGCGGTAATTACTGTTACAGGCTGGTTGTTGCACTGAGTGCTCTCACGAGCGTTGAACCTCTCTCAGCTCTTCCAAAATTGAGGTGCCAAATATGGAAAGTTTAAGAAAACAAGCAAATAAACTCCTCAGAATATTGCCCTTGTTTGTTTTTGAGTGTCACAGGTATACGGGGGTGTAACAGTTTTTTAAGGGGTTTATAAGACATCTAAAAAAAGTCTGGAGGTGACAATATAGCAGACCCTTCCTTTGAGAGCTTTACACCTTACCACTGAAGACAGTGAAGATTGTGTACTATTATGTAGAACTTCAGTCTAATTTCAAGGTAAAGATTGAATTTCCCACCATTATTTTATTCCAAAGAGGAACCTTGCAAGCTGTAGTGAGATGGAGAGCTGGAAACAGTGCCCTGTGCATTCCTGAGTGTGTCGGGATCGATCACCTCCAGGTCTGTGCTGGAAGAACACGGGCCCCAGGAGAGGCAGAGCAGGAAGGGAGCAGTGCTGGGAAGGGGAAAAAAAAATCTACTTGAAGGTTTATTACCTTACTATTCACTCCCCAGTTTGATTCTTACTGTTGCATAACAATTTTAATCCCCAGCTAAGTAAATACGAGGCCACTTTAGGGAGTGGGGGGGGGGAAACCCCAAACTCTTTTTGCATGATGAATAATAAGTCTTTTGAACGATGCATAAGCAGGTTTCTGGTTCTGCCAGAGCCCTCTGCCAATTAGTCAGAGCGCAGCTGATGAATCATGAGACACATTCTGTGAAATGTTCAAAAATTTGGACCCTGCTAAGTGTGTTCCTGAAAGCCAGCGAGACCCCCCACGGCTGCTGGAGCGGTGGCTGCCAGTCACTTGAGTCTCTGGGCAGATATGTTTGCAGTGCAGTACTTTTTGGTGAATTTTGAGTTTTCACTTAGGGTAAACCCATGTTACCATTTATAATCTCAAATTAGGGTGTTACAGTTCTCTCCCTTCGTGCTCAGCCCAAGGGAGGCTGGCTGTGGGTGGCTTTACACAAAGTGACTCCGCTCTCTAATGAGGTGGCTTGAGGTAAAAGGCACTTATGGTTCTTCTGCACTACTCCAAGGATCCTTGGTTCTTTCCTTAGCGTTGCTTTTTTGAAACACGAGGTTAGAAGATCTCGTGTTTTAATTAGAGTTGAGATCCTGGGTCACGGGAGCCAACGACGAGACTGAAGTGTCTGAGTGAGCTGCTGCCTCAGCCCAGGGCAGCCTCACAGTCAGTATTTGGGACAGCAACACTGCAGTGTCACGACCTGACTCACGGCTGGTGACCCCCAGGCGGTGATTGAAAACAGCAGCGACTTTTTATTAGCAAGGGGAAAGGGAAATCTGGCATTTGGCTTTATTAATAATTTCATCTGGAACCGCAGCTGTGGCTCAGATCAACAGCACAAAGTTTGCCTTTGACGGCACCTCACTTTGGGAAAACTCTCTCCCTTGTGTTTTAAGGATTGACTCTGGATGTGCTGGTTGAGTACTGGCTCTCCTGTGCTCAGGAGAAGGTCGAACAATGACTTATTGGGAGATATCCGTGGAAGAAGGGACGTGTTTTCTGCAGGGAGCTGGGAGCTGGCTCCTCATTTCAGCTGTGCTGGCCTCCCAAACCAGCTCTCCCTTAGTCATCAGCCCCTCCCTCAGAGCTCTCCCAGTGTTATCAAGCCCAAACTTGGGCCAACAGCAACGTGGACACTGAGGCACCGTGGCCTCCTTGTATAACCTGTGTGTGCAGCACCTTAGGGAGTCATTTGCTGTAGGGGATTAGTGATGCATCACACAAGGAACTGGCAGTTAATGCAAGCAAAGGCTTGGTGACTAATGGTAAAGATGCTGAACTGGATTCCTCCAGGGTTGCTTAGACAGCTGCTCTATCTGCCTGCCTGAAAAAGTGCTTTGAAAGAAAAACTGTGAAATGCTAAATAAAAGAGACTTGAAGTATTTTTCCTACTCGAATTATGTTGCCTAGCATTATAACTTCTAGTCTTCATAAGGCAGCTAAGCTAAGCAATCCTAGGAAAAATAAATTTATTCCCATGGAAATACAGAAATATTATCTTTAATAGAGAAACATTTGTGTGCTCTTAAATTTTTTGCATTATTGAAAATTTATTTGGGTTTAGTGTAAAGGAATTCCCCCAGCAGCTCATAATCCATCTTAATTTCATTAACAGGAAATTACACTAAAATTCATTTCTCTCTGAGAATTATAAAAAGCCCTCACACATGAAAGCACTGCTGTCTGTTTGGTCAGGACCTGCAGGTAGTGAAGTGTCCTTGGCTTACTTTATAGGAGGGATAGACTGATCCATGATGAGGAATATCAATCTTAGTGAATTAAATTTATAACAAGGCATTCAGTACATTCAAACTCCTTGGCATAGTGAGCATGGAAACAATCATGTTTAGTTATTCCAGAGTGCCTTTACTAATTTATTTATACCTTCATTATAGTACTCAGCTTTTAGATAGAATCTCTACATCCCTCCAGAATGATAAAAACCTTTCTTTTTATGTTCTGTGAACTTTTAAGTTTTTTTCTTGAAGTAATCTGGAGAAAAAATAAGAAAGCTGATCCCAAAGGGGTTGTACTGAATATGTCAGCTGGTGAAACAAGGTGTATTTTTTTATGTTGAACATGTTTTTCTTCTCTTGCAGTGTTCCTTTTTGCCTAAATTCTCCATTCATATAGAGACAAAGTACGAGGACAACAAAGGAAGCAACGACAGTGTAAGTACGATGGCTTGTGCAAAATTAGATTTAATCCTTTTAGTTAACCATGGTGTATGTCTGGGGGTTGTAGTTTGGGGAAAAGGCCTCATCAGTTTGTGCCTTTGCCCCTCCCGGGGTGTCCTGGTCCTGAGCAGCTTCTGAGTTTGCAGAGGAGTTGCCTCTAAACCAGCAGGAGATGAAAGATCCATGTGCACACCTTCCCTTCTGCCTCTCCCGTTCTGCTTGTTACTTCTCTAAACACAAGTTACATGTGTCAGTTTAGTCCTGGTGAACATTTATGCAGAGTAAAGAAAATATTACTTTTTTTTTTTTTTGGTGCAATTGTATTCCACTTTATCTGTTTCACATCATTCTCTGTGGGTAAAGGGGATTGAATTCCAAGGAGGTGTCAGGAAGAGCAAACAGGAAACCAAACAATGGTCAGAGACCTCAGTAAACACCTTCAGGGGAACAGTGGGTGGGGACTGAGGTGGTGCTTTTCGAAGTCATTTACCCAGAGTTAAAAAGTTTTCAGGGTTAGAGATGGGAAGGACATTAACTATTTAAAATGCTCCCTAGGGAAGGGTGGGAGTGGGTATCCAGCAGCTGCTGATTGGGGATGGTTCAGGAGCAGAGGGCAGGAGCTCAGTGGGGCTTTGTTGCTCAGCCAGGGAGCAAAGCAGAGTCCTACACCTTGCCAGAAAAGAGTAACTTCTAATAAAGCCCAACATTTAAAGATTCAGCCCTTGGGTTCACACACAGATATGTTCCTCTGTGTTTCAGTTTGGTTTGCTTTAAACAACCACTGGCTGAAGAATTAGGAGTTTCTTGTAGGCCTGAAATACAAATTGAAATGTGCAGAAAAGTGATCTGTGATACAGAGACCCCCAGTGAAGGAGTGTTTGAACTCATCCTCGAGAAGGAAGGAGGCAGGAAAGCAGGTTTTGAGGGTTCTGAGGCACAGCCTTCCAGTGTCCTGGAGGTGTCCCTCCTGCAGCCTTGGGGAGGGGAAGGTGGTGTGCTCTGTTCTGCAGGGGGGAGGTGCATTTCCCTCAGTGAATGAGGCTGACAGCTGCTGGACTGCTCATGGCAGAGTATTTACACGCACAAGAACCAGGTATCATTTGGAATAATGCTTTTGGCATACAGACACTTTCCCACTGGGAACGTGACTGGGATCATCTATTACCCACCAGATACCCACAACCCTCAGTCTCTGCTGCTCTAAGCCAGATCAGCGAGCAAGTTACAAAGAAGTGTATTCCATTACCAGCTATGTGAGCATTATGTAATTTATGCACTATTTAATGTTCACTTCTGCTTTTTGGCAGCACTTTCCTGCAGAGCAAGCCCACACCTTTGGCTTTGGGAGGGTGCAGACTAGTCTTCTGGTACATCCTAATGTCAGCAGTGAGCAGACACGTTCTGTACTGCTGCCTGACAGAAGGAAAACTGAATCAGTGAGTTTTTCAGGGTGTCTGCTTGTGGTTAAAATCCTGTGAATCAAGCCCTGAACAGTCCCCAGCCAGGGAATTTAAGATGAAAGGGACACAGAGGTGGGATACTCGGGTGACGTAAATCAAAGAGTCTCTACTCTTGCTTGAATCCAGCTCTCCCAATCTTATTTTTCCCAGAGTGCCAGGGGGGTAATATCATATTACCTTTATATTGCAGCACCTGAGTCACAGACTAGGCAAGTGTTTACCTAGATGAAAAGATTTCATTGACCCTTACTTGAACTGAGGAGGAGACAGAGAAACTGAATTAGAGTTGCACTGCAGCCCTGATTTCCCTGATCTTGTAATTCTGTGAGCTGTGCTATTTACTCTGTGAACACAGTAAACCGGTGGAATATCTGCATTTTTGTGCTGTTGATCCAGTGCCCTTGATCTGCTGACACAGACATGGCTGGTTCAGCCCTGAAATGCTGGGAGAGACTTCTGTTAATCCAAACCTTGGAACTGGGACTAACAGTCCATCTTGTTTCCATTACTCACTGAGCAGGCTTAAACTTCGCTTAAGAACACACAAAGTGTATTTGTCCTTCCGGTCAGACAAGTTTAGATTGAATTTTACTCTGTTTGTCTGGCTAGAAAACAACAGGAAACAGCATCCATTCCTATAGATCTCCATAGATACACTGTATATTCCTTCACTGCAACGATCAGCCTTGGCTGATGAAGAAATAATTAATCCAAAAAAATACTTCTGTAAATTTTGCAGTTGTAGTGCAAAATAGACCAAATGAATATTAATGTTATGCTAATGAGGGTAATAATGCATGTCTGATTTTAACTCCGCTATTTCTCCATGTATTTTGGAGATCATAGAGGTTTTTTGAAATCTTTGATCTCCTCTTCATTTCCATGCTGTCTGGTAAGGTAGATATTGATTGTGAAAAGCAATAATTAGATATAAGGACACTAAAACTAATTCCATTGATGAATGGAAAAAAGTAATATAAATGCTCTTGGGCTCCTGGTGTCATTTAGCAGGCTGGTATGTTATGGGAATTATTTTATTTAACGTGTTGCATTGTCTGGTATAATTCTACCAAATTACTGCAATATATCTTGATGCAGAAGTCCTCCTGATATTCCTTCCTAATTGTCCTGGCAGAAGATATTAGTGAACAATAATGATCACTGCTCCAGAACTTCATTTTTCTATGTCTTTGACTTTGTTAGCACCTTAACCTATTTTAAATGTGTTAAAGCACTGTTGTCCCAATCTGTTCAAGTTTGCACTTGATTTGCACAAATATAAACACTGACAGAAAGAACAATGGACAATAATGAAGTCCTTTATTTGGGTAAAACCTTGTGTAGTGGTGCAGAACCATAAATCCATCCAGCTGTGATTTCAGTGCCCAGTGCAGCTGATTTTGCTTTATCACACGAGATGTTCCATGGCAACTCTCTCCTTGGAAAAACAGAGCCAGTGCTGGATGAACACGTTAGTACATCAAATATTGTCCCTGCTACCTTGCAGTTTATAGCTCTGGTAACTGTTAGAAACAGGACCAAGGAGTCAGGCCAGGCAGTGCTGCCTCTTTTTTTCCTTTTAAAAAGCCAAGTTCTTAATTTAAGGAGAAATTTCATTTTTATTGGACTTTTGTTTGAAATTACAAAATGGAATTTCTGAAAACTGGAGTGTTTTGTGCGGCGTAAATGCCACGGGAGGTGGGATCCGGAGGGCACACGAAAATACTGCTCCCCTTTGCTCGTGACGTCGGTCGGGGCCGCAGAGGGAGCTGCAGGTGCTGCAGCAGAGCCTCAGGGAGCACAGAGCAGGCTGAAAGTGCAGAGTAATCACACACTTCCCTTACCCTAAGGAAAAGCATCACTTTGGGAATTGGAATATAGAGACACAGAGTCTGTATTTTGAATATTAAAACCGTAAGGCACCTTAAGGCTGCCTGAGGAATGAAATGATCATAAATCCAGGCAGGAGGGGTGTGAGTTGCTGCTTGTTTGGGTGTGTGCTTCCTCTGAACAGCCCTCATAACCTGTGCTTTTATTTGGGCAGGTGTTTTCTTTACACGGTCTATAAAATGGTCAGTATTTGTGTCACACACGGCTAATTTTAGTCTAATTGATGTTTTGCTCTCGCTTTCCCCCATCTCATGTTCTTACTTATTCCGTGTACGCTACAGACACACATTTGGGTTTTTTACTTCAAGTGAGGAGTGCACCAACTGTGCCTGACAATGAGCTGTGTTGGTTCCAAAGGATCCACCATATGGCTGCAGTGGATGCTGTAATCAATGCTCAGTGATCTCACACACGGCAGCTCCGTGTTTTCCTTGGATGCCGCACTCCAATCCTGGGGAAAAAGGCTGAAAAGCAGTTTGTAGCTGAAGGTAGAGAAAGGCAGAGTGAGGACAGACACTGTGCAAACAAATCACTGAATCACAGAGACACTCAGTTTTCCTGTTTGTTGCGGAAGGGTCATTATGTTTGACTGATGGCTGTTGGTTTGTTTTGTTTTGTTTTTTAGTCACGGAATTAATTGCTGCTGATAGTCAGGCAGTGAATCTTTGCCATCTGATAGTGTCTAGGGAAAGCAAAAAAGTACAGCTTATAAAATAATCCAACGGTTGTCAATAATGGAAATTCACTGTAAGTAAAACTTCCAGTGCCTTGCTTTTCATAGCGTAACATTTTTCTCTGGAAAACTCAGGGGCTGGGTCTTGATTATTAAACTGAAGTAAAATAAATTTTAGGTATGGCAGCTCACAAGAAAAATCCATTTCCAGTTTGGCTTGGTTTAGGGTGGGGGTTTTTTCCGCATTTTTATCTCCTGTCTTAGTACCATGGAAGTAGGTTGTAACAAACTTGAACATAGCACATGGAAATTAAATGTAAATTTACTATTTAAGGCAACTTCCATGAAACACTGATTTAAGCTGAAAAGGATTCAGCTGTGCCCTGGTTTACCCTCATTGCACAGCAGGATCTCATTCTGGAAACTGTCAAAAAGGATTGCTGGGCACCACCCAAAACATGGCAAAGTCAAAGCCATGAGCACTCTGAGGCTGGTTTTATTTGCACCTGGACTTTTCTTGTATTATGGTATTAAAAATCCATTGTCTCCTGTGTAATTTGCAATGAAAAATCGTGATTTTGTAAAGCTTTCCCCCTCTTAATAATTCTCAATAAGTACAAGCCAACAAGGGGAGAGGTTAGCCTGGAATTCCTCCTGTGTGAAGAGCTGTCTCTTTGCTGAGCTCCAGATCGTGTGTCCCGAGCACATATGGCTATTGCAGAACATATGACAGGGCCCACACTGACAGGGGGTGTGAACAAGTGCTGTGGTTGTGCCTCTGTATTTTGATTTTTCTAAATGAACTGCTGAAGTGAGTTAGTAAATCTGGCACTTGAACTAGATGTGACTTTAGAAAAAAACCCCTAATCCCAGTAAATGTTATAGGTAGTCTGTCGTGGTCTTGGGAGTACAGCTACTTTGACATAATTATATAAAAATCCATTGCTCTGTCCAGAAAGTACAAACCTAAATGAGATGTTTTGTAAGAGATGGAATAAGAGGGGAGTCGTGACATGGAGATCAAAAGGAGCAGGGAGCAAGGCTGCAGATAAATATGTAAGTGGCTCTCCCTCTCTGCAGCAGACAGGGATATTCCCTTGCAGTTCAGGGAGCCAAATTTTCTGCTCTCACAGAGAGGTTCAGCCTTTTTCCATAGAAGAACTGCTCCAAATTATGTGTGTCCACATAAATAGTTGTAGCCAGTGAACAGGTTTGAAATTGGTCAATTCCTGTAATCTTAAATTAAGGGACTTGGGAGGTAAAAGAGGTTGGGGCATGACTCGCTGAAAAGTTTCGCAGTGAATAAACTCCGTGGATAAACTTCTGAGTGGGAGTTCTTCTGGTTTAGACCAAATTTTCCCTCAGAAAAATGAGAGCTGCAGTGCCCCAGATGACACAACCTGCTCAAAATGCTGTAGGAAATACACTGCCAGGGGTTCTGGCCATGGCAGTCTGAGGAGATCAGAATTTCAAGGTGGGGAGTATATTTTGTGTCTTTTTTATATGGAAAAAAAGGATTATTCTTGCAGCCCTTGCTGCAATTACACCCCTAACACGAATTAGCTGCCTCATTACAGGCTTCTGACCACAAACTCTTGTGTCTGGGCTGGTTAAAAACCCCATTTTGTGGTAATGACAGAGCTGAACACCTTTTCCAGCTGGTAATCCTTGGATGGCTCCTTTGCTCTGGAAGGCACAAAACCCAACATCACAAGAGAGGATCATGTATTATGAAACAAAGCCAAGCCAGAGGCACAGCTGTGACCCTCCTGGTAGTGCAGATGGGCGAGGAGTTTGCCAGTGTGGGTGGAATCGATGGATTCAGCAGGATCTGGTTTTATCCTGGTTCTATCCAGCCCAGGTTAGCGGTGGGGATTGGCCATGAAAGTTAAATTTTGGATGAGCTACATCTGAATAGAATCGAAGCCAGCAACTTAGCCTGGAAAGGGAGGAAAAAGAAGAAAAACGGGAGAGAAGCTTGTAGAAAAGACGGTGTTAGATTTGCTGGTGACTTCCCATCGTCTCCTAACCTGAGTTTTTATTCTGGCTGTGGCCACCAGGGAAAGAGAGTCACTAGCCAAGGGTGTGCCAGGACATTTCATTGCAGGGCGTGAGGGAAATTTAAATACCTCAGGACTTACATTTGTGCAGTGCCCTGTGAGAGTGCCCTCCTTCCTGAGCTACTGGGATCATGTGCCAGAGGGGTTTTTTGTGTGCTTTGGTTGATTGGTTTTGTTGTTTTGTTGGTTTTTTTATTTTCACCAGGAGAAACTTTCGTAAAGACCCAGTTGAAACCTTTCTTCCACTTGCTGTCACTCTGTGACGTGCTGAGTTTCCATTCCTCCCAGGAGGAGGAAGTGTACAAATGTTTCTTGTAAAAAAGCCGTCACGTTCCACCTCCCCACCCCCCCAAACAAAACCAAAACCCACGGCAAAAAGGACACTTGAGCCTGAATGTTGCTCTTTGTTTTCCGTTTGATTGTGTATTTCAATCTCAATTAATAACTTGGCTTCTAAATGTAAAGCCTGTCCAGTTCTTTCCAATATGATGTTTAATATTCTGCCTTTCTACATCATCCCCTTAAGGATACAGATTGTTCTCACCGTTCAGTTTCTGCACATTTGCAAAGACAGTTGCACAGATTGGGAGCCTTCTGCTTCTTTTTGTGGCCTTTAATCTTTTCCCTTAAAACTTTTAAATTTCTCTAGTCTCTTTGATCAGAACCACAATAAACCCATCCTCCCTGCAGGGTTTCAGGCAATCCCACATTCTGTGGCTGTGAGAGGCAATAAGAGAATTAGAGCTAAGAAAAGAATCAGTCTTGTTCTCTAATGACTTCTTATTTTCCACTGCTGATAGAATGAGAAGATTAAATCTCAAACTGCAAATCTTGTGAGGACAATCTGAGAAGGGGAGAAGCATAAATGATTAGACAACAAGTTCTGCTGGCAAAGGGAAGTGAAAATGTCATTCAGCAAAGTTCTGGAATAGAGGGAATGGTCAGAGACAGCCTGGGCAGCAAATGAGGCATCGTTGGAATGGCTGAAAAATTCCTCCTGGTTTTGACAGATTGGCAAAGGCATCTGTCATCCCCATTTCCATCACAGCACTTTAAAGAGAGAGAAAGAATTTAGAGCTATATCCTAAATGAGGTGAAATATGTGGATCAAGCCTGGGACAGAGCAGGGCACATTTCTTTGGATAAGATGTTGGGTAATAATCCCCATTTAGGGCCTTGCAAATGTGCAGAGATTTGCATGTGCTTAAATTTATGAGGCTTGTACCTAAACCATGGACAGATTCAGAGCCTCAGCTGACCTGGTAATGTCCATTTAAGAGCAATCTCCATTATTTTGTGGAGATTATGGTGAAAAGGATCTTGTTCCAGAAATAGTCCAACTCATTTCATGGCGAGCTGCTCTGTATTTCTGCATTTGTTTAGGAAAAAAGCAAGGGAAGAAGCTTAGAAAAAGCGACCTATATTATATATATAAACCCAGCAGTGATTTACATCAGTGTGCCCAGTTCAGGGAAGGAGCACTACAGGGGAAGGACCTCCCAGCTCCAGTTGGTTCAAATAATCAGCACAATTTTTTGCAAAACAGGGATTGGAGAAGGAGGACAAGCACACAAATAAAACTAGGCTGTAGTTTCTCTTTTTCAGTTCTTCTGCAGTGTCAGATGTGTGAACATGTTACATCCAGCTCAATGAACATTCAGTGCTGCCTATTTCATTCACTACCAAGACAACTTAAAATTTTGGAGTCAGGCTTCAGCTTTTCCTGTATTTGCATTACGATTTCCTGAGCAATGTTCTTCTTATCAGCTGGTTCCTGTGTTCACTGGAGTCCATTGCTCACTTCAAATGCTTTAAATGGGCAGCTGCATTGCTTTCAGAAATAATAAAGCAGCATTCTTGTTACTAAAGAGTTGCTGGCATTTTGTATTTTTAACTGTTCCTCTAGGATGAAATTAAATGAAATTAAATCAGCAGAGTGTTCACTGCATTTATTTAAAGGGGGGGGGAAGGAAAACAAAAATATTTATGCTTCCTGGAAATGTCAGCTATAGAACATTGTGCCGCAAAGGAAAAAGCACATCATGAGCTTGTTACTGATCCTGACAGTGGATGCACAACTTCCCTGAATTTCATGGCACTGATTCATGGCAGCCTTTAACTCAGCACTATTTCTACCTCTCAGAATTACGAGAGAAACGTACTGCAGACACAGTGTAAGTCACATGGGTCACTGAGATGCCTAAATAATTAAATTATGGACAGAGGCACAGAAGGAGACTGTGCTGCAGCTGCAAATGACCTGGATTTTCAAAATATCCCCATCGTTTGTCTTGCATAGAACAAGAGGCTCGGGGTTCCGAAGCAGGTCCTGAAGGATCGAAATGAAGATGGAGCTCTGTGTGTGCACATCCACAGATGGACTGGGGGAGCTTGCAGCTTCCACTGAGGCACTTCAGCCAAAATGTTGAGCTGAGGCTGAGTGTTCCCAGCAAACACCTGCACCTCGCTGTAGTCCTTAGAGTGAGGAGGTCAGAAACCCCCGAGTGCAGAGAGCTGGGCTCTGGAGTGACGGGCTCTGGAGAACATGGTAACACCAACCGAGTTGGTGACTGTACTGTTTGTAACCAAAGCCTCCATCCAGAAAGGCCAAGGACGAACAGCAGTGAGAGCAGGAGGTGCTGAACACGATGTGTGCAGGGAGCTGGAGAACGTGACTGTGTCCCTGCAAAAACCTGAGTGTCTCACACGGAGCTGTTCAGGCACAAGCCTAAAATACATTCTGTTGCAGGTCTCCGAAACTGCTTGTAACCACTGCTGCAGGTGGATTCTGTGAGGGTGCTGTTCTGTAACAGCCTTGAATTTCTTTACCTCTTGCAGATTTTTGACAAAGAAGCGAAGGATCTGGAGCGGGAGGTTTGCTTTATTGACATTGCCAGCGACGAAATCCCCGAGCGCTACTACAAGGAATCAGAGGTAAGAGACGGCCTGGTTGTGAAGTGGTGAGGAAGGGGATGGAAGGGGCTGCAGAAAAGCCTGGATAGGAATCAGAACTATTTCTATTTTGGTCTGAAATCTTGCTGGTCAGTAGTATTCCAAAAGCTGTCCAGCAGAGGGGAAGCAGCAGCAGCCTCTCTGTCTGGATTGCCTGACACATTGCTTTGCAGATGATTGCTTTTGAAATGCTTGCCTACCATTATCAGGAAACATCCTCTGCCAGACCTTTGATATTCAGCTGAATTAATCCAAAATAGAAAAAGGCCTTTGCTCTGAATTACAAAGCTCAGTGAGGAGTTCGCAGGTCTGAGCAGTTCGAAACTTCCCTGTTGGCCTTATTTGCATCCCACCCCGAGTGGAAGTGCCCACAAAGTGCCCAAGCCCCGCAAAGGGCAGATGTTCTGCAGTGACAATGGGGCTGGTGCACAGTGATGACACAAGACCAAGAGGGACTGAAGCACACTGCAGACTGCAGCAGATCTGCCAAAAAACATCAATGGCAGCAGGCGCAGCCACTCTCCGAAAATTCCCTTGGAAGTTGCTCCCATGTATATTTGATGGAGCGCGTTCTCTGAAGAGCCTCCTTCTTCTGGGTCAACGCGATTCACGGCTTGAAATCAGCAGCCACCATGCAAATGAAGATGAGGTCTCCCAGTGTTTCAGTCTCAGGGTTGAAAAATGATGGCTCACAACAAGCAGCCCAAGAAGGAACGATGGGATCTGTGCTCGCATTTAATTTTGGAGATATGATTTGTCTCTGGAGCCAAGTCTATATTCATAGCTGGCAGTGAGTGTGGCAGCTGTTTGACTATATAAAACGAGACTACAGGATCATTTTTAGGATAAAAAGTGAAGACTTGCCAATAAATGTATTTCTATACTATAGGAGACACGATTTTCAGGCTAAAAAAGGCGAGTACATGTTATCTTCCATTTATAGATCCTCTTTCAAATGTTATGTACAGGTCATAAACCGAAAGTGGGTCTCCAGTAGAATGAAATGTAATTTTATTAGTTTCCTTAGATAATGAAACCCATCTGTTTAGTACCAAAAATTATATAACACCTCATCAAACAGCTTATTGGTCCCATCTTCTTATCAGAACTCCAAGGATTCTCGCTCCATTTAGGAATGAGCTGCCATGGAACGGGTCAGCATTTGACTGTGCTTGAAAGAAATGCGAGATTTTTTTCATCTCAGCCTGTGCAATTCCAAAAATTATAAACACAAAGGTGACATCCAATTTTGCAACTTTCCTGCCCATTTTTGATAGCCATCTATCAGGCATAATTTCCATATGATTAATCTCATGATATAGAAAACCAGCCTCAGCTTGAGGGAGAAAAGAATTTCAGAGTCTTTGTGTTGTTATTTCCAAGACCAATCTAGAGACCCGATTCCAAGCAAAATGGAATTTTATATGGGTTGAAACAACAAAAATAGCCCAGCATCTGTTGTTTTTTCTGTACTGATGGATGATTTGTCTGTTGACTACCAAATTCTGTTTCAGAATTCATACAGAACAGTGAGAACACCTTCAGCATTTAACTGTGCACATGCTGTAATTGAGAGTGAATTAATAATAGTTGAAAATTGTGCCTCTTCCAAAGTTTACAAACTATGGGGGTTTTTATGCTACCCTATGATGAACGTGAAGCCAAATCCCCATTTCTGATGAGGCCTCTTATGTAATTTAGGCACTGTGAAAAGGTTTTTAATGTTTGTAAATGTAATTTCAGGCTGTTTTCAATCAGAACAGCATGAAAAAGTAATTCCATGCAAATGAGAAAGGGTTTGTGTTTCCCAAAGAGCAGCTTCAGAGATAACTAAGCCCAGTTAGGGTAAGCTTTTGAAATGTATTTTAGTTGCACTAATAACAACAATTTGGCCGCTTTTAGGTCTTGTAATCTGAACTAAGTTTAAAGATTAAAGGGGAAGTGCAATCCTCAGGATTTACCAATTAGATCCAACAGGATAAATGTCCTGACTCCCACCCAGAAAGACCAATGAGAACGATTTTAACTTCAGGCATGTCAGTAATCTCTCCATTTCAGGGGCTCTTTCACAGGCTTAAAATAAAGCAAGTTCTGTATCAGGGTCAGCGTGTTTGGCAGCTTCTAGAAATGAGCTTTAAATTGCTTTACATCCTGACGAAAGCTCAGCCCTCTTCAATTAAAAATATACTTCAGTTTTTAACAGCAAATGTCATTATTTAGCTGTATTACTGTGTATTAGAGAGTGGCTTAAATAATTTAAAGCTTTCCCACGCCACTTGCACTGCTTGCTCTGGGTTGGGGCTTATGAGCCTGATTGTAAAGGGACAGAGTCACCACCTTCCATTTTCATTTACATAATAATGATTCACACTCCAAAAGACAAAATGTAATATTTGGATTGCACAGCTCATTCTGACTGGTGCTGGTACTGATGAGAGAGGAAAAGTGTTCCATGAAAATGTCCCGGCAGTTGAAGGGAAATGATTGATTTCAACTTTGAGCATATTTGCTTTTCTCTCCTTCTAAATATTAACTAAAATTGAAAAGTGAAGACTGTAGTTAGCTGGAGGCTTAAGGAGAGCTGTTGTTTCGTTGAGGAACACTTTAAGGGAACCTCTGCCAATGATCCTGAGGGATCTCTTGAACAGAATTATCCAAGTGATTGGAATTCCCTCAAGGATGGAGGGCTTATCTGGCAGCGTGAGTGCAGAAGGACTGAAATCACCGAGTCAACAGTGAATCAGAAGGCAGTTTTGTGAGCTGTTACAAACACTTAGAGACTCCAGTTCTGTCCTCTGTGGAGGTGGACTCACTCCTGCCCTTGCAGAAGGCTGTAGAAGGGTCCCAAAGCACGTGACTTTGTTTTAACTTCGTGCCCATGTACAAACTCCACCGCGAGGCAGCCGCATCTGAAACACAAGATGTGCTTTCTCCAAGCGTGGAGCTAAAAATCCTTAAACTTTTAAGAAGTTTAAACTGGAGGTTCCAAATGGAGTAAGCCTGAGTGTGGATCCAAGCTGACAGGTTTGCCTGTTCGTAAGGAGCCACGTGCGTTCCCAAATCTGAATGTACTCACTGCACTGAATACAGAATTTTGTGTGTCTGTACAGAGCATGTCCCAGCCTGCAGGTGAGAGTAGTTGTACATTTTGTAAAGTCATTTCCTTGTGACTTTACCAGCCATGAATATGTATCACCAGCCACGCTGTATTCCCCATACAGACAGACATATTTATGTGAATTACAGCGAAGAATGAAGCTGAGCTGAGCTGAGCTGAGGAGCGAGAGCCTCCAGTGAATCATTCCCGCAATGAAACATTTACCCGAGCCGGGAGCAGCTACTGAGCAAAATGTTCTGTGCAAACATATTCTAGTTCTCAGAATTAACAATGTTTCATTTCCTGTTTATAACAAAGCAACGGAGAGCTGGACAAATGGAATAAACTTTTCAGGCTACCTCCAAACACAGAGATTTCGTGCAGCTGCTGCAGTTTTCTTCTGCCATTGCTGCCTTTTCTCCTCTAGCACAGCAGCACTGTCCAGCTTAGCACAGTCCAGGTGCTTTCAGAGTGACACAACCTCTGTCACATCACAGAGTGACAGTAGCTGAAATAATCCAGCTGCCCCAGCCCCCCAGTGAGCGTGGGCACCGTGTCAGCACAGGAGTTCAGTGCAGGATGTTGCAAAAACATGAACATTTCCTTTTCCTTACTCACTTTAGTTGTGAGTTTATATAAACCTGGCTGGATTATCGTATTTTAACACTGTCCCAATATTTACGATTCTGAAGTATTTAGCTGGCTCTTCCAGAAAATACGTTTTAATGGAAATTTTTTAAAGAGCCCTTAAAAAAATAACTCTCCATAAATGTCTGTAGTAACATCTTTACATCAACAAATCTTTCCCGAGCCCTGGCTATAAGAGCTGAAATCCAAAACCTAGAAACTCCAGCTGATGCTGAAATGCCAGATCACAGGTATTAAACCCATGAAAGGTTGGTTTTGAAATTCAAGATCAAACAAAACGGTCTTCAGCTTAAAGAGGGGAAAAATTGACTGCACTTCAAAAGCACCGTGATATTGCAATGGGAGTCTGAAAAAATTAATCCAGGCATTAAAAGGAAGGAAGGAAGGATCTGTTTCAGGGACATCTGGGTAATTCCAGTGAGAAAACAGGATGCATGGCATGAGCACGGCGTGCTTTGGCAGCGTGTTCAGCTCGGGGACCTTTGCCCAGGCTGAAATGGCCACACAAGCACCGAGGCACTGTCGGGGCAGGCGGGTGACAGGGCTCACAGGGTGTCCCACAGAGGTTTCCAGGGTATGGCCAAAGGGCTGTTACCAGCTGCGTCTTCAAATCATGTCTGAGAGCGGGGCAGAGCCAAGGGCAAACCTGCCCCTGCAGCCTGGGAGGTTTTCTGTAAACAACAAATGCAGCTCGTTATTTAACTTGAAGTACAAAGTAACGTTTAACAGAATGAATTCTGAAAAGTCGTTGCAACAACCCAGTGTTGGTGTTTGCTTCCTGGAAAGGGGGGGGTGACAATTCCATGTCTGATGCCTGTGATGTCCACAGTCCATGAGGAAAGTTAAGCAAATAACTGCTAAATGCTAAATAATGGACTGTCCAACAATAACCATGTTGAGCCAGGACTTGTGGTCTAAGTAATAAACCCTGTGAGAGTGCTGGGTTTGAAACCATATCCAGCACATTGGGGCTTTTATTTCATTGTAATGTTACATTTTATTCTCAACTAAGCCCAGCTCGTGGGTTCTGATGTTTCTGCTCTGTTGGCAGAAGTGCTATTTTTAAATCACTCTGCACCTGGCAATAATGCATTGCAAATACAGAGGAGGTTTTGCTCCTCTAGCAAAAGGATTTGCCAGATGGGCTTTCCTAATAAATTGTGTCTGATAAAAGGACGAGAAGGTTATTTAAACAAAAAGATTTTAGCTATGCCATTACATTTGAAACAGATTGAGGATTTTGCCAGTAGATAAATTAAGGGGAAAATAGTGGATAGACTCAGTATTCTTTGGATGATGGCTTCTCTAGGAAGGAAAGCATGGGTGGCTAAAAGCAAAAAATAAGGCACACACAAAATTAATTATCTAAAGAATAACAGAAAACTGGGCTCAGCTTGCCCAGTTTCTAGTCATGGACAGAAATATTTCAAACACCGTGCTATAGTCCTGCCTAGAGAAGAAGTTGCTGGGTACCAATATAATTTCTGCTTGGTTTTAATAGAAAATTATCAGCCCTGCTTTATTGCTTCATTTTTTTGGTTTAGAAGGACTTTATAGGCCTAATTGCAGCAAGGATTCCAGGCTGTGAGTCCCAATCTGGCAATTTGATCCCACGAGTCAGGCACAAAAAATCACTCATGTCTGGGTTCTCACTGATTTCAGGGGGCTTTGGAGCAGCACTGAAGAGCAGAAGATGAGCAGTGCTGGTCCCACCAAGGTCCCTCTGGCATGGCATGTCCTCCATGGCCTTGACCGATAGCACAGGCCTGAGAAAAGTATAAATACGTGCAAAATATAGAGGAGAATATAGAGATTCTTCTCCTAAATACTTCCTTGAATGAACAGTAGCTGAAGCAATTGCTGAGACAGAATCTGTGCCTTTCTAAAACAGTCTGAGATGTTTTTTAGCATCTGGGTAGATATTCCCAGTGGTGTTCGTTTTAGTGATGATAACAATGATAACAGCTCACCCCTGTCAACCATTTATGCCCTTCAGATCGATGGCCCAGAGATTGAGCTCTCGAGTTCACTTTGCCTCTCATCCCACTGCTTGGCTTCTGGGCAGCCTTTGAGCCTCAGCTCCCCGAGCTCAGTGAAAATTTATGAACACCTCGGTCTTGCCCCACAGCAGTCTGGAAATCTGCTCCTCTGAGCCCTGGCTTCCATTCATCAGTCTGCAGTTTCGTAGCACCAATGTGTGAGTGCTCTCAGAAGGGCAGGAATTTCCCTAAAAGCTCTTTGCCATGAGTTGCCCGGACGGTCCGTCAGCGCCTGGCTCTGGGCTCGGAGCTGTGCAGCCAATTTGTGACTAATCTTGGTGTCCTTCAGGAGGAAGGGACGGGATTAAGGGACGCAGAGGTGCCATCTCGGGGTGCTGTGGAGGGGATTTGCAGCTGGGAGCGATGTCAGGGATGAGCTGCATTGACTTGGGGGCCACCAAGTTCAGGGTGATTCCCACTGTGCGTCCCCTGCTCTGGGGACACCAAACCAAGGCAGGGCCGAGGTACAGAGGCTGTGCCTGAGCAGTGGGGCAGGGCAGTCCCTCCGGAGCCCATTTTTGTTTGTAAAGTCTCAATCCTTGATCCTGACTCAAATTGATTACATTAAATCCCTTTGGACTGCACTGAAGTTATTCCATTACAGATCTGGTTTCCTCTGAAGTGATATAAAGTACAACACTCAGAATTATTAAAGAGTGTGGCTGAAATGCTGAATCAAGGCACTGTGTGTGTGTGTAAGGAACAGCAGACCCTGCCTTATAGGAAACTATTTTCCCTTTCAGAGATGCTTGTTTTACACTTGGAATATTTTGCAGGGATGTTTGAAATCGTATTTCCTGTAATTCTTTCCTTATTCAAGGAACCACCTCTTAGAACGTTACATCTTTCTGAATATTATGTCTTACTTCTTCCCTTTTTTTTTTTCCTTTTTTTATTAGTGTTATTATTCTGTTGATTGCTTCAGGCAGTGATCAATTAGAAAACAATTCTTTCACCCAGAAAATATCCACCTGAGGTCGAGCTGTGTGGGGTGAGAGGATGGGCAGCAGCACGTGACCGTGAGCTGTGCTGCACAGGGGGGTGTTGCTCTGATCTATGATGACACTGAATTGGTTTTATGGTGATTTAACATTGAAACCTTATTATGCTGTGAGCCTGAAGTCTCCACTTAGCAAAGCCTGTGTCAGCAATAAAAGCAATGACTTTCACAGAGGGGAAAGACTGTTCACCTCGTTAGGGGGGGTTGTGGAGGAGCTTTAATGGCAGAGCTTCAGTTTATGGATAAAACCAGAAGCCAAGTCAGGAGATGAACATTAGGGAGCAGGAATGCTGGATGATACATAAACTCCCTCTGAATACAGAAAATTAAGGTCAATTTTCGGTTGGTTTTTCTCCTGATTGTCTTCAATATAGCACATAATTAAAGCACATATTTAAATACATGTTTAACTGCTTTTCTAGCAAAGGATCATCCCAGACCTCAGCTCTGAGGAAGGAACACAGCTGAGCACTGGTGGTTATTCTTGAGGAGAGATTTTAGAAGCTCCACTATGAATTTTCTGAAATTACATTATTTTCAAGTTCTGAAAAGCAATGCTTAACTGTAAATTATTTCTATTTACAAGATATAATTAGCAGGATTGGACATAAAGGGAATTGGAATTATACCAATATGGAAAATAAAACTTTGATAGATAAAACTGCTTCTTGTACAAACTTTGAAGATGAACTAATGTCTTTAATGGTTTTATGAAATTATGTTGTGATTTCAACACCAATTTCTTCGATTTTCTGGATTGTGAAAGAGAGGCAGAGATGAAATTAGTGTTTGCCCATGAGCCAGTTATAACCAGAGAGGGCTAAACTGGAGGACTTTCCTACTGAGGTGCCCACGTGGCTGTCCAAGTTCCCTTCAAATTGAGCGTGACATTGTCAGGGTCACAGCAGTGCTGAGGAGCCCCAGTTGGCCACGATTTCAGGAAGACAGGAGTGGGTGGAAAGTACAAGTCGTTCACACTGAGGGAGAGTGGAAAAGCAGGCTCTGAAGAAGCCACTTTTTATTTCCAAAGGCCATAAATAACCCTTGGAGAGCACTGCACTGTAATGACTTGCAATGACAGATTTTGTTATGGCAGAAAACATCCCAGCTGATGTGATTGTCAGCGCATCTCCAGGAATACCCTGCCATGGATTCCCTGCCAGAGTTGGATTTTAGAATATCCTAGTGCTTATTTAACTCAATTCCCTGTTCATTTTTCAAGATGTTTGTTAGATGGTTTAATATTTTATGTCTTAAAACATTTACTTTAGCAAGCTGGCAAACACGACTTCCCCACCTGCATTTCCCGGTGTGTTTTCTTTGTTTTGCAGGATCCCAAATATTTCAAGTCACAGAAGACTGGGAGAGGCCAGTTGAAAGAAGGCTGGAGAGAGACCCACCAGCCAATCATGTGCTCCTACAAACTTGTGACTGTGAAATTTGAAGTCTGGGGACTTCAAACCAGAGTCGAGCAGTTTGTACACAAGGTCAGTGAAACAGGAGCCGTTTCTTGCCCTTCACATAAGCAGAACTTGAGCACACACAGGAATGGGGCTCTGGGTTTGGAGAGGCCTGGGAGCTCAGCTGAGTCTACTTCAGAGCTCTCTCAAGGTCTGAAAGATCTGGAGCAGAGCCAGGGAGTTCATCTCTGGATACAAACTTGACAAAAGCTGGAGCTGCTCTATCTACTATCTACAACTACCCCTGACATTTTCAGTGCTGTGACAAAGGTATGAGCTGAAGAATTCAGGAGTATCCGTGAGCATTGTACACGTAGCAATGAGGGACAGAATTCCTTACCAACGGGTAGTGGGGAAGTTTTCCAGTCTACTGAACAATTAATTAATGAATGGCGTAATAGCCAAATGATAAGATTTTTCAGAGTATTGACCTTCCACGTGTTTAAAAAAACTAAGAAGGAAAAGGTACTGATGCAGAATGTCTAACTGCCCAAAGATTAATGGATTATATACACATTCCCAATGGATTACATGCTAGTCAAGGCCATCCAGTGTTGGCAACAGATCCATTTCCAGTGGGAGACTGACTTTGGGCCCTTGTCTGACTCTCTGGGGCGTGGCTTTTTAGACACAAGACTGTCACAGTGATTTTCACTCCCAAAGTTGTTGAAAGACAATGCTGTTACTTTTCTGAGGTGTTTTGTTGCTATTAAACCCTTTCCCTGTTTGCAGGTGGTCAGAGACATCCTGTTGATCGGTCACCGGCAGGCGTTTGCCTGGGTGGATGAGTGGTACGGTGAGTGTGCTCCAAACCTGGCCCGTTTCAGAGGCCTCACGCAAACCTTCAGGCAATTAACAGCACATTTCCATTTGATTTCCCGGGCCATCATGTCCAGAGAGGTTGTGGACCCCCATCCCTGGAAATGTTCCAGGTTGGACGGGGCTTGGAGCAACCTGGGCTATGGAAGGTGTCCCCGTCCGTGGCAGGGGGTTGGAATGAGATGGTCTCTAAGGTCCCTTCCAACCCAAACCATTCCGTGATTCTGTGGTCATCAGGTCCTGCTGTCAGTTGTTCATGAGCAGTGAAAAGAGAAGGTGGAGCTTTTCTGAAAAAAAGGTGGATATGAGCATTAAGCCTGCTGGGTCTGATGCAGCAGCAGCTGCATGCAAAAAGTGTCGGGAATCCATGAGGCAGCCTTGGGAATGGGCACTTCCAGTAGGACAAAGTGATCTGAATATCAAGGAAGTCAATTAGATTGCATAAATTAAGCTCACAGGGTTTGTGCCTTTTCCATATGTTTTCAGTAAGAAATGTCCATGATTGCAGATACTCCTCAAACAAGTTCTGGGACAGTCCTCTAACATGTCATAGGAATTTGGGAATAGATTTAGAATGGTTATTTAGACGCTCCTTCAGCTTCAGGAAACGCCAATTCGGGCATTTTTTAATTTTAGATTTTCTTTTTACCTGAAATAGAGTGATCTGTTTGCTCCCCTGTACCAAGTCAGGGAACCTGAAAACTTTAAATAAAGCAGCCTGACTTCATGTAAAAATTGAGCCCATAGATTTGCCCCGAATCTACCCAAAATATCTATACAGTGAGACACAGAGCATGTTACTGGGATGCAAAGTGTCAGCTGCACTTTAGCAGAGTTCCTGGTAATGATGACAAACGAGTAGCCCTGAAGTTAAACTGAACAGTTTAGCTCAGAAGCATTTCAGCACAATTTTCCCCTCCTGACTCTGAAATCACCCTGCCAAAAGGACTGAAATATTGTGGTGCACAATTCCCTCGTGGATTTTTACTGTCGTGGTGAGACTTTTTGTCAACTAATGCGGTGAACTTTTAGAGCTTAATTATCAGGCAGAGTACAGAACCTGAAAAACGTGGCCTTGCTAAAACAGATACAAGACAGAGACTCAGTGTAGGGCATGAAAAATTTAATTTTTAAAGTCTTTTAACACCTGTAAAAATTAAAGTTTGAGAAAGACCTGGAGATGATGGGAGTCAGCTAAAGTGAACTAAATAATCGGTGTGACAAACAATGTGTTCTGTTGTGGATATTGGTGACTGTTACTGACACCGTAAGTATGAATGTCTTGCCGTTAAATTTACTAAACTCTGTTTAGCTTTATTATGAAGAAACTCTGTTTTCTCAGTGTTGTTTACTAATAAGGAGCATGTTCTCTGCTTGGCAAAGTGCATCCCAGCATGTTCCTGACACGGCTTCTGAGCTTGTTTTTCTTTACAGATAACACTAAAAGGCTGAAAAAGTAGGAGTTAGTGGTACTCCACATTTCCTCTTGATCAAAATTTTAGACTGCATTTCTTTTTACCGATGAATTATGACACTGTGCTGCCAATAGAATGGCTGAGGTCGTGTCTTTCCTTAAAAGCTGCCTCATAAAATGCAGCAGGAGCTTCCTGGCACGGAACAAGGAGTGGTGTGATACAAGAATTTGCAAGTCCTGGTGGCACATAATAAACCTGAGAAAAATGGGAGCCTCGAGAGCAGATCACACCGTGCAGGACCAAAGGGGCACCCATTTGCAAGTCGACTGTGCCAATAAAAGGCTCTTTTAGTGCCAGGAGTAAAAAGTTGAGGCTGTTTTTATGAGGCTCTGAAGTTACCAAACCCCTGTAAAGAACAGACCAAAATCCTCACACCATTCCTGTTCTGATCCCAAGTGGATTTACTGAAAGCCTGGGAATACTCAGAAGAGCAAGGTCACAAGTCAGTTATTGGGTTCTTTATGTTTTTGCTGGAGTTGTGGTTGGTGACAAATCCTGTTAAATCTGTAATTATTGCCTGGTGTTCCAAGACAGGCTGAGCTGCTTGGACACCACAGCCAGGCCTGGGCAGTGGTAGAGGATCCTGCTGGGGGGATCAGCCTGACTTGTAGGATATTTCTAATTCTTCTAATTCATTAAATTGCTTGAGGCTCCAAAACTCTTATTGTAGTCACTATTAATTCACAGTAAGTGTTGCTGCAATCTAAGCTGGGGGAGGGTGGTTCTATCACTAATTTGCTGGTTATGAGATGTACAATGCAAAGATAACATGAAATCTTTTTGCAAGTGCTGGCAAGGTAAGTAAATATTTATAGTTTTTATAATATTTTCTATCCTTTATTCCAAAGGATCTTCTAAAGCCTCCTTAGAAGATCCTGGCCTTTGCCAAGGCCTGCACTTCAGTGCTTCCTGCCTTCCTTACGTTACACAGACACTCCTAAACAATTTCCACTCCTTCCTGTTCTCTGAGTCCCTTTGGCTTAACCTCCTTGCACCTTCCTTGGCTGACACAACTACCTTTATGAGGCAATCTTCATAAAGCTAGTTGCTCCTTGCTTTTTACAAAAAAAAAAATCCTTTGTTGGCTTCTGCTGAAAGACTTTGTATTCCTAGAACCTTCTCCTTAAGAAAAAATATAAATTAATAATAACAAAAGAAAAATAAGCTTGCACTGAATCAATGGAAAATGCCAAACGATTTTGAACTTTTTACAGATATGACTATGGATGATGTTCGAGAATACGAGAAAAATATGCATGAAAAAACCAACATTAAAGTTTGCAACCAACATTCATCTGCTGTGGATGAAATAGAGAGCCATGCCAAAGCAAGAGTAGGTCCGCTTTTAAAACATCCTCAGCTAATACACCTGCACAGACCAGAGGAGAGCAACCAGCTGATCTTGCTGATCAGCCAGTGGAATTTTGGGAGGTTTTGCTTCAGCAGGAACAGAATCCTTCTCCGTGAAGTGCAATCCTGCCTTTGGTTTTGCACTTTCAACCTGCCACTGGTGTAAGGAAGGGTGGGGTTGGGCTCCCTGTCTTCCAGGAAAACATGATGCTCAGATTCCAGTTGGATGCATAAAGAGGAAGTTAAAAAGGAGTTTTCCTCCTGTTCTTTAAATAGTTAAAAAATGCAGGAGTTCACAGTCAAAAAGCCAGGAATGGGGGGAGTGGAAAATTGCTGTGGGACTGCTAAAATTCTTTGTTTCACCAGGAAAAAAAGAATCCAATGAATTATTCACTCTTCACTAAATAATTTTAATGTTGTCATTGATTGGGCCAAGGTGGGAAGTATTTTCAGCAGTATTTAACAGCAATTTGTGAAGAAGGGCAGGTTTGTGTGCAGGTTCTTTGATTGAAATTCTGAAAATTATAAAATATTTCCTAACTTGAGCACCACATGTAGAGGTCTAAAATTAGAGATGCTCTCTGCAGATAGAAAAGATGCAGTGGTCTTGGCTTTTGAAATGTCATTATTTCATTATTCCTTTAGTCCTACTCACTGCTCTGTGGAACTCAGTGCTGGTTTTACTCATTTAATGAGTTGGGGCAAGGCCTGAAGGGCTGCAAATCTTCCCTTGGTGTTTACTCAGTGCCAGTTGTCACCAGCCTGAGAAGGTGTTGTCTGAGTAGTCACCAGGAAGGGAATTCTTGCCTTTGTAATGCAGCAGCTTCACGGACATCGAGGTTACCCTCCTTAGTTGAGAATTAGTTCAGATTTTGGCTCCACACTTCAGGTTTTGGCTCTGGGTAAAGTCTGCCATCCGTAGTTCCCATGTGGAATAATTGTCATTGAGGTCAGAACAGAAGTTGTCATTAATGGAATTTTAAAAAAAAAGGATCTGAGCCTTCTTAGCTCAGGGTAAGGGCTGTTTTAGTGGACTGTGGGTCAGAGCAGAGGGGAGTTAAAGCAAGTATAGGCCCAAAAAGCAGAAGTCCCCTGAAAGGGCATCAGGTTGTTCATGTCTGCATTGGAAATGAAGAGTCTTGGAGGCTCCACTCAGCGAGGTTGCACTAAAATGGCCAGTGCGCTGAGAAACCTGCCTGTCCCCTCTCCTTTTTCCAAGGCAGCTTTTGGTTCCCCTCGGCCAGAATTCCTCCCTGGGAATCTCTGCCATGCCTGCACCCTGAGGTGTTCGGGGGGCTGTGGGACCCCTTGAGTGCAGGAACACCCACACACTATTGCAGGGTGAGAAATGAAATGCAGACCAGCAAAACAGGCTCAGGTCTCTCTCCAGCACCAGCAGGTACAGCCCCTCAGACCATCTGTTGATGGCCACCTCTTCTCAGGTTTGAGAACAGCTTCCGTCTCACTCCTAAGAACTGGGGGCTGGAGAGGTCCCTGGAATGTCTGCAGGGAAGAGGGAAGGCAGCTGCCAACGTGCATGCTTTTGGTTATTTAATACCATGTTGTGATACAACAAAAAGCTGCTTTTACACAACATTTGCAGCCAAGGTGACACGTGCCTGCAGCTGGTGCTGTTAGAAAGTATGGATGCCCTGGAAGTCCAGGGTTTTGTGGCACATTTGGTCACCACCACTGCCAGTCCAGTGCCTCAGACACCCAAACGGGCAAGAATTCTAAATTGATTACAAGCCTAGTGGGTTTATTTCTGGTTGTTTTTTGAGCTTTCAGGGCTCGATCTATAAATGGTTTAATGAAATACTTCAAATTCACGAATTTAGCGTGACATTCAATGCAAACCCTCAGTTGGCTCGGTGGGCGTCTTGCAGGCACTGCCGGCATGGAGCAGCAGGTTCCAGCAGAGCCTTCCTGATTTTCTGCTCAATTTCCCAGTTTGCAGCAGATGTCACTCCTTTGGGATCGCATCGGGAAAGTTTTGCGGGGCTGGGCTCAGGCAGAGCCCGTCCATGCCGGGATCGCTCTGCCCTCTTGTGGGGTTCGGCAGCACCGGGACACCTCTGGCACCTGCAGGACGAGAATTCCCGGGATCCCATTATCCATTGCTCGCTGGCTTTAATCTCCCAGCTCCTTTCGCCTCCGTTTTGCAGGGAACCGAGCAGGGGATTTGTCACTCGGCCATCAGTGTTTCAGTGCAGTTTCGGGATGGAAAGTTGGAAGGCGCGTTGTGGCTTTGTCGAGTGAGAGGGAATTCTTCAGGCTTTAACAGTGGAGAAGCAAAAGGGGCTCAGTTCTGTGCATGAAGCTGCAGCTACAAGTCAGTGGAAGGAGAGAAAATTATTATTCCCTTGATAATTAACGCAGATGAACAAACCCATGGCAACCCTTTACCCATTTGGGCTCATGACCTCAATGAACAAAAAAACTCCAAACCCCTTTCAGTTTTATTTTGCTTGAATTTCTGAAAAATTCTACCTGCTGACTGTTTACCCTCTGTGCAGTAGCTGGATTTTCCCAGCGATTCCAGAGGCAGCAATCTTTATTCAGCTCAGACCCAGGTGGAAGAACCATTAGGATGTGATTAATGTACTTAAAACTTTGTTTCCTTTCCATTGTGCGTATTGTGCTCCAGTCAGTGCATTACAATGGGGAGGCATTCATGTGGAGAATCTCTTAATGAGATGCATGAGAAGCAATCATTCCCCGGTTTAGAATTTGGATGGAAGTAGTTTAACTGAGCTGGTGAAACCACCATTTGAAATTATTCTAACGTGCCTTTATGTTTCATTCCCTCTCGCTGAAGACATGACAATGGATGAAGTCCGAGAGTTTGAACGAGCCACTCAGGAAGCCACCAACAAGAAGATCGGGGTTTTCCCACCGGCAATATCTATCTCTAACATTTCCATGCCTTCCTCAACCCGCAGTGCTCCATCTAGTGCTCCGTCAACTCCTCTCTCCACAGATGCTCCTGACTTCCTAACAGTTCCCAAAGACCGGCCGCGGAAAAAGTCTGCTCCAGAAACTCTCACTCTTCCAGATCCATCCAAAAAAACCTTTTAAATTAAAACCGTGCATGTTTCCTCCTGATAAGCCATGTCTGCCACAGCAAGAGTGACATAACTCAGTTGCTACAAAGGTCGTGGTGGTTTGTTGGTTGTTTTTCTTTTTGCTTAAAATAATCTTCCCGGTGTGGAAAGGTGACTTCTTTCCTCGGACTTGATCCTTAAAACCTCCTGAAAAGTGCATGCAAGAGAACGTAGTTTATATATTCCTAAAGTAGTGTTTCAAGCCATATGGTGCATCTTACTGGCATCCATGGAAAAGTCTGAGGGGATGCTCTAAATGAAAATCAATCTTTCTGTAGCAGAGTTCTGCCTGCAAACCCTCATCTAGGTCACAGCATTTATAATTAGGAGTAGGTATTTAGTAAAGCTGCCAAGGACTTCTGAGGCAAATTAGTGCCAACTCGAATGCAGGGTTAACGGGGAAAAAAACCACCTCCCATTCTCTTCTTTTATAGCTGATTTTAAAATCCTTCCTACTCTCAGGCTTCTCCTGTGTGTTTATAAACCTTTGACCTGTAACTCATTGTACTGGAACACCAACAGATTCACATTTCTCTCAATATGACTCAGGATTTGGGGCCTAAAACGCAAACCACAAATCTTTTCAATCCTAAAGTATCACTTTATCAAAGCCCCAATTGTAATTAATTATACTGACTTTGAGGCCATTGGACTATTTCTATCTTGCACAGAATTTGTAAGAGAAATCACCTGTTTCTTGTAGATAATGTATTTTACTAGCTCTGCCCTGTCCCTTTGTGAGCTCAGAGTCCCTGCTGGTGTTCATCAATGGTGTTCTGTGCGTGAGGTTGACAAAAAGCAGCTGAAATGTGCCAGTTGAGAAGCCAAACCAATGAATTCTGTCCTTTTCCTTGCTGGAAGAAGAGTAGTAGTCAGGCTGTGAAACCTTGGATGTAGAGGGAAGAAAATACGAGGCTCTTTTTTCTTTCCTGAACAGCACAATCTGCTGGATAATCTGGGGAGGGGACAAAATCAGTCACTTTAAGAAGCAAACGAACCGTGGGTGACATTGAGGAACCAGGAGTGCTCCTCCTGGTCTGGCTGTGCAATCACTCTTCAATCTCAGGAACTCAAACGTAGACAAGGACGTTTCCCAGAGGGAAGTGTAGGTTGTGGAAGGAGGAGTAAAATAAGCGGCAGGAGGGTTCTCTTCGTTCCTTCCAATTCCAAGTGTGAACTCAGTGAGACTCTTTCCCTGCTGCCCCTGATCTGGGGCACTTTGCTCTCTGCCACACGAGTTGCTGTTTGGTGGCTGCTGGCAGGACCTGTCTCCCGGTGGCTGCTCAATCCCCAGGGAATGACAGCTCCCAGCTGGATCACGGCCAGAGCGGGTGGTGGTTTGTACCGCTGCTGACAGTGGTGCAGGGATCGAAAGAGGAGAGTCCTGCAGAGCTGAGCTGTCACTGAGTATTGAACCATCAGTTTGGGGGTGGCCCCTCACCTGGGCAGGTCACAGTGGCGGGAATGCACCGGTCTGGATGGATGCAGCTCCCGGATGGATGCAGCTGCAGTGCAGGTTATGTGGAATGGGTGGCATTTAGGGGGTAGTTTTAGTAGCAGAAGTAATTCCATTGCTAATCTGCACTGAAAACAGGTGTGCATTTGTCTGACAGTGACAATCCTGTAGCCAGCAAAATCCAGGGAGCTCTCTGTGGGTTTGACTTCCCCTGTTCTCCCAGTCCTGTCCTTGCTTGGCTTTGCTTTTCTTCCCAGAGCTGGGAATTCCGAGGGATTGGTACCCTGATGGGGGAGGGTTGGTTTGTTTAAAAAGCAGCTGCTGTAACGATGCAAACAAAACTTTCCTGCACTGGTTTATGATTTCACTTTAACAGGGGTGCAGATTATATAATCATGATTATAACTGGTCTAATCCTGGTTTTATTGTTATTAATTAGTATCACGATTGGAACACTGACATGAGGAGGAAGGTCCGAGTACTTCAGTGCAGCACGTTGAGGCAAAGGGGTTGTTTTCAATACTGACTTTTCCCAGTGCTTTCTGTATTTTCCAACATGTTTATTGGGATTAAAATAGAGGGAGTTTTGCAGATGTTCCTCACTTCTTGTGCAGAAATACAAGCTGTGATTATTTACTGAGTGCACCTTCAGAGCACAGTGCCAGGCACCACAGCCGTGTTCCTGTTCCCTGCCACAGTGACAGGAATTCCAGGATACAGCTCCGCTAGGACTTGGCAAGGAATTTTTTGTCAAGAACACAGTTCAGAGGGAAAAATGTGCTTGGTTTGTTCGGGTTTCTGTGAAAACCTGCTCCCAGCTCTGCTTGTACTTCGATGTGTTTGGGATAGAACAATCATTGCAAACCAATTGTCAATTCAGTGCAGCTTCAGAAGGGTTGAGCCCCTAATAAATCAAAAAGGGAGGGCCCCAGAAAGGCTGTGAGGAGCAGCACATTCCTGAAACACGTACTTAATGGGACTTCTTATGAATGTAATGGTCAATTTTGTAAATGACTGGATAAATCCTATGGAAAGAAACTATTTGACCTTATTCTTTGCCTTTTTTTATTATTATTATTATTCTGGAAGGTGATTTTGTGACATCTAGTAGCCAATTTGCATTAACTGCTACTGTAGGGACTTTGAAACTGAAATATTTGTTCCTTGAATTTCAGTTTGTAACAAGACCGCTGTACTTTGTTAAAACTGCTTTGAAGCTTGCTGCACTATAACTTCAAACTGATGTGTTATTCTTTGAAATAAGCCAAATGTATATGCTTTTTATTGAATAGTGAGTGCAGTAAGAGAGAATTTATGATCTTGTCGATAGGAGATTTTCTGTTGCCATTGTTTGGACTTGGTTTTCTATGTGTAAGTTAAGATTGCTAAATAAGTCTAACAATGTTTTGCTTTAAATGAACAGCATGGTCATGGAATTACGATCTCCTGTAGTTTTGTGGCGTCACTAAAACAGGTTTTCGTTGGTTTATTTCATTTCTGTGATAATTCACGTTATTCTGTATGTCCAGTAATCCATTTCTTTAATTTAGGGCACTGATGGCAGCATCAGGCAATGCATCACCACCATCCAAGAAGGACCAAGTCTTGATTTGCTCTGCCTGTTAAGTAGTGCAAGGCTCAGCAGGAGAATTTGACTGTCATTTTTCTCATTCATTTCACTTAGTTTCTGGGTTTTTTCCAAGTTATTTATTATTTTTAATATTGTATTTTCCCTCGCATTTTGTTGTAAATAAACTACCAACAACTATTCTTTACAATGGGGACTGTTTTCTCTTGCTGGGTCTCCTCTAGGCAGGAACCTCCTGGTTAACATTTACCCATTAACATTTCTGCCCCCAGCTCTGCGAGCCACTTCCTCAAAGTTAAATAGCACAAAGAATTGGCTTTGAAAGGAAAATTTAAAGCACTTCCAACCTCTCCTTGGTGCTGTTGTGCCTCAGCTGTGTCAGGATTTCACCGGGGCAGGTGCCCCATCAGTCTGGCCTTGGACCATTTACTTGTAAATGACCACTGGGTTGACAAGGAAGTTTTTCAGTGGGGAATCGAATTCCTTATGCAGGGTTTTGGCAGCCCAGTGTTGTACAAACAACTGGAAAATACTGGAAAAGGGACCGCTCAAACCCTCTCAGACTCGTCTCCGACTCAGTTCATTTTAGTCAACAACACTTCCCTGTACAGCGGCTCTTGGAGCGTTTGAGGAGAGGCTTCTCCATAGAAACGCGGCTTTCCCTGCTCCGGAGGAACGGCACTGCAGGGTCAGGAGGGAACCGCTTCACAGCAGCTGGGACAGAGAGAGGGAACAAGGAGAGGACTGGACCCCCGGTGACCCCCAGTGAGCCCCAGTGAGCCCCAGTGAGCCCCAGTGAGCCCCAGTGAGCCCCAGTGAGCCCCAGTGCCCAGAGCTGCCCTGGCGGGTGTTGGTTTGGCGGGGTGTGTTGTACGGTTGGGGCGGGGCTGCGGTGCAATATGAACACTCCAATCCTCCGCCTGCCGCTGCCTCCCCGGGCGGTGACACAGCCGGCCCTCGGGGAGGGCTGTGCGGCTGCAGCGGGGACCGCCCTGGGCTGGGCGGGGAGCGGGCACCGCGCGGGGCAGGAGCTCATCCCATCGTGCGGAACCCGGCGGGCTTTGTTGTGGAGATCGAACCCCAGCGAAGCCTTTGGCCCGATACCCCCGTGCTAATTGGCACACGCGTGACCCCTCTCATTAGCGTACAAGGGACCCCCTCATTAACACATGACCTCTCATTAACATACAGCGAGCCCATCTCGTTAGCATATACGTGCCGCCTTATTAGCATACGCGTGGCCATCTCATTAGCATATACGTCACCCACATTAGCATATACATTATCCCTCATGGATACACCCGTGACACGCCGGGCCGCTGCCGTGGGAATGGCCGTGGGAATGATCGGTACCGTGCGGGAAACCCGCTGGGGACAAGTGAATAAGGGCCTGAATCCTGACTGGCCCCGCCTGCCGGCGCTCTGAGAGCAGCCGCCGCTTTGTACGGCTTTTACCACAGTTACGCGTCGGGACGGCACCGCGCTCGTACGCCCTGTGCCGGAGGCCGCTGCCGAGCCTCCCCGCCCGCGCCCCTGTCGCGACACCCGCGGCCCCTGTCGCGACACCCGCGGCCCCTCCCGCCGGCCCCGCCCCCGCCGGGTCACGCCCGGGCGCGCGCGCCGCGCCGCGTCTCGCGAGAGGCGGGCCCGGCCAAGATGGCGGCGCTGTGCGAGAGCTTCACGCTGCGCGGGCCCGGCCCCGGCGGCGGCCCCGGGATGAGCCTCGAGCCGGGCCCGGGCCCCGACCTCGTCCTGCTCACCGAGCGCGGCCGCGCCGCCACGCTCTTCAAGGTACCGCCCGCGCCCCCGCGGGGGGCGGCCCCGGCCTGCGTGGACCCCGCGCGGGGCCCGGGCCGCGCTCCCTCCGTCCCTCCCGGCCTGAGCCGCCGCCCCCGCCCCTGTGCGCGGTTGTTCGGGTCGTTTGTCGCTTTGCCGATGTTCTCTCGCCGTTCCCCATCGCGACAATCCCCTCCGTCCCGGAGCCGCAGAGCCCGCGGAGCTGCGGGGTTCGGCGCTGTGTCAGGTGCCGGGCTGGCGGCTGGAGGAGAAAAGGCTTTAGTTTGCAGTGCTTGGAACTGAAAATATGCGCCGGTCTGTGTTAATTACGTCGGTGACCGTAATAAGAAAATGAGGCAAATATTGGAGTTTCTCTCTGTAATTGGCTTTCACATCCATGGGTTTGGGACGAGGGGGAAAGACTTCCAACTGAGAGAGGGCGGGGTTGGATGGGATATTAGGAAGGAATTGTTCGCTGTGAGGGTGGGGAGACCCTGGCACGGGTTGCCAGAGAAGCTGTGGCTGCCCCATCCCTGGAAGTGTCCAAGGCCAGGTTGGACGGGGCTTGGAGCAACCTGG
>JAWMRA010000042.1:3336403-3348258 GCA_035584735.1 Pseudotriccus pelzelni
CGGGGCTTGGAGCAACCTGGGCTGGTGGAAGGTGTCCCTGCCCATGGCAGGGGGTGGAATGAGATGAGCTTTAAGATCCCTTCCAACCATTCTGTGATCTGAGTGGGTTGATGATACAACCTCCTTTGGGTTGTTTATTCCCACTGCCAAGACCAAATGTGAGAACAGAACTATGTTGTAAGTCCACCCAGTGTAGCTCTGGAGCGAGGGGAGGGGGCTGAGTGCCCTCAGAGCAGCCTGTACATCCCACAGAGCAGGAGCTCAGACAGTGACATCCATTGCTCTTGGTCTCACTAAATCACCTTGAAATAGAAAGAGAAAAAACACACTCACTAGTGATTAGAATGAGTATCTGCCCTTTGCAATCCTCCTCACACCTGTGCTTCATGACATGAGCCCTCCAGACTTACAGGTCAAGGTTATTTCTGATGTGAAAAGAAATCATTCTAATAAATGTAGAGTTCTTTCCTGTTACTCTGCAGTTGTTGGTGTTAAAAGTCCGAAACAGGAATGCTCCAGAGGAACTGGAGTGCAGCAGTGTCCATATTTTACTGTTGTCATTCAGATCAGATGTCGCTGCCTCGCATTTCCCTTCTGGGATGAGAAAAGTCCCCCGAGCCATCTGTTATATTTGAGTGACAGTGTCTTTGTTCTGACTCTTCCAGATCTCAGATCAGAAGCCCCTGGGCTGTTGGTCAGTGAAACACGGGCAGGTTCTCACCTGTCCTGTCGTGTGCAACTTTGAGACTCACGAGTACATCGCTGTTCATGACGACAAGGTGAGAGCCTTTATCCTTCAGGGGCAAAAGGGAGATGGTGGGTCCTCTGAGGGAGTGTAGGGACGAAGTTGGCAGTGTCTTCTTCTCACGCAAACCGCCTCCTTGGGGCAGTTCCCACTCAGATCCCTGTGGATACTTCCTGGGTATTTCCCTCCTGGTGCAGTTTGGTGATATTTTGGGTGCTCAGAAGTCTGTGTGTTACTGTTTTACTGGGCTTAAAAGTGATGCTTCTCTTAAAGGTTTTAAGAATATGGAAGGATGAAGATATTAACTTGGACAAGGCTTTTAAAGCAACAGTAAGTCTCTTCCTTGTGTTTGCTTCTGTGGGAATGTTTTGGACCCTGGTGGAGGGAAGAGATGCTCTAATTTTCACAGTATCATAGGATCAGATGGGTTGGAAAGGACCTCTGAGATCACCAAGTCCAACCCTTGATCGTTGATTTTCGTAGTATTAGTTGTTGGGAATCTTAAAGGTTCATTATTAATCTATTAGAAGTTTATTGGAAGAACTTTTCAAAGTGAATAAAGCACCTGCCTTTCAAGGTAATGGACTGAAGAACACAGGTTTATTTGGGTTCTCTGCAGCTCTCAGCAGATGTGCACAGGATACACTCCCTGCCCGAGGGAGGGCCCCTGGTGCTGTTCAAGGGAGGGGGTGTCCGAACTCTGGATGTGCTTTTGGAAGCCCCACAACAAGAGATTGAAAACGTTATCTCAGATGAAGCCATCAGGTGAGTGATGAACTTTGACACTTCTTGCTTGGAGGAACTGCCCATGATGATGGAGGTTGTTCCCTTTCTGAGAGGATGGGGAGAAATCAAAGGCCAAGATCTCGGGGCACATCGCTTTTCAAATCTTGGAATTATTTATAAAAATAAGAACCTCTCTAAAGAATAGTGATCCGACTTTAGGTATAATCTAGAATTTGGAACATGCTCATGCAGTTTTCTTGTTTTAGGTGGAGTGGAGCTTTTATGGAAAGTCAACAACCTGTCGTAGTTTTCACTACTGAGAAAGTGAGTCAAATACTTTTCCTTATTAAAACCTTTCATAGCAGCAGATCTTAGTGCTTTTTTTTTTTCAAAATCCATCACCTGTTCCACTCAATTTTTAAGAGCTTCCAGTGAAATCATGATCCTGATTTAATCAGTGCAGCAGTTAAATGGAAGCTGTGTTGCTTTTAGGGCTGGGCTCTTAGAACTTCAGAGAGCAATTAAGAGGAAACACAGTAGGCATAGTGAGACTCTTCATTGCTCATTGTGGAGATCTTACTTAGTAGGATTTATATTTTTTGAAAAGGAATTACACATGGATCTATCTTTATTCAAATGCTTCTTTCTGTGAATCCATTTGTTGCATGAAATCAGAATTTTCTTTACATGCCACAAATTCCTAATTTTGCATAACATTCAAAGTTGAGCAATACTGATATCTGAACTTCTGTTCTCTCCTCTTTGTATAAATTAAAGGAACGCATTATTTTCTTTTTTGTTTTAGGATGGGGACTTTTTTGTCTATGTACAGAAACCCAAGCTGGATAGTCTCCACAAGTACAGGCTGGAACCACAGGAATCATCTAAACCACTGAGTTTCACAGCATATCTGAAAAACCAAACTGTCACACTTCTGTGTTTGTGTAAGTTACATTTTCTGGCAGGATGTGATAGTGAAGCAAAGACTTGTATGAAACTACGTGAAATGTTGATATTTATGAATAGCTGTTTAATATTTTTAGAAGTGGTAATTAAACCTTCCTGATACTGTTCCTACCTGTTATCACTTGTACCTTGTAGATCTCATGCTATACCTTTATTTGGCTGCTTCGCATCACAGTTTGTCCTTTTAATATCCTGTGTGATTTCTTCCTTCAGCATTCACTGGATTTTTAGATGTACCTTTGCCATATTGTATCAAATAGTTCTTCCACGAGAGCAGATGATAAAAGAGTAATCTTTTTTTTTTTGGACAGATTCCAGTGACTCTGTGTACCAGGTTCTGATACCCCTGCAGCCAAATACTGAAGAGGAAGAAGAAATTTTGCCCAAGTCACTGCTACTAAACCTGTCAGTATCTGGAAGTGTGCTGAAAGGCACATCTTTGGTAGTCGTGGATAAAGACCACGTGGCAGTGCTGGGCAGTCTGGCTACACCTGATAAAGAACCCAAAGGTAACTTGAAAAATCGAGGTAAGGTGTCCTGAGACCTAAAATTTCCTCAGGCAAAGCGCTAAGCGGGAAAATTGGGCTGCCCCTCCTGCTTAAAGCTGTTCAGTGGAAAACCAGCTCCTCTTTAAACATTGAGCTCTAACCTCAGTGACACAGTTCCTAATGCTGGATACTTTTGAAACAGTTATTTCTGTTTCCTCAAGTGCTTGTAACTGAAAGTAGCAAAGGCAAATGTAGCATTTATGTTGCTCTTTGGGTTTGTAACGCCCATCTCTCTTCCTTAGAGTGCCTGACCATATGGAATACAAAATTTCAGACCTTGCAAACCTCGAAGGAGCTGCCCCTGGGAACCAGCGGCCAGGTCAGTTCAGGCTGGATTTGTCCCCAGGCTTTGTGTGTTTGGCAGCAGGGAGGGGAGTGTGGGGCTGCAGAGCTCTGCTGAGGAGCAGTGGGTGCCAACTCCTGAAGCAAAATTTAATATTGACCAGTTGATGGGTTATTTATTAGCAGGAGATTGGTGGCTTTTGGCAGTTTCTTTGATTAATTTAGTACCTTCTCACTTCCGATGGATTGGTGCAAAATTATCAGTGGACTTAATGCCTCAGAGCAGCCACTGTGCTTTAAGACATCTCTGTAAAAATACCTAACAGAAAACTTCTAATTTCTGTATTTAAAACCAACAGGTAATGAAGGTCTGCTAACAAGTGTTAAACTACTGATAGTAATTTAAAATAAGCTGATCACTGCCTTTCAGCTGAACTTTATAGTAAAGAGTTCCCCATCAGCTGGTGCAGAATGCATTTCTCTGCTCATCTCATTAATGGCACATTTTAATATTTTACAGTTGTGGTGTTATGAGGAAAAATTTTTTTTAACTCATGGGAAAGTGCTGACCGTGATTCTGTACAAGTGTGAAACATCGTCCCTGGCAGCTGCTGTGGGAAAGCTCAAGGACAGTCAACCCCCTGGTAAGATTTTTTTTAAAAATATAATTACAGTGAAAAACTCTTGTAAAAGAGAGACTTCTAAATTTGTGTAAAAGTTACTTTAATGCAGTCCTATAAAAATCAATGGATTCTAAACAGCTTGAGGTAACCTAACCCTGTATTTTGTTCCTGGCTGTTAAATTTACTGGTGCTTGGAACACGAAAGCACACAAATGTTTGAATTTATTGTGGCTTCACTTAACCTGGGTAGTCATTCAGATACTGGAAAATTACTGAAAATACTGGAATGCTGGTGCTGAAAACTGAAAGCAAAAGGAAGTGCTCTTTCCTAAAATATGTTTTCAGAGAGTTTGTGATTAGATCGAGCAACGTCAAACCTCAGAATGGAAACTGTGGTTTGAAACTGTACTGTCATAGTGGTTTTCATTGAACACTGTGTTGGTGAAATGTTCTTGCAAGTCATGCTCAGAATAAATTGTGTAATAAGTTCTTTTCCTCCCAGAGGCAAAATGAAGAAACAGTATGAGGAAAAGTATGCTGCTGAGATAAAACTGGCAACTTCCTTGGCAATATTCATACTTTAGTAAATGTGCTCTAAGTGTTACCTTCATATAGTTCCATTTGTGTGTTCACAGGTGTGTCTTCCTTTGTGGACTGGGATACCCTGGAAAATGAAGGGCTGGTGGTTTCCTTTCAGCCCCAGGAGTCTGTAGCTCTAAAAGCTGAGTCCAGAATGAATGTGAGTTGGCATTGAGCCCACGTGAGGTTTCTGTTTGTCGTGCCTGTTCCCCATGCTGCTAATTCTCCTGTTGTAGCAGAAGGAAATCTCACTCTGTGTTGCTCCTTGTTTCTAACGCTCTTTCTGGATCTGGGGTTACTAGCTGTGTCTGTGCAGTGAGTGGACAGGTGAAGTTCCTGGTTGTCTTGCCTGAAATCCTGAAATGAATAGTCACTGGATTGTAACTGTTGGGTTTTCTTTGCCATAGTTAAGGTCAAGAAGGAGTGGTGTTGCCAAAGTACAGCCAGAGAACTTCTCCGTTGGGCAGCTCTTACTGAATCTCAAAGTAAGTAACCTAGATGTCCTCAAGTAGTGTTTAGACACTCTCAGAGTATTCTCGGTGTCTCTTAAGCTGTTACCCTTTTCCATTTCCTCTTGCACACATCAGGTTGACAAAGCTACCTTGAACAGGTGAGTTGAAGGATATTTTTGTGCAAGAACAGAATTTGGGCTTGATGAAATTCAGTTTTGTAATAAAAGGGTGTTTGAGACCTGAACACTGCAGGGCTTATAACAGCTGAGTTCTGAAAACTGGGAAATGCACTGCAGAAATAAGCTGTTGAGTTCCTTTCTGGAACTTGCTGCAAGTGTTGTGGTACATTAAGTTTCCCCTCCTGTGTGAATGTACCTGTGTTTCACCTGTGGCTGATCACCTTGGCCGTGTTCCTGAAGTAAAAGGTGATTAATCCATGAGCAGCTACTGGAAGATACAGTTACCTGAGTTCAGAGGCAGGAATTACCTCATTTGGCTCTTTCATGCTTGAGAGGGATTACCAAAACACAAGAGTGGTGAAGGAATTTTTAGAGTTTTTTTAGCTTGAGTTCAAAACTAAGTCTGTTTCTACTTGGTCTAATTAGTACCAGGACAGTTCTCAAACCTGTGCCTCGTGTTTGTGAGTTGTACAATATTTGTCTGTTCCAGGACGCTCCTACAAACGTGTTAGAGAGTGAACTGAAACAACTGATGTCGAAAGCACAGACACCAGATTTACAGGCTGCCATTGGCAGTGTGGTCACTGCCCTGACAAACAGATGTAAAACAAACCCAAGGTACTACCCTCAAAGTTTCCTGCTGCAGATAGTGGAAACCCGGGACTTGTCCTACAGGTAATGAAGGGCTCTGCTCTTTTTAAACTGTGGGGAGTAGTCTTTAAAAATACAGTTAAAAAGTAGAAATCCCTTTCTTTAAAAAGTACTCCTGCATTATCAGAATTTACTGTGAAAGGCACTTATTTTCTGATGAAGCTGATGTTTTACATAAAAATCCAGCTGGGGGAGCAAGATTAGTACCACTGCCTTTAGCTGTTGATTTAGTTCTCAGTGGGTGTGAACTGTGCAACCTATTAATTGCTTATTTTTGCAGTTTATGTCCAGATTTAATGGCTATTGCATTGGAGAAAAGAGATTTCTATCTCTTACAAATCTGCTTACAACGGTTTCCAGATATCCCTGAAGAAATGACCTATGCTTGCTTGAAAGCATTTTTAAGGTAACTTGAAATCACTTCTTTTTTTCTTCACCAAATTTTAATATATGTTTTTACTTTTATAATAAGCTTCAAAATGCTTGTACTGGTGGTGGGTTGATGGCATTGCTGATTTGTAAAGCTAATGATTCCAAGTCTTCCACGTGTGGCCTTTTCTTCTGCAGCATTAGTGACGCCTATCTTCGAGTGACAGACGTGGATCTGGACTCTGTCATCTGCTACATTGACGTTGAATTCGACAGTAAGGAAGTCAAGACTGAAATTGTAGAAAACGGTTTCAACGCAGAGCTGGACGAGGACATGTGTGATACCAAAATCCCAGGGCAAACCCCTTCCAGGAGCGATGGGGAATCCTGCCCCGTTACACCTCAGAGGGCAGCGCTGTTGTATCCTCTGTGTGACCAAACAAAGCCATGCACTGTGTGTGCTGTGGGTGGTTCTGTTTGACACATCCTCTGTTACTGCGGAAAATCTTGGATAAGAGAAGTTCTTAGTAGAAAAATCATTTGGGGTATGGAATCCATCTAATAGTTTGGGTTGGAAGGGATCTTAAAGCTCATCCAGTGCCACCCCCTGCCACGGGCAGGGACACCTTCCACTAGCCCAGGTTGCTCAAGCCCCGTCCAGCCTGGCCTTGGACACTTCCAGGGATGGGGCAGCCACAGCTTCTCTGGGTAACGCCACCCTCATAGAGCAGAATTCCTTCCTAACATCTCACCTAAACCTCCCCTCTTTCACTTTGAGTTGTATAAATAGAAAATGCATGTGAACTACAAAAAATTTAACGAGCTACATTTATAGAAACACGACTTTTAGAAAGCATCTATGCCAATTTAAACTTACATTACTGCCACACTGTTCTCTGTTCAAGAGAAAATGGTATCAGTGATTTGGGTGTTTGCCTGTGTAAGCACATGAGCCAGTTACATCCTTGCAGTGAACCCAGCTGTTCAAGGTAACTGTATCATGGTGTTTTAGTTGCTGTCAGTATTTCCTGATAGAAATAAGGATGATTCAAGTAGGACTTGTCTCAAAAGAACCTGGAGAAATATTTAGAATTCACTCTGCCCTGTAGAAATGGTATTTTCCCTGCAGTTTTATTCCCTTAATAGCACTGCCCAGAAATGCTGTTCTCCATTCAGCTTACAGTGAAACCTTCCTTTTGCCTCACCTGAAAAACCTCCCAGCTCAACAAGCTATTGTGAGTATGTGGGCTTTGAAAAGTGTAAGAACCTGTGTTATTTTGTGGGGAGAGAAAGAAAAGAGAGTTTTTCAATTGTGTGTGAGAAACTTACCACTCTTACTGGAGTCTGAATAACAAATTAATCCACCAAAATTAAATTAAAGTGCCTAATAAGATTTAATGTTAAGGAATGTCACGTTTTTCCACATATGTATGGTGTAAGAGAACCATAAAGCTTGTTTTTAATGTGTAGTATGCAGATTTAGTTTGCTTTAAAAAAACAAATTAAAGAAATCTTCGTGAGTGTTACTGTGGGCAGGACAAAACCCTTCGGTCTGTTCAATGTTTGCCCTTTAAAAATGCTCTGACTTTTCTACTTTTAGCTGTTTCTCAGGTATTTGTATTACCTGTATGTGAAATGCAGTGAAAAAGTGAACACCACTCTCCCTGGAGTTCGCTCTCCCACTATAAATCAGGTGAGAAATTCATTCTAAGAGTTGTGTTTCCTTCTCTTTCTGTGCTGTGTAACTTGGTGAGTAGTTGTGAATATCTGAAATCAACACTCATTTTAGAAAGTCCTGTCTGTTAATACAACCTGTGTTGTCAGATGTAACGCTGTAACAATGAAAACCCAAATATGCTGCTGTAAAATACGAGCCCCTGCGTTTTGCCTTAGAAATTAATGTTTCAGAGCTGAGCTTCTCAAGCAGATTCTGTGTCATTTGCAGATTGTGAAGTGCAAGTGTTCTTTTCTTGTTTTGTCTTCAGATCATGGATTGGATGTGCCTGTTACTTGATGCTCATTTCACAGTCATGGTGATACTGCCAGAAGCAAGAGACTTGCTGTCAAAGCTGCATAAGTTTGTGAGAGCCCAAGTAAGTTCCATCTTCTGGGATGATTATTTCGTTTTCAGTTGGGTTTAGAATGTGGGCATTGAGGAGGGTGAAAGCAGAGAGCAGCAAATTATATAGTGAATTAAATAATGTTTATCCTCCTCTGTGTGCTCCTTCCCGAGCAGGAAATGGCAGTTGCTTCTGTCTCATTGTGATTTCAAAAGCTGCTGGGTTTGTTTGGTTTAAATATCTGAAATTGTGCAGAACCACAGGATGATAATGTGTGGAAAGAATTAAAATGTATTTTACTATAAATGTCTATGTTTTCTGCTTTTTAGGTGAGGTTTTACTCTGAACTCAACAAGATTGAAGGAAGTTTGAGGGAATTACAAAGACTTAACCACCTGAGAGACTCTCAGACCTATTCTATTGAAGTGCTGGAAATCATTTGAATTGGAAATTCACTATTAACACATTTATTTTTTATTGATTCCTTTGATGACAGGGATGTATTAGCACTCCATATTGGGGATGTGAAAAGTTGTTTTCTACATAGGAGGAGCCCAGTTACTCTGTAGCTACATGGAGGTTGTAAGTTTGAAACTCATGTATTAAAAGCTCTCTTTTTGACTGGATGAGAAGCTGGATGCTTGCTTATATTTTCCTGTCCAATTGTGATACTTTATCATAGGAAGATCCTAAAATACCACCTGATTCTTGGCCAAACACGGGATGGTTGTGGCAGAAGTGCTGGGGGCACTTGCTGGACTTGGGCTGTGTAACTTGGGAAGAGCTGCTCCCACAGTTAAAAGCCTTAAGACACTTTGGAAGTTGTTCCAGTTGTATTTATACACTGTTTGTCAGTACCAAATGTATATAAAAGTAAAATTTAAAAAAAAAAAACAAACCACTGCAATGTCAGCTGAAGATTCATATAGAGGGGGACTTCTTGGCACTGGTAGCAGTTGTTTTTCATTTTCTGAACAAGAAAACTCAGAATTTAAAATAAGAACATTCTACATCATTCTGTTTTCTCCAAGTAGTTTTTCCACCAGTGAACACCTCAGCTTACTTAACCTCATCTATACCACTTCAAGTCTTGCATTTCAAAGTACATCAGAGTTTTAGATTGGGTCTGACTTTCTTTAAAATAAAAGTGATGAAGTGTTATAAAAACAACATCTGATGAAGGTTTTTACAGGTATTAGCATCTGTTGAATTGTACTTCTGATAAAAATGGCAGTTGGAGATACACTGAATGACCCCAGCAAAAGTCATGCAAGCCCTCGCTTCCTAGGACTGACTGCTGTAACGTTCCTCAGCAACACCTTGGGGTCCTAGAAAAACGTACATGGAACTGATTGGAGAGCTGAACACTTCAATTCAGTTCCTAATACAACTTATGAAATAATTGGAGGGAAGGACTGGACAAAAGCATCTAGATACTTTAAGCCAGAGCATATGCTCCTTGTTCTGAGCCATCCAGCTGTAGGTTCCTTCCCTTACCCTTGGAGAGAGGAACCCATCCAGACAACTGGGCTATTCATCTTCTCCAAAGTGCCCTGTGAAAGGAGGCTTTTTCTCCATCTGTCCTGAGCATGGAGGCAGGGTAAGGCCTCCAACCAAAAATTCCTCTTCCTGCTGTATTCAATTCAGTAATAAATATGCTCATTTAACCATACCAGCAAAAAGGAACCGCCTGTTCCTAATCGATGTTCTATTCTGAGTGGACGTGAGTAGGTTAAGGGGTTAGGGTTGATTTCTCTGTACTGAGCAGTGTGTTGGAAAGGACTAATTTATAGCCCTGACCCTGAAAGTTAATGTACCTCTCCCTGCATCCATTTCTCCACCTCTAAAATTATTTATGTCCTGTTCAGTAAGCACTTCTACATCACCAACTGCTAAATAAGAGGTGGGATGAAGAGACAAGGTACTCTGATGCACAGGTCAGAAGCAAATGTTGCTTTAGCACCTTTGATCTGCTCCAGGTACACAAAATGCCCAGTGTTTCAGAGGTGGTGCTCTCATCGTGCTGCAGGCTGTGTGATTAGTGCACTGGATGCACTACCTACCTTTGCTGGATTCTCGGTGTATAGAGGGCAGAATCACAGATGGTGTTTCCAAGATGACAGAGGGAGGTAGTGAAATAACCTCCCTCAAAATGTGTATCCACGTGTTCGAAGAGTTACCACAATCCTTTGCAATCTTGTAAGAGGTTGCAAAAATTAACCTGACATCAGCAATCTAAAGGTAACTTTGGAAGGTTCAGAATACAAATTGAGTCTAAAGGTGTAAATGGGGTTGGGCAACATTGTTGCTGTGTGTGTCTCATACCGTGTTTAGACCAAGGTTCATCCTGTGCAGCTGCAACAATAAGCGAGGTGCAGATAAAAAAGCTGGATGTAAGAGTGCAGGCTGGGCTAAACCTTGCTGCCACTGTTGCATACTTGCAGGTTTGTGGGTTTAATGAGGTGCTCGGCTTGAGCAACAAGTTAATGAACAAAAGGCACTCCAAAAATTATTCTGGAAGAATGGAAATGAAATGACACACTGGACTCGGAGCTGCCATGCTTGTGGCATGGCCAGTGTTGGGGTTTACCTTGCTCAGAAGCATAAGCGAGGGACTGAGAGAAAATGAACATGTGAGTGGACTGATTTGCCAGTGATGAAGCTTCAGGCTCTCTGGAATCCCAGAGCTGTGTCGATTTAGCAATGACGAGGAGGCTGGTTGTAAGAAATGCAAGATGTTTGCGTGCCTTGGGCCACCTTTCAGTTTGTACTGAAACCGATACCTTGAATTCAAGCGATGCTGTTGGAAACCCAACAGTGCAACTGTCGATTTTTTTAGTCCTTTGGGGGCTCTGGCAAATGGCAAGTACAAAATAGATGATGTAGTGATCCAGTGAACTGTGGACACAGAGTAGATGGATGAAAACGCTAATGGTGGGTCCATATGTGATCTCGGTCTGTGCTTTACAGTGACTGGCCGCGGAAGGGTGAGCTGTAAGAAGGGTTTAGTGGGTGAGGATTTAAAGCGCGGCAGGGGAGCTGCTTAGTGCCGGCGGTAGAGGAGGGAAACCTCTCCCGAGGGAACACCCAGGGGCTCTGCTTTTGGCGGGGGGTGAAGCCCCTTGCGTGGAGCCCCTGCCCGGGGCCCACCTCGCTCACGGCTGTGCCCGGGGGGCTCGGGGCTGAGGGCGGGCACAGCGCGGGGGTCCCTGGGGAGAGCGACACGCCGGCCCCGGGCCCCGCGGGTCGGGGACGGGCACACGGTGGGCCCGGGGCAGGCCCGGCCGTGGGGGCTCCGCGGGGGCGGCTGCTCAGGGCGGGGGGACAGGGCCGAGCGGAGCGGGGTCGGTGCCCGGGGCAGTGCCAGGTGCAGTCGGTGCCGGTACCAGAGGCAGTGCCAGGGGTCGGTGGCGCTGCTGTGGTCTGTCAGTGCCGGGGGTCGGTGTGTCCCGGTGCCGGTCCCTGTGCCTGTCCCGGTGTGTCCCGGTGCCTGTCCCGGTGCCTATCCCGGTGCCTGTCCCGGTGCCGATCCCGGTGTGTCCCAGTGTGTCCCGGTGCTGATCCCGGTGTGTCCCGGTGCCTATCCCGGTGTGTCCCGGTGCCGATCCCGGTGCCTGTCCCGGTGCCGATCCCGCTGTATCCCGGTGTGTCCCGGTGCCTATCCCGCTGTATCCC
>JAWMRA010000042.1:3348919-3358933 GCA_035584735.1 Pseudotriccus pelzelni
TCGGCGGGCTGCGCTCCCGGCAGCGCGGCAGCAGCCGCGGCAGGTGGGCGGCCGCGGCCCAGCCGGAGACGGCGGGGCCCAAGCAGAAGGGAGCCGGCGCTGCCCAGGCCTCGCCGCCCGCCGCCGCCTCGCCCAGGGGGGGCGGCAAGAGGAACGCGGGCGGCGGCGGCGGCGGCGGCACCCCCGGTGGGGGAGGCAGCGGCGGTAAGGGCAGGGGCAGGGCCGGGGCGGCAGGAGCAGGGGGAGGAGGAGGAGGCGCAGGAGGCAGCTGCAACAGCCAAGGCAGGGCTGCCTCGTCCAGGAGGAGCATCAGCAAAGTGGTGTACGACGATCATGAGAGCGAGGAGGAGGAGGAGAGCATGGTGTCCGAGGAGGAGGAGGAGGGAGACCCCGAGGATAACCAGGACTCCGAGGAGGAAGAGGAGGAGGAGATAATGGAGGAGGAGGACGACGACGACTCCGACTACCCCGAGGAGATGGAGGATGAGGACGACGCCAGTTATTGCACTGAGAGCAGCTTCAGGAGCCACAGCACCTACAGCAGCACCCCAGGTAGAGAGCCCGTGGGCGAACTCGAACAAGTCGAGGGGTCCCCCGCACGCTCCCTCTAGGTTTGCAAATGCGGTCCGCGCTCCCAGGCGCGGTGTGAGGGATTTCTGCGAGCGCTGCCGGGGACAGGGGGGTGCGAATAACCACTGGCAACCCCGCGGATGCGGGAGCATTAGAAGATGCTCGCAAACACATGCACCGAGAGGAGGGAGGAGGGCGGGCAGGACCGGCCCTAACGAGGGGATGCTTTGCAAATATGCGAGTGGACTGTGGTGCCTGCAGAAATGATCCAGCGGAACGTGTTGCAGGCGATGTCAGAAGTGCGTGGAGCATTTCGCTTTAAATTTAAAAGCCAGGGGAGCGACAGGCACGCCTTGCAAAGAGGTCCTTTCAATTAAACACAGGAAGAGATGGCTTGTGCTTGCAAATGTAACTTGATGTTGAAAGGAAAGGAGGCACATGCAACTTGGAAGCGGCCTTAAAAAAACCACGAAAGCCCCAGAAACACTGACAGTTTTCAGGCTCTTGAAATCAGACCTCTAACTGGATCTAGCATTTACTGGCTTTAAGACAAAAGTAGCTTTCCAAGGAGGGAAATGAGGTGCATTGTTCAAAATGGAGATTGCATTGTTATAGTTTAGGGAAAAGTGCACAGGGCCTCATTGCAAGGGTGTAAACCTTGTTTTAGTTAAGCACAAAGATTAAAAGGTGGAGGTTGAGTCAAAAGTCTTGGGTTTAAATGCTGCGTTTATCTCAAGATACAGCAACCTTTAAAACTTGTGCTGGGGTTACAACTCATTAAACATCATTGTGGTTTTTTTTTTTTCATTCTAGTGGCAAATTTGGGCACAGTTTTTTAAGGCCTGTGCCTTTAATTGGTTCGTTAACCATGTGGGTTTCAAGCTTCCAAAATTCTTTTATTTAAACTTAATAAGCACTTTGGATTTTTTTATTTTTTTTTTTTGGAGCTCGTTCTAGAATGGAGTTCAAGCTTAGAATATTTTATTTTTAATTTTTTTTCTAAAGTCTCTGACCCAGGAGAGTAGTTGAGCACCTGTGGTGGGTTGGGCCTCCAGAACAGCAGACGCTGCTGGTGTAGGAGCGTTTGGCCAGTTTGGAAGGGGGAAGGAACAGGTTGTTGGTGTAAATGCGTTGCATCTTTAATTGAAAACAGGAATGTAGTTTCGAGTAGTTATCTGATGACTTCTTAAAAGGGGGAAGTACTGGCTGCTGAATGTGTCATTTGTTTTTATTTTGGTGAGTTCAGGGTATCAGCTCATTCTGTGACTTCATAATAGTCTTATAAAAGGCTCTGTGTTTGTCCACATATTTTTAACCTGTATCCATATGCTCAAGAATGTAAATGAATCCAGCTAAATACATACATTGCTAAATTAGTTTAATTTGGAGATAATTTTTAAGAAGTTAGTTTACCTGTTGCAGGGATGTCCTGCAATCAAATTGAAATTTTTGGAATATTTTTTGACTTTAAAGCTTGAGATCTGGCTTCACACAAGAAAAAAGCTTTAAAGCACTCTGTTGACTTTTAACTCTTCGTTTTCTGCTTAGTTGTGGTAACTTTAATCTTTATTACTTTTTGGGTGTGCTTATGTCAGGGAAATAATATATTTATGATTGCAACTGCCTGGGTCGGGAAAATATTTTTCACATGAGCATCCAGGTTTCGAATGAGTTGTGCAGAGAATGGGTGGATGCGATTTTTGAAATGTGCTCAGTGTTTTGGCAAATCCCAGGACAGCTCTGTGTGCATTGTTGTACAAGCAGAGACAGGTTTTATGTGGTATTTAGGTGTATCAGAAACCATTTTGATCATTTATATGTTTATTTCTCACCTGCTCAGGATGACTTCAGTTAACTTCTTTAAGACAAGTGCCAGTGTCAGCATTTTCACCCTTAGGGGCTTTTCCTTTGTGCTGAGTTTTTGGGAGTTAAACCAGCGATGTTGTTTTGGTGATTTACTGGGGGTTCCCTTTAGTTCAGTATTTGCCTGAACGTCTCCCTCCCTCCTCCCCTCCCTCCCAGACAGAAAGAAAATATAAACTTTTCACTCTCAGCTCAGTCTGCTCTTCTCCTGGACGGATCCCTGTGTGGGGAGCACATCTGTGCTGTGGTGGCACTGCTGGCAATCCCAGTCTTGTCAGAATCCAGGGAGAGAGGCTGAACGTCAGAGCAGCACTGATAGGCAAGGGAAAGGTTCACCCCCCATCAGTGTGTGTGTGTGACAGTGGCCAGTGCAGAGGGGAGGCACAAGCACAGATGTGTCTGAGTTAAACGTTCCTCCAGGGGCTCCAGAGCTGTTCGACTCTGCACCCTGAGCCAGAGCTGGTCCTTCAGCTGTGTTTAGATGTGAGGTTTTTCCTTTCATACCTTTGTCTTCGAAGCAGACAAACTGTAAGACAGTGACAGAGCTCCTGGTGAACTGGAGGCCTTGAAGGAGTGTCTCCTCCCTTGGTTTAAACTCTCTCCTGACAGAATCCTGCAGTTTTTTACCAGAGGAGATAATGAACAATCCTTCTCCTTTTATCTTCCCTCAGTCATTTGCAACCTGAATTACAGCCACTCTCAGGATATAGTCTTAGGGGCTGAAGAGTTTATTTTTTGCAGGCAGGATATTTAAAAATTGCCCTCCCAGTCAAACTCCCCTGCCAACCAAGCTTTTACACATAAATCACGTCCCACTTCAATGAGTGACTCTTTGTACAGTCTTTTCAAACTTCCATTGAACAATGAATTAAAAGATCACAGAGCAGTGTCTCAAGCCAAGAAAGGCTCAGTTTTTATGCTCTGATGGGGAGTTTGATTTGTCTTGAACTTGGATGTAGGGATAGTTTTTTACTATGTTGTTGTTGTTGTTATTATTAAAATATTTAAAGCATCAAAATCTTAGGAAAGCTAAAATGCCTTTAGCGTACCACTTAATAATGGTACAGTGAAAGCTTACTGTGTGAATGCATAATAATAATAATAATTATTATTATTATTATTAATAATAATAATAATGTTACAGTGAAAGCTTACTGTGTGAATGCATATGACACTTCCAATTTCACACAGATTTTGTGTGTGTGATGTCTCTTGGCATCCTGAGCAGTTGGATGTACTCTTAGGACAGGTATCATGTGTATCTTGGATCGCTAAACATTTTTGCCATTCCCTGTCCACTGTAAATTCTACTTTAGGCTTGGCACCCTTGCATTGTAGTTACCAAGTATTTTCCTTATGTTGCAGAATTTGAAGGGTGCCTGGAAGTCCTCCTTTTTTTTGTTTCTTGCTTTTTCTTCCTCAAAACCTAGAAAAATTAGCTTTAGGAAGAGCTGTACATCTAGATTTTGGCTGAGATTATCATCATCAATCTGTTGAACGAGCTCGAGTTGGGAGCCAAAATACTTATCCTAAAACACATTAAATAATATTTTTGGATGAATTTTGTTAGTCTGAGCACCTGCAGGACTCAACCATTGCTTTTGTTAACCGGTTACTTCACCTTTCCCTTCCCAGTGAAAGAATGTGGCTGGAAAGCAGCATTTTGTGTCTCTGTAGTGATTTTTTTTACCTTAACGTTTTTCCTGCTCTTGAGGGATTGTTTAAGTGGAGACATTGAGATAGGACAGTAAGATATGCAGCCTCTTTTGTCTGCCGGGAGAGAAGATTTACCAGCCTCCCAGACACCTTACCTGGGGTACCCCCTTCTCTAAATTAAACCCGGTGTGCTCTTATTTTACCGCTTAGTGATCTGCACTTCGATTTGTACTCGAGAGGGAACGATCGCTAGCTCACCCTGCCAGTCATGGAAAACGTAGGAGAGAATCCTAACAAAGAAATTGTGAAGGCCGGAGGAGTAAATCTGGGGCTGCTCCTGCTGTATTGACTTGTAAATTGGCAGTTTATCTGCAGAGGGTGTTTGTCACCTGTGTCTCAGGAGCTCCGTGCTCAAGGTGCCTCACCCTTATCAAATATGTGTGTTGGAAAAGGGAGGATAATGTGATGGGCTGCTGAGGAGTTTATTGTGCAAACTTTTGTGTGTGTGTGTGTGTGGATCTGCAGTAAAATTCCATAATTGATGGTTGTTTTGCATAGAACTGAATAAAGATGGCTTTTAGATTGGGGCTGGCTCTCAGGGCTCTCTAACTTCTGACATGAGTTATAACTGAGCCTGAGTGTCATTCCTAAGGAACTGTCAAATTGTTCCTGAAAATCATTATGTCAGCGCTACCTGTATTTTTGGGTGGGTGTTTTTTTGCCTGGGTTCAAGGCATGAGGGGGTTGTTCCTCTGAGTCCTCCTCAGGATGTCAGTGGGAGAGCATTAGTTCTCCAAATGTTCAAACCATGCCACAGAACACAGTGGGTTTGTGCTCCTGGCTCCTGCTGGGAGAGTGCTGATGGCCATACTGGTGGGAAATTAAATTCTTAATGTAAAATCCGTAGAAAACCCCGGGTTAATTTAAAAATGTACTGCTGACAGGTGCACAAACTGAGAAAAAGCAGCCAAAAGTTTTAAGGTTTTAAGAGAACATAAAGATGTAGTTTTGTACAGGGCAAGGCAGGAGTCAAACTTAACGTGAGAATTTGTGTGATAGGGGTGCACTCAGGATGTAGTCTCATAACCAGCAATTTTTCCATTTGTGTTTCAACTTCCAAAGCTTTCCTGGTGCTTGGAATGTCTCATTTTAGATTAAGTTTAATCTGGTTTATGTTTGGCATTTTTTACTTTTCTTTTTTCCAGGCAAAATAAATAAATTGGGTTTGGTGTGATTATTGCAGAGCAGTGCTTAAATTGGAGCTGCACCTACAAGTAGTTACAAACACATCTTATTCTTTCAGAATTTTTTTCTGGAATAGACTGTTTCACTCGTGAATATTAGAAACACGTTGATTATCAGGTTGGCATTTTTAAAAGGGGAAAAAAAAAGTGTATTTGGAGAAGTCAAAGCCTTTAATTCTGGCCCATCCCAAGAAAAAGATTTAGACTCTCCTTTTTTGGTACTGCTTTTCATAATATATTCTTATTTTATGTTAAACTCATTCATTTCACTGCTTTTTCTTCTTTGGTGTAAGCTGAGCAAATGTTCTCCCAAGGGGTTGACTTTTAATTAAGGAACCAGCTTGGATATTGCTGTGACAAACATACAGCTCTCTCCAGTTTCTGCATTCTGCTGTGAAAGGCAAGAAAACCCCCAAAAAACCTTCTCTTATGCATTTTCCTCAGTGACATCCACCAAGAACTGGTGTGTTGCTGTTCAGTCCCGTTTGAATGTGACTGGTGCAAAGCAGCAAGAGGGGACAAGGAGTGTGTGTTTGTTAAAACCAAACCAAAACAGGGAGTTCAGGAGTGTCCAGGAGGAAGGAAACTGTCGGAGAAGGGATCTTCTCTCAGGAGCGCTCTGCTTCCAGGACATCATATAGAACTGCCAGCTGGTCTTTATGTGGAGAAGTTTTTGCAGTGACTCAGGATTTGGAAAACAAAACCAGCCTGGTTCAACCTTACTAAAGATGGACTTTTATGTAAGAGTTTGTAGTGACTTGTGAGCTTTGACTTGGCTCGTGGAACTTGAAGCCAGAAATTCATGATCTCTTTCTGGGGGAACATTGAAAGTCTTTTCACTTGCTGGGGTCAGTTTTGTGGAGTGTGACTGGAGAGTGGTGGGGGTTGTTCTGTATTTTCCCCCCTCCTGTGACAGATTTATGAGGTATCTGGAACTCCTTGGTCTGACATTTCTCTCCCCAATACTCTTACCAAGTTTATGCTTTCCACACAACAATGAGCAGGAACCTTGAGCATGACTCAAGCCCTGAGAAATTATGAGGAAGGGAAAGTTTTTAGTGATCAGTTTGAGCTTTCAGACCAAGAAAGGGTGGGCCCAGTGTTTATTTTTGGGGTCATACCAGTGCAGCCACCACTCTGCCCCTGTTCAAACAAGAGTGGTCCTGGCAGAGCATCTGTCCTGTCCACTCCAGTACTTGGAATATGTTGGGCTGGAAGGCTGTTTTCGGGTCCTGCACATTGGAGAGGAGCGATGTGTAATGTCACTGAGATAAGGCAAAACTGGATTTTGGGATTTTTTATTTTTTTGTGGGGGCTGCATGTGCTTGGAATAACTAAAGCTGAAGAGCATGAAAGTCATTTAGTCATGATCCAACCTTTCTGTATTCTGGACACTGTCAGTAGCTCATTGAGATACTCTGTTTTAAAACTCCCTACGTAAGATGTTAAAGGTGGTTAAAGGAGTTTTAAGTTCTGTATTCTCCTGTGGTAAAGAATAGATGTGACTTTCCCTTTTCTTCTTTCAGTCTGTGAATGAAAGTAGAGAAAAGCTTTTTGGTCCTTTCGAGCTCCTTTTCATTTCTAAATTTTGGAAAAGTGAGCATTTGAACCAAATAGGTTGAATAGCAAGAGTTTGGGTTTTTTAAGTGAATTCTGGTTCTGAGTGTTCAGTAACTTCATTTTATTTCAAGTATCATTACTGTGTTTGCTTAAATATTGTAACATAAATTATTTTAGTAGATTATTGTAAGTGTAGGCTATAATTATCAATATCTATAATTAAATGTGCCATGGGAATAAAAGTGTTTACTCTTTAATCTTAATTACTAGGCAGCTCTTCAACTAGAGAATTCAAAGTAGGGACAGGTAACCAGTGCAGGCTGCTCGGGCACTTTGGGGGACAACTAGTGAAGGAAAGCCGGTTAAAAGAAGTTTGTGCTGGATAGAAATATAATGCTGAGACACTGCAGGTGATCTGGCTCCTCTCAGTAGTCCACTTGTGGCAGCAGGAGTCTATTGGCAAATCCATTTGTCCTTCCAAATGAAGCTGTGGAATTTGAGTGGTGCACGAGTGGACCTTTTCTTCCTTTGTGCTGCCTCAAACTTGGAGGTGAAATTTGATTCAGAGACTTAGTTAATATGCAAAAACCATCTTAAATTTGCATGTAATCCAACTGGAGTGCATTTTGGGAGGCTGCAGTGTGTGTAAATTGAGGGTAGATTTCTTTAATTGAGAGTAGGTTGATGTGGATTCGGTTTAAAGTCTGCTCAGTCAGGTGGTGCTCAGAGTAGAAGGAACCTGCTTGTACACCTGCTCTGGAATCCTCTTGGTGGTTTTTCTTTCAGGCAAAACAGTACAAGCTGCAATTTTTCCTTGAAACAAACATTCCCTGTGGAGGCCAAAATCCTTGACAAGTGACAAGTGAAAAGAAAAAAAAGTTGTTGTCAAATCCTAAAATCTGCAAAACAATTTAAAATCAAAATGAGAAACCCTTTTTTTGCTGGGCTGTGGGGTTTTTTATGTCTGCCAGTGAATGTCAAATTCCAACACTGGGTAATTTGCCTTGTGGAAAAGAAGATTGTCCTTGAAAGTGAAGAGCTTGAAAAGTTGGGTGTGTTTATGGTAGGAAAGTATTTTTCAAGGTTTGAGGGTTTTTTGGTGTGTGTTTCTGAGACACAGTTGGATAAACATGGACTGTGATCTTCAAATCCTTCACAGAAATGAAACTGCTTCAAAGCAGGGTGGGGTGTGAGCTCATGCATATAATCAGCAGTGAAGAAAGAAGGTTGTCCACCCAACCAGTAGAACACAAACGTTTCAGCTCCAAAAAAGAGCCTGTAGCACTTTGACATCATTATTTCATATTCCAGTGACCTGCACGTTTAATCTCAGTTCAGTGGCCACTTAGAGATGCTTCAAGATTTATGAGCACCTTGGCAGAGAATGTCCCTCCTTTTCACTGGAGATTATTGGACTGCTTGGGTTGGTTGGTTTGGGGTTTGGGGCAGGTCTTTGGTTTTTTGAAGGTGTCTGGAGTGTTCCTTGAGCTCACAGTTGATGCACTGTTCAGTATCAGGTGTAAGCACCAATTGCTTGGAATTTCTGAATTTCCAAATCACGCTTTGGGTTCCCTTCTGAACTGCAAATTCTGTTCAACCTGGGTACAGCAAAGGTTAATAACAAATTGAAAGTGAAATGGGAAAGGAAAAAGCCGGCAGAGAAAGATTAGAAATTCTGTGCCACCAACTCATTCAAGAAAGATACAGTTTCTTTCTAAGACATTCAGCAGCTCTCAATACTTTCCTTTTTTAGCTCTGGAAACCGGTTCATATGCAGTTCAGAATTCTTCAAAGCAGCTCAGTGTCTGCAGAGAGAAATGATGGGAGCTCTTGAGCTGTGGTGTGTGATTTACAGCGTGGCTGGGGAGTGGCGAGAGGCACAATATTTTAATGTGCTGCGCCTGTGAGGTGTAACACAGAGGAGTGGACAAAGGAAGCACGTGCTCTGTAATCCAGGATGTGTTTCCTACTGTCCCAACTATTAGCTTTATCATTCCCTTTGAACTGTCTGTGCAATATGAAAATACATAAGCTGATTGCAATAGAGGAAGTGTTAGAGGTTCATTTTTTTCAGAACATATTAGGAATGCCTTGTTTTAGGGTTGTTTTCTGATGTAACAAATACAGTGGCCTTAAACTGCACTAGGGGTGGTTTGGATTAGGTATTAAGACAGACAGGTGTGACAGACACATTTTTCTGCTCCAGTTGCAAACACTGGAAAGAATCCTAGTTGGTAACCCTGCTGGCTTTGTGATATTTGGACTCTGTGAGGACCATCAGTGATCTCAGGGTATCTGCTCTGTGCTGTTGATGTCCTGCATGGCCAGCTGGGACATCTCCCCCACAATATTGAAGGAAGGTTCAGGACCCTGCAGTAGTTTAATGTGTGAGTGTGTGTGTGATTTTTGTTTAATGTGTGAGTGTGTGTGTGTGTGAGTTTTGTTTAATGTGTGAGTGTGTGTGTGTGTGATTTTTGTTTAATGTGTGAGTCTCTGTGTGTGTGTGATTTCTGTTTAATGTGTGTGTGTCATTTTTGCACAAACCACAACTGGTTTAATTAATCTGTGATTTTGGGGTCATGGGGATAGAAAAGCTGAGTTTCATCTCGAGAACTCTTGCTTTGGGCCTGGCTGTGACACTCCTGTGTCTTGGTGTGTTTGCCATGATTAAACATTTTCCACTGATTAATGCATGTTGGAAGACAGTCATAGAACCATTCTTGCATTTTCCACAGTCACAACTCCAACTTCACTACACTTGGCAAGTTATTTTTACCCTCAGATGATGTTGACCCATTCCTTCTGTAATGGAAACATCTGGCAATTCATCTATACTGTTTGAGTGTGTAACCTGTTGCAGAAGATTTAATTCTTTCAAGTTGGAAAGGGAGAGTTTATCTGGTGTCCTTTTGCCATATCAGCTCAGGAATTGGTTTATTTTTCTTCTAGAATCATTTTTGATGAATCAAGGTGTTTCTTTAAGGGAGCCTTTCTTTCTGGTAACATTTTTTTTTCCCTTTTCAATGCATTAAAGTTTTAATTACGGTGTTTAAGGTTCAGCAGGATCTGCCTTAGCAGGTCTTCATTAAACCAAAATGATAGTTTATGAGATTGTCTAAAA
>JAWMRA010000042.1:3359667-3412279 GCA_035584735.1 Pseudotriccus pelzelni
GGTGTTTAAGGTTCAGCAGGATCTGCCTTAGCAGGTCTTCATTAAACCAAAATGATAGTTTATGAGATTGTCTAAAATTGATTAAGGTGTTTTGATTATTTTTCTGAAAAGGGACCTAAGTTTAAGAAGTACATCCTAGAACTTACCCATTAACTGCTAAATAGTTGCATTTTGCTGGATACTTTGTTATTTTGGTAGATGATTAAAATATTTCACCTGTCTGGTGGTGTCCTGTACAAAAACTTTCCTCTTTTGTATTTCCTCCAGCTTGGCATCAAAGATAATGGAATTAAAGGGAAGGAATTCTTATCTGAATTGGCATCTGAGACTGAATTAATTATGCTCAGTGTCTTTTAGGTAGTGAAACAGCTCTTTAGTTTAGCATTTTTGTGTTAAGCTTTGTCCTTCCACAGTTTTGCCTCTTATTCTGTGGATATTGCTCCTGTTTTATTGAAGCATGAAAGTGGGTTGGGGTTTTTTGGGGATTGGTTGATTTGTTTATTTGGTTGGTTTGTTTTCAGAAATTAGGAATTTTTAAAATATTTTCATAAAACATCACATTTTCTTGTTTGTGGCTTGTAGACGTCCAGGTGAAATATCCTGGTTAGAAGGCAGTGGACAAAGTGCTTTAAATTCTCTTTTGCATTTTAATCTGGTTGAAATTGGTGTCCTAAGACATCTGCTTGAAATGAGCTTTCCTGGATGCTGTTGCTGGGCAGGAGAAGAGCTTGCAATGTTTTAGTACTAAATATCTGTTGTTTGGAGCTTGGCGCTTCCAGTTGAAACAAGTCATGCTGAAGAAAAATGAGAAGAATCTCTAAATTATGAGAGAAATGTCTTTCTTTCAAAGTAATTCCAGCCATTAAATTTCTAGATGTCGTTTTAAAGACTTGTATATTGTAAAGGAAATGCGACTGCTCTCGGTGTCTAAAGCAAAACTTCAGATATTTGGGATTTGGTTTCCATACCAGATCACTGGCTGAGTTCTCACATTTATGTCACTGTGAAGCTTGTGAATCCTTAATTTGCAGTAGTTTAGAGTGTGAGACAGTCACTGATGTTTGAACACGTTGTCCTGTGAAGAGCAAAATCCTGACTGTTGTCCTTTATTGCAGGTAGGAGAAGACAAAGAGCACATCGTCCTCGTTCTCCGATCCTGGAAGAGAAAGATATCCCACCCTTGGAGTTTCCTAAATCCTCAGAGGACTTAATGGTGCCTAGTGAGCATATAATGAATGTCATTGCCATCTATGAGGTACTAAGGAACTTTGGCACTGTTTTACGCCTCTCTCCTTTTCGTTTTGAGGACTTCTGTGCTGCTCTGGTAAGTCAAGAGCAGTGCACACTTATGGCAGAGATGCACATAGTGCTTTTAAAAGCAGTTTTACGTGAAGAAGACACTTCAAATACTACCTTTGGACCTGCTGACCTCAAAGATAGCGTTAATTCCACTTTGTATTTCATAGATGGAATGACGTGGCCAGAGGTCCTGCGGGTTTATTGTGAGAGTGACAAGGAATACCATCATGTTCTTCCTTACCAAGAGACAGAGGACTATCCTTATGGACCAGTAGAGAATAAAATCAAAGTCCTGCAGTTCTTAGTGGATCAGTTCCTCACCACAAACATTGCACGGGAGGAGTTAATGTCAGAAGGTGTCATTCAGTACGATGATCACTGTAGGGTCTGTCACAAACTGGGGGATTTGCTGTGCTGCGAGACCTGCTCGGCCGTGTATCACCTGGAGTGCGTGAAGCCCCCCCTGGAGGAGGTGCCCGAGGACGAGTGGCAGTGTGAGGTCTGTGTGGCACACAAGGTGCCCGGCGTGACTGACTGCGTTGCTGAAATCCAAAAAAACAAGCCCTACATCCGACACGAGCCCATTGGATACGACAGGCACAGGAGGAAATACTGGTTCCTGAACAGGAGGATCATCATGTGAGTAAACTGGTAATTTCTGAGCGGTAAGACTGGGTTGGATGTGCTTTAATAGATCCTGGAGGTTGCTATTGCCATCTTAAAGCAGTTCTTTCTTTAGGTAAATCCATGGCTTGCTGTTCTGCTAGCAGATTGCTGAAGGCCGTGTAATTAATCCGTTATATTTATCCAAAATTAATATTCTCATAATCTGTATATCAAAAAAGGAAGAAAAACCAAGGCCTCAGGCTTAATATTAATGTGCCTAAAACACATGAATGTGAGGAAAAGGAAGGGAATTTTAATGAGTTTCTTGTAGAACTTACTGAAGAGAAGTTGAACTGTTTTTGTGACAGGACGCTGTTTGTGGGGTATCAGTGCTTGGGTGGTGTTCGGCTGCCAGGTACTGGTTGGATGCTTTGCCTTTGGAGCTGAAATTTTTAGAGGCACTCCAAGATATTCACCCCAGAAAGGCAGAAAATGGTGCATTGAACTTTTCTGCCGTGTACACAAAGTCAAAACAGCGAGACACGCCTGTCCTCATGTGTTTCACACACTTTACTGTTCCTGCTTGGTCTTCAGATACAAACGTACCTCAAAACATTAAGAGTAATCAAGCCCTTCTTAGTGAGGTCATTGTGCCCTGGTTGTTTTTTTTACCTGAAAAGTTGAATCTGAAATTACAAAACCGCTTCTGGATTTTCACAGGAAAATAGCTTAAAATTGTTTTTTTTAATAAAAGACAGGTCACAGTGAATGGCAAGATAGTAGCCAGTGTCTTTAGAGCATTGTAGCATTGTTGACGGTGTTACATCTTGCAAGGAAGACACTTGTAAGGTCTCGTGGTAGTCCTTCAAAATGTGGGGCTCTGAGGTGGTGTGAGCTGCTGCTTTAAGTATTAGTTCTTGCTGCTCTTTGTTCCCTGTGTTCTCCTTTCACACTTGTAAAAAAAGAGTGACTGTTTGATCACTTGTAGTTTCTCTGGGTTATAAATGCCACAGCAGTGTCAAGTGATCTTTTAAAGGAGGCAGGGCATCTTCTGTACGCTTACCTTTTTTTTTATCTCTACACTCCATGTTTACACTCAGTCACATGCTCTGCAGTAAGTGGGGGATCATTCAGATGGTTCCCCACGATGTGATGGGCAGCCTGAAGCTGTTGAAATCCCAATTCTTTGCCTCAGACAGAATTTTCTACCTTCTGTTTCCAGAAAATGTGTTGAAAGTTTGATTTATTTTTTCACAAAAAGCCTGGCTGTGAAGGACACGGGGCTGGGATTATTTTTGCTCTACTTACTTGTGCTTTAATAACTTATGGTCTCCTCTGTGTATGGGTTTTGTGTCTTTCCTCTCAAACTCTTAAGGGAAAAGCTGTTCTAAAGATGGGTTTGTGTTCACTACTCTGCTGTGCTGGCAGAGGTCTGGGAATTCACATAAAAAAATCCAGAGTCACTCACTCAGGGTGATTTTAAGATAAAGAGGCAGACTTTGTTTCCTCCCTATATGTAGCAGATTGGTAATTATTTTTAACTGAAGTTGATCTGTGAAACAATGTTTTTTTCCCAGTGGAGTGTTTGATGTTCAGAAGGTTTTGATACAGGCAATACTTGAACATGTTTTAAACAAAAATAAATCTTGCAGGTGCTTCGTGATCCTTTGAAACTTGCCCGTGTGAGGGTTGTTTCTCACATTGGTAGTAATTTTAACTGCTCTAGAAGAGGCATCTTCAAAGGTTAATTGTATTGAGTTTTTAAAAAACCAGCATTTTGGCATTCCTGTTAGGAGTTCTGGGGACAAATTATTTGTTTCAGAAACTATAAATCAGGCTTTATGAAGATGGTTCTGGGAGATGTGCAGCAGCGGTGCTTGACCAGGGCAGTGTGGGATGAACAGAATCAGCCAATTCCACTGGACTTTTCAGGAGTGACATAATTAAACTTATTCACAATGCGCCTTAAAACTTTAAACTAAAACCAGTTCATAAGGGGACAGAAAAACCTGATTTCCAGGGAAATTAAACTTTAGTAACTCATACGGATATTAAACTCTGTACTTGCAGTTTTTCACGCTCTCTGAACTCAGTAAGCACTTTGTGTTGCAAACCCAACCATTTTGCATACATATATATATGTATATGTATGTTTAGTTAAACACTGAAAGAGATCAAACCACACCTGATGTCTTGGATAACTTAAAACAGGACTGCCAAATGCTAAAAGCTGAGATTCATGAAATGATATTGTCATACCGACTTGATTAAAGTGAATAGAATGTATTCCCCAGTGCCATGTGATCAAATATATCAGGGGAAACTAATAGATCTAAAAATAAGCTGCACAAATACCCATTTGAGATCTTGCCCAGGGGGATTAGAGAGCTGAAATCCTAAATTCTTGGTGGGCTTGTTTTTCAAAAGGGTTTTTAGGGCTTTTTACTTCTTCTCCCCTCTCCCCCTTTAAATATCATAAATCCATCATACCACTGATTTTGTCACCTTTTAAAGGGTTTTGTAGACTTGTTGTTCCCTGACACTTTAATTTCCATCATTTGCTGAGGGTAATAAGCCTTGTTTAAGCCCTTCATTGTGCTTTTGTTTCTCTTTTCCACCTCTCCTCCTTTAAAAAGATGGAGAAGTGGCCACCGAGGGGGACATTCTCCTCATGAATGCCCATGAACAAATATCAGCAAGATTAAAATGAAAAAAAAAGGGGCAAGAGAAAATTCCTGAGGTTTTTGTTTCAAGCTGTTTACAAATTAATTATGATGCCTCTGGGTCAGCTGTATTTGTTTTACTTGTGAAGATTATTTCTGCAAACTAACAACGCTGGAAATTTAGGACTTGGACTTGCATTGTCCCAGTGAACTCCTGCAGTGTTTTAACCAGCTATCTTTCTATAAATATTGAGATGCTTTGGATTTATCAAGTCTCTGTGAAAGAAGATAATGAAACAGTGTGTGGCTTTCATTTTGATAGCAGAAATAGGGCACACATTGTTATTCCTGGGTTGGGTGGATCTTCCTCGACAGTCAAAAGCAGCTTCAGTGTTTTTGCAGCGAGATTTGTCATGCTGTTTATGTTCTTAGTGGCTCCTCCTCTGTTTTCTCCAATTAATTATCAAGGGTTTGGGTCTTCGTTTGAATAAATTGCTTTAAACCATTTACTGAATTCCTCAGTTTTTAATTGTATCAGATTGGAGTTTAGGAAGAGGTGTATCTACTACTATTTCATTATTACTTGAAAGTTCAAGGATCTTCTGTGGTGTTGTTTTTATCAGTCTCTGCAGCCTGCCAGGGAATAGTTCCTGGCAGCCAAGGAGGCTGAAAGAGGTAGGAAATGCTCATGTGATCCTTTTCTCCCTCCTTGGCCTCACACATTGGATGTGACTCAGCTGAGTCTCCTGGAGACTCACTGGACCTGTGCAGCACCAAGCTGGCAAATCCCCCTGGCTCCTCCGAGACAAACAGTGGGAGTCGGTCCTTGTGCAGCCCTGCATCTTTCCACCTTCTCTTTATGATCTCCTCCGAGGGTAAAAGTAGCGTCCCTTTAGCAAATGCAACAAGATGGTCAGGGAAAGTTAGCATAAATCATTTAATTGTTAATTTAAATCTTAACTAACTTGGCTGAAATGGATTGCGTGGAATGATTTCTGCTGCATGCGCCAAGTCTTCCCCTGGCAGGCATCTGAGTCTTGACAAGAAGTCTGGCCAGAGATGAGTTTGGTGTAAGCACAGACCAGCCAGCTTGTGCCATTTTGTTTGCTGCCTGTGCTTTTTTAAGAGAAAACTAATTCCTGAAATTCTCCTGCTACGATTGTGATGGCCTTCAGTTCAAAACAAACTCTCTGCTCAAACCCGGAGATAAATGAAGCAGAAGGGTATTAAAATACTCTTGGATAACCTCATTGTCTGTTTCTAGAATATTGTCTGAGCAGTTCTTTAAGGGCAGGACTGGAATCTCGCATGGAAGGATTGGCTCCAGGTGCTCTCTGCAGAACACTCGTGATGCTCTGGTGTCTCTGCTCTTCTCCTGAGCCCCGGGGTTTATTGGCCTGCAAACCTTTGCTGGGGCTGAAGGCTTTCTTCTTGAGCTATCCAGGGAAATTGAAGACAGCAGCTAATTGCTTTTCAGTCCAGTGGAACCTTGGAACACAAGAATAGAAAGGTCTGATGGAACTGGAAAAGCCAGATGCTGCTTGGGCTGTTCAGGTGACACACACACGTCCTGGATGTGTGGGTTTGCTGGGCAGGGGGAGCAGGATGAAAACAAGGAAACACTTGGATGATCCCCATCAAAACTGAACCAAAGTGTACAAACCTCTGTGCCTGAGCTGCCTGTCTGGGAAATGGGTACAGGCACAGCCTTCCCTCCTGGAGTGATGGGAATATGTGGTCAGGTTTAAGCTTATATATTTTTTTCCAACTGAAGTGACTCTCTGATTCTATATAAAGCACTCATATTGTTGCATATCTAGGTCATATAAGAAGGTATATAAATGGCATTATTTCTGTAGCAAATAATCCTGTAGGCATTCAAAATTAAAGGTTAAAGTTCCCTTTTTTTGGTGAGCTAAGAAATAAACAGCATCATACTGTGCAGACACTTTGTCGGGGCAGGGCAGCCTTACAATCGCTGCTCTGCCGGGGTCTTGCACTTGCCACTTCCCCTGGACGTTTGCCAGGGAAAGCTCAGAAGGGACACATTCCCTGGCCTTTTTAGTTAAAAGGATGAAACAAAATGCTTTATTTCCTCTGGCTCTATAAAGGTCTATTCTTGCATCTCATCCCCCCTTCCACCTAATTTTTTTATCTTCCTCTTCTGTGGCTTTTGTTCCCCACCAATAATAAAAGCGCTGTCATTCCTGTTGTTGTTAGTAAATAACTCTTGGTTTAGAGGAAACATGGTTTAAACAGTACTTTTTCTTTAACATAGAAGTTCACAGGCCCAGAATATTCCATGAAGTCAAATGATTGTCAGTGTTCAGCTGTCACTTTTTGGTGTTGTATGTGGACAGTCTTCCTGAAAGGAGCTGTTTTCTGGGAAAACTTGTCAAATGTAACAGGTTGGTGTGGTTAAAACTAAGGGAATGTTGGCAGTTTAGAGGAATGAATGGGTAAAGTAGAATGAGTTGCTTTTCGTGAGCAAATGCCTTTATGAGAGAGATGAGAGCATTTCTTTGCAATAAGCCATTTTTTTTCATCAAAACCGAAAGTCTGGTTTGTAATAATGGTGGTGACGAGCAAGTAGTTGGATTTTGAGCAGTATTGCCATTATTAGCTTCATAACCACCTAACTTCAGTGGTGTCCTGATCGGGTTGCAAGCATTAGTTGTTTCAGAAATACCTTGCGGAAGTTGCCTTAGGGTTGTTTGTGTTTCTGAATCCCCGAGGCCAATTTTCACAGTCTTTATGAGCCACAGGGAGGCAGCCAGGAGAGAGGAACCTGCAGCAGCCCTCCCAAGGGTCAGTCTCTCAAGCTGCCCTCAGCTTTCCACCCCGGTGGACACTTTGGGCCGGGATTATCCGTGAGCCACAGGCCTGCAGTGCTGTGACAGGAGTGCAAGGGCAGTTCAGTTCCTTCCCGCAGTGAAGGCCGGGGGGTAAATCAGCATCACCCACTCGGTGTTGGGAGCGCTGGGATGTGGTGTGGACTGAATGGTTGGGCTCAGGGCCAGCCTGGATCTGCTGCTGCTGCTCAGCAGGGCGGAACAAGCCAGGCTGAAGTCCAGAGTGTTCTCCTTGTGCTCTCCAGTGCTCCAGGAGAGCCTGTTAACCTGAGAGATTTATGGAGCTCCCTCGGATCTGGTGACCCTGCCGAGCTGCTTTAGGCACTGTGGCCTCCAATAGTTCTGTTTGGGCTTGTGAGGTCATGGAATAACCCAGATAAAAACAGTGGCAGTCCCGTGATCTTTTCAAAGGAGTGTATTATGACTGTTGTCCCTTCCTGGTGCTTCACAGGTGGATGTTGTAGAGATGCCAATATAAAATATTTTATGGAGGTGACATTCTGCTCTTTGTATTTTCTAACTGTGCTCTTTCCTGAGCATGCAGTTACAAACACCACCCATTAGGGGTTCTGGACCCATACCTGCTTTCACTGCAAATTGTTTGAGACTTAGTAGTAAATTACTGGTTACAGTAATACTAAATATAATGAGAATAAATCTTGTTGTCAGATTGGACAAACAGGTTTTGAGGAGGCTCTTCAGAAGCTTTCCAAGGAAGCTGTCAGGAAAACTGAGGGAATGGAGACAGGGAGGGAAGCAAGAAAGGAATATTGAGTATTAAACTGGGTGCATGCAATGTCCACATATGATTTGTTAGTTCACACTCAGGTATTGGCATTTAGTAGTTCTCTGCAGAGAGCAGACTGATACTAATCTTTGTCATTTTTTTAAACACTCCTACAGAGAGGAAGATTCAGAAAGTGAGAAGGATAAGAAAATCTGGTACTACAGCACAAAGATCCAGCTGGCAGAGTTGATTGAATGCCTGGACAAAGATTACTGGGAAGCTGACCTATGCAAAACCCTGGATGAAATGCGTGAGGAGGTTCATCGGCACATGGATGTGACAGAAGACCTCACAAACAAAGCAAGGGGCAACAACAAGTCTTTCCTTTCTGCAGCAAATGGTAAGAACATTTTGTTTGATGGGGATAAATGTTGCATTTTGAATTTATTTTATATCAGAAGCAGGATTTATGGCGTGCTGTTGGTGCTCTGTGGCTCTGTAGGTGGGTGGTCATTTATTGATGACAACGCACTTTCTGTTCTAGATGAAATTTTGGACATCATCAGAGCAAGAAAAGGAGAAATAGTGGAAGATAAAAACACAGGAGATGATGAAGGAGAAAAGGCCAGAAGTGATGGTGATAATGACCAGACAGATGCTGAGAGAGACAAGGAAGAATCTGCAGACCAAGATAAAACTGAGGAAACACAAAATGAGCAAGACGTGGAAAAAGAGAAAACTGAAGGTAAAGCAAATCTGACTGTGCTTTAACAGCTCCATTTCACTGAAGTGAATCTTTACTTAAGAGCTTCACATTTCTCCAAGTGTTAATGTGATGCTTTTTATTTTCTGTATGATTTTCGAAGATATTTTTGTAATAGGTGATATTTGACAGTTCCTTTGTGCTTGCATGTTGTAGTTGTTTTTCTTGTTGAGTAATTTCACCAATTTTCCCACTTCTATACAGCTTTCTAGATCCCCTGCCTTGAGGTACAGGAGGCACTTACAGGTTGTGATCAACAGGTTACATCATTTTTAACTTTTCCCTCATCTCAGTGGGTTTGTTCTTTGATTCTTTGATTCTGAGGCAATGCTGTCTCATAGCAAAAGAGGGGAAAAAAAGGAAAGAGAAGAAAAAACTCAATATTTTCAGCTTTATCAACCAAACAAAGCTGCTGCAGTTGCTTTCTGTGGATGATGCCAAGTGACATCCTAAGGCATAATAAAGAATATCCCTAAAGTTTTGTTGTGGTTTTACTGTAGAGGCAACAGTCGTTGGGGATAAAAGTAACTCTGTGACAGCAAGCACTGATGACAACACCACAAATCCTTCTGCAGGAGACAGTAGTTGCCCTGAAGGGAAGAACGTGGGGTGTCAGTCAGAAACCCTTGATAGCAGCAACGTGGCAGAGAAGAAGGTGGCATCAGAGCTCCCCCTGGAACTCTCAGGTACAGAGGGCACTGGTACCAATGCCTCTGTAATTTGGGGAATCTGTGAAGTTTTTCTCTCTGATTTGTCCACTAAAACCATTCCCAGTGTATATCACTCATGCTGTTTGCTTGCAGTGCCATCCTTTACTGCTACGTTGTCATTATTAACATCTCAGAGTTAATTTTCTTGCAAGTGGTGCTTGAAATCCGTGATCCTCTGTGACATGAGCATTGTTCCCATGCCTTCCCAAGATGACTATGGCTAAGCTTTTTATTTTCTATTTTCCTTACATTTTATTTTCCCATAGTGATCCATGACGATTGTTAATGTCCTCTCAGAGTTTATTTCGAATTCTGATTTGCTGCTGGCTTGTTTATTATTTTAACCTCTCATTTACTGTATAAATTACTAACAAACAGAGCATTTTCATTCAGTATGAAAGCAGTTTCATTCAAGGTTAAAGTTGCCATGGCAGGAATTTTAAACAGATTGAAGAATTATAAGCACAGGGGCTCTTGTGTTTTAATGTGTTTTGTTCTGCCATGTCACGATTCAAATGACATAATATATATTATTTAATTAAAAAAGCCTAACCAAACTTTTGCTTTAGGAAGAAACGGAACTTGACTAAAGGTATCTTAAATTATCAGTCCACTATTTCAGAATTATTTTCTAATACGTTTAGAATTATTTTCTGTACAAGATTTACCAAATAGCCAAATGTTGTTGTAGACAGCTGATTACTGGTCAAATGCTGAGGGTTTTATTTTCAGTTCTTCAAAATCTGACCGTGCCCTAATCTGTGTTGTAGCCACGCTCGGTGTGTTATGTTTTAAAAAGCGGTGGTAACTGTTTTCCCTCCTACAGAAATAATTTTCCATGCAGGGACAGATTGTAGTTCTTGAACTTGTGAAAGTCAGTGCATCCCAACCTTGTAACAGACTTTCTTAACAGGAGGACAAAATGAAAATTAAGATTAATCTGTAATCTGGAAGCCTCATAATGTACCCTTCGAGTACAGAAAATGTCTTAATGCGTGAGACAAACCCCCCCACAATATTTTAGATACTTGGCCACATATTTTTGCCTGTTCTCATATTTTTTATTCCCTTTTAAAGTTGTTAAATGGAGGTTTAATGGAAAAGATGCATATCCTATAATTTTATTTCAGACACATTTATGGGTTTGTGTTTTATTTCAAAGATTCACTTATATATTTATCATTATTTATTGTACTTTCACAAGTACTTTTCTCCTTCCAAAGCTTCTGGCTTAGTTTTAAATTAGTGGGCTATTTTTTTGTAGGAAAGTTGTGTGTGGAGAAGGTTTTTCCTCCTGTCTGATTTACCATATTCACTATGATGCTTGTGTTCCTACTATGAAATTCCAGGTTGAGACTCTCCTTTTAGAGGGAGGGAAGGATACTGAACCAGGATCACTGAGGCAACTCCCCCCAAAGAGGGGGAAAATTAGACTAAAATGCAAAGTTAGATGAGAATATCTGTTAAATGTAATTTGGATATTGGTCTTTATTAAGGTGTGGTTTTGGGTGCTTCCATTCTATAAACAGGCATGAAAACAGTTCCTCATAGAAATGGGTCAAATAGGGGTGGTCACGCTGGGCAAAGCCAGACATGGAGATCCATTTAGGTTAAGGATCCTCTAAGAATATTAATGTTCTGCTAGAAATATTCCACAAAAAGCAGGTTTTTACTCTATCACCTTTCTTAACAAAACCAGGACCCCTGATGTTTTGGGAGGATTCTGGAAACAGAAAGATCATGCAGTTTCTAAGCAGCTGCACAGCTGGATTGTGTCTCTTCAACACAAACTCCAGAAGGAACAGCTGGTTTGGGGGACAGGGGCTCGTTCCTGCTGGGAATGTGGAGTGATTTATTTCGAGGTGGCTGCAAGTCACTGATGTTTAGTCAGAAGGGGCAGCACAACAGGTGAGGTGACAACAATCCCACAGCAAACCCCAACAAGGACAACTGGGGAGCAAGAACCCACTGGTCACAGTGAGCTTGAAGCCAAATCGAGAGCCATCAGACTGTAAGGAAGGGGCTGATATTTTAAATTGTCGGATTCAGTGGTGCCAACTGAACTGAAATCTGGGGGATTCCTCAGAATTGATGAGCTGAAGGCCAGACAGTCAAAAGACTCTGTAGTAAGCAAGACGTGTGCTTTGAGGGACAGGTAACACACAACAAAACCGAAAGAGGGAAAATCATGGGAGCTGCAGGAAGACCAGGTTTTATGGAATCTGAATTCTAAATGCAAAACAAAGTCTCAGTAGAGGGTTCTCTGTGTGTGCATCTGTAGGCAAAAAAATTGTCTTGGATGAAATACGGATGTGTCTGAAACACAAGGATGAATTTCAATTCTTCAGAGCTGTAAAAGTTGAAACTGCTTGAAACAGAACAAAAAGTACTTTGAGGGATACAGTGCACTGAAGGGAATGAATATTTTATGAGTGTTTCTCTCCAGTCCAGCTAAACATGTTCATCTGACTTTTTCTAGTGAAAAGTTTAAAGCCTAAAAAAATAGCATTGAACCAATTTAAAAGAGGGGGAAAAAAACCCTAAAAATGAAGTTGTTCTTTTGTAGAAGAAACTGGTCAGATGATCCCCAGCAGCAGCAGCGGCTCTGCTGCACCTCCACAGCCAGATGTTGAAAACAGCAGTGGCAGTGAGCAGAACGACTCCATTAGGACTCTGGACGATGCTGAAAATGCAGAGAGGGGATCCCAAACTTCAGAGGACATAGGTAATAATAACAATAATAATCTCCAACTTTCTTTTTATGCATCTTTCCACTAAACTTTTTTTCCTTCTTGTTGTAACTTCTATACATCAACAGCAAACTCCCAGTTTTTAAGTTTGTTTTAAAAGCCTGGTTTTTTTCTCCTGGGCAGGAGAGAAATCTAATGGTGAAAGGAGTGATTCCCCAGGAGCAGGAAGAGGCACACCAGGCTCAACACGAATGCTCACCAGGTTGAGGAATCCAGACAGCAAACTGAGCCAGATGAAAAACCAGCAGGTTGCTGCTGCAGCACAGGAAGCAAATAAGTTATTTAAAGAAGCCAGAGAGGTTTGTGCATGTTCTTGGAAAACTCAAAGGAGTACAAAAAAACATTCTAGAAAAATGTTAATTTATTTAAAGAATAATAAATTTCATTTAAAGATAAGGAAGTGATTTTGGCAGGCAATGGAGGTACATAATAACAGATTAGCAAATGGTGAAGTTGTTATGTCACAGGAAGCTTTTTCCTCCTTGTCCTTTGTCTGTACTCTCTTGGTTCCTCTCTACAGAGTGATCTGACAGTGACCCAATGCACTGGTATAAATGTTTTGTATCACTGGGGGCTGTTTGTTGGGGTTTTGGTGGTTTGTTTTGGTTCTGGTTTTTTCAAGTAGCCCAGTTTGTCCAGGAAGGAAGTGTTTGGCTGTTGGGACTTCGTTGCAGTTCGTTGGATATTGTTCGGTGTATTACTTTTGGTTTTGTTACCTGATTTTTCCAGAGGAAGTTGGCATTTAGGGTATTTATTGACAAACAAATTGGACCGGTGACATTATCCATGCCATGTTTTCGAAGTCCAAGATCATTGGGCTGCTCTGTGTCTGAACTGATGTACCAAGGAGGGGATTCACAGAAAGCTTGGCCGAGTTTAGTGAAGCTGTTTTTCTAAAGCTCTCACTCCCTCCATAGGCGTAATTCAGAGCAGAAAAACAGGTTCCTGTTTGGACTGTGGAGCCTGGATAGTGCTTTTTTTAATATTAAAGCTGATCCTGGTGGTATCCTAACTCTGTATTCAATCAGTGATGGAGTACTTATATTAGTGTATTGGATAAACAGTTATTTGCTTCTGCAAAGTGAGGCAGGGTGGTTTTATTCTTTTACAGACAGACAATTGAAGCCTAAATCATAAGTAAATAATCATAAATAAGCAAATAGAAATATTGGAAACTGAAATGTGCCCCTTTAAAATCACTGTTTCTCTCATCAGGTTCTGGTGGTGAACTCTCAAGGCGAAGTCTCCCGGGTGAACACCAAGAAGGACGTCGTGATCAAAGGAAATATGAACAATTATTTCAAGCTGGGGCAGGAGGGGAAGTACAGAGTTTATCACAACCAATATGCCACCAATTCCTTTGCATTGAACAAGCACCAGCACAGGGAGGACCACGACAAGAGACGACACCTGTCCCATAAGTTCTGCCTGACCCCAGCTGGGGAGTTCAAGTGGAACGGGTCAGTGCACGGCTCCAAAGTGCTGACCATCTCCACGCTGAGGCTCACTATTATTCAGCTGGAAAACAACATCCCAGCATCATTCCTTCACCCTAACTGGGCTTCCCACAGGTAAATTGAGAAATGGAAATACAGGTTCTCTTGTTTTGCTTGCCTTTTTGTTAGCAGTGTTAGTAAGCAATGGTCTTTGTCTTTTCAAATCAGTGCTTCGGTATATTAAAATATAAGATAATGTGTGTTTATGGTGGATGGCTAAAAGGATTGTGCATTTGACTAAAATATTGAAGTATAGGAGTCTTTGTCCCGCCATTAAACCTGTTAACACAGCATCCTGTTTTAGTGAGGTACATGTTTCAGGTTTTGCTCTGTTTGCCACTTTAGGTCTAACTGGATTAAGGCTGTTCAGATGTGCAGCAAGCCCAGGGAATTTGCACTTGCACTGGCTATCTTGGAGTGTGCAATTAAACCAGTTGTCATGCTGCCCATCTGGAGGGAATCCTTGGGGCACACAAGGTAAAATTAATACATATTAAAATATTTTTGAATATGAAAACTTAGTTTGCTTTACAATTATTCGTTCCTCTAAGCCCAGAAGAATTCTGTTTAAATTGAGTCAGTCACTCAGCCCTTGAAGTGCTTTTTCTCAACCAGAAACACTGACAAGGCATGGCAGCACTTTTATAGTGTCATTGCTCCTGTGTTTGTTTTATCTGAGCCACAGTCTCCAAGTGCTAAAACTTTGGGACAGCAGAAAAGCAAATTTCAACACTCTCAGCTCAGTGGAGTCGGGTTTGTGTCTCTCATTGTGACATAGGAGCAGAAAACAGATGTGTCTGATGTTAGACACAGTTGCAGGCAGCTGTATCTGCTTTACTGGAACAGCCCAAAAAAGTGCAAGTAATACATAAAACCTGATACTGGGCATTCCTCTGAAGTTCAGGTATTTAAAGCTATTTAAAGGGGCACTGTGTGCTGTTGGCTTGTTGTATTTACTTACAAGATCCTGTTCTTAAATGCACTTCAATCTGTGTGGGTTAGATTACGCAGAATGACAGCCATAGAGAGAGAGGAAAAGGAGAAAGTGAAAAAAAAAGAGAGGAAACAAGAGGAAGAAGAAACCATGCAGCAAGCTACGTGGGTGAAGTACACATTTCCTGTCAAACATCAGGTGAGATTCTCTTCTGTGTAAAAAGATGTGTAATATTGTAGAAACCTCTTCAGATTCTCCTGTAAATGATATTAACTGCTTTTGTTGGAGTGGTTTGTTGCTCTACACTTGTAACAGGCATACAGGTTGGTCCAAAAACTGCTATAATCTTTCAGCTTTTAGGCAGATTCTCACTATTACATTAAATAAATAAGATTTTTAGAGGTTACTATGATAGAATCAATTGAATTATCAGCAGATGTATCTTTAATTTTAGATGGTACATTATTTCACGAGTATACTTCAAAAGTCTGTAAAATAAAGTTGTGGGGGGTTTTTTTCGGTTTTTTAAATTCATCTTTGGTTTTTAAATGTAATAATGCAGCAAATAGCATAATTAATGCTACTATTTTAAAAATATTGACAGGTTTGGAAGCAAAAAGGAGAGGAATACAGAGTAACAGGGTATGGTGGCTGGAGCTGGATTAGTAAAACCCACGTGCACAGGTTTATGCCCAAACTGCCAGGAAATACTAATGCAAATTACAGAAAATTGCTATCAAGTAAGTGTTTGCATTGCTTACACATTTATTTTTTTTAATTACAGTTAATTATCTGTATGTGGCATTTCTTGTGCAGACTTTAGGAATAATGTTCCAGGGAAGCTTTTGTGGATGTTTGCTCACCTTTCTAAGCTGTCACAGATATTTTTAGCTACATTAAATTGTTTCAGGTATGAAGTTGTGTGTAATATTTGTACAGCTTTGTATAGGCTTGTCTAAATTAAAGGTAGATCAAAACTGTGTAGATAATCAAAACCAAAAGGTAACATCTGAAGCATTGGGGTGTGTGTATATATTCAGTATTGCACTAAGTTTAACCTGTGGTGTTACCCCTGCATAATTAATTCTCTCTCTGAGTTTCACTAATGATGTGCGAATGATTTGAGAGGTAAACTGACACATGAAAAAAAAAAATGTTCTGAATAATTGAAATAATTAATTTGTTAATAGCAAAGAGCGAAGATGAAAAATGCAACTTGGATAAACGAAAAGGGCCCACTAAGGTAAAAACAGAGAAAGACAGAGCGAAGGATTCTCGTGATGGGCAAGCAAAAGACAAAGCAGATGTTTCAGAAACCTTGGAGAAAGTGAAAGAAGAAAAGTTGCCTGAAGAAAAAGTAGAAGTTGATACAATTTCTGAAAACTTGGATCATGCAAGAGACACAGGTGATAATCTTTTGTTATTGTAAAACTACACAAATAAAAGCCTAGAGCCTCAGAAATAACTGTTGAAAAACTGTGTAACAGATTTTGTCAAGACATCAGAGTGTCTCAGTTAAATGGTTGCCTGTTATCCATTGTAGTAGTGTCTGAAGTTTTTCTTCCTCTTTTTCTCGAGATCTATTAATATGCTAAAAGTTCAGTTTATTTCTTAGTACTTAATGTAAAAATAAGAGTTTGGTGTCCATTGCTGGGGGCTCACTGACTCAGAGCTGTTCCTTCTTCACAGCGGAAAAAGAAATCGATGGTGAAAATGATAAAGTCATCAAGGAGGAACCTATGGATGTAGATGATGTGAAAATTGAATCCTCCGTGAAAGACGAGGACAGTCACTGTAAGCTGGATATAATCAATGTCAGTGAGGGCTTTCATTTAAGGACTTGCTACAAAAGGAAAGTAAAATCTTCCAAATTAGACGGACTTTTGGAGAGGAGAATAAAACAGTTCACCCTGGAGGAAAAACAGCGCCTGGAGAAGATGAAGCTGGAGGCTGGTGCTAAAACTGGGGGCATTCGATCCGTGAGCCCCCAGAAGAACACAGATGAGCTACAGAGGAAAGGAAAAGGAGGCCAGTTTGACATTTCTTCCCAAGATCAGACCTACCTGTCAGATAAGACCCAGCCTGAAGATGCAGAACAGGACTCTTTGCCCATCAGCAGCATCTGCTCTACCAAAACTGGTGAGGAGGATGAACCTGTGACAAACAGGCTGTCAAAAGGAGAAGGGCAGCTACTGGATGAGGACTCACCTCAATCCTCTGAAGGGGAAAGCTCCATTCACAATGATGGTAAAGACAACAACCCTGAACCTACAACTGCCCAGAAGTGTCAAGGACAAGAGGCTCCTGGAGAGTCTGAGAGTTCTTTAGTGGATGGTTTGAAGCAAACCAGGGCAGAAGGCAAAATGAAATGGGACATTTCAGAAACAAATGAAGAACCTTTGGAACAAAAACTACCTGTTACCAGAGTATCTCAGCGAGAACTTGAAAACTTGGGGCCAGTGGTACCTGAAAGTGGCTGTCGAAGAGATGCTGTGGCCACTCCTGAAAAACCAGATTCAGAAGGGAATTCTGAGCAGCAGAGCAAAGACCCAGAAAACAACTGTATGACAAAAAGCCATGTGGAAACAACGTCCTCTCAAGAAAGTGAAATGGAGGAAGAAATTCCTCCTGTAAAGGCCGAAAGTAAACCTGAAAAGAAGATTATATACCAAAAATCAGCGAATAAAGACCTAGAACCACTTAAATCAGGGTTGATTTCTGAAAGAAACCTCGGAAGTCAAACTCTGGAGCACATGGATGGGGTAGATGTTAATGAGGATTTACTGAGCTCCAAACTGACTGAAGCTAATGGTCAAAAGAAAGGTCAGGAACTGAAAGTGGAAACAAGTACCATAAACAAATATCTTGATCAGACAAATGTAAATACTGACAAAAAGAATAATAATGATGAAGAAACTGAGGCAGATGCAGAAAAAGAGAAATCATCATTTCAAATGAATGGAAAAGACAGTGACATTAAAGGTTTGTCAAATGATGAGTGCTCAGTGAAAGACACCTGTGAAGCTAAGACAGGGGGTGATATTGAACCAAAAGTTAATAATATTAATAAATCCATTCCAGAACATGAAATAAAACCATTGACTTTTAAGGAATCTTCAGTGAAACCATTCATGAATGGTGACATCATGGGAGAAGACACAAAGGACAAAAATAACGTGGACTCAAAGTCACATCTGCAGAGTTCGCCCGAGTCTGAGTCTGGGGAGAGTCTTCAGCCACCAGATGAAGTTCCCAGGTATGTGCAGAAAACTGAAGAAAACCAACTTTCTCCTGAGAGATCTGCCAGTGTTGGCTCTGTTTCCCCACCAACACAGGCTGTCTGTAAAGAAAACACCCTGACCAGTGAGACAGAATCCATGGAAACTGAAGTCACTGAGGAGAACAAAGTTGCTCCGTCGCCCGTAACCTCGTGTGAGGAATCCAGCCTGACAGGTCACTTTGCTGACCAGAATGGTGTACAGACATGTAAAATGGAAAACATGAATGGAGAAAGTAAAGTAAAAACTGTTATTACTGAGGTGACTACCACGACTTCAACCGTGTCCACAGAATCCAAAACGGTGGTCAAGGTGGCCGAGACTGGAGCTGCCACTGAGGAGAAAACCACGGTAGTTTCGTCTACAGAAAATTGTGCCATATCCACTGTAACCACCACCACCACTGTAACCAAGCTCACCACTCCAGCCACAGACAGCAACCCTGATGTCATTTCTGTCCAGGAGCACAGTAAAACAGTGGTTACAACGACAGTCACTGACTCTCTGACCACCCCGGAGGGCACACTGGTGACTTCCATGACTGTCAGCAAGGAATATTCCACAAAGGACAAAGTGAAGCTAATGAAGTTTGCAAGACCCAAAAAAACTCGTTCTGGAACTGCCTTACCATCCTATAGAAAATTTGTTACCAAAAGCAGTAAAAAAAGCATATTTGTTTTACCCAATGATGACTTAAAAAAGCTGGCCAGGAGAGGAGGGATCAGAGAGGTTCCCTACTTCAATTACAATGCAAAGCCTGCCTTGGATATCTGGCCATATCCATCCCCAAGGCCAACTTTTGGGATCACCTGGAGGTACATACTTTACGTTTTTGAGGAAAAGTTTAGAACGTGATGAAATTAATTGAATTTTAAAATACGAGCAGAATACACGTTTGTGTCCAAAACATGCAAACTTTATTATTCAATAATTTTCTGTATTGTTCAGTAAAAGTAGAATGGAAGTCCTTTGTCCTGTTAGTTTGGGTGGGTATTTTTAAATACATTTTGATTTTAAAGTATAATTTGTACTCTGTCTTTTAGGTACCGGCTCCAAACAGTCAAATCCTTGGCTGGGGTGAGCCTGATGTTGAGATTGCTCTGGGCATGTCTCAAGTGGGATGATATGGCAGCAAAAGCTCCACCTGGGGGAGGAACCACAAGGACAGGTATCTTTACTTTAAATTTCTGGGTTTCTTAATGCAGCTCTTCATTTTGAGTATTTCTGTAAGGGCTCAAAGGCAGCTGTGGCATTTGAATTCCTTTAGTCAACAAGTCTTACTAATTTCTCTTTTTTCACCTTGAGTATATGGATTGGAGATTTAGATTTAGCTTTATTTGTTGCTGTTACTAATGTGTTGGGACTAATCTGTTGTAGAAACAACTGAAACTGAAATTACAACAACAGAAATAATCAAGAGGAGAGATGTTGGTCCCTATGGAATCCGGTCAGAGTACTGTATAAGAAAAATAATTTGTCCCATTGGTGTCCCAGAGGCTCCAAAAGGTATGTTTGTTTAGACATTTTCCCCCTCCCTGTAATCTGCTACAGAAATGAAGGTAACTGGACCTTTATGTTAATTCAGACCATCAAGGGGGCAAACACAGCTTGCCATGAGCTGTTCATTCACCTGCGGGAAACAAATGATGCGTTTGACAAAGGGATGTGATTTACCTGAAGCTGAAAGGCCTCCCTGTTCATAAGATGGGACTGAAAAAGGCACTGAATCTTGGTTTACACTTTTATTTGGTTTTACCGTTGAGCTTAATGTGTGTGTTTTGACTGTTCTCTAAAGAAACTCCAACACCCCAGAGGAAGGGACTGCGATCAAGTGCCCTGAGGCCAAAAAGGCCAGAAACACCCAAGCAAACAGGCCCTGTGATAATGGAAACTTGGGTAGCAGAGGAGGAGTTGGAACTGTGGGAGATCAGGGCGTTTGCTGAGAGGTAAATGAACTCAAGTGGGCTTTTAAAGAAAGCAGTTTTAGTTTGTGTGAGTGTTAAATCGAAGTTCCCAGTAAAGAACACAAACTTGGTTATTGGGATCAGTAAAAGCACACCTCTGTTGTGTTTTTACTGTGCCTTTTTGATAGTCAGGCTTTAAGTTGTAAAGCTAAACTATTTGCTGGTACCAAAACTAATTTATGCAGATATTACAGATTTGTTAGAACTAATATTACATGAATTTTTCCATGCTTATGAACTCATCACTGTTTATGCTAAAAGGTTTTTACTGTAATGCCTGGAAAGGCATTAGGCTGCTTTTGGCATGACTTTTTACATACAATATGTGTTAAATGCTTCTATGATCCAAAGAAAATGAATGTGCGCAAGTGAAGGGAAGGTAAATTCAGCCTGAGAATACACAAATTATAAGATATTTTTAGTATTTTGTGATAAGAGTTGGAATAACCTTTCTCAGTCTCTTGGAAAGAATAATTTTACATTAATGGTATTACATGGGTTGTGTGCAGTCTCAGATGCATCTATTAAAGCCAGTTTTAAAGCCATGACCAGTTTGGCAATGCTCTTCAATCTTGACAGTTGTACTTTTAAGAGCAATTAAACTGAACGAAACAAAGTCCAGTTTGATGGTGGGATTTTCTGCGGTGGTTTAACTTACTTTTGGTTGTGTCTTTGGCAGGGTGGAGAAGGAAAAGGCACAGGCAGTTGAACAACAGGCTAAGGTTAGTGAACAGAAGAAGGCAGAGGAATTCAAGGCCCAATTGGAGGCTCAGCTAAAACACCAACGTTTGGCTGCCCAGCAGGTGGGGAGCTGTTGGTGTTCCACCTGTCAGCAACTGGTCACCACATGTGTTACAAATGGGAAATTAACTTTATCCTTATCTTACACCATTCTTCACACAGTGAAAACTGCAGACTAACATCAAACAGTGCTGCTCCCACTGTACATTTGTTATTTTGAAACGGGGTTAAGGCAAAGATTTGTCTTGGATTGCATTTTTGGGGTTTTTTTCTGCCTAATTTATAACACTTTAGAAAGGTCTAAGACTGAGAAGCACCAATCTCCAGGTAAGCTGCCTTGGGATACAGCTGCCTTGGGAATACAGCTGCATTTCATGCTTCAGTCAAATTGAATCTTTTGATTTTATTCTATCTTAAGTTGGCTGGATGAAGCCCCTTGATAATTTTATTTAAATATATGGAGATATGTACATGTATTTATATATAAATGTATGCAATTAAAATTAGGGACCCCAGCACCATGCTGGTGTTTCACATACATTATTAACAGCTGTGCTTTTTTCCAACTCACTCCTTTTCATTTCATCTTCCTGAGGAAATTAAGTGGCCATTACTGCACTACTAACCAAACACTGGAATTTAAATTAATAAATACAGAGATAATTCCAGTAACAAAGAGAAAAATGTGAGATCAGTTGAAATTTTAGAAGAGCTTACTGATACTATCCCTTCACAAAGGGGCTCTCTGAATTAAATGTAGCTTTTCAACAGTTACAGTGCAGAAGGGCTCTGAGTATGGTAAGGGATTTTGAACCTAAATTGTTTGAGCAGACTGCAAAATGGATTTACATTTAAAAGAATATTTTTTAAAGCTGCATTTTTAATGGTGAAGTAGAATGATACAGTCTGTTTCTTTCTGTAACATGCAGGAAGCTATACATTTAGGACAGCAAATAGTAAACTCTGTGTTGATGATGATGATGTGCCACTTACTGACACAGATGTACACACATGGTCAAAGCCAAATATGAATGGATATTTTTCAAAGTTTTAACCTTTTTGATTAATTGGAGACTAATATGTTGGGGTTCTTTAAAGTAAAATGTGCAGTGAAATTAACATAAGCCAAGGATTTTAGGGTTGCTTTAAGGGAAGTTTCTGGCTGTGTATTCTGAGCAGAGCTGGAGTTCTGCAGGGAGCCTGTTCTTCAGTCCTCTAGAATTTGAACTAAAACCCTACCAGAGTCCTTTGTTTTTCGAGAGTGGGTAGAGACAGTGTTTATGTTGCAAACTCTGAAGGTGCTCATGATCTCATGATTCAGTTTTCTTTCTAAACCCCACAGAAACGGCTGGAGCAGCAGAAGCAGATCCCTGCGGGAGGGGTGGTGGCTGCAGCCACCACATCCAGCAGCACTGCCACCACCGTGTCCACTCCTCAGAAAGTCGTGGTGGGTCCCTTGGCAGGCCCAGTCCCCACGGGAACCAAAGTAGTGCTGACTACTAAAGTGGGTTCTCCAGCTACAGTAACATTCCAACAGAACAAGAACTTCCACCAGACTTTTGCTACTTGGGTTAAACAAGGCCAATCTTCAACAGGTAAGTGGCCATTTGTCATGGGAAGAACATGTGCTGGAGTTCATCCTACAACATCACATCCTATGAGCTTCACATCTTCTCCAGAATACACAGCTTTATTACATTTCTGGTTCTCTTTGCTCTTAACTCTCGCTGTGCCACAAGAACATTTCTGAGATTATACCTGTCTCATTTTTCTTTGCTAGGAAGTCTTTATTTCTGACCTGTCTCGTGAATTCCTGACAGTTGTACTAGTAATCATTAATGCAGTCATTCTGTGGTGTACCATACTGTTTCCAAAACGGAATCTTTACCAAAGCAAGCATGACACATTCAAAAATAAATAATAAAAAAAAAAAGAAATAAAACCCATCCTGTAGTTTGCTGTTTCATACTTGACAAAAACAGTCATTTCACTGACTAATTGTTCTGCTCTAAACCTGCCTGTTCTGTGTGCCTCACTAGCCACTAGCACAGCTGCCACCTCAGCCACAACCATTGCCAGCACAGGGCAGACCTTCCAGCTCTCAGGCAGCCCAGTAACGATGGCAGGGAAAGTGATAACTAAGCTGCCACTCCCTGCAAACAGCAAGATTGTTGCCGTCAATGTGCCATCAACTCAAGGAGGTAGGGAAAGGGAACTGAATTCAAATGTATTCCAGCTTGCTGATTAATTCTCCATTGACACTCTTTTCCCAACTGTGACTTGAAGGGGGAAAAATTATATAGATAATTACAAGTTTCTAGAGCTTGTTCCCTCCCCCCCCCCCCAGTGTTGCTTATTTGTGTCTGGAAAAATGCAAGTTGTTTTTTTTTTTTTGCCTGTAAATTATTCTGCATTTCTTAGTGCAAAATTAGGGGCTTTACTTTGAACAATGTGGAATGAAGCATGCTCTTTTTTTTGTTGTCTAAATCAACAAAACGGCTTTCTTCATTAAAAAAATCCTGCTGTTTTTAGTTAATGATGCTTGACAGCTGCTCTTAATTGATGAGCAGGAGTTTGGATCCAGACTAAGATTAGCATTTTTTCATTTTAGCGCAAGGGGAGGACTTAATATTTTGATATTTGTGTGTATATATTGGACAGAAAAGCTCAGTTCTCTGTCTCCATTATACTTCATATCTGAGCAAATCATGAGCGCTGCTGGGTTTGTATTGAAATTTCTTAGGTGTCAGGAGAAAAACTGCCCATTTTCTTCAACACCACAAGCTTGTAGGTGGAAGGTGTTTAAACTGGTCTCCTACATTTGCAATTAATCAGAATATAGCTTTTAATGGTTGTATAACACTAATTTGTGGCACCCTGTCAGTGCAAGGACTTCTTTGTGAACATTCACACTTACTTTAATCTTATCTAAAGTATCTGCTTCTTAACTTAAAATGTAGTTGCTCTATTGACAAAGTATCATGCTGCTTCTTTTTAGAGTATCACAAAGTCTCTCCCAGGAAATGTTGAAAGGCTCAAAGGTGTTCTAGAAACCTGGAGACAGAGTTCTAAATGCCACCCTGGAGTTGCATTGACTTCTTTCTCTGGCCATTCTGTCATTAACGACTTCTCAATTTTTCTTTAATTAGGTGTGGTTCAAGTTCAGCAAAAGGTATTGGGTATCATTCCATCAACAACAGGTGCAAGTCAAACCTTTACTTCATTCCAGCCAAGGACTGCAACTGTAACCATTAGGCCAAACACCACAGGGACGTTAGGAACAACAACCACTTCGCAAGTAAGATGTTTTTCTGATTATTTAACTCCAAAATAAAAAAAAAGGCGTGGGCCAAGATTTTAAGTTATTGGCAGATATCACAAGTTCTGTCTAATGGCTTTTCAATGTTTTTTTCCAAGGAGGTACAACAATTCTCTCCAGTTGGAAAAGCTAATTGAGCTTGGGAAACCAGTGTGGGCATAGGTGAAAAAATACTGGATCTGCTTCTATTTTATTATTTCCTACTATATTTAAAAAAAAGCCCACACAAAACCCACACACAATAAAGAGTCAGCGTATCCCAGGGTTTTTTTTCCCCAAGTTTACACATGATCTCCACTCTGGTGCCCGTAGGTAGTGCCAGGGACACCGCTGCGCCCTGGGATGACAGTGATCCGGACACCACTCCAGCAGTCGACCCTTGGGAAGACCATCATCAGAACACCTGTGGTGGTGCAACAAGGTATTCTTCCAGCCAGTAGGTTCACTTTATTATTTAAATTTCCAGTGTCAAATCCGTGGTTTGTTTCTTTGTAATCTCCTTCCGTGTCATTATGTCCCTCGTGTTGATTCTTGACTTTTAACTAATGCCTTTTTTGTCTTTTGAATGTGTTGATTGCAGGCTTTGTCAGTGTGGTCATCGCTGGCACTGGGATATCTAGTATTTATTTTTAATAAGTCCATTCATTTGGGGAAAAAGAAACAGCTGAAAAAAACTAAAACCATTTAGGGTAACTCTGCATTGAGAAAGCTTGCCTTTAAGAAAAAAACAAAAAAAGAAGCTAAGTGTCCTAAGTGCTCCCTATGTATGAAAATTGTATTAAAATAGAAAACATTTTGCAGACTTTTTTTCAGTCAGTCACGCAGACAAATGGTTTGTGAAGAAAATTTCTGTGCAAACTGCAGTGTTTGCTTCTCCTGTCTGATCACCATCACACCCCATTGCAGGTTGGGCCTGGGAGGTTTGCTGTGCTTCTGGTTCAAATGCCGGAAACGTGTTCCTTATCTGAAATTATTGTCTTACAGGTCAGACACAGCAGGTGGTGACTCAGATAATCAGGGGTCAGCCTGTCTCAACAGCAGTCTCCAGTACCAGCACAGCTTCTTCCAGTGCTGGGCAGAAAACGGTCACCAGTTCTGGAACTCCCCCCCAGCCAGTGCAGCCACAGACCCCCTCGCAGCCCCCTCGCCCTCAGCAGGGGCAGGTGAAGCTCACCATGGCCCAGCTCACCCAGCTCACACAAGGACAGGTAAAACATTGTCCAGTCCTGGCTGTGCAACTGTGCTGACACCCCCCAGGCCTTTGGATTTCAGCAGTGGAGTGCATCTGCTCTTGACTCTCTGGGTCACCTTCATTTGGGGTGACCACTGGTGTAACTACAGACTGAAAGAAGCTTGAATAGTGTCTGGAAACTATTCTTTCTGTTGGATTCCCCAGTAAGGTGACTGGCATCAGGATTGTTTAGCAGTGTGGAAAAAAGTCTTTAATAGCAGTAAGGGACATAATTATTCTGCATGGCCTGTTTCATGGACCTTCAGATCATAACGTTCATTCCTTGTCTTCTGATCTGGTGTGAAGATTTGGTTTCCATTCGTGTTATTCAGAGTCTCAGAGGAAAAATTACAGTATCTGGAAGTGAAGGAGGAAAAGGTTCTTTAAGCTTCTGCTGAGGTCGTGAGGATCTGTCAGCAAAAAATAAGTTGAGAGTCGAGCATAGAGTAAAAATAGACGTCATCGAGTTATCACAATACCTGTTCTACAAATGACAAATAATACGTATGAATGATTGTAAGGTACAGGCTGCTGGTTGCCAGGTAACACTTTTTTTATGTGGAACAAGACTCTGAGCTGAAGGAGGGTAGGTTTAGATTAGATAGTAGGAAGAAATCCTTTGCTGTGAGGGTGGGGAGGCCCTGGCACAGGTTGCCCAGAGAAGCTGTGGCTGCCCCTGGATCCCTGGAAGTGTCCAAGGCCGGGACTTGGAGCAACCTGGGCTAGTGGAAGGTGTCACTGCCCAGGGCAAGGGGTGGAAGGAGATGATCTTTAAGGTCCCTTCTGACCCAAACCATTCTGGGATTCTGTGAGTTTCTACACCAAAGACACAGAAGAATTTTTGTTGGGACCTTACTCTCTACTGGGGGTTCACAGAATGTGTAACTAACTCCAATCCAGTCATCTGTTGATGATAGAATTGTTGAAAGTGTATTTTAGTATTTCGTGATCTCAGATGCTAGTTTTGGGTTTTAGGAATATGGTATGGGGTAAAACTATTGAATTCTGAAATCCAAACCCCTAATTGTTCTGATTTTCAGCCAGGTCTGTCTAAGAATTACCTCACTAATACATCAATGTTAACCTTTTTTTTCAGGGTGGCAGTCAAGGCTTAACTGTGGTAATTCAGGGACAAGGTCAAACTACTGGTCAGTTACAATTAATCCCTCAGGGTGTGACTGTAATACCTGGCCCAGGACAACAGCTAATGCAAGCAGCTATGCCAAATGGTACAATTCAGAGGTTCCTTTTCACCCCGCTCCCAGCAGCTGCTACTACAGCCAGCACAACTACCACCACGGTTTCTACTTCGACCTCGGGTAAGCATTGCTCTGCTCAGCAGAAAAAAGCCTCAGTTTCAATTGTACGGGAGTTCTCATGCAGTTGGAGGTGGTCTGTTGTCACAGTAAATTTGTTGGAAGTGTTTGCAGAGCCTGTTGAATTTCTGCATAGAGATTTACAGTGGTTCTGAGAGGTTTGAATGAGTCAGGCTCGTGGATGCGCCGTTTGAAGTTAATGGAACGTTTTCCTCGTTGCCAGGTCCAGGGGAGCAGAAGCAGGCTCTGCAGGCCCAGCCAGCATCAGCACTGCCAGCAGTTCAGGGCCAGCAGCAGTGCCAGGCTCCGGCACAGATCCCACCAGCGCCCCAGCCCGAGGCTCCGGGCCAGCCTGAGGCTCCGACTGCGGCTCCCGGTGACTCTCCGGTCCCTCCCGAAGCACAGCCATCTAAATCTCCGGCCCAGGCTCCGGGGCTCTCTCCAGCGCCGGTCCCGATCCAGCCACAGCCCGCGGTCCTGTCCCAAGGCCAGTCCCAAGCCCAGGCTCAGCAACCAGCTCAGGTGCAGACTCCAACCCACCAACCGAGCCCGGTGCAGCCCCCTGCTCCCATCCAAATTCCAGCTCAGCCGCAGCAGGTCTCAACCCTTCCGAGTTTAAATCAGGTTCCTGTGCAATCCCCTGCTCGTCCTCAGCTGCAACTTCAGCAGCCTCCAACAAAGGTTATTGCAGTGCCTCAGCTTCAGCAGCAAGTGCAAGTTCTCTCCCAGCTGCAGTCCCAGGTGGTGGCTCAGATACAAGGCAGTTTGCCCCAGCAGATCAAGCTGCAGTTACCCATTCACATCCACCAAAGCAGCCCAGGGCAGGCTCACCAGATTCACAATGTGGTGACAGTGCAAGCAGCTAGTGTTCAGGAGCAGCTGCACAGAGTTCAGCAGCTCAGGGAGCAGCAACAGAAGAAAAAGCAGCAACAGATAGAAATTAAACGTGAGCACACCCTTCAGGCTTCTAATCAAAGTGACATTATCCAGAAACAGGTAAAGTTAACAGAAGGAAATTAAACCTTAATGAATTAAACAAAGCTCATTTTAAATGCCTGTTCTTGTTAACAATGTTAATACATTTGATAGGCAGTTAATTTGATTCTTTCAGAGTTAGTGCAGGATTGCTTTTGGCCATTTAATTAAATATTCTGAGTTAATTCAGCACATCGAGTCACTTGTACCATGTTTGCATTCCTCTGTCACCTTGATTCAACTTACCACTGGCTGCTGGGACAATCCATCTCTATTCTCAGTTCAGGAAAGACAGGTCATAGCCAGGAGAGCTGATGGTCAGAACACTTGGGCAGTACTTTCATTACCTGAGAACTGAGGTTCCAAAGAGGTATCTGGCATGTAAAGCTGTTGGATGGCTGCGGGGCTTAAAACCAAAAAATAGATATATTGGACTCTTACCGTTTCTAAAATAAAACAACCAGTCACTGGGGAAATACAGTCAATTTACATTTAGACCCTGGGTTTAAACTTGACATGAGCAAAATATCCTACTTTGGGGGTGGGATGTTAATTTTCAATTTCTTTTTCAATTTTCAAATAACTGTTTTAAACAAGCACTGCTCCCCCGATAAAATCAGCTTTATTTTGTCACTGAGTGAAATAAATAACACTCTTTAACTTAGGAAATGTCCTGGTTCTCCCAGTAATACTGTGAAATTCTGGCTAAAGCTTTCATCTTTTATTTTGGATTCTGTATCATCCTACAGGTGGTTATGAAGCAGAACGCTGTCATAGAACACCTGAAACAGAAGAAGGTGCTGACTCCAGCTGAGAGGGAAGAAAATCAGAGGTGAATGTGCATCTCTAGATGTGAAAGCTTTACACTTATGACATCTTTTAATGGTGGCATAATAAAACACTGGTTTGTGAAAACCTGCTTAGGGAAACATTGCTGGTTTGAAATTGCTTAGAGTAAGAATTATAATGATCTTAACTTTGGTTGAATCCTGTGAAATCTCAATTTCATTTTGATTATATGTTATTTAAGTAATGTTATATATCATGTGTTTGGAGCTGGCCACAGTTTTTAAACTCAAGGTAAACCCTACCCTTGAAGTGGCACAGAACGGAGAGTTAATGGTTCTGCTGAAAAAAAAGCCTGGTTTTTGTTTGTCCTTTATCGTGGCCACTTGTTTCCATTCTTGTCCTCTGCACATCCCACTCTACAGAAGCAGCTGAAGAGCTGGGAGACAGTTTGACAAACTGGGAGATTTTATGCTGGAAGCTGCTAAACAGAAATTTGAAGTGTGTGTCATTTGTCTTGGGACTCCTTTTCACTCCTGCGGTTGCTTCAATTAGATAATCACAAGTGTGTGTGTCATATACTAAGAAAAAGAAGAGTGTGTTTTATAAGATTTTGATCATCAAATCACAAGCTCAGTCGATTACAACACTATCACTGGGTGCTACTTATTTAGTGTGGACAATTGCCTAAGGACTGAAGTGTGTTGGATATTCTCATTTAGTGGTGTCAGACAGCCACATTGGTATTTCGACTGACAAAAGTCCAATTTAAAAAAAAAAAGGGGGGGAGAAAAGGGTTCTAACTAGCCTGGTTCATGGTGCAGCTGTCTTTCCATCTCACTGATTTGTTCTTCTCCAGAAATAAATAAAAGTTGCAGAACAAGTGAACAGGAAAATAGATTTAGAGTTGAGTGTACAGCAAGCAGATGAGAAATTAATCCTGAGCTGTCATTAGTGGAGACATTTGGAACTGTTTTATAGTGAATTTTATACAATGAAAACTATTTATCAGTCCTTGTGCCAGAACACAAAATCTTAGTAGTATTTGGTGGTCAGTGGAGCGAGGAAATGTCTGCTTTAGGAGTTACAGGGTTCCAGCTCACTTTCATCCTGAATCAGAATAATCATCCAGCTCTTTCAAGCAAGGCTGTGGAAACTGGGTTGAGTGAAAATGTCTTTAATCATATTAAAGCCAAAGCTTTGCTGGGAGTTGTGGAACAATTAGTACTCGGATCAGTTACGGCTCTCTTGAGGCTAACCAGGGTGTTGATCTCTCCCAGCAGTGTTGTGGTAAATAAGCAGGAGTGAGAGCACTGTGTGTTACCTTGTGCCTCTTAAGAAATACAATAATTTAGCTCGCAGTGACTGGAGACCTGATCCTGCTTTCTCAACTGGGAGTAAACAGGCAGCTCAGCACAATGTCCCTTTTCTTCATTCCTTCCCCAGGATGATTGTGTGCAACCAAGTGATGAAATACATTCTGGATAAGATAGACAAGGAAGAAAAACAGGCAGCTAAGAAGCGGAAGCGAGAGGAGAGCGTGGAGCAGAAGCGCAGCAAACAGAACGCCACCAAGCTCTCAGCTCTGCTCTTCAAGCACAAAGAGCAGCTGAAGGCTGAAATACTGAAAAAAAGAGCACTTCTGGACAAAGATCTGCAGATTGAAGTGCAGGTAAGGGCAGGGCCTCAAAGACTAATTTGGTTTTTAAGCTGGGGAGAACATTGGTATGTTAATCTTTGTTTGCTCAGTGAGATTTTAAGGACACTTGCAGGAAGAAGCTCTGCTTGTGGGTCATCTGCTGAGTTACTGTATGTCCTTTGGATGCCTCTTGGTTTTCTTGTGGGCTGAAGTAACCTTGTTTTTACAGCCAGGGGGCCAGAATAGCCCAAGAATATCATCCCTTAATGTTGTGTGAATTCAGTTTAAGAACATGAAAAAAATGCATATTTAAATGGACTCGATTGTTTTCTTTTCATTAAGTGTGGGGATTTTTGCCTAGACTGTAATGCTGTCTTGAAATAATCATATGAAGTGCCTCCCTCTCTATTTATCCATTTAATACACTTCAGGAGGAGCTAAAGAGAGACTTGACTAAAATTAAGAAAGAAAAGGAAAAAGCCCAGGCAGCAGCTGCTGCAGCAGCAGCCGCAGCCGCCGCAGCCGCAGCCGCTGCCCCGCCACCAGCACCACCAGTGCCACCAGTGCCACCACCACAGCAGGCAGCCAGCGTCACCTCCTGCTCCTCCACCACTGTCCCAGTGCCGGTGTCCTCCCAGAAGAGGAAACGAGAGGAGGAGAAGGATTCCTCGGCTTCCAAGTCAAAGAAAAAGAAAATGATTTCTACTACCTCAAAGGAAACGAAGAAGGACACAAAGCTTTACTGCATCTGTAAAACGCCTTACGACGAGTCCAAGTGAGTAGCGATGCCACAGCCCCCTCCTGCATGCTCTTAGTGTAGGCTTAGTGTCAGTGTTAGTGCCAGGCAGTGCTAGAACTGGAGATACTGGCAGGCTGTTGCAGCGATCACTGAAGTATAGAGAATAAAGTCTCTGTTTTCCACTAGCAGTTACAAATATTAACATATCTGATTTATGCTGTTACTGTCCGTGGTTTATATCTCCTCGTTTGCATGTCTCCATCGTGTGACCTTCCTGTCTCACATGCACATACTCTTTTCTTTTCTCCCCTCCGCTCTGTTACTCTTTCTTTTGCTGTTTTGCCTCTGCCTCAGAAGCAAGTGACAACTTGGTTTGGGCAATTTCTTGTGGATAAAGTAGCTTTGGTACCGTCTTCCAGTAAATGACTTTTTTGTTGTGAGTCAGTAGCCAGTGAAGGGGGCTCTGAGCCACTGGACTGCAGTTCAGTTTGGACAATGTTTCGGGTAGAAATGGTTTCCATGTGTTAGAATTTGCATCCCGGGGTTGATAACAATAAAATTAACATTTAAGCGTTTGACAAAGTGAAAACTGCAGTTCTCTGTAGTTTGGTTCTGATTGTGAATGAGGACAAATGTTTATGCCGCGTACGGAGTTTGTGAAGAAATGTTGTAAGTGGTGGAGTGGGAGATCCAGTGGATTCCGGGGAATAGTGTTACAAATTCCTGCTTAACAGCAGCAGTTAGTAATAGTTGGACATCTGAGGGCTGTGTAGAGATGTATGTAAAATAAATCTGACTTCAGACCCATTCCAAGTGAGTATTTATCTGCTCAACAAGTGAGCAGATTCACACCCAGAACTATGAATTGGTGCCATTTGGTGGTGGATCAAATGCTGGTAACAGAGAGAAACCATAGAGCTGGAGTGGTGCTTTCACTCCAGAAGTGGTTCTTCCTTCCAAGTTCAGGGCCAGGACTAGGGGATCTCTTGGGGTTCCTTCTAGCCTTTCTGGGTTTGAATTATTTTTTTAGATGAAGTTGAGGTTTTTGGGGTTATTTTCATCTTGGTTGTTAAGTGGCTCTGCCCATTCCACCAGTACTTCAGCATGGGGAATGGGGCTGCTCCTTGTGCTGCCAGTCCTGCAGGAAGGGCAGAGGGATGTCCTGGCTGTGAATTCACGTTGACTTCCAAGGAATATCACTTAGGGAATGTTGTCGGTGTCAGGCTTTGTCATCCAGTGCGTTTAGGGGACCCTGTTGTTTGGTGTGATCCTGAACAGAGATGTGTTACTGCCTCCAGTCAGTGAGGGATACAACTGGCACAAAGTGAGAGGAACAAATTCTGTGAGCAAAGGGATTTGATTGTCAGAGTAACTCTGTGGTGAATAGACTGAATTTTGATAGCCTAAAATCATGTGCTTCAGAGCACTGAATAAAAACGAAAGGTTAATAACTCAGTATATCCTCAGCAGTACGATTCAGCTCTGCTGCTCTGCTTTTTGTGACTTTTAAATTTGATGTTCTTACAAATGGTGGCTGTACTGTTGAACTCCTTAATCCTTTCCCTACTTTAAAAGGAATTAGTCAATTTTTAAAACAATTTTCTGGGAAACATTTTTTTTTCTTTTCATATATACATAGGCATCAGATCTTCCTCTTTGTGCTGGTGTCTCTTTTCTACTTCAGAAAAGATACATGTGCCACTTGAAAAGCAAATTTGTGGTATTTCATTAATATCCTGCGCATTTTTTTGGGTGTAGTAAATTCTGCTGTTTATTTTACTGCAAGTTTCTTACTTGTGATACTCCAGGACTACAGGGGTTTGCTGATACTGGTCTTGAGGATGGTCAGTAAGGATATCTTTCTAAGATTCCTGTTTTGTCAAAGCATGATGTGGCATCTGTTCCACATTCCAGTGCAAGGTTTGGCATCCACACCTGGATGTAAAAGTGCTTCCACATCACCAGGAGCAGCCACAGCCCCTCCCGGGAAGGGAACACGGGCTGAGTTGTTGAGAGTTGTCAGAACCTCTGTCTGTCCGTTCTTTATGGAAGTTGGGTTGTGTGATGCTGATTTTAGGATTTTGCTGACTGCAAAATGTAAGAGCAAAGGCAGGATCTGGGTGTCCAGGGTGTGTGCAGAGCCCAGGGAATTCGAGATTGTTTTGTGGGACATGGGGCAGGCACTGCCCTGGTGCTGGTGTGGTGTCCCAGGGGTGTTGCAGACTGGCAGGATGGCTGGAATTCCTACAGCAGCACGTGACAGGGGGTTGTGTTCTCCAAAATCCAGGAAGATGGAGGTTCCCAGTCCGCTTGCTTTTGCTTAGGCAGAGAGAATGGATGTGCACCGTCCCCATCTGGTTGTCACCAGTCACAGGTGTGTCCTGAGATGTCCATACACGAGTTACAAACATCCTTGCATAATATTTTACAGTTTTGTCACATCATTCTGTGCAAGGTCCCATCCCCATGGTTCTGTCCCTGGTTGCCTTCACTTTGTGTCATGCCATCCCTGGTTCTGTCACACGGCTGTGTCTGGGAGGAGACGCGATTCGCTCCAGAACGCTCCACATTCCACTTTGTCGCAGGTTTAAGTAGTTTATTATCAGTTTTTCAGCGCACAAACCCCCCCCCCAAAAAAAAAAATTACCCCACCAAGATTTAAACTTGACAACCATGCCCTGACCCCATTTTCTTTCGTATCATGGCCTACCAGTAGTACCTACACACGGCTGGTTGCATGTTCTTGTAGTGTCCTCGTAACTCCTAGTTGGTGTTTGCGCTTCGCTTTTGTTTTTTAAATTAACTGAGACCTACATTTTCAAACCTTAAGGAAACGTTCCAGTGGCTTTTGAGCTGCAATTTTGAAAATGTAAACCTTTTCCTTTGGCCTTGTCTTTTTGTGCCTTTGATAGTTTTTCCACGCGCACACTGAAGACGGGAGGTTTTTTCGCCCTCTCTGGTTACATATTAATATGTACCTATTCACACATGTGCATTTTAATTTAAAATTCACCCAAGTGACCTTACTGCCAGTCTAGCTGCAGCGTGAGATAGTTTGGAAGGGCAGGGAGCAGGGAAACCGAGACAGAAAGCAGGCCAGCAGCAAGAGAGAAATGCAGGGAAAAAGTGCCATGCCATTTGAAATGACAATTACATTGTCATTTTCATTGTGAACACTTTTAGGTTCTATATTGGCTGTGATCTTTGTACTAACTGGTATCATGGAGAATGTGTTGGAATCACAGAAAAGGAGGCTAAGAAAATGGATGTGTACATCTGTAATGAGTGTAAACGGGCACAAGAGGGCAGCAGTGAGGAGTTGTACTGTATCTGCAGAACACCTTATGATGAGTCGCAGTGAGTTCGGATCAGAACCTCTTATTCCATGTTTAGGTAGCAAACTGCTCTGACTGTGCTTTCCTGTTCCTTGCCAAGCATTAAAAAAAAAAAAAACAAAAAAACAAACCCCAAACAGTTATTCTGCATATATTGTATTCATTCGTAATACAAAATTGCTTCCTGGTAATTGTCTTCCCCTTCCCTCCCCCCCCCCCCCCCGCCCCTTCCCCGGTCCTCCAAATGTTTCTGTTCTGTAAATGTTTAGGAAAAGCGGAGTTTTCAGGGTGGTCAAAATGTGTTGTAGTTTTTATGCCAAAACAGCATGAATTTAAATTGGGATTTATTTTACCTGTTTTGTTTTGTTTTGTTTTAACAAGGGATGGTTGGATTAAAAGACAAATGCTGTATTGAGTGGATTTTTTTTTGTGCTTTGATCTGGCTAGAAAACATAATTTTAGTATGGGGGTGTATGGTTGGTATATAAAATATATATGTATTTACTGTAAGGCTTTGTGTCATAGAATATCCCTCCTGTATTCAATTACAAGACTGAAGCTCCCATATGAAAAATGCTTGTATGGAGTGAACCAAGCCCTAGTTTTAGTCCAGTTTGTGCAAAATGCATCTTGAATTGTTTTGGATACTGGCTGGGTGAGACTTCTGGCTTTCCACTGTTCCCTTTCATCTCTAAAGCAGAAGAATGATTTCTGCAATCTCAATTGCTTGAAAGTGCCTATTACAAAATTGAGGAGCTTGTTTTGCAATGGTCTGTAATGTAGCCTGTTTGTAAACACAAAAGCAGCTGGAATAGTGTGGTTAGAATTTGTCTCTCCGAAGTATCACATTGTACTGCACCATGCCGAGTATCTGCTGGGGGATTGCAGGTTTCTGTGTTAAATGTGAGGTGGACGTTAAGGAGGTGAAGGCACTGACACTTGGTTTGGCTCTTGCAGGTTCTACATTGGCTGTGACCGGTGTCAGAACTGGTATCACGGGCGCTGCGTTGGCATTTTGCAGAGCGAGGCCGATCTCATCGACGAGTACGTGTGTCCACAGTGCCAGTCCACAGAGGATGCCATGACCGTGCTCAGCCCCCTCACTGACAAGGACTATGAAGGGTTAAGGAGGGTCCTGCGCTCCTTGCAGGTGAGGAGAAGGATGGCAGCACCTCCGAGTGCTGCACCCCCTCGAGAGCCTTGGAGGAGGGTTTGATTCCTCTGTGCTAACTCGTGGTGAAGAGGGAGTGGCAAAGCTTTGCTTTTTGGTGAGAAATGCCACTGTGTCAGCTGCAAACTTGCCTGACATTACTGTGCCAGAGGATATTTACAGTAATTACTATGTCAGTGCTTCGGAGTCGGTGACACTAAGCAATGTCCTCACTGAAAGGCTTTTAAAGGAAGCAGGTTCCGAATCCCCAGGGGCGGAGTGGGAGCCCACACACGGGGTGTGCAAGGAGCAGTGTTCTCCTCTGTACAGGGTGCATTGCTCTGTTCTCACACCACTCTCCTCTGGTTCCTCTTCGACATTTCTGTACTCTAATTCAGAGTTACCAGATTTCAGCAGTGTTCTCACAGGGGGTCTTTATCAGCATGTAAATGATGGCATCCTGATAACAAGAATAACATCACTGTCTGATCCAGTGTGCTTCTGGTTTGTCTGTCACTCCCAAATAGGCTTTTTCTGCTGAACTGTAAAGAATTTTTAAGAGTTCTTAAAATTCTTAAAATTATGGTAACAGAAATCCTGTAAGTAATATTTTTGTTGTCCTATATTTTGCATACATTTTATGGAAACAAATTAGTTTTTGAGTACTTGGAAGCCCTCTCAGTAAATTCATTCCATACTTTTCCATGCAGCCTGTTCAGCACAATATCCTGTTATGTCTGAATTTCACTTTGTTTCCTGTTTTGAAGCCCAACTACTCGGTCATTGACATTTAAAATAGTCACTTTTTCATATAATGCTGCACTTCTTCCTTAAATTCAACCCTAGACCCCAACAGATAATAGGATGATGAAAATATTTAGCTGTTAATAGTGCTAATTTAATTTTATGTTTAATTCTCTCCTGTTTCCCCACCAGGCTCACAAGATGGCATGGCCCTTCCTAGAACCAGTCGATCCCAACGATGCACCAGATTATTATGGTGTCATCAAAGAACCAATGGGTAAGTGCTGGTGAGAGGAGCCTGAGTGAGGGGATTCAGGCTTTTGAATATCAAATTAATTCCCTGCTGACCAGTTGTGGCCACGTGTTGTGAAATGCCCAGTTTTTGCAGTGAGGCAGGTGAAACAGTGTGATTTCTCACTGATACATTTAGAGGTTCTTGGGGGTTAATTTATCTACTTCTGGCTGACTCCTTCACCCTGAATGCTGTGAGTCCAACAGATGAAATGTGGAAGTCAGTGCAGCAATAGAATAGAATTCTTGGTTTTAAGTTGCTGTATTTAAAGAGGACAACTTTGTTGTTTTCAGTTTGCTGGTTTTTTCTGTCTTTGTGCATCAGCTCCCACAAAGTTTGGGCTATTACTCCAGAGACTGAGGAGAAGGTGGTGCTAACGCAGGGAAGTGTGACATGCAGCTTTAGGTGGAGTTTAAAATCATCTTCATCTGACTTGACAGAGCACTAAATTTTGTATTCCATGTAACTTGTCTGTAGGAACAAAATGGATTCAGATGTTGTGCTTGTGGGGAAAGGGGAGAGGGAGATGCTGCAGCATTACAAGTGCTTTACTCTGATCTCCTTAGAGCTTAGCAGGTAGTTGGGAATAAGCTGGATAAGCACTTGAATAATATTTTTGTTTAGAAATTGTGTCCTTTTCTACTCCAGAGTTATGCAAATGCTTAACACGTTTCACAGCTGATGGGTTAAAGTTTATAAGGAAAGCTCAAATAACAGTATCAGTAAGTATATGATGATTGAATGGAGTAAAAAGTGCATTTAGCCCTTTCTGACTTAACTAGGAGGAAAAGACACTTTTAAATATAAAAGTAAATCTCAGTAAAATGCACCAGATAATCCAGGCCCATCTGCAGTTATTTTCACACTTTCTGGCATTACTGGTATTTAAAAATAAGCACTTCAAAGGCTTTTTCCAGGGGTAGGTAAGTTGTTTTTCTGTCTAAAAGTGCCACTAGACATTTAGACAGTTATATTTATGGCAGTTCTCATTCCTCTCCCTCTTTTAATGGATATTGGCATTAAAACAGGACAATTACTGCTCACTTCACCATTCCTGCCTCTTTAAAGTGCCTGGTCAGGAAGGATGAGAGCTCTGGCATTTTGCACGGTCCTGCACTTGACATCTTTCCTCTGTGCCATGTGTAATGTGCACATGCCCATGAGAATTGATAGTTCATTCAAAGCAAGTCAGGGATTCAAAAAATAATCAGAAGGTACAGTACCAGAAACTGAGTCCAGATTGTCTGACCTTTTTCTCCCCCCCTTAATTTCTTCAGAAAAAGCAGGGAGCTTCCTGCAAGAGACCCAAGTTTTCCAAGGTCGTTCTGATACTTTCATTTGGTTTAATTCAGCTGCACACAACAGGTTCATGCACCGGTGTTTAATGTGAGAGACCCCCTGGTGCCACCAGCATCCCTGGAGCACCTGGATAAGGCTCTGTTTGCCACAGTCCTGGCAGCGTAGATTTCTGTTTAGGATGAAAATGTCTCATTTAAGCCATCTTTGGTTTCTTTCAAGACCTGGCCACCATGGAAGAACGGATCCTGAAACGCTACTACAAAAAGGTCACGGAGTTTGTGGCAGACATGACCAAAATTTTTGATAACTGCCGTTACTACAATCCCAGTGACTCCCCTTTTTACCAGTGTGCAGAAGTTCTCGAGTCTTTCTTTGTACAGAAACTAAAAGGATTTAAGGCAAGCAGGTGAGTTTTGGGTGTTCTCCCCTAAAATCTCCTTTCTAAGCTCTCGTTCATGCAGGGATTTGCTGCCCCGGGCACTGTCCTGGACAACTTGCTTTGAAAGGGGAATCAATCTGTTCTATAATAGCCAGCTGTCTTTTTTTTTTTTTTTTTTTTTTTTTTGTCAAAATCAAGGTTTAAATATGCTCTTGTGGAGGTTACTTTGGAATGTTTGTCCAAAAGGAGTTGTCCCATAGAAATTTGGGCAGTATCAGAAATGTGCAAAATTTGAATGACACTTTAACTCAGTCCTGCAGAAAACTTAATGATTTCTGATCAGGACAAACGCCTTGTCTGGATTCTAATGACGTTCTACTCTGCAGCAAATACTTCTCATGCTAGTAGAAGACAATCCTGCTGTAAAGCTTGTGATCCAATAGAAGAAATTAAAATACTTCAGTTTTACTCCTTCTCTCATCTCTTTACAACTCGCCACCTTTGAAACTGAATAAATATGGTTTAAAGCAGTAGATGGAAAAATGAATATAATTCAAAATTTACCTTTTAAAATCAAACTTACCTTTCTTGTTTTTCTGTAGAAGGGCCAATGTAGAGTGTTTCCCTTATGCAGACATTCCTAAAAAACACCAGTGCAGCTCTACCACAGGTTTTTGTTGCTTGCCTGTCCTACCCAATAGCACATCCCTGGGAGTTACATCCCTTGGAAAGCTTCCCTTTCTCTCCACTGCTGTGCAAGCTGATTTTCACATGGAATGAGGTTACGATTGATAAGAAGGGAGAAGTCAAATGAATTAAACCAGTATTTTTCTTTCCAGTTTAATACTGCATTAGTGATTTTTGTCAGGTAGTTTTCAGCCCATGTTTCTGTCGCTGTCATAGCTGGTACCCAGCACTTGCACACTGATTTCATTGCTGCATCTTATTTGTTATTGTTTTTTTCATTTATACCATCCATGTTCTTTCTTTTCTTGCAGATTGTGATATCTTTAGTCTGAACTTTTTAACTGGAATCAGAACTGGATGTTGGGGTCACTTTCTTTTATTGTACAATTCAATGACATTAAACTGCCCTAAAAAATCCAGCTCACTTGTCCAAACAGTAACTGTTGTTTTTGTTGCCAGCAGTCACACTGGTGAAAGTAACTGTATTAACACAAATTGTCCCGTTCCTCAAATACTGTATGGAGAAAAATGAAAAATTCATCTTGGAAACCTTGTATTTTATTGTTTTATTATTATAAGTCACTAATAAAACTGTGAATGTCAAAGAGGAGTTTTGCTGAACTCTGCTTAGCAAAAATGTGATTTTTTAACATGCCTGTTCAGTTTTTTCTATTAAGTTAATCCAAAGACTTCTCGAATAAATTTAAGCAGAGTAGATCTTATTATGAATATTCACAACTAAAAATGTCTTTTTGCTTTCCTTCTGATGGACTACTATGATGTAAATATGTGAGTAAAACTGATTGCAGGCGATTTGGAATATTCCAGAGACACCCTGCATTTTCCAAGTACTGAAATATTTGTATTCTGTGGGAGAAAACATGCTTAAAATTCAGAGAGAATTCTTTTAAGTGTTCTTTTTTTTTTTTTTCCTTCTGAAGGGGAAAAAACTAAATGGAAGCAATGTGGTGGTAATTCCTTTATTGTGATTTACCCTTGGCAACACTTTGTGTTCTCCAAACTGAAGGGTGCTTAATTCTTCACTTTCTTCTGTATTCTGCAGGTCCCATAACAACAAACTGCAGTCTACAGCTTCTTAGAGTTCAGCGTGTTACCAAACACACGAGCAAGGATCTGGTTGTCTGACAATTTTTAATTAAAGGAGCCAGATGTTTTTAGTCAGGTTGTCCTGACAAGACTTGATGTAAACTGCGTTTTTATTGGTCACAACAGTCAAATTATATTCTTGGCTTATTTTGTCCAACGGACAAATAAATTAAAAAAAAAAAAAAAAAAAACAAAAAAAAACCAACAGAAATCAGCAGCACCACTTTCTTGTCAAGATCAAATTGTTGTACTATTGTGGCAGAAGCAGGAAAACTTTGTTTTGGTGAAGGAGAGAGAAAGAGAGCAAGAAAAAAAGATACAGTAAATGGGGTCACGTTTAACTCCATGGAAATGCCACGTCTGTTCTTCAGTGAAGAAGCTGGTTTAAAGTCCACACAGAAAACTTTGACTGTATTTATTTATTGTTGCAAAAAAGACGCTTTTTTATTGCTGCCCTCATTTGTCAGCTAATTATTTTTTCTTATAAAATCCAGCCCCGGTTCCATGTAATCCATTCTGTATCTTAACATGATTCCTGTAGGTAAAAGTACAAGAAGACCTCTAGATGTCTTTTCTTTCTATGAAAGGAGCTGCTATGTACACATGTGCACACACACAGGACTGGGAATCAACAAGGAGTTTATCATTCATGGTAGATAAAAACAAGCTTGCATAGAAGTTGGGCTGAGTGGTCATGGACTACAGACTCTGTTGCCTTGAATATAACAGTACAATTTGTCATTTACTCTGCACCAGACTGAACTGAGTAAAATCTATTTGAAGGTATCTTGTTTGTAAACATTTGTCAGATTCTAATTTTTTTTTTCTTTTGTATTAAAATTCAAAATATGGATGTATATGAAACAAAATAAATGGAGATCATTGTTCTCCCCACAGACGGAGGTGTGTTTGAGTGCGCGCTGACACGTGGGCTCTGTGCAGGAGTGCAGGTATTGCAAGGAATTAGGGGTGGGAATGGCCAGGGAGGTCGGATCCCAGCGCTCCCAAGGTTGTGGGTACCACCTTTCACTCCCAAGCACCTGTTATCCCGTTCTAACGTGGCTACGGTGGTGCCAGAATGACTGTAACAGGTGCAACAGGGTAAGGAAGTATCTGGTGGAGCGTCCCTGCCCACTGCTGCGTTCAGGGGTACTTGCCAAGTGCTCTGGGAATGTGGAGTGCCACGTGTAACTGGATCCCTGGGAGGCGTCCCGGGCTGCCTCCGTGTTTCCTGTGGGATAAACTGCAGTCCAAGAAGAATGCAAATTGCAGATGAGGAGGTTTTCTTTCCCATCTCCCCCCACCCCGGCAAGTGACTTGCTCGTGGTACCTGTCTGTAGTTGCCAGCCCTGGTTTCTCTGCAGCTCCTCACCCACCTGACCACCTTTTGCACTAATTCCCAGTCAACTGGTGTCCCACAGTGGTCTGGGATTTACCTGACTCATGGATAAGCTCCTTTTGGGTTTCACCTCACACCTTGCTATGCAAGAGCCTCGTCTGTTATTTTTCTTACAAAGGTGTTGCTACTGACCACCCTTTCTTACACTTCAGCTCAGGTGTTCAGGTTCTTCTGGGGGGATTTTATCTACTAAAGACCCACGTGTTTTTTGTACATACAAATGTTGTCAATTTAACCTATATGTGAAAATTACTGATTGTTCAGTGTGGAAACAATAATCCATTTATGCTTCTGAAAGTCAAAGAAGAGTAGTTGCATTTAGGTTATGTTGTCCTTTGAAGTTTTTTTAAAAATAATGCTGCATATTGTAAGCATTGTGTTTTAATGCAACAAGGAATAAACCTCCCCTTTCACAGCACTGGGAATATCCTGCATCTCATCCAAACTCCTCAGTATTTCTGGACTATTTATTCATTTCTAAATCCCTATGACATGGTTTAAACCTTTCCTACCTGTAGGCAATAGATTGCTGTTTTTAACAAATTGTGGCAAACTGAACAGTACCTTTTTGTACCTTATAGGACACATCATCCTAGACAAATAAAGTAATATGTTTGACATGGATTTGGTGGCGTTTCTAATGAAACATTTGATGATGTTAAGGGATATAGATCTTGGCATTGCCGATTAATTGTCCAACCCAAACCATTCGAATCAGAATGTGATCCTGTTTTAGTGTGTCCAATTGCCATGGAGTAGGTCAAGGTACTTCTCTCAATTTATTCGTGGTGATCTTTTCCAGTTAAATGGTGTTATTGAAAATAAATCAGTTGTGATTAATCCCCACCTGCCTTAAAGCATGAAGTCCATAAGGTTTGTGATCTCTGCTCAGTCTTCCTCCGCTTTGTATTTTATAAATTATTGCAACAGTTGTTTTGAAATGGCCTGTGTTGTAACACTGTGATAATGTGAGCTGTACCAGCCTGATTTTCCTTTCTGTCTCCTCAAATTTGAAGCAATTCCCCTCGGTCCTGGTTTAGTTCATGCAGAAGTTTAATGGAGGTTTAAAGTAGAGTGAAAAGCTGAGCTCAGCCAAAAGCCTCGAGTAAACCCCGGAGAGAAAAGACGACAACAGTATTCCTGTCCACCTGGATTTCTGTGTGTTGGCTGCAGAACTTTCCTGTTGATCCTACTGGGGAGAAAACTATCAACTGTAAGGTACCAAAATTACTGCGGCAGCTGCTGGGCTGGAGTTCCGTCTTCTCACTGTGGTTATTGCTGTGAGGGTTTTGGAACAGCGAGGGAAAGACTCTTGATCTAAGAAATCTTTTTTATTGAGTGTGTGCCTTTAGTATGTGATGAGCCTGGTAACAACAGTCCTGCTCCAGCTCTGTCTCAGCTGGGCTGGGACATGCAGTGGCTTCTTGCTCAGCTGGTGTTGGGGACATTTTAAGGAAGGACCTTCCAAAGGAAGAAGGGAAAGGTAAGAGGATGAAAAAAGAGAACCCAGGATAGATTGTCCTTCGGGCTCCCAGAGCAACAGCTCTATCCAAGAGTGTTTTGTGCCAGTTATTGGCATTGAACTGGTGCCCTGTGCTTATCCCTTCCCCCGGACAGTCACAGTGAGATACATGCTGGGTTTGTACCCACACTTCCCTGGGTTAGGTTACAATAGTGGGAACAGGGCTTGGATGCTGCTCTGGGCAGGGATGCCTGGAGAAGTTGCTGGTTAGTCCCTGGACTTGGCTGGAAATAGAAACAGAGAAACTCGAGATGCTCATGTAACCCTTCCTCCTCCTTCCTCCTGTCCCTCCCAGTCGCTCCAGTGCTTGGATTCACTGCCAGAACGCTCCTGCTGCCAAATCAAAGCCCCCTCAGAGTCTCTCGGGAAAATTCCATCTCTCCCTGCTGTGCTCCATGCAAAGCCTTTCACAGAGCAGAAGTGGGACAATGTATTTTTTAGGCAGACCCACACTATGAGTAAATTTCTCAGCCTGTGAGTCCCAACATTCGATGTTTGCTCTTGGTACTTGGCTCTGTATCAAGACATGCTCAATGCAGTGACCTGTCACCCATCCCCTGCTCTGTGGCTCTTCAGTGACACTAATGAAGCTGCAGAGGTGTGTGACAGGTAGAATGTGCCAGAACTACCTTTGTTTCAAGACAGAAAATGCTTAGAGAAACCACTACTTCCTGGTGCAGGTCATGTCATACCACTGTATATGTATTTTTTTTAAGCTCTGCTGCTTTTTTCCTTTTCTTAACATAAATATGTGTTGTCAAATCCCCAACTTATCAAACAAGGAGATGCCTTTGTTTGATATCATAACATCAGCTTTTTGGGTGTTCCAGAACCCAGGAGACAGTGAAACCAGAACCTCATCAACCTTTTATTAGTTTCTTTTACAGACTTAAGATCTGCAAACACTGACTGGGAACAGCAAACATCTGATTCCCTCTGCAGCCCTTTCACAGGTTCTTCCATCCCACCACGTTAAAGGTACTAAAAGATTGCATCTTTGATTTTAAAAGTGACTTTACTGATGTGCAAGTCCGAGCTGGGTGGTATTTTTGAAGGGGAATGGCATCCAGGAGGAACTGCCCGTGTACCCAGGCACACGCACTGTGCGGGCCGTGCTCATTCTGCATTCCTGGGAATGAACCTGTGCCGTTACTCGTGAGCCAGACTGGGCACTTGTGTGGTGCAGTTCTCGATGTGCTTTCAGTCAGTGTGTCCATCTACTCAAACAGTTACGCTCCATTCTGTGTGCTTCGTGTGACCATCAGCTCTGTTTGAACGATGATGTGATTTTTAGAAGTAGCACAAAAGGCACGTTTGAGGAGACCGAAAACAGTACAAGTGATACTTAGTGGTGTTGGTTTCTCTTGAATCAAATGCGTGTAAGACTTGAGGCAGAGCTGTGTGACATCCTGTGTAGACAAAGCTGCGTACAGACCTAACGTGTTCAAGGGGAGAGGTCCCAAAGTGCAGTTGCTGAGTGCCGAGGATGAAGCCTCCAGAACTGTGCGTTTACTACAGATTATTAGGGGTGCACTGCAGCAGGGGAGGCTACGCTAACCTGTGGCTCTGAGAAAGCTGGAGCAAATCCATGACCAGTTAACACTCCCTGGCCTGACTTCTGTGCCTGGTCAAGGTGCTCCGTGTTTGCTGAAGCACAAGCAGTGTCCCATCGCAGCCGGTGCCCGGCGTGAGCTGCCCTGGGGGTGGATCCCGCTGCTCCCCCGTCCTGGATGGCCCTTACGGGCACTTGGAACGCGCCGCCTGCACCCTGTGATCCCTTTTCCTGTTGAACCTCCTCACGTAGCCGCTGCTGCTCCCGATCCAGCCGTCGCCCGGCCGGAGCCGCCCGCGCAGCGCTGGCAGCAGCTCCGCCGGCAGCTCCCGGCGCTTGTGGAAGATCCGTCCCATCACGATGTACCTGCTCCCTGCAAAGCAAGCGAGGCTGCTGGGCCACGGGGGGCGTGGGACCGCTCCCTGCACTCCCAGGGCACCGGGGCTGGGAACAGGTGGGAAGTTGTGCCCTTTGGAAACATCCTGAACGTGCAACGGCACCCGGAGCTTCCCGGGGACCTGTGGGTGGTGCTTGCGTGGGAATGGTGATTTACTGCTGGGGCAAATACTGGTATTGGATAAACTTGCATTTAGGGGGAAAACTGGACTACTGGCAAAGACAGCAGCTTAAGCTCCTGCTTAAATTTCTTTGGCAATCCTGAAAACTTGCAATCATTTTGGAACTGGTTAAAGTGAAGAAAGGACTGTGCTGATACCTGACTTCTTCCCAGTTCTCTTCTGGAAGCTTCAAGAAACTGGGATGGAAAAAGCCCTTCACCTTGAGTAAATGCCTTTTTTCCAGATTTCCCCAATAACCCAGGGTAAGCCTATTAAACCGGGGCAGACTAAGACTGCACTGCATGCAGAGGAATAGCAGAATGGATTTAGCTGGAGTTATTTACCAAGTTTCAAGTCTGGACAGGGTTTACTGCAGTTCAGAGTATCCACAAGTAGGATGTGAACTCGGAAGAAGGCGGCATCGGGAACGACGTACAGGCGGCTCATCTTGTACAATCCATCACTGTTCACCAGGAGGGTAATCCAGTGGACTCCATTCCCCAGGCGCTCCGTGTTGTAAACAATTCCATTCACTGCTGTTTTAAGGGAGAGAGGGGGGAAAAAGCAAGGATCAGACTGTATATAGTGGTGACAACTCAGGGTATGTGTGAAGGCTCTTATTTAAAATGCCTAAAGGAAGTGTCAGCAGAAATCCTTGGATTCAGTGGGCAGCGGGAGCTGCTTCAAGTCACCTTTGGTGAGGTCATTGCCTGAGTTTCTGCTGCCTTACTAACCTTGTGCTTGTGCTTTACAGGTCTGAGATACTTCTTAGTGAAGTTTATAGAACGTTCCAAAAGACAGGGGTGGGTTTAGTACCACTTTCTATCCCAATATGTAAAAAGTGGACGCATTTATCCAACAAAGTCAAATGTAAAACTTCCCACTGAAGTACAAGGGTGAGCTGGATATGAAACACTTGGGCTTTTGAAAGAAAAGGCACCAAGTGGGCTGTGTTGTGTGTTCAATCACTTCACGATGTGCTCCCAGTTCCTGGTTCTGACTCCTTGCATGGGAAAACAGCACCGTGTGGGGTGGGGAAGGCAAAGGGGGCTGTTCCAGCTGGTGTTACACCTGCCTTGGGGGGAGAACTGATTCAGCACTGGAAATGTAAAGAAATGGAAAGCTCTCTGATCACTGCAGTGGAACCTTGGCCCAGCTGTTGCTCAGACTTTTTCCTACCTGTCTTTTCAGTTTGGGAGAAGAGCGAGGCTGCCCTTGGGTAAGGGCTGAAGCACTCGCTGCAAAGCCCCCGTTGGACAGGAATGCGTGAGAGTGGTAAAAACCAAAACAGGCAGCATTTGTAGAAAGCACTTCCTGACTTCTCCATTTAGAGAAAACAGATGTCTCCTAACGTGTTTATGTTCTACAAATGGAAACATCTGTTACCACTGGGGTTGTATTTTTCTTATCTCTTAAAATACTGTGAGAAAAAGTTGGTATCTGTTTCACAACTTCGTAAGCACAAGGCAGGATTTCAGTCAGAAAATGTTTGTCCCTAAGCAGTCCCTGCAGAAATGCCAGGCTGTTTGCTGCCATCTTTAGTCCTTGTGTCCACACTGATGTAACTAAAGACACTGAATCCTAAGGAACTTTAGGAAGAATCCTCTCCAGAGAGAGGATCACAGTTTTATTTCTGTTTGGTTCACCGTTTTATTTTTCATTTCAAGCTTCAGCCCCCAAAATCAAACCCGCTCTAAGCAGTAGGAGGTAAGTAACCCAGCTACAGTGTTTAATCTGAGAGTACCTAAAACAATTGGTCTTTTCAGTTCCATTGACCAGTCCCAAGGACACTTTTCCTTCCAGGAGTGGAAAGAAGAGGAAACAGAAAAAAAAGATCAATACTAGCCCAAGGTAGGGAAAGGGAAACGTGAGTACCTTTACAAAGAGGTGTGAGGGGCGCCTCTTAGTGTACTTGGCAATTATTTAATGTACTTCTGGTATCTTTTAACAGTGTTTTGGGAGCGCAGCAGGTGAACAGCAGGGCTGTGCTCTGTGTGGGTCAGGGAGGACACAACCTACCAAATTCACTGGCACAAAAGGCCTCCACTTCATCCCACTCTCCCCTGCACTGGGTCAGGCACTCCTCCTTGTCACCACCTGGAACAGGAACACACACCGAGGGACAGAAACGGGCCTTTTGGGGTACTTCATCCCAGTTATGCCGCCCAGCCTTTGGAATTCCTGGGTGCCCCTTCCCAGAGCAGCCCGTCCTTACCTTCCCCCAGCACTCCCAGGTGGGTGGCCGGGCCGGGGGACCAGCGGTTGGTGACCCAGGAGGGTTTGGGGACCCTCGTGAAGGGATCGGGGTGTTCGGGGGGCACCGCCTGGCCCGGGCGGTTGAAGTGCAGCGTGTCGGGATCACCCGGCTCCGGTGAGGCTGGGAAAGGCTGAGCTGCCCTCGTGGACGTGCCGTGTCGCTGGGAGGCCGTGCCGTGGCGGGAGCGGGCGGACACGCTGTTGGCAGCGCCGGCGCGGCGCCGGTCCGTGTGCTTCCTGTTGGCCTGGCTGGAGTCGGGGGAGCTGCCGGAATGCCCCTCAGACGGGCTCCCCAGAGGCTGCCAGGGGTGTTTCCTCAGCCCTGTGCTGTTCTCCAGGGAAGGTTTGGTGCGTTTCTTCTTGTCCCACGGCACGGAGGTGACTTCGGGGGGCTTTGGCGGCTGCAGGTGGGCGGGAGGCAGGAGCCAGCGTTCCCTGGAATTCCCTCTGGCGCTGCTGGTGCCACGGCCTGGCAGCTTCACCTGCCCAGGTGCAGCAGCTGCTGAACCAAAAGCATCTTTGCTGAGAGCTTGGCCAGCTTTCTCAGCATAGGGCAGGGATCCTACATCAAAGAGAGAGAAATCAGCACTTTGAGTTTTTTATTCCATCTTCTTCTGAATGGGAGGATTTGAGGTTCTAGTCCATAAGTCCCTCAACAACATGTAGTATAACTGATATATTAATAACTGATAAATAGCTGAACAGTAGAGCTGCTCATTCCTCTGTGCTCAGATGTGGCAGACCCAGCACAGGGAATGCAGCTGTGTGAGCAGAACAGAGGGGTTTGCATTTTTACTTTATTATTGTTGCAAATTAAAAACAAACCCTTCTCTCAAACCCCCGAGTCTCCGGGGAGCATCCGAGGAAACAAGGTTCACGTTGCCATTTGGGATGCTTGTTTAAAAGACCATGACAGCAGAACTGTTTGGTTTTCCCATCCATGGGATGCCTTATTGACAGTGTCATCCGGACCTTTCAGCAGCTTTGGGCTTTGGACGTTACTGGAAAGATCTTTATCCACAGTTTTGGATCTCTAACTGGTAATTAGGTTACTGCTGCTGAGAAACAATTATTTCAAGGCTTTTCTTAATTTGAGAGGACAAGGGTTGAGAAAGAGAGGAAGTGTCTGGAAATCCAGTGAGAAATGACTTACTGACACTTCACAGAAGCTGGGCAGTCACCTACGCTTTTGTCTATACCTCCACCTCAATCACTTGGACCTCAAAAAGCAAAATGACCTTCTGATTAGGCTGGGAAGAGAGAAATTTCCCCTTGCAGTCCATTTTCCTGTTCCTTTAGCCCCTCAGTGCGTGCCCTGAGCGAGCCAGCAGAGTTTTCACACAGCTCACCCCCACGCAGCCGCCGGCGGGGTGTTGGTGGCTGTGGTTACTCTGTGTGTAGGAGGCTGATCCCAATCCCTGTGTGAAAAGAGAGGTTTGACATCCACAGATGAACAACGTCCTGGTTTATCTCCTCTGACTGACTCAGCTGCTGACCTTGCCACTTCTCCCCCCTTTGCTCTCACCAGCTGCTGTCATGGGAAAGATTCCCCGATATTCGGGCTGGCCACACGTAAAGTCGAAAGAATGTCCATGGAGAGCGGGGTGGAAGGAGTCCAGGCTGAAGGGAGCAGCAGGGAAGGCTGTTTTGGAGATGGTTCAATATGAGCTGTGCACTCTGAACAGGTGTTTCACACTTGGGTGTGTAAGAACACTCTCCTACCAGTTCATCACGCCCTCTCAGTCACGCAGTGGAACAAGAAATAGTTCATTTTTCTCTACTCAATCTGTTCAGGACCTTGAGGTTCCTCTTCCTGTACCAGCATATTCCTGTCTAGCTGTTGCAGCATAAGAAATATGACTGCAACGTAACCAATTCCCAATGGAACAGATGCAAATCTTATTTATTTTCTGTCAGTGATGTACTAAAACCCAAATAAATCGGTTCAGGACAGCTTGCTGCAGGCACACATGGCAGCACAGAGCTGCAGTCAGTCAGAAACCTGGTGTTCACAGGTGAAGGGCACTAAAAGAGATATAAGTTATAAAAATCCCAGATGCAGAAGCAAGTCAAACCTCACCTGCCACTGAGGACTCGTGGCACCAGCTCCCTGCCTGCTCCTGCCAGGTGCTCTCAGTTCCTCCAAACCTGACAAATCAGATACCGCAATCTGCATTCCCACCCCACCAGCAGGTTGAAATGTTTCTTTCCTGAGCCCTTACATATCACTTGCTGAAAAGGCTACTACAGCCTGGAGGGCAAGGATTTGCAGGAATGTCTTCAGCCTCCCCTGATTCCAAAGGCAAACCTGCCCCAGCCCCGCTCCCAGTGCAAGAGACTCACCGGAGGACGATCTAATGGCCAGGCAGAGGAGCCAGAACACTTGGGTTGTCATTTTGAAGTATTTTTCCAGACTCAACATGAACTGGAGTCTTTTATGCCCTTCCCCCGTTTCATGCTAATGAGAGGCAGCCTTAGGGGAAACGGGAATCACTCACTGGACAACCCACTGGAGCAAGACCAAGCTGCTGCCGTCCCTCCACCACCCCTGCCCAGCAGGGATGTGCTCCAGCACCTCTTCCCATCGGGAATAACTCTGTGCTGCTGCTGTCCCCCCACCCCACCCCGTGCTGGGAACGATGTGTTTTTAGCAACAGATTTTTTTTTTATCTGGGGGAGAGTCTTGCCTCTTATGGCACTTTGTAGAGAAAACCATACAGAACAGGTCGGGGTTTATTGGATATGGAGAATTCGTACTGGAATTGGAAGGAGCTGGAACAGCCTCAGTGCATCTGGGAAGGATGTGCATTGCAGTGGAACATATCTGGGGATTTCTGGCCACCTCCACTTACACAGCTGGTAATCTCCTCTTTTAGTTTAAGGAACCAGTTCCAGTGATTCTCTTCAGACTGAAAAAAAAGCAGTAGTGACTGTCCAGCCCAAGGCAAAGCTCTGCTGATCCGACACAGCTTTGTTTTGAAATCTCCCTTTGCTGACAAGAAGAACTCTGCAAGTTTTCACACACCAAGCCAGCCCTGATTTGGATTACTGAATTAAGAGGGCTTATTTCTATGTGAGCTTATTGCCACACAACATTTCCATTGTGACAGTGGCTCTCACCAGCTGCTCCCGGCTGCTGTGCAAGTTTGTGAACTCGCTCAAGGTGCAACAAACAACTTATAAGCCCCATAAAGGCTCCTGGAACCCACCCCCGACAGAAAACCTGCCCCTCAGCAGCGCCTGGGGCATGAATGGTTGTCTGGTTTAAGCACTGGGGTTTGTCCTGCCTTAATTGAGCAATTCAGTAAGACTCTTACAAGCTCAGCACTCAGTGGGTAAAGATACAGAAAATTAACTAAAATAATGTGCAAAGTAAATGACATTTTAACACAATGAGTTACATTTCTACTGCAGTGCTTGTTAATCCTTATTTCCCTTTGTTACTTTCCTCGTTTTAAGGCCAGAAGTATCCCAAGAGAGCTAGTACGGGAATAGGAAAGTAAAGTAAGGATGAGGGAGAGGAGAGCTCCTACATTCGTGCTGTACCTCGTGTCCTGCTCGTACCTGCAGCGACTGAGAGAAGCAGGGGTGTGAGCGCTTGGATGGACGGCCATGTGAGCAGCCCCCAGCCCTGCGCTCCAAGGGTTTTCCTGCCGAATTGACCGGTGCTGTAACTCAACTCGAGTGTGTCTGTGTGGAGTCCCTCCACCCTCTTTGCCTGGACAGGACCCCCATTAGAAGGAGCGGCGTTTGGAGCATTCCCACCGTTCCAGGACGCCCGAGCAGCGGACACGGAACAGGTTTTCCAGCGGGGCTGAGGAGCGCACAGGGACCCGCAGCGCCCTGTGACCGCATCCCGGCAGGGACGGGGGCGGCAGCGGGATCGCGCCGGGACGGAGGGAGGCGGCGGCGGCTCCGGGCGGGACGGGAAGGGGCCCCGGGGGCGGCAAAAGAGTCGGGAGGTCCCGGGTGGGCGACGGACCCGCCGCGGGGAGAAGCAAAACGATCGCGGCCCGACCCAGATGGGACTCGAACCCACAATCCCCAGCTCCGGAGGCTGATGCCTTATCCATTAGGCCACTGGGTCACCCGCCGGAGCCTGCGCGCGCCGCCCCGTAAGAGCCCCGCCCGGCGACGCTGGCCCCCCGCCCCCCCCGAGGCCCCGCCCACCCCTCAGAGCCCGTTCGCGCCCCCGGCGGGAGCGCGTCAGACTCGTCAGCCCCGTCAGCCTCGTCCCGAAACCCTCCTCATCGCAGGTCCCTGACACTGTGACACTGTCCCCGCCCGCCCGGGGTTCCTCTCTTGTGGCTATTGGCTGCATACCTTGCCGGCTGTTCCGCGCCTCGGCCTTCTCTCCACAGGGGCCTTTCTTCCCTCACGGCTCTCACCCCTCACGGCTCAGTCTCCCCTCACGGCTCAGTCTCCCCTCACAGCCCTTTTTACCGCCTCAGACCCTCTGCAGCCCCATTACCTCGGTGCCACCTTGCCCTCTCTCCCGGCCTCCCTCCGCCTCTCCATGGCTTGGCTGTGCCGGTAACAGCCCTTGGGGCTGGGACGCGTCCCTCACGCCCCACACGCCTGCAGCACCTCACACAGCCCCCTCGGTGTCCCAGGCACTCCCGGCTCTCCCCCTGCCCTCAGCACCCATCCCTGTGCCCGGGTGTCACTGCTCCGGACCCTGCTCTTCCAGCCATCCATGGCCCAGTGCGATTCCTTCACGCCAACCCTCCGGTCCTTCAGGAGAGCAGGTGGTTTTTCTCGATTTCTATTTTTGAACTGCCTTTTTTCCCTGTCAAATTAGTCTTTTTTAATATCTCCCTTTCAGAGTAACGTGCTTGTCTTGTCTTGGCTTCCCTGCTCTTACTTAGCTGTTTTTGTGATTTTCTTTACAAAGCTCAGAACTGTAAGGCCCCAAACCAAAACACTGTGTAAGGTGTCCCCCTCCTCTGCATAAATCCTCCACTGCTGTTTGCATCTACAGACCAGCATAAAATGGTTTCGTGTAATGGTTTAGCACACAAATGTGTGCATCCCTGATGCTTCTCTACCTGATTTGTATTTTATAGGTATATTCAGATGTTGGAGTTGCTGTCAGAGTCGTGTTTTTCCACAGGTTTCATTTTCTTATTTGAATTACATCCCCTGTGAAACAGGGTATTCTTTTGTATTCCATCCCTCATGAGCAGGCCAAACCCATGGGAAGCAATCCCAGACCTGGTCCTTTTCAGGCCATGCCACAAGGACAGGGAATCCTTTTGTTATTCCATACTATTTAATTTTATCTGCCCTGATGGCTGTGGGATTGCCTTCAGCTGCAGCCTCACATCTAAATGTCTATGCACTGAGCTTCGGGGGCACAACGCAGGGGGGCATGGAATCATGGAATCACAGAGTGGGTTGAGAGGGGACCTTAAGGATGATCCAAGTCCATGTCCTGCCATGGGCAGGGACACCTTCTGCTATCCCAGGTTGCTCCAGCCTGGCCTTGGACACTTCCAGGGATGGGGCAGCCACAGCTTCTCTGGGCAACCTGTGCCAGGGCCTG
>JAWMRA010000042.1:3412425-3468363 GCA_035584735.1 Pseudotriccus pelzelni
GTTGCTCCAGCCTGGCCTTGGACACTTCCAGGGATGGGGCAGCCACAGCTTCTCTGGGCAACCTGTGCCAGGGCCTGTCTACCCCACCAGGGAGGAATTCCTCCCCAATACCCCATCCAACCCTCTGTCAGTGGGAAGCCATTCCCCCTCATCCTGCCGCTCCCTGCCCTTGTCTCAGGAGCGGCCTGTGGTGCCTGCCGGTCACTGAGGCAGAACCGGGCCGTGCGTGAGGAAATGGGTGTTTGTGCCCCAAATCCCTCCAGGGGTACAAACCACTCCAGGTCCCGCCGGGCCGGGCCCCCGGCACTACAACTCCCGGCGTGCCCCGCGCCCGCCCGGCGCGGCACCGGGGCGTGCGACCACGTGATGTCCGGCCGGGCCCGCCCCGCCCACGCTAGGCGAGCTGCTTTCAAACCGGCCAATCAGGGCGCTGCTTTGGCTCGAACGGGCCAATGGCGGCGCGCGGCCGCGGGAAATTTAAACGCCGCGTGGAGCGGCCCGGGCAGTGCCAGCGGCGCAGGCAGCGGGAGCGGCGGCACCGCGGGACAGGTGCGGGCCCGGGCGAGGCTCCGGGGCACGGGTGGGGCCGGGGCGGTGCGCGCCGTGCGCTGCTCTGTCACGCAGGGCCGTATTCCGCCGGCAATCCCTGCCGGGGCCTCCCTGTGGGTCCTCTCGAGTCTCCGCTGCGCTGACAGAGCTGGTGTGCCCCGCTGTCTCCCTGTGCGCGCTGCTGCTCCGGCGAGGTTTTGGCCGCAGTGGGTCAGGCCGGGGCTGGCCGAGGGGCAGGGGTTTGCCCCGTTAGCCGTGTAGCCGTTGCTGTTTGCTGCTGGCTGCACCGGCATAGCGAACTGCCCTGTGCTCGCTGAGCTCGCCCGAACGCTCGCTGTTCTCTCCTAGAAGGGTCGGGGTGGGACCGGGTGGGATCCTGTGCTGCACGAGTACGTGACACTGCGGAAAAAGCGTTCAAATAGCATTTAAAAGTATGTGTGCTCTCTGTGGGAAGGAAGATCTATCTTGCTCCTAAAAATAACGACTCTGATAATATTTGTGGTTGAAAGTGTCTTAAAACAATACGAGTGTGTCTTCTGCTTTTGTTGATGCTAAAGCTTTGCTGTAACCTCGAGCTATTTAAAGAGGCAGCTGTTGACCAAGTCAGAGGCTGTTATTGTATCTAATACAAATAAGTGCCTCTCATTCTCGAGTATTGATATAAAATTTTAATTTAACTTTAGCGGAGTAAATTTGCTGTTTATTTACTCTGTTTTCAGGCTTGTCTTTATCTGCCCCTCTCAAAAATCGAGCAAGCAAGATGTCTACCAATGAGAATGCCAGTACACCAGCAGCTCGACTGAACAGGTTCAAGAACAAAGGGAAGGACAGCACAGTGAGTATTCTGGTGCAATTCATGCATTAACCAGCCATCATCTCTTTAAACATCAGTTACTAAAACCAGGAACTCACTCAATGTATGTCCTTCAGGAAATGAGAAGGCGGCGTATTGAAGTCAATGTGGAGCTGAGGAAAGCTAAGAAAGACGACCAGATGCTTAAAAGAAGAAATGTGAGCACTTTACCTGACGATGCAACTTCTCCACTTCAGGAAAACAAGGGCAATCAGGTAAGCAGGTACTGGGAATGAACACACTTGGAGTCTTGCAGTATGAGCTCCTGCAGCCAGGCCAGCGTGAATCCCTTCTTTGAGGGGGACAGCACTACTACCTGTGCACTAACTACTGAAGTCCTCTCCCAACAAAGCATTCACTCTTTTTATTTTGTTATTATTTTATTGTACAGGTTTTGGCACACTGGTCAGTTGAAGAAATAGTCAAAGGAGTTAATAGTAATAATATGGAGCTGCAGCTACAGGCTACTCAAGCTGCCAGGTAAGCAGTGAAAAGGTAACTAACTCAGCTGTGCAAGCCAGTGACTAGGCAAGGGGAGAGCATTGACTAAGTGGCTGCGTATGCATATTCCACCTTAGAGTCCTGTGAACTGTAAGATAACTGGGGTTTGAAGTATACCAAGCTTCTTTTCTCCATCCAGATTAGCAAGCTTGTGTATTGCAGTGCTGCTTCTGGCAGCCATTAACCTCTGCTGAGAAACCTTCAGCAATTCAGATGTATTATGACTCTTGCGGGTCTGCTTTATTTCAGAGTCTGAACAGAACCTCTCAAGCAGTAAAGGCATGTCAAACCCTGTGTTAGCAGAGGCTTAGGAAGCTGATATTCAGCTTGTCTGCACTTTTCCTTTATGCTGTGTTGTGTTGCCCTCTCTGAATGTTAAGACAATGCTAAACTTTTTTAGTTGTTGCTCTTTTAAGGCTGTTTTGCTTGCAGAGATCAGAACAATAAGGTAAAATAATGCTTTCGGTTTGCCTTCCTCCCTAGGAAACTCCTGTCAAGGGAGAAGCAGCCCCCAATAGACAACATAATCCGGGCTGGTTTGATTCCCAAGCTGGTGTCATTCCTGGGCAGAGCAGAGTGCAGTCCCATCCAGTTTGAGTCTGCCTGGGCCCTCACCAACATCGCCTCGGGCACCTCGGAGCAAACCAAGGCAGTGGTGGATGGAGGGGCCATTCCAGCCTTCATTTCCCTGCTGGCCTCTCCCCACAGCCACATCAGCGAGCAGGCTGTGTGGGCCCTGGGGAACATTGCAGGTATGTCCACGTGCTGAGCAGCTCCGATTCGTTCATCACTGCTGCTGTGCCGAGCAGGGCTGAGCTGCTTGGGAGCTCTGCCCCACTGGCCTTCAAGTAACGACATGCTCTGCTCTGCAGAGCAGCTCCTTGTCGTGCAATACCTGGCAGCCTGGGGGTGGTGTTGTGGGCATTGCTGCCAGATTTCAGTGCAGGTTTGATGGATTTCTAAACGTGCTACGACATAAACCTTTCTCATGTCTCTCACTCGATGCTTTTGTGACTTCCCAGTGAGCTGTGCTCGGTGCGTTGACTCGAAGGGGGAAGGGGGGAAGCAGGTGACTCACAACTGTGTATGTAATGGCCAATATTCCTTGCTTTGAAACAGCTGCTTGCTGGTGGGGAAAGTATTTATATACTGAAGTTTCCTATGCTCCTTTCGGGATTGCTTGATCTGCCAGTGTTGGATCCATTCTTCAAAAACACTGTCAAAATAAATAATACAGTTAAACACTGTATTTGCTGTGTTGTGGTCCAACAGCTGTACCTTTCAGAAAATAGTGAATCCTCACACAGAGAAAACGAGGTTGATTAAAAGCCATGTCTTGATTGGAGTTTTCTTAAAACTTGCCCTTAGAGCTTTAAACTCAATTATGAAGTATTTTTTATACCTTGCAGTATTGACCTTTCAGTCAAACTCTGACATTCCATCAGCATTATCCTGTAGCAGTCAATCTTGCAACAGCTGATCATAATGCATTTCAAGTCCCATATTATGGGGGAAGCTCTGGTCTGGTGGTAGGGCTGAGGTATGTTTCCAAATAACTAAGCAGGGATTTACATGTTTATGACCCCCTAAGAAAAGACGTGTAGAAAACATTACTCCTTCCAACAGAAAAAATTAAGCTCAGGGGCTTGAATAGAAAAACACATGCCTGTCATGTGATTTAACCATGGCAGCAGTCCCTTTGTCCTCTTATTTCTTCTAGCCTTCCTGAAGCAGGAGAAGAACTAATCCTCTAACACATAACGATTGTGTGCACCTCTGTTCTGGTCTTCACTTGGCTGTTTTTCTTGTCTTCCCAGGGGATGGCTCTGCCTACAGAGATCTGGTTATTAAATACGGTGCAATTGAGCCTCTGCTGAGTCTCCTCGCTGTTCCTGACCTCTCTTCCCTGGCTGTAAGTGTGCAGTGGGATTCATGTTGCAATGACTGAGGGAGTAAAAGCGAACTAAACCGTTTCTAACCCTTCATCTCGACCCCTGCAGTCGGGATACCTGCGCAACGTCACCTGGACCCTCTCAAACCTGTGTCGCAACAAGAACCCTGCCCCTCCCATCGAGGCCATCCAGCAGATCCTGCCCACCCTGGTCCGCCTCCTGCACCACGACGACCCCGAGGTGCTGGCAGACACCTGCTGGGCCATTTCCTACCTGACAGACGGTTCCAACGACAGGATAGAAGTTGTTGTGAAAACTGGGTTGGTGCCACAACTTGTGAGGCTCCTGGGGTGTAGTGAACTGCCAATAATGGTAAGTTATGGGATGTGCAGGTTGGTGTTGCTCGATTTGAATCATGGATAAAACAAGTAGTGTCCGTGTGATTGAATGGTTCCTTTCATACATAAGACAGATCCTTGTTCTAGGTTTTGTGTAGGTGAGACCTGAGCTTCTGCCTTATGTGGAGACTGCTCCACACAAGGCACACTGCTTTATGTAATCATAGATTTTGACCCACAGCCCAGCACAACAGTCTTTAAAGTTTGCTTTTAAACTGCTGTTGCAAATCCGACTTCTAGGGGCAGTGTTTACAAGTGGGCTCTGCGCACACTGTAATTACAGTAAAATAAAGCTGCATTAGTACTTAGCAGATAGTTTATCTGTGCTGGGTGGTTGTTTGCAGATGGGCCTTGGAAGGTGTGCAATCTTAGCATCCTTAATGTCTGCCCTGTGTAATGCTAACCAGGAACCTGAAACTGCTTGGACAGAGCATGTCATGCTGTTAACTGGGAAGGTTAGAGTGGGTGGGCAACAAGTATGGCCGTATCTGGTATAATCTAGTCTGGTTTTGAATGAGTTTCCTAAGTATTGCATTCCTCTTTGTTTCAGACTCCTTCACTAAGAGCCATAGGAAATATTGTCACTGGTACTGATGAACAGACACAGCTTGTTATCGACTCAGGAGCACTTGCTGTCTTTCCAAGTCTCCTTTCTCACCATAAAAACAACATTCAGAAGGAAGCAGCCTGGACCATGTCCAACATCACTGCTGGGCGTCAGGATCAGATCCAGCGAGTGGTGGACCACGGCCTGGTGCCTTACCTCATTGGCATTCTGAGGAAGGTAAGCAAGAGCTACATGGACCATGTTGAGGCTTTTCCTCTTACTCCTGCCTGTGTTCAAACACTCTGCTCTTACCTCTGCAGGGGGATTTCAAGTCTCAGAAGGAAGCTGTGTGGGCTGTGACAAACTACACAAGCGGTGGGACAATTGACCAGATCGTGTATCTTGTTCAGGCCGGTGTTCTTGAACCACTGCTGAATCTCCTCACAACTAAGGACAGCAAAACTGTGCTGGTTATCCTGGATGCTGTTTCCAATATCTTCCTGGTACGTGGGTGCAGTATGGTTGGTTATTGTCCAAGCTGTTGCTGTTGGCTCTTCAGTAGTGCTGCCATCCATCCTTCCCGAGGTGATTCCACGCTTTTTCTCTCACAGGCTGCTGAGAAGATTAATGAGACTGAAAAGCTTTGCCTCATGATTGAGGAGTGTGGGGGTCTAGACAGAATTGAAGCTCTCCAGTCACATGAAAATGAACAAGTGTACAGAGCCTCATCCACCATCATTGAGAAATATTTCTCAGCAGAAGTAAGTGGCTGCAGGGCTTTATTTCCACTTTCATTTCCTATTCTAGCACTGACTACTAGGTTAAAATGCTAGTGCTGTTTCAACACTCTCTTCTCTTCCTTCTAGGAGGAGGAAGACCAAAATGTTGTACCAGAATCTACTGCTGACAGCTACACTTTCCAAATCCAGGGCAACACCCCTAATTCTTTCAACTTCTAGATCAGATACTGCAGCCACCTACCAGTGGTTTAGCACATAAATAACTGCCATCTCTTTGTCTTAATTCCTCTTGTCTTTACTGCCTTTTCTGTGTCCTGTAGCACTTTATCCAACCGAAACATACTTGAACAGTTCAAACTCTACATATCTGTGAATTCCTAACTGTAAACGTCCTTCTCTGAGGTCTGCTTGTAAATACTTCCTCTTTCTGTCCTTGTCAGGGGTGAGAATGTAAGTGAGCAATGCAGGCCTCTCGCAGAGCATGAGCCACCACTCTGCAGGCCTCTACCCTTCTACCTGACCTGTTGCTGTACAGCACACAACAGGCTTTTAAAAGAGGATTTACTTGAAGTTCAATAAAGTGTTATCAGTACATCCAGTTCAACTGTGTCACTTGCTCTTTCAAAGGCTGATTGTGATAGGTAAGTAAAACTAGTCAAAAGTAGATAATGGCACGAATGCAAGTCTAAGCTGGGAGAGATTCAGTGCTGAAGATGGTGGGTTTAGAACATCTTGGTGACCCCAAGCTCTGACTTGTGCATACAGCTGCCTTCTGTTACTGCAGGACCAAGGAATTGCTGCTTCTCTCCAAAGACTTCCTATAGAAACCTGATTCATCTTATCCTGTTCATAACTGAGCTAAACTGGCTTCTGCCTTTTGGAGAAATGTTTAAGGACTAGAAGTGCTACTTAACTGCAGGTAATAGTGTGGAGGAGGGGGAAGTACAGCAGTTAACCAGTTGTGCAGGTGTTCAGGAGAGAGCTTAGGCAGGGCTTTGAAGCTGTTTCCTGCTCTAGAGAGGAAAAATGAAGGTCTCTTCTTGGAATTTGTTGTCCTTTCGCTTCTGAAATCATTACTTCTAGGAACCCATTCTCTCTCTAGAGGGTGGCCTTGGTGCCACACACAGCTACTGTCACTGATGTATCCATGGGGGTTGCAGATTTTACCTGTCACAAAGGAGACTTGCCTTGCAAAGAGCCTGCTGTCCAGGCCTGACTAATAGTGATCTTTGTACTTTGTACTGTACCGCTTTAACTGCTTTTCCTTACACCCAAAAAAAGCTGCAGCTGTCTCTAAAGAGGCTGAACTGTGGCTGTGGGGTGTTCCCAGCCCTGCCTTGGCCCCTGGACTGAGGGATGAGCTGCAGGGAGCACCCAGGACTCTGGAAGCAGCTGGACAGTGCCAAACCAAGGAGAGCAGTCTGTCACCAAGGATCCTGCAGCATCTTTGGCACTAGAGTTTGGTACTTACACTGAGGGGAAAGATCCACCTTCCCGGCAATGCTCAAACCTTTGTTCTGGGAGAAAACCCCCAAGGAAATCAAATAGGGCATTTATTTACACACCTGCAGTGAAGCCTCCTCTGTCCTTTGCTTTGTTGTCAAACCTCCAGCCCCGACCTAAAACCATCAGTTGCAAAATTACGATTTCCTGTGTAACTGTGGGGAACTGAAAGAATTAACCTATAGAAAACAAACTGTGCCAAGTCAGCTTTAATCAGCGAATCGTTCCTTCCCTGCGCTAATGTTTGTGGGTTTATACGGGCAATGACATAACGGCTCGTGAATTCGGAATTCCGAATTTTGGGCACTGCAAAGCATAGCCTGTGTCGGCAGAGGGCGGTGCCGGCGCCTCCGAGTCCCGCTTGCCGCTGGATGAGGTGGGATAATCCCCGCCTGGAATCCTCAGGTGGCATCTGCTCCCTTTTCCTGAGGTAAAATCTTTGTAGTCACATAAAGCATCTCTGTGCTATCTTTCAAATATTCAACCAGATTAAATATTGAATACAAGATACAGCCTTTTTAAAAGCCCTTTTAAAGTCAAGGTACTGTTACTTCAAAACCCAAATCCTTGATTTAACTGCTCTTTAGCATACATGCAGTTACTCTGGGTTTTCTGTCTCTATGTATGTATATCTGAGAATGCAGAACATTTGTTCAATAGTGTTATCTCTTTTTTCCCCTGAATTAATTGTTTCGGATTTATCTAATATATTGAGTTAAGAATAGAACACTGCAAATTCTTCTCCAGATGCCTGACAGCTCAGTGGCTTAATAATTAACTTTCTGGGGACTGAGACACTGTTTTTATCCAAGAAAAATGTGTTCAGCCTGTCCACCAATGAGCCCTGTTGGCAGCACCTATTTCCACAGGCAACAATCTACAGTGATTATGAGTAAGTGACTGGGGTGAGTCACTCCTTATTCTAAGAAAATGCAAACTATTTCTGAGGTTGGGATCACAGTCACCCATGAGGCTGCATCTTGAGCTTTAAAAGAAGTGGTAGGAGCAAAAAGAGAGAGGAGAATTATTATTATTGCTCCTGGTTCTTAGCTTGTTGGGTTTGGGGGTGTTTTTTTGGTCAGATTTAAGAGCTCGTCCTCTTTATTTGTCAAATGCCTAATTCAGAATAAGGGCTGGAATAAATGTCCGGTGGCCTGTGTGTCAGTCTGCCAACTCCTCTGTGCTGAGAGCAACAAAAACAGACCCCTGCTGACATCAACTGCCTCGGAATGCAGTTGTTGCTAATGCTGTTTTATCTGTGGAGGGATGGCAGGATTTCAGTCTGAGATCTCAAACGTAACCACCTCTGCAACTCTGGTGCCAGCAGATGCTCCTGGGTGACTGCTTCCACTTGCTGTTCCCGAAGGCGCCAGGCTTTGGAAGAATGGCAGAGACTTTGCGCCCCTGTAGTTCAGTAGCAAGTCTATTCTTCCCCTGCAGGAAGAGCAATTTAAACTGTGGAAAAAGCAGAAATGGTTAAGTTAGTAGAAATTAGACTGAACTATTCTCTTAAGCAGAGCTGCTTCCTGGTATTCCACCCAGAATGATTTAAATTGCGCAGTACTACAGGAATACCAGCAAAAAGGAGCAGCTGTAAGTTTGCAGGAGGAGGGATTCGGTAGCCAACAACATTTCACAGCTCTCTTCTGTTCCTAAATCTATTTTACAGCGGAGCAAACTGAGACATAAAGTTATCCACAGGCGTTCAGAGAGTAGCTGGCAGAATTCACCTGGAGCCTGGGAATGCTGATGTCCGTTGCTCTAGTTAACCCACAGCACCTCTGGTCACAGTTACCCTTTTCCTGAACATGGGATTATCCCAGGAATACTGAAGCACTTCTGTGATAAGGTACGACATAGATTTAAGTACAGTCTAAACTTTGGGAGAGTGTGCAGTTTGAGGACAAAGCACTGTTAGTCAAAACAGAAGTAATTAATGAAGGTTAATTGTGTCTGCTGATATTTGACCCATAAGAGAAAATGTTGAGACTTACACTTAAAAACTAATAGGAAACACATTAACCCTTTGGCCTCCAGAGGAACAGGATAGGAGAAAAGTCTAACAGGGAACTAGGGGACCTCTCCTGAGGCTGGGAGAGGTTGTAACCAAGGCAATTGGAAACTTCAGAAAACTTCGGAATTTCAGCTCCAGGTACGCAAAGCTGTTCATTGTGAGTTTGGAAAATCTCATTGATCCAGGGAATGGCACTGACACGAGTCAGGCAGAAACTCCCCCTGTGGACACGGGGAAGGGAGAACTGATTTGCTGGGAGTTTCTAGCGCTTCCTCTGGATTAGGGGTCACTGGATTGCAGTGCTGTTCCTGGCTGCAGAGCACTGTCTGTCTCAGACTGGCTCCAGGAAATGGACGCTCTTCCGCAGAAGCCAGAAGATTTCGTGGAAGAGCCATGGCCATTTTCCAGGTTGCAGTTCACCCACTGCCCTGGGGAGCATCATTAGTGGGAGGGAAGCGGAGCTGGGATTTAAAGGCACGAGGAGAGAAGAGAAAAATGACAGCAGGATGGAGAAAAATCCTGTCCATCCTTACTAAGCACAACCTGCTTGACCACATTAAAATGTTGTGCTGATCACCTAAACAAGACAATGGGCCAGCTCCAGCAGTGATGTGTAAATCATGGAGCAGGGAAGGAGTTTCAAGGGACTGAAAGCAAAATCAGTGGCACTGGTTCCGCTGGGGAGGAGGTTGGATCAACCTGTGAGCTCAACAGGAGAGGTGCAGTGTAGTGAGGAATTTTCTCCTTTATTTCATATCCTTCTCAATTTGCACTGCACTGTGAAATGGAATCCATGGAGCCACCTTTTAAAGGTGGTATTTATATCTTGTTATATATTTATAAGTCGCGGGGTCACATACATAAATGAATATAAAGTAGCGTAAAGCTGCCTAATTTGTTCTCTGTACCAGATTGCTCTGTGTGCAGGTTGGTGAAATAGCTGTGCCAGCAGGAGTGTGTGACAGTGCTCTGTGGGCTTGTGGAAGGCTGGAGGCACAAAGTTATCAGGAACTCTTGAGAAATCTCCAAAGCACATTTCCACCGCCCCGACCGCTTCATTTTTACCCACTATATGAAACAGATGTAAAAATAGCTCTTTCATCAGCGGATTGCTACACATATTTGGGCTGCAGAGGCTCAGTTCTGTTCAAAGCAACGCTGTGAAATCGTTTGCAGAATGTGCTGTTAATCAGCAGCAGCAATTTAATGTTACATATCCGTCTCTCCTCCCACCCCCAGCTCCCCTTCCCAATTCTGAGCAGGAAATGGCACTTGGATGGAGCTCAGCACTCCAACTTTCTGGACAGACTCTCTAGGAATGAGGAGGGACTTGAATTCTCTCCATATGTCACTTCCTTTCCCCTAATAGCTAAAAAAAAAACCCCATCCCTATTGCTGCAGTTCATATAACTTAGAATAGAGAGAACATTCCCAATACAGGGAAATCAGGGCAGGGAGATGGGGCAGACAGGACATCCACATTCCACTTCTCAAGAACTGCTCTGGAAAGCTGGACTTGAACTGAGCAGGAATTTTTCTTCCCTGTAGAAATATTGTTTTATGCAGTTCCTAAAATTGAAGCTATTACCCATCTGCACCTGAGAGTATATCAACACCTGCAGTCTGGGGCCAGACACGGATTAGGGAGGGAAAACAGAAGTAGAGGGGGAATGGTAACAACTTTACAAGATGTAAATGAAGTCAGAAAGGAAAAACAGAGGGGATTGAAGAAACCGAACAATGGGGATTTAATAATTTCTAAAAAAACCCCAATTTTAACAGCAAATTATCCTAGGAATCACTTAGGATAAATCAGATTAGTCCACTCCTGCAAACAGCTTTTGTCCAGACTACCTTTGAAAACTTTTCTGTTCGGTACAGCCAAGAGCATCTGCAGACATCCTACAGAGCTGCAGAACACAGAACCTGATCTGCTGTATTGCACAGTGGATTTGCAGCTGTCAACAGAGTTCAGTGTTCTGTAGTTACAAACAGAAAAAATACCCCAGGAACAAACAGGACAGGAAAAAAAAAGCCACCACAAGAAAATCCATTTTAACTAAATGGAAAGTTTACTTCCTCGTAGCCAGCCCACTGTGTATTAGACCCAAATTGGAACCTAATGTCTTTCTAGCAACATAATCCAAATGTTTGTTAAATTTGTAGCAACCAAAGTGTGCAGTGAGCTTTGCAGAACAAATGAGAGATGACATTTACTCAAAGAAACCCTGAATTTAACAGTCAGTGAATGAGTTACACGTGCACAGAGGGGCTGGATGTGTCTGCTTGCAGGATAGTTATATCTGATTATATCACATCTTTCGTTAGACACATTGCCTAATTAGACATGTTGCCCCTGAATTCTACTGCTAAAAAGAAAAGGAGAAATCCACCTCTCCTGCTGTTCTATTTTAAAGGGTTTCAAGTGTAGAATAAAAGACTGATTCAAGACACATGGTGACAGATTTTGCTTTAGGTTACTTTTAGCACTTCACTAGACCCACTAACCTACTTAAATACCTGTGCTGTTCTTATCTGGCATGAAACCTTGCTTTGTAATTTCTAGAATGAAATATTTCAGGGGCATTTTTAGAGAAAACTTTATCTTAAATCCTCCCACATTGATTTCACAGTGGACTTGTTGGTGATTGTTAAAAGAAAGCACAAAAGACACCAGTACAGCCTGTGGACAGGTTAAGTATTTCTGCACTTGAGAAAGTATTAGGAATTCGTTTTTTTTTTTAAAAAGAGAGCTTGCTGTGTTTATTGAACCTGCAAATGCTTTTGTGTTATGATTGAGCTCGTTTGTGGATTTAGTTTTCATGTAGCATGTTTATAAATGCCTCCAGAATTCATGCAAGACAAAGCAGAGTGTTCCCAAAGCCGGACAGCCTGGGCTGCTTTCAGCAGTTCCCAGAACTGTGGGGAGATGTGGTTTGCACAGTCTGGGACAGCTCATCTGACTCTGAGTGGCTGCTTCCCCATGGCAGAAAATAACCATCCCAGGGGGTTAAGGCTTTGTGAGCTATTTTTGTCTTTGAACCTTGCAGATTCACCTACCTGCAGAAGCTCACAGTATTGCCGTAATTTGATAAGTTTCCTGGAATTAATCTCGCCTCCTGGATGGAAACCTCTGCAAGTCACTTGCATGAGACACATGGAAAAACTTCCACTTGCTTGAAGAAACAGAGGAAATCAGAACTACCAGGTGAGGGTTGTTTTTAAGTGGCTTGTACTGCCCCAAGATGCTTTCTCTGCAAACGTTATATGGCCAGAGGAGTCTGCTGCTTATCTGTATCTGTATTTATCTCTGACAGCCACAGTCCCTGCAACAGATTGGAATGAGATAATTTAGTCCTCTTAAACCTCATCATAACCCCTGACATGTGGAATTCTCTAAAGCTGGAAACGTTAATCCCTGAATATTTAGATAAGTAACGATGGCCAATGAGAACCAGCTAATTGTGCCAAAGTCTTAAGGCTTATCCAGGGTTTTTGGGGAGCCAGGAAAGCATCTCTGCTTTCCATGGCTGCATGGATGGAAGGTGCATCACAGAACATTTTTTACTTCTTCCAAAGCATTAAATAGTGTTTGTGGCCCAAGCAGGGTGTTCACTGGACAAGAGGCTAGTTTGAGAAGGCAGCTAATTCCAGTGTATCACTGCTGATCAGGTGTCTGAGGGGTGAGTTTGCAGCAGCAGGACTGAGTCAGCTCCTGGCACCCCTTACTCTCTGCATCACCATCATAATTAAAACTCAGAGAGACAGTACAGGACACTTTACAGCTCAGCTCTGGCAGACCACAAAGTCACTATTTCAAACTGATGCTGGGCCATGGGGGATAAGAAAGATTAGAGAAGGTTTGATGTTCCTTCAGTGGCTAAATAATATGGCTTGGTTGAAAACAGTGCTGTCAGCTCTCCTAAATACTTGTTTGGGCTGAGAGTCTTCCCAATAACACTTCATTTGCCTGAGCTGTGTTCCGCTGGGACAACACACACCGTGTCCAGTTGAATCAGGCACTTTCTGCAGGCAGATGTTGTAGTGCAGCAGTGAAGTAAATTCCTGGGATGTGTCACTCAGAGGAGACTGTTTCCCACTGTCTTGCTCTATGCGGTCTTCCTGTACCACCCCAGTAAACCTAAGGATGAGATTCCACAGTTGCTTCAGTCACAAAGCCACGTGAGAAAGCCCCGCGGAGCAATTGCACGAGGGAACATGTGGTTCTTCAGGAAACCTCGGGAATTTCAGTTGGAATATTTAGCGTGTTGTTCTCAAAGCATCTGACAAGGTCAGTTCATTTTGTGTTCAGTGCCTGTCTCTAAAATCTGCCTTTCCTTCTCCTAAAGTTGCATTGGGATAGCACTGTCCTGCAGGGCACAATGAGGAAACAACATGGCTAAAGGGACTGCATGGAATATCAGAGCATCAGTTACTAATCTGTTCTGGATGGATGGACTTAGAAGTGATCTTAGTGACTAACCACTGGAAAATCCTGTGATATGGGAGCTCATGCATTTTTTTGTAGCCACAGCTGCAGTCATTTCCCCTCAGAGACACATCATTTCCCCAAGACACATCCTGTCTCGGAGGGCCACGGTGTCTCTGCTCCGAGCTCTGTCCCCTGTCGCAGGAGCCAGAGTATGGGTGGAGATTTCCTTCCTAGTTTCTTCTCCTGAAAAGCTCCAGCTCCAGCTTGAGAACTGGATTGAATCTTGACCTCTTGCATAAACATTGCCTCTGCATGCCAAAGGGAGCCTTAGTGAGAGGCAGAGCCCCTGTCTAGACATGTTTCTTCATCCCAGAGCTCCGAGAGCTATGCCTTCCACCGCGGGGGAACCCTCCTGGTCTGGGAGCAGCCACGGGGACAGAGTAAAACCAGACTCTTACACACGTGCACCTCAGTGCTTTAGTGCAGCCTGTTCTGCTCACCAGCAATGCAGACAGTGCTCCAGCCTGACAATTTTCATAATCTGCAAAGAGGAAAAAAGGGAATCTTGTACAAAGGGGAACTTTCTGTTCCCAGTCTTTATTCCTGAAATGCAGGAGCACTTTATACGTGACTGCAGCGGGGTTTGATCCCTCTGCACAGGGAAGGCTGCAGGAAAGGCATCCCCACAGAGGACAGAATTCCATTCAGCAACAGGACAAAAATGTGATGGATCTGCAATGAGTTTAGGAAGTACTTTAGCTGTGGTGAGAAGTTATGATTGGCTCAGAGAAGGCTTAGAATGAAAACCTGTGCCAAAGAGGCAGACTGGGAGAACAATGCCCACTGCAAGCAAAGGTGTTGATGGAGCAGGAATGCCTTGAAAGGGAATGAGTTAGTCAGGCAAATTAAGAAAGAGGCAGGGAACACTGGTGGTAAAAATGTTTATTGTTTTTCACAATGTTTTTTTAAGAATTTATATCTTGTTTTTGCCACCTTATCAAAGCTTTACAAAAAAATACGATAAGAAACGGCGAAAGACTTTTGTGACTATTTCAAATGTATTTCTTTTTTAATGAAATTGAACCTGCTAAATACATAAGCCTTCGTGGGGTTGCCTAGGTGTATTCTGCTCCAACACTTCTCAGAACTACACCATTAGGTGGCAAAATAGGCATTTAGCTTTAACAGTTGCACATACAATGGAAAGACATCATAGAAAAAAAGGAAATGGAGGTGTAATTCTCTTCTGATCAATTAATCTTTAACTTCATGATCTCTAGGGTGATGCCTAGATAATTTCAACCATGACAAGCTCTGGGAAATTAAGTAAATGAAGACAAGTAGAACAAAATATAATCCAGATAATTTTAAATATCTTTATTTTTAAAAGGTGCCTCAGGAAAATAGTTTTAATCTCTCAATTTACTCACAAAAGCTTAATAATAGGGGCAGAACTCCCTTGCTTTCTTGATAACATTACAGAAGCTGGGGAAGAATGTGACATAACACCAGCCAGCTCTTGTTACTGCTGAAGGAATGTGCTGTGATTAAACATCTATACAGAAAGAAATGGAATGTAATTCTTAAACGTTGACTTGCTTTGAACACATACCACATGCTGAGCAATAGGTTTCCAGTGTATTCTTCAGTTTCTAAAGATGGGGTGAACCTCACCTCCAAAAAAATTAACTCCTCCAAAAAATTCCTCTTCTGGAAATGAACATTCCCTGGTTGAAGGTGTTTATTCACATTTCCCAGTGTCCAAACCCACCAAATCCCTTGAGAACTATCTCTGAGTGCAGAACCTTCTTTTTCTTCCTCTTGAGAAATTCAAGAAGTCAAAGCCCCTCTTTTTGTGCGGCCATAGAACAGAAGAAATTGTATGTCTAAACACTTCTGAAGAACTTTCACTCATGGGACATCAACCATCATATTATTTTGTCCTCGTGGACTCCTCAACAGCCCTGTCGGTGTCCTAAAGATGCCTGAACTTGCCCCTTCTCTGTGTTTCCTCCAATCCTTTGGATGCAGCCTCAGCTGTGAACTCCTGGCTGAGGAGGGCTGGACGGAATTCCCTCCTGAGCCCGGCAGCAAGGCTGTTATCCAACAGTGAGCTGTGGGGTGATGCAAGGCACTCCCATCCCTCTGGATCCCAGCTGGCTACCTCAGCCTGAAAGGATTTGTTGTTCAGTGATATCAGCCTGCAGTGAAACGTGGAGCACTTGTCAGCAGCTAATGGTGGTATTTGCTTGTCCCTCTCACAGGACGAAACCTCCTCTCACCCCTGGAACGGAACTGCATAAACACAAAATTCACCGTAAGCTGTTGGCTTCTAATACCTAAAGCAGGATCAGCAACGCTAATTTAAGTGAATTTGAGAATACTTTGAGAACCTGGGGGACAGCACTGGCACAAGAACTTGTGGATCATGACATTCCTGTGGAATTCCTCTGTTGGGAAAGTAGCGCTTTGAACCATCAGGTGTGTCAGCATCTTTGGTCCCCCCCCCATTTGCTGCAGTTCCTGGTGCTTTGAGAGGCTTCCTGAGCTCTGCTCACTGCAGATCTTGCACTGAATCCTTCATGGAGCTGCTCATCTCAAATCCTGCTTGGCACTTCTACTCAGGGAAGGGGAGCAAGGGGTAAAAATCCTCATTCCCCAGCAGGGTTGGGCCACAAACATCTGTGCGACACCCAAGGTACTGTCACTGTAACACTGACACAAAGAGAGGGGGGGAAAAGTGAACTCTGCATCTGTCTGTCCAAGTGCAGCCTGATCTAGGTGCTTCTACCCATGTTTGGACCCAGTCCTGACCTAACTGGGACACAGACCTGCCTGCTGGACTGGTGAGAGCTGGAGCTCCTCCTCCTATACAGGACTGTCACTGATGCATCTTGGGTGTATTAGTAAAAACACTCAAGTCACGTTGGCTGTTTAAAAATAAATAAATAAACCCAAATACCCTACTTATTAAAAAAAAAAAGCCCAGCAGTAGCAGCGATCTTGCAGGCAGCACGTTTTATACAGTGACCCAAATGCAGGGGCTGTCAGTTAATGCTCTCACACTTCCAGTATATCACAGTGTTTTCACCCAAAGGTGAGCAGCGTGTCCCAAAATCTCAGCAAGATTTATAGTTCTCTGAAAAGCAGTATGAAACCCAGTGTGCTTCCCGACCTCTAAAAACCCCTTTTAATGGAAGCGTTAAACGTTCATAAAACTGCTGAACAATGAAATACTGTATTTAACCCAAAAGTGTTTTTTTTAATATTGGCATTGCAATTAATGTCTGACACGCTAGTTACCCATTAGAAAGAGATCATTAGCAAGAGTTCTGTGTTTAACGTAACATTAAATACTTATGTCAAATGATATCAGAATTATTGAATGCTGGGTCCAGAGAGCACTGCAAGACCTCAGAAAGGAATAATCATCATATGCTAGGAAAAATCTAGAATAACCTAGAAATATGTGAAGTATGTGAAAAGTAGCTCTATATTTTGTTTCCCTATTCAGTTCAGCAGTGGCCAGGTAATGGTGCAATATTTGCAAATATCAGCCACTTGCTTTATACACTTGGTTTGAGAAAAGGATAATGACCTGGCTATGTGAATTTGTAACAGACTGGAATTTAATAGTATGACCTTCAATTACAAAGGCTGATTTTTCTTCTGGTTTTTTTCTTTTTTCAGTGCAGGAATCAGGACACCTGGAAAGTCTTTAAGGTGTGGGTGAATTTACATTACCACGACAAAGTAACTTTTTAACTGTTTCAGTGCAACATAAAGGCATAAAATCAGTAGATATACTGTGCCTGTGTTTTGTAGTAAATGAAATGTCCAACACATGCCAGTTTTGTGTTAAGGAGGTGATGGCAGAGGCAACAGACATAGCCCTGGGTGAGGAAGGGATCCCAGGTCCTGATCCCAGGACTGTTTTGCTTCCCAGACACCGGCACCACAGCAGGAAGCTTGGGAAATTTCCGCCTGGAAGAACCTGGCACTTCAGGCACTTCTGGGGGAAAGAGATGTGAATCCACACGTACCCACTGAGGGGAGGTGTCCCATTCTATGGAAGGAAAGCTTTGAGAACCACATCCCGCTTCCAAGGCCTTCAGTGGGAAGAAACGAGTTCCTCACCCCAGGTTTGAGTTCAGAAGGCCCAGCTCTGAGCTCTGTCGAGGTGGGACAACCCCAGACGTGTCACAGCTCAGCTCTGCGTCAGGGCACAAAGGAAACCTCCTGGGCTGTGTGGAAGCCACACCATGAGCTGTGTGAAGCACAGGTCATCTCCTCATCCCATGTTTGGATCCTGATCCATAGGCTGGGTCCTAATCTCTGACTGCCCATGTGATAATACCTTAGAGGTGACCTCAGCAGGAAGGTGCCAGAGCAGTGAGACATCTGAACGAGTACAGATATTAGTGGGGTTGTTCGTAAGGAAAGGTCTGAGGTGTATTAGCTCAAATTCCTAAGAGAATCTTTACTCTGCCAACCTTCCCAGCTTTTCCAGGAGTTTTTCCCACCCTCGAGGCCCCTCTGACCCTGCAGAAAGCTGTCCATGACTCCGCTGCAGTTTGGACCTCCCCTCAAAGCATGTTGCAGTGCTGGGAAAACTCTGGAAACAGAGTCACCTTTCCTGCAGGATGGGAGTAAAATTAGGGCACATGGATACAAGGCATTTTTGTACTTTTTATTATTATTCTGAGAACGCCAGTTCACAGAACCGGGCTGCTGATTTCTACACAGTGCAGATAAGGACTAAATTGGTCCAAAGTTTAACAGTTTCCAGGGCTGGTCCGTCACACCCTGCCCATGTGGAAAGCTGCCCCGGATCACAGCACCCCTGAGTGTGACCACGCATTTCAGCCTGGCTTCGAATTCTCCCCCCGTGCCTGTACCCTCGATTCTCCTTGTCCCAGCTCCCCACGCAACTTCACTGTCATCCTCCCGTCTGTCCCCTCCTCTCCACCGCGGCCATTCCCTCCGCCCTTCCCGACCCCCAGCTCCCCCCAGGACATGGCCATTCTCCCCATCCTTCCCAACCTCCACGGTCATTCTCCCCATCCTTCCCAACCTCCACTTCACGGCCATTCTCCCCATCCTTCCCAACCTCCAATTCACGGTCATTCTCCCCATCCTTCCCAACCTCCAGTTCACGGCCATTCCCCCCATCCTTCCAGACCCGCAGGACTTGGCCTTTCCCCCAGTCCTTCCCAACCTCCAGCTCCCCTCCGGGACACGGCCATTCCGTCCGCCCTTCCCGACCCGCAGCTCCCCCCAGGACATGGCTCATGGCCGTTCCCCCCATCCTTCCCGACCCCCGGCCATTCCGGCGATGCTGCCCGCCCCATCCCTGCCCTGCATCCCCGCAGCCCCCGCCGCCACCTGACGCGGTTCCCCGCCGGTCCCGCCGGGCCGGCCCGAGGCGGGGCGGGGGGCGGGCAGGGGCCTGCCCGGGGCCGGAGGGAGGGCCGGGAGCCGCGCCGGTCCCGTCCCATCGCGCCGTCCGTCCGTCCGTCCGTCCGTCTGCGCGGCCCCGTCCCGGCTTTGTTGCGCTCGGGGGCGGGGAAGCGCCGGGAGGCGCAGGGGAGCGGAGGGAAGCGGGGAAGGCTCCGCTCCTCCTCCGCGGCCCCGGCCCCGCTCATGGCGACGCTGGGCACATCCGGGCCTCTCCTCATCCTCCTCCTCCTCCTCCTCCTCCTCCTCCTCCTCCTCCGGCGGCCGCCGCTGCCCTGAGCGCCCGGCCCGGCTCCATTCGCGCCTCCCCCGAGCCCTTGGCGGAGCAGCGGCGGGGGAGCCCCGGCCGGGGCCATGTCCAACCCGGGGGCCCGGCGGAACGGGCCCGTCAAGCTGCGGCTGACAGGTGAGGCCGGGCCGGGGCCGGGGCGGCTCCGGGTGGCGTTGAGGTTGAACCTGGGGCCGGAGCGGCCCCCGGGCCTCGGGGGGAAGGGGAGGGAAGGGCAGGGCGAGGCTCCCTCGCTCGGCCCGGGCTCGGCGTGTCCGGGCTCCGCCGCCCGGCCGGGCCCGGCCCCGCCGCCGCCTGGGCGAGCTCCGGGCACCGCACCCCGACTCGGGGGTCATTCCCCCTCCTCTCTGCGCGGCGTGAACTCGGGAGGGACTGTCACGCTCTTTGTTTTGCTCTCTTTGTTTGTTGTTGTTGTTGTTGTTGTGCCGTTGGGGGTTTTTTTAACCGATTTGCTGGGGCTGAGGTCGCCGGGCACCGGAGAGGCTCCCCAGGGCAGCGGGCACGGCCCCGGCCCTGCCGGAGCTCGGGGAGTTTGGGCAACGCACATGGAGGGGCTTTGGGGCGTCCTGGGCAGGGCCAGGACTTGGGACGGGTGATCCTGGTGGGTCCCTTCCAGCTCAGCGTGTTCCCTGCTCCTGCGGGGTGTTCGCAGTGCCTTGTGCCGCCCTCTTCCACAAGACCGCTTGACCCCCGATATTTCAAAATACCATAAAAACGGTTCACCTGCGTGCTAGGGAGGAAAGCAGGCTGGTTTTAAATACTTAAAACTATGTCCTTGCCGGGATAAGAACCCGGGGAAATGGGTTTAGAAGGAAAAAAAAATATTGGAAGTCCTGCTAGAGCTTTCTGTATTAAAAATACGGGACACTTTGAACTAGCTCTTTTCTTTAAAGTATTGTAAGTCCTCCAGGAGATAAGGGATATTTTGAGTTCTGAAGCATCAGTACATGAAGGTAAGGAATTAGGAAAGAATAGATAACACTGTAAATACTCATCTCTTCATAGAGGGCATTTAACCAGCTTGCAAAGCAAATGTTTTTAAGAATACTAAACGAGTTGATACATTCACTTTTAGGTGCATGAGAAATATCTCCAGTTTAATGCCTATATAAAGAGAGGTGTTTTCATACGGATTTTTCCAAGTGTGTTGTTTTTACAGGGAAAGTCAAATGTGTCTGCTTATGCTTTACTTTGGAAATACTTGGACTAGATTTGTAATCCAGTTTTCAGGGAGATTTGTGAGTGTCTATATATTACAGTTGGAAATAAAACTCTTAAAATGAGCTGCTGCATGAACAGTGGTGCCTTGTTTTTACAGAGTGTTTTGTAGCCTTCTCCTCAGGTTATTGCTGTATTGATGCAGTGCTTTAATACTTTTCTGCCCTGAGCAGTGAGCGCTCAGACTTGCTTATCTTTGGGACATTAAAAAATGGTCTGTAGCCTTATTTATTTAAGAGCATGGAAAATACTGTCCGGGGAGTTGTCTTTCTCACCTCTGTGTTCTGTGTTCAAATTTGTTTCATATTTTATTTTTATTGAGGATTAAGCATGTAATGAAATCGTGCCTGTGACGATATCAGTGTGCTGTGGGGAGTGTGACTGTACCAGAACTCAGCTGTGCACACTGAGTTTCACTCTGCGGTCAAGTCCCCAGACCAGGCAGGTACAATCCTAAGGAATGTTTTTGAGTTGTTTTTTTTTTTGTCATCCTGAGCTCAGGGTGAAGGTAAAATGATGTTTCCAGGGGCTGTTCCAGGGTCAGCAGCTCTTGCAGTCGCTGAGGACCAGTTCTGTTGTTGGAATTTTATAGGAAACATTGGCCTGTTTCTAGAGCTGAACAGCTTGAGGTGTTTTCTGCTGTAGGTAATTGTGAGTTGTTTCACATAAGGTCATTTGTTGTAAGGAAGCTTTACATGTTTAAGGAAAACACTGAATCTTATTAATTCAGCTGACATGTTGTCACTTCTTGCCTAGGAATAGTTTTAAGTGTTCTGTGTGGTTTTGATTAGCCTTTTTGATTGGAAAAGCAGTTTGAGGGCTCTTGAATTCTGAAACTGTTTGGAATTAGAAGAATCTGTATATCCAGTGTTTTTAAAAGTTTATTCTCAAACTGACAAATGCTATTTCGTCTTCATTTTCTTTGGCTCTATGACACCAGCAGTCTTCTGTTTTGGCTTGAATGTTTATAGGATTAATTCTGCAATCATTGTTTTAATGCTTATCTTTTCTGTTCATTATCTCTAAATTAGATGGTATAGATTAAAAAATGGATTTCAAGAACTGGATTCAATTAGCACTTTTTCAGGACATAAACATTAAAGGTTTAGATGGAAAACATTGTTTTGACTGACTGGATAAATGACAGGGTAATGTTTGATGTGAGTCCAAGAACTGATCTGGAGCTGGTGCCCAACTTCTCAGTCCATCTTGAGGAGCCAAATAAAATATTTAACCTAGGCCTCATTTTGCAAAAAAAGGTTGATTCTTTGTTGGGACCTTAAGAACGTTCTGAGAAATGTTTGGCATACCTTTACACTAAGTGTTTAACAGTTTATTTAGGTCTGGGTTCCATAACAGACACAAACCACAGCGGTGGCACACTTGGAGTAAGTTTTTATTTAGTTTGCGGTGCATCTGTGTTATACATTTCTTACAAAAGCTTATTCTTCTGCTCTGAGGTTCAGTTGTCTGTTGCAAATATCACCTGGCTCTTTAGTGATCACACATGCCAATGCATTTGCATTACTTTGAGCTGGGAAATCGCTGGGTAATTGTTAAAATCCCAATATTGCGGTTTCTGATGATCCTTCTAGCAGGAGGTGTCAATCCTTGTTTCTGATTAAAATATAGGCAATGTAATTTAAATGAGCTGAAGCCCAGAATTACACCAGTCTTCTGCAAACTTGGCCTTAGCAGCTTGTAATAACAATATCCAAGGAAGCTTTGGGGTAAGGAAAATTCGTCTACTCACATATTTACCCCCATTTGATCTAGTCCTGAGTGCATCTGAGTTCTCCAAAAGCTGCAAGTTCAGTCACCCCCTTCCATTCTTACTTGGGATTTTTCTCAGTGTTATGTTGAATTTGTGGGTTTGTCAATACCCTGTCAGTCAGAACATGCCATTATTTCTTCCACATTTTCTCTCAGAATGTTGAATTGTGTTGATCTCATGTTCTTAAAAAAATTAAGATGTGAGTGTTGCTTTCAGAGAATATTTTATGTCCTAATTTGTAATTATCTAATGTTAAAATAGCTACATCTCCCTGCTTTCACTCAGGAGATCAGTGGCAGGTATCTGAATGAAGCCCATGAAGTTGTTTTTATCGAGGAGATACTTTTCAAAATCAGTTTGAAGTCTGTAAAAGTGTGAGTGTTCCAATAGGCAGAGTTGGGTAAAGATTAGTGCCGTTTATTTAGTTCACGTGTTCCAGGCAGTGTTTGTGTGAGAACAGTTAACAAGGAAAGATACTTCCACAGCCACAAAGCACAGTCACACTGGGCTGGAAAAAGCAGTAACAAATATCCCAGGGATAAATCTGGCACGAGCTGGAAGAGTTTTGCTGGTGCAGAATGAGAGGTAGGACCGAAGTGATGTTACATTTGTTTTTCCTCCTCCTTACTGCAGGGTTTGCTGGTGAGGGAAATAAAAGCACTGGATGTTGTGGTGTAGAAAATGGATCAGCATCTCCTCTGCTGCCCCTCTCTCTTGCTGGTTTAGCATCTCTTCAGCCCTCACACTGCAAAGGTGGGACTTTCAGTCAAGTTGCCGTGTTGAAGGAAGAAAGTGCTGCTGTTCTGTCAGTCCACAGCAGCTCCTGTTGTGATGCAAGTAATACTTCTCGAGAAACATACCTGTTATTTGGAAAAAGCCAGAATATTCTTGAGTTTTGCAAAACAGTGTGGAATCCTCAAACCTGTGTTTTTTGTAGTGGATGAATCTAACTGCTGAATTAATACGATCGAAGACAGCAGTTAACCTGAATCCTAAATTTTCATCAGTGGTGTTGGAAGCAGGACTGAAGTTCGTGGATAGCAGAGCCTCACTGTAGGAACAGCATTCTGGTTGAGTGATTGATAAAGTAGAGCCCTATATTTTTAAGGAGCAAAGCAGTGTTTTTATAGTTGACTGAAAACTTAGTGCCATTTTAGGTCAGCTTAAAATCTGAGTGCTGTTTCTTCTTTCTCTCTGTAGTCCCTGGCTTCACTTTCTGGGCCCTCCCTTGTGTTGACTCCAGCAACTCTGGGATGAGCTGAAAGCTAATCCTACCAGGAATAAAAATGGTTTTTTGTACAGGAGAAGAGGGATGCGGACAAGAAGCTGAAAAGAGGGCAGGGCTGCCTCTTTGACCCAGCCTGTACTTAGATAGGCTTTGGTCAACAATAAAACAATGGGGTTCCTTCATGTAAGGTATATTTGACTTAAGTACTGCCTTTTAGTCAGCCATGTGTCATTAAGAAGCCCCAATCAATAAATTACATAGTAGGTGGATTAAACTGGTGCAGCCATAACAAAGTCAATAGACGTGTCTGATCGGAGGTGCAGGCATTGATTGATGGCTGCTCAATATTTTCATCAAAGTATGCAGTGTGTGTGTAAATACATGCTTTTTATGTACACAGTGTGTAGTTATAGATATTTATATACATATAAATCAGTTGTGGAGAATACAAATGCCAAAGAATTGTAATAAACAACTGAGCAGCTGCATGGAGCGCTTACAGCTGTTTGTTTCTATGAAATCAGCTTATACGACGAAGTTTTATTCATCTGGGTGTAAAATTAGGTATGTGTGTTCAAAGGTACATTATGGGGTATCATGGCAAGGGAAATGAAGATCAGAAGGGATTTGGGAGAGGGAATCATGGTAGAAAAACAGTTCTGTGGGGGCTTCAATGAAAAGATTCAGATTCAGTTTAAAAAATATTCACCTTTGGCTGTACAGTCAGGAGAGGATCACACAGGAGGCACTGGGGGTTTTACACGTGTAGGCAGCATATGGGGCATATGTAGGAGACATATGGGACATCTACAGGCAGGCCTAATGGTAATGTTTAAAAAATAAAGCTCTTGGGGGGGAAAAAAAAAATAAGAGAAATCCCAGGGGAGGAAAAATAGCGAGTGATGTTTGGAATTGCGCTTTTCAGTGGCGTTTAAAGAGTTTAAGCTGCCCTGGAAGGTCTGCCTGAGAAACTCAGCTAGTGGGGACAGACTATTTTCTGTTTGTTAATCACACTGAAAAATCTGACCGGGCCCCAGATGAAGACATTTTGCCTTTCTGCCCATAAGGTGAATGGGTTGATGCCTGACAGAAGACACCTTTTCAGGTTTTGTTCTGGTTTGTCCCATGGCCTTTGAAGCGTTCCCTTGCTTTGCCATATCACTTAAAAATGACATCTCACCACTGGGCCAGATTTTCCTTGCAGTGCTTAGAAAGGTGGGTGATTTCTTTGGGTGTTTTCTGTCCTCACAACAGGGCCATGCCTTGGGTTGTGGCTCTGCTGAATGGCACGAGTAGGTTACTACACAGTTACTGCACAGCTTTACGTGCAGGTTTAGTGTACAGAAGGTAAATGCCCCTGGCACGTGCAGTGTCTGACATCATTCTGGTGGCTTCTCAGAGGTGGGAAAGATTCATCTCAGTGATGCCAGACAACGCTTATAAAAGCAGCTCCTGTGTGTGCCTGCTATTAGCAAAGCACCTTCCTGGTCGGGAAAGAGGATCAGAATCCCGAGGGACATTTGTCAGTAACATACTCAAGGAAGCAAAACTTTTTCTTGCTGCTTAATCTTTAAATACTTTCAATGAAAGCAGAGATAAGATTGCTTGTAACTTTAAAGAAATCTTCACTGATAGGTAACAAAGCTCAGGATGAAACTGGCTGAGCATTATCCTCTGAGTTTAAGGGGGAGGCTGGTACAGGATGGAGAATAGACATGCTCAGGATCATAAAAAGGATAAACCAAGGAAAGCTGGGATTTAGAGCCACTACCTTTTGACTTTCTGCCCATGGACATTGTTTCCCTTGAGTTTAAATCCACAGAAAACATGGATCTGTTTTGGGCCTTCTGAAACGGTGTTTGGGGTGATTTTGGGTTCAGTTATCACTTGTATGCCAGATTTGCACTATCAGCTGTGACTCTTGGCCATTGCCTTTCTTCTGTCTCAAAGTGCTGTTGTTGCTGTTGCTGGGGCAGAGCAGAGACTGATACCCCCCAGGTGAGGATCGAGTATTGCTGAGGTGAAGTGTTACTCACATTGTCAGAATTCTTAAAGTGAAAAAAGAGCCGCAGTCAGTGAGTTTATGTGGCTGTATCCTGGTGGTAATTTTCTGGGATGAGTCTTGGCCAGCATACATTTAACCCAACTTCCAGGGCTTGTTTTCTTGCAGGAAGGGAGAGCGACTCCAGCCACGGCACTGTCAGTGTGACGGGTTCAGTGGGTCCTTTCTGGAACAAACCCATTTGAGTTGTTTCAAATATGCAGAGAATGTCCGGACTATGTAATTTCCAGGTCACAGCAAAACTCTGCCCCCAGATTCTACCATTCAGGCTGAAATTAGTGTGTGTGATGCCATCCTGCCACAAACACTGGAGTGACAATGCCGTGGGAAAGCTTTCCAGCCCACAGCACCGTTGTTAGGGATGGACATGTCCCTCCTGCTCCGTCCTGTGCTGTCACAGGGGTGGGCTGAGGGAGGCATCCAAGTTAAAAATCCGCCTCTTCCTCTCATCCCTTTTTCTCAGGTGTGTGCACAACCGAGGGCCTTTGGCTGATCACGTGGAATAGTTTGAAACAAGCGACAGACACTCATTTTCCTTCTGCCTTGACCCAGATTTTAATATTACCAGTGGAGTTAAATGGAGTCATAACTAATTACATCTGTCATGATGCTTCTTTTTAACATGCGTAACCATTTGATTTGGAGTTTATATATAGATAGTACATAAATTCAGTTAGAGATACAGCTGAACGTAAGGTGGGAATCTGCATTGGTCATATCAGGGGCATTTGCTGAAAACTTGAGCCAATTTGGGGATTTCTTTCTAATGCAGATAAAGACCAGGCTGTGCACTTGTGGAATTACATGTGGCAAAACTGCTTTGTGTGTATCATAGGACATGAGGAAAGTAGATGGAGTATCCTTAGTAATTTGCTGTTTCATTTTAGTGAAATGCAATCTACTAGATGCAGGTATTTTTCATGAAAAACATGTAAATATACTAAAATCAATCCACTTTTATTACTGGTGGGGGAGGAAAGATGTATCTGGGTTGGAGTACTTATGGACATGGCTGGTTAAAAAATAATTAACATAAAAATGAAAAGGAACCAAACATGTTTGAATAAAATTCATAGAATTACGTTCGTGCTTAACTGTCTGGGATTAGAAATTCATGGCATTAATTGTGCCAAGCATTTAGGTGTCCTTTTGGTAAAGAGTTCTTCAGATCAACTCTTAACAGCAAATGTTCACTATATATTGCTCTGAAATTATTAATTTATGATAAGTATAATTATTTTTTTTCAGAGAATAAGCTCTCACTGTGTTCCCTGATGGATTTATTACAATAATGGTTTATAGCTCTGTATGGAAGATTGTGTGCAGGACTAAATGAGTAATAGGATTGTATTTAAGTGTACTCATACTAAGGTGTCCTTTTTTTTTGTTTAGCAGCAGAATAAGTACTTCTGTCTGAATTTATAGCAGATGGTATCAGATGAGATATAAGAAACTTTGTAGGGTGGATCTTCTTGTTAATTAAAGTTTGTGAACAACCCTAAAAATGTTGTGCCATTTTTCATAATTTCTGATAGGTTGTGTGTGAGGCATTTCTGAATGTCTAACTAGTAATTCTGGGTGCTTGCTGAAGCACAAGGTGATGGGGAACAGAATCTTCAAATGCGTGTGTGTTATACTGTTACAATAAATTGATGGATGGGTGGAACAAAACCTCTGTTCAAGCTCGTTAATGCTGCTGCCCAGAGGAAGTGCCCGTAGTTCCTTACAGAAGCAAATGCTGTCTGTAAATTCCACACAATAAATTCCAGTTTTGCCTTAAATAGTTGGGTATCAGCTTTTTGTTTAAAAGCCAAAGGATTTAAATCTTTGTGCTGGTACTGAAAAGGGGGGACGAGGAGGCCGAGACTTACCCCGAAGTTGTGCTGTCGTGTAAAACTGTGGCCCTTTGGTGAACATCTTTCCTATTCGGGATTTCTACTTGAGGACTGTGTTGAAAGATGATTTAAAATGCTGTTGGCTCCTGCCTTCTCCTGCAGCAGGAAGAGAGAAGGCCTGCAAGGAAAAAGTGACTTGGAGTACTTTTCAGGAGTACGTGCGTCGTGCCTGGCCTGTCATAACATATTTGTGTGATTCTTCTCTCCCTTCCTTGAGCAGTTCCCACAGTTCATAATGTTCCCTCAGCAGCTCTTACAGGGGGGTGGTAAAAGGAGGTGAAAAGTTCTGTAGCCCCATCTGCAAGGACAGACAGTAAAGCCTGGGAGTAGTACTATATATTTATATTTGTCCGTGTCTCACTTGCTGCTGAGGCCAAGAGATGATGATGATGAAGAGATTTCAGTTCATGTGTGAGATGTGAATGTGGCATTGTGAATACGTGCCTCGGATTTCCTCATTACAATATTTATCATTTTTCCTGAAAGTTCCTTTCCTCTGGTGGATTGTTCATCCTGTAGAATAAGTCAGCTATTTCCTGTGCATCGGCGTAATGTAACTTCATCTGCACCGGGAGGGCTTTGGACCCACTCAAAAGCTTTTTATTTTTGGTAAGTTCACGGAAATGTAGGAACTTCAGTCTCCACACTTCAGCAGTTCTTCCCAGTGTGGTCCATGCCTGGAGGTGCTCTGGTTCTGCATGGCCTCGTGTCACTGATGGAGTGGCAGCGAATGCAGAGGGAGATTGTCCCTGGTCCCCCTGACCCTTGGAGTGTCCCTTTGGCCCTTCAGCTGTGGCAGGGCTGGGTCCTGCACTTGCTCCTGCTTCGTGGGGTTTGAACACAATTTGGAATTGCTTTGTCTGAACATCTTTGCCTTTTATTTGCCACCAGTGGAATTTATAACTCCGGTTGAACTTGGAATACCGAGCTGGGGCTCACAGTGCCAGCTCTAGTTAGCACTTCCCATCCTGACACGCTGTTCCATGCTTTAACAGCCTAACACAGTTTTCATGCTGAGGAGCTAAATCAGACTGAATTTATTTTGGGAAGGTTCTGTTCAAATTCAACCAGTTTCAAGGAGGGGATTAAAAATACATTAGACATCTTTTAGAAATGCTTGGTTCTTGTGAATCCTTTATTCTCAGTCAGACAGGGACACGGTAATGGGCAGGTGTGGCTGTGTCAGCCAGGTAAGGACTGGGGCAGGTTTAGTAAATAGGAGGTGATTTCATCCTGTTAATGCTGAGCTCAGTGTGCTCCTGGTGTAAGAGAGGCATTAACTGGAATGCAGAGGGCTCAAGAGCTGGATGAGGGTGGAGGAGAAGGGAGTGACCTGGAACAAGGAGCTGTCCGGGGCAAATGGGCGGCTGGTGGAGAACAGCTTTTGGCAGGACGAGGTGCTGGGGCTCTGTTGGTGCTGCAGCATTGAACGTGACCCAGGGTCACAGAGGCAGCCTGGACTCTCCTCGTCCTGACTTTTTACCACTTGGCTTTGTAAGCAGGGAATGCTGCTGCTGCACGGGGGATGTTTCATTAGTGAACTGCTTGGAAGGAGGGTCAGCACAGCAGAGGTGCTTTGTAAGAACTAAAGATGCGTAATAAATGCAAAGAATGTAAGTGGCCGCAGTTGGACAGAGGCCACAAGTTTGAAAACAAACAGGAAAAAGCACCCTCCCCAAAACTTGTGCCATCTGTTCCTCTGCTCCACATTGGTCACCTTGATCCTACAGAGAAGAAATAGGGAATGAAGGGCTGGCTTCTGAGTGGCCATGATTCATAGCAGAATTCTGAAAAGGCTCTCAGATAACATCAGGGTTACTCCTTATGTGTAGAACAAAAGGAATTCTTCAGCTTTTAACAAACTTGAGAATTTTTTTCTTAAAAACCCCTCGATTCTAAGAAATTATGTGATCTCTTGGTCATGTCATTAATATTTTCTTCAGAAAACTCTTTGTTAATTATGATAATTGAATTATGCAGTTGTTAAGTTTCCTTGGCTAATTTACACACCATCTTTCCACACAGGTTTGGGAGTTACAGTTAATTTTCTTTTCCGGAGAAGTGTTGTCTGGTGTTGATGAGTTCATTGCATGAGAGATTTGACCTTTTTTATTTAGAGTCAATGTTAATACGTTAAGTATCGAGTGGGCAGGGAAAGCTATGAGCTGTGACAGTCACAATTTGTGTTCTCTGATGGATCTGTGTGAAGATTTCTCTGTAGAAGGGGGGAATCCTCTAATTTTACAGTTTGTCCCCACTGGAGTTGCACCTTCCTGTGTCAGGGGGTGGGTATAACACACTGTGCTTTGTTTACACTGAGTCGCCAGTGGAGTGAAAAACTTTGATCTTCACTCTCCGTGTGTATTAAACACACACCCAGGAGCTGCAGAAGAGTTTAAACAGTGAAGAACAAATCAGAAATTCCCTGTGCTGGGCAGGTGTAGCTCCAGCAGGAGACAGGCAGGTATTTTAAGTGGAGTTTCTTGTAGAGGCCTGTGCAGAAAGTCTCTGTGCATGGGCAGAGTGAGGAGAAGTTACTGGTGCATTCAGATGGATGATTCTTTTTTTTAGTAAGCTAAATGAACTGATACAATGTGAAACTGCAAGTTTCATTTTAAATAAACTTAATATTGTCTAACTATGGGGGAAAATGAGCTTTTAAAACCATTTTCATGTTTGTGCAGTGTTATTTGTTGCTGCCTAACAGTGCTTCTCTTTCTCCCCGGTGGTTGGTACGAGGCTGAAGCAAAGTCTGCTCCTGTGGGACTTATTTTTCCAAAAAGCTGTTAAATACTTGATTTTGTTCAGCTGATCCCCTTTATCATGATTTAAGTTTTGCTTCCCAGGGTCAGGATCAGTTTGGTTTTCAGGTACACACTGCACACATCACGTTTGTGCTGAAATAAGGATGTGTTTATCAGCTTATTAATGAGTTATCAGAGGTTCAGAGGTTGGAGTATCTTTGTTGTTCTAAAACTATGAAATAGCTAAAGAATAGAGCACAGTTTCCATCAGATCTGGTGTTGCTCTGTTTCATGGAATCACCTTTTCTAAGGAGATGTTTTGTTATTTGCACACATACACACATTTAGTGGTTTGTTTTTATTCGGAGGGCATGCTTTCCTCATTGTATCTGGCTGTTTTTTTAACTTTTTAATTGGAGCATTTACAATATCGTTATTTTTGTTGTAGTGAACCCTTTTATTGTTTCAGAGGTGAATGAATCATATATTCTGGGTTATTTTTTCCTGGCAGATATTTTTCTTTAATGGTTACTCAGGGCTCGCCTAAATCGTACAGATGAATAATACTTGAAATGCAGTATCTGATTCATCATTCATAACATTACAATGAAAAACCTTGTGAAATTCTATATATATATAGGTCTTTTTACTTGCAAGAACAGCACCTTTAAAGGGGACAAGGCTGGCTGTGTAGCTGTTGTAGGTTCCAGATCTGTGCCCCCTTTGCCAGGACGGGGTGTTTTCGGTGCAGTGTTGTGAGGATGTTGCCATGAGAAGGTGTTAGAGGGGATCCTCTGCCTATCTAAAAGTAGCCAAATATAGTTAAATTTAATTCGGGCAACGAACAGAGCAGGAAATAACCACGGGGTGGTGTGGAACCTGCTTGGTAAATGGCCTTTGCCTGTTGAATCCCAGTTTCTGTCTGGCCCCCCAGGCCAGTCCCAGGTGGGAGAGCCCAGGTGCACTTCTGGCCTGCTCAGCCTGAGTTAAACACCCAGATCTCCATGACAGGGCTGAGTAAGTGGCTCCACGTCCCCCTGAGAATGGGAGAGAGGGGTGTCAGTGCTCTGTATTTTTTGTTAGTCGTGTGCATCCTCATGTTTTTGTCCGTTATACTGAGTTTTAAAATACTCAGAAGCGTAAAAGTATCACGAGAGCATCTCATGTGTGGGCGTGTGTGGCTGTGAGCGCAGTTGTGTGTGAAACCTGAAAAGAGTGAGTCTGCTTTTGTGCATCTGTGCAACTGATTCATGTCATCTGGAATGTAAGGACTTGAGTTCTGGTGGATTTTGTTTGCTCGTACACAAATTGTTTTTTCATATGTTTCCCAGATTCACTGTAGGTAGGTTTCAAAAAAAAGGCGAAACCAACGAAAGTAACACCAAAAAAACCCCCAAAGCTGCCCAACTGCCCTGTATTTTCTCTGTTGCCCCTGCACAAATATTTATAAACAGCCAGTAATGCAGTTTTCTTTTGCATGCACAGAGCCCTGGGGAAAACGAAGAAATGTTTTAATACGTGTGAGGTGTTCAGTATTTTGTTTTGCTCTGCTTTATCTTTCAAAGAGCTGAGGAGCCTGCCTAAGAAACTGGGATACACTCCCTGGGAGCTTCTATTACCTTTGAAACAGTCAAACCTCTGCTGCTGGAACTCAGGAATCCACGGACAGAATGACTGGAACAGCAAATATGACTTCAAAAAAATGTGGTTATTGGATGGACTGGTACGAGTCCAGCTGCGGTGGACAAATTGATTTTGCTGTTGCTTGAAATCCATGATGTGTTGGTATTTTGGCAGAGCAAGGAAAACAAGGGTATTAGAAAGTAATTTACTGCAGTGGGATTAACGGGGAGTGTTGTGTTTGCGCCAGTGGGGCAGCACAGAGGGCCGAGATGTGTCTGATAAACAGGACGAGGTCTAGTCTGACAGCTGGCAACAATAGGCTGTGCTCGAGTCAGGTGTACTAAATTAGCAAATCTATTACAAGGCACCAGGAGAAATCTCACAGAAGACAAGCCTTGTAGGCAGAAGTGTTGCCAAATGGGAAATGATTCATCGTCTCTGAATGGGATGAGCACTGAGCAGAAGCAGTTTAAACCTCAGACTGCTTTGGCTCATAAACTGCCAAATATGTGATTAACACTTTATCTTCCCCAGCCCCGTGGGTTTCAGTGTCTCCTGAGTCAGAGTTTAGGATCAAAATCAGTGAGACCCGTTTGTTCTGATCTCTCCTTTGTATGTTTGAACGTATTTAGGTGTTTTTTTGACTTTTGCATCCCAAAACTACTCCCATGCTGTGACCCTTTGGGAGTAACACCTTTTAGTGAGGACTGTTCCGTGTCAGGGGTGCAGGCACAACTTCCTGAGCTGGCTTAGTGTAGTTTATTTGCTTGTATTTAGTGCAAATCCGTGATTGGCTGGAGATGCAATTTAATGCAGGATGCCGGTTCCGAGGCGCTCACTGCATTTTGATTTTTAGTATTTAAAAAACTTACACCATGTTAACATTGGTAATGTCATTTGTGGTTCACAAATGATAAAGAGCTGAAAGATAAACTTGTTGGGAATATTTCCCTGGATTTTCATCCCTTTGCTGTACTGCTGGGAGCGTTATTCCCAGTGTTACACTTTTTGCATTCAGGTACTCAGCTTCAGGCTCCTGCTTTCAGTCTCATCTCCTCCCCATTATCTTTCTTAGCCTTCACTCTTCACTGCTTAATATGTGCTCCTCTTTCTCAAAAAAATTCTTGTGTTTTCACTGCTTGAGCTTTGCATCTTCCTCAAAGATTTCTGAAGTTGCAGTTTAAATTGCACAATAAGGGCTTTTTTGGGCAAGATCTTTATTTTCACGTCTTGGTGAGCCATTTCATCTGAATCTCTTGGTGTTCTGTTTCTTTAAAATCCCTGTTGTTTCTTACAGTACAATATCAATTGTACTGATTTGACCAGATAGCTTAAGCAACTTGTGTAAGACCAAAGTAAAACAAGAAAAATGAGGCTTTCCTATAAGGTGAAATAAATGAGATTGTTTATCCAATTAGCTCATCTCTGTCCAACAGCAGCAGCTTCTTAAACTGTTTGGATTTGTTCTGTAGGACACATCTGTTTACTCAGATATTACACATATTAAAGGACTGCAAGAACTTAACCAGATCAGTTTAGAAGTTGTGTAGTCTGTTGATACAGTAATCTCCCAGAGATGAGGCTTCATGGACGTGTGATGGGGAATAAGAGTGGACATGAGAGTTTGAGTGACGGCATTTCTGCAGGTACAGACAGAATTCCATGATCAGGGGCTTAGTAAGCAGGGAAAGGTGTGTACAGAATCCTCACATCTCCCTGCTGACCCTGCTTTATTTGGTTTTGGCAGAAGCCAGACTGCCAAGTTCCAGAGAGAGGACGCTTCCACAATTGAAAGCATTCCACTAAAACAAATTTGTCCCCCAAAAAAGTAAGTCTAGGGACGTTGTGCTTGAATGTTTCAACTGTACTAAATGAGAAAAAGGCAGGATCCACATATTAGCCAGGAGACAGAATGTCTGAGGTTGTGGATATTGATGCTCATGCAGGAGGATGTAAGAGTCCATCGCTCATCTCTATTGCCCCATAGAATATGATTTCAGTACATCAGGTGTGTAAATTGTGCTGAACTGGGAGTTTAGATGAAGGGCAGATGCTGAATTAGTGATTTTTACTAGTGATATCATCAAACCCACGATCCTCATGAACTCTTTAAGTTTTATTTATCAAGGAGCTTTTTTTTTTAATTACTGAAATAATTCAAGTTACATATTTGAAACACCAGAATTAATTCCCCCCCCACTAAAATTGTCACTGTAGCTGCTGTTGTGTCTTCCTTACAAAGCAGCTGACAATCCTTTCATTAGTGTTGATAAAGTTAATATTTACAGCATTTTGCTGAGGAGTGGGAATTTCTCATGGAGTGTAAAGGATGCTCATTTTCTGGGGGGGCTTTTCTTTTTGCTGGTTCTTTTCCTTTTGCCTGTTCCCAGAAAAGCAGTGGTGTTCCCCGAGGATCGCGTCTGCCGCAGAGACAGAGTTGGGAGAGTGGCTGTGTAAATCAGGCAGTGTCCTGGCAGGGATGGCAGCGCTCCTGGAACACCGCTGGGATCCACAATCCCGGGGACCCAGGAGTTTCACTGAGCTGCAGGTGCCTCTTGTCTGAGCCCTTTTTAAAATCCAGGGCATTTTTGTCTGCTTGGTAATTAGATCATGGATTTCTTTTGTTGGTGCCTCTGCTCCGGCTCATTCAGAGGGTGGAGAGTTTTACTGCAGTGAAACAAGTCCGAGGTTTTGCTCCTTGTTGCCGTGTTTTCCCCCAGCACGTTTCCAGAGGTGCATGAAACACATCAGACAGAGCCAGAATTTGTTTCTCCCCTTAGCTTTTTCCCCCACTCCTGTTCCTAGCAAAGGAGACTAAGAAATCCAAGGGCAGATTTCCATGTTACCTTGTTTTTTACCCATCAGAGGAAGGATCCTGTGCTCTCTCAGTATTTTGCAAGTTGATAATTCAGGATTGATGGCTTCTGTTATGGTTAAAATCCGACTGCTGGGATTGCAAACAAGTCTTTAAGGACTGAGGTAAGATGTTTAGAACAATGGTTCTGAGAGTTTGAGATGAGTAACCCCCTTTTCTTTGCCTATATTTATTCTTGTATTTCTTGGATAATTGAGTTAATGCTTGTGTTGGAGTTTGCTTCACTCACACTTGAGTATAATAACCACCTCTGCAGGTTTGAGATTAGTTAATCTTGGTAATATTACTTTAAATTAAAGCTTTTTTAGTGGACTATGTTTTTAATACTGCAGGAGGGTAAAAAAAATAGAGAATGGTACAGCAAATATAACAGCAAAGCTGGTGGGTTCCTTTATCTTTAACAGATTTGTTTCCCACCCTGATTTTGTTTACTGGAATACAATTTTATAGTTGCTACCAAGAAGGGGAAATATTTGAAATTGGTCTGAAAATTGATCCTTGACTGCTGACTCTTGCTTTGAAAGTCTGCTAAAGGCTGTTGATTTAAAGCTGAGTTTTTTCCCCCAGCGCAGCTGCCCAGCACAGTCTCTGTGAGCGGTGCCTCTTGATGACTTCATGGCACAGTAGTGGTTTTTCAGATGTTGAAAAATGGGCGAGATGGGAGGGTTAGGCCCTTCTGGAGTAGGGTGGAGAAATGAAATGGAATTTCTAGTGTATGAAAGTTATGCGTTAGAAACATCCTGGCTGGTCTGAGAGGCTCCATCCACACTGAACCAGGAAATGCAGATATTCCCAATAGCCTTTGTTTCCTTTAAGTTTCCCACGTGTTACTTCTGCTCCTTTCTCACTGAGCTGTGGCTGAAACCCTGATTTACCCAGAGCCCTGATGGGGATGGTTCATCCTGTGTCATTCACCTGTAACGTGACTGTAATACAGCTAAAAAAACCCCGAACCAAACCCACCTATTTTTGCGTCCGCTTATTCGATTTAACCGCTTCAAACACGGATGTCCGGAGAAGAGACTTGCAGACCTTGCTGGGAGGGTTTGCTGCCTTCCCCGCAGAAGTGACAGCGTAATTTCTTGCCTTCACCTCTTGGCAGGCGTGTCAGACACCCTGGACACATGAATAGGGAGGGTGACGTGTGTGGCACCGAGCCCATCGCTGAATGAACCTGGGAAATGGGAATGCACGAGGCGCTGGGAGGAGGAATTCAATGGCGTGGGGGTGAGGGGGGGCCTGGGGGTTTTGTTTTACTTTTGGCTTGGAGTGGAGTAAGGGAGGAGAAGTGGAAAAGGAAGCCTTTTGTTTACAGTGAAACAATACTGTGAAGTAGACGTGGTGATGTAAAAGCAGGAGTCTAAACATGGCAAATCCAGGCAGGCTCCATCTGGCCCCGGCCACGAGTCACCGAGACGGCCCCGGCGCAGCCTGGTGGAGTCTGGAGTCGCTGTTGTGTCGTCCTCCCTTAGGGGAGTTTAAAATAGCCTTGGAGGCTCTGCCCCAGAATTTTACTGTTGCATGAGATGAATGATTTATTGGCTTAACCGGTTGCACTCAGTGGTGCATCTTTGTTAACCTGGGAAATGCCTGATGTTTCCATTTGGAATTTTAATCTCTGTGAATTGTGTCCCATGCAAGTCATAAGGGTCTAGAATTGTAAATCTACTCAAAGCACAACCTATATAGGCAGAATTTAACAGAGTGAACCTGTTGGAAAGGAAAAATGTGCAGCTACTATGTTAATTTCTGGCATATTTTGCAGTGGTTTAAATGATATTGCATTTATTAAAGCATTTGTCACTTCTGGATATCCATGGTTGCTGTTTGAATGCAGGTTATTGTGGTTTTGTTTGTTTAGTCCCAGAGGAATAATCCTGATTTGTTGAGACGCAGATTTCCAACTGACAGTGCTTATAAGCAGGTGCATGTGATCCTTGGAAATGGGTTTCATTTTACATGCAGTATATTAAGGATTTAGTGTCTGCCTTGTGTTGAAGTTGAACTTACAGAAATGCCTTTATGGGACAATTTAGAATTTTAATGATTATTAAAGGAAATTCTTACTAAAAGTTCTCTTCTAGCACTATGTTTATCCTAATGCATAACTTGATAGAGTTTATTTAAGAGCTGTCTACCTTGTGTTTGGACATGAGTCTAGCAGTGATGCTTTTTTATGTCACTTAGAACTAGCGTGGGATATTTTTTTCAACCTGACATGTTAGTATGAAATAGCACTTTAAAAATCCATTAGTGCCTTTGAATTGTTCTAACACGTACTCTCAGCAGAAGTGGTACAGATTCTAAATGTGCATTAGATTCAAACGAGGTCTGAATGTGCCTGTGAGGTGGCCGTGCCTGGTGGAGAAGCCGCCATCCCTTCCGAGTTGTCCCGACTCCCACAGCACAGGGACAGAAAGGATCGTGTTGTGCAGCTCCTGATTCACGTCCAGCCTCTCTGTATGTGTTTTGTACTGACTCTAGTTCAGAGCTCGTTGGGTTATCCCGGATTTCTGGTGCTTTGGGAGCCTCGGGAAGAGCAGCTGTCCCTAAGGCAGAGCAGTTGTGTGTTCACTTGCAAGAGAAATGCTTGCTTGTGGTTTACCTCTTTTGGGGAATAGAAAACCCGAATGTTTAAGGTGAAGATTGTGCATCTGAAAGAGAATTAGAAATTGGAGATGTCTCTGAAAACCTGAGGGGTGTCAGCTGGTTATTTTGGCGTCCTGGGGGCAAAATCAAAACAGAGGCAAGAGGAAAAACTATCAGATGGCGTCCTGTCACTTGTTCTGTTCATCTGCAGAAAAAGCACCTTTCTAAGGCAATGAAACCTTAAAAAAAAAAAAGATTCCTCAGGGAGATTAATTGTAAAATAAAACTTAATGTGAATAGTTAGGATAAACAATTTTATTTCAAATCCTTAATTGAGGAAGTTATTACCTCAACAGCTGGATTTGCAAATCCGTGTGGTGTTATTTACAGCTCTTTGTTCCATGAATAGTTGAAGACCTCCTGTTTTATATCTTCCCATGTGGGAATTCAGGCAGGTCCAAGGAGGGAACACAAGCAGAAAAATATAAGTTTCTCTGGAGCGTGCCAGCAATGGAAGAACCCAGGAGGAATTCATTCGAAACCTTTCAAGTACTGAGCCATCCTGCTGGAACCTGCGCCTGTCACAAATGCTTTTCTGAGAGAAATCAGTGAACTTGCGAAGGGTTTTGCACAATGTGGAGAAAAGTCCGTTGTGTCAGCCGTGGGTTCAAACACCCCAGCGATTTCTGGGTCCCAGAGGCACCCTCCGAAGGCAGGAGGGGGGTGTGTGTGTGCCTTCATTCGCCTCCCTCCCTCTCCCTCCCCCAAGCAGGCTCATTCCAATCAGCAGTGTAATTGGAATGCAACCACAGTCTGGAGGAGGAAGGGGAATTTTTGGCAAGGAGAGGCAGAGCAGTTGGGAGCTTTATTCAGATTAAAGCATAGACGACCATTCATTATCAGTACAGCACACATTAGCAACAGCACAGCATTGTGTTTCTACAGCTGGGACCTATTTCAGTGATTGTATTGCACTGTACAGAACATGCAAACAACTGGGATCTGATCACAAACCCAGCACTAATGGCTCTCCTTAAAAGATGCTCTTTCTGCAGGGGGAGAAAGACTTGTCTTCCCAACGGGCTGTTGCGGTAAAAATTGATAGGCGGCCTGTCCTTCTCCTGGCTCTGCCACGTGTTACGTATGTTCTGCAACAAGCACTTCTGCTGGGAGAAAAACCCTCGGGGAAAGGAAAAAAACCAGCGGGAATTCTCACGTCAAAACTGTTGGTTGAGTTCGGAAGGCTGAGCTTGTTCTTCTGTGGTGATGACACGTGGAAAGCCAGACGATTAGTAAACATAATCTTAGCTTTGGAGCGAGTCCTTCCCTTCCCTGGAACCTCAGGGCTGCCTGTTGACGCAGTGGTGGTTCTTTGGGATGGGATGGGATGGGGTGGGATGGGATGGGATGGGATGGGATGGGATGGGATGGGGGGTTTCCTACCAGGCCGTGTAATTTTAAATATCTGAATTATGTGTTTCCTTCTGTGCTCACTTCCGTGGACATTTACGATTACTTTTTGTTTTCTCACCTGCCTTCCCGTTACCTTTCACTGATCGTGTCTCAAATATACACACTTAAAAAATTATTTACTAAAGATGGCTCAAGCAGTGGTATTTTTTAACATAGAAATTTTAAACTCGATATATTTCTGTTGTGATTGGCTACATCTGTAGCCCTGAGGTGCTCCTACCTCAAGCACATTTAAACCTTGCCATTTGTCATAAATCAAGAGACATGATGTTATTGATATACTTAATACCCTGCAATAAACATACTTTTAATACTTACATAAAATAGTGTTAATGTATAACATAGGGTGCCTTCCACAACAACAGCTTGATGTCATTGAAAGTTTGATTTTTCTGTAAAAATTATTCCCGAGTAGAAAACAATTGTAACAAGAGTTCTTCAAAAAGAGTAAGAAGAGTTCAGAAAATGAGAGAAATATTTATCTTTTCTACAAAATTCACCTTTTGAACATTCATTTTTTTTATGTGGGTTTAACTAATTATTCCTCCCCCTCTATAATTGCATGTACATTTTGATAGCTAACACATAGATTGCAGGAGTGTGGGGATGTTAAATATTTTACATTTACTTGCAATAGTTAAATAACTTTTCAGTAAACCATTCTTTGTCAGTCACTGGAGTAATAAATCGGAAAAAGGAAATTGGCAAATGTGATTCACTTAATTCCTATTTTTGAGTGTTTTGTAGCAGAGCTGTTGTAGAAGGAGACTTGATAGCTTATAATACTCTGCTCTTTTTGAGTTTCTGCAAGCTGACTTGAGTAGCATGTGTTAGAGTGAGATCATAAAGCAGGATCAAAAGATATTTAATGTATGTATAGTATGTAAAATTGATGTGCTGTTTGCCTTGGCACGTATGTATTGTTCCTTCATATCGGAGTATTAATGTTCTGCTGTCTGTAGACTACCCAGGAAGTCTGTAATAAACACAAAACATAACTATCCACTGACTCACTGATAGTCTGTAATAAATACTTTATCTACAGATGTGTGCTAGAAGCCGTTGGTGTCATTTGATGATGCACTTGTGACACAACACTCCCCCCTCTTTTTTTCCCGAGCCAGTGTCAGTTTATCCAGCCACTGGTTGGTGTTCTAGTCCCAGTGCAAGTTTAAGCAGCTTAACTTCTTGTTTTAAAGCCACTTCAATAAAAAGTGCCTTGAAACAAGGAGGTACAAATAACAAATAACCCCCTTCCGTGCCCTCGTGCCTCTGGGGGAGCCAGTCGTGGTAGATCTGATAATGGTGTGGGTTGGGTCCAGAACCAGCAGCGTTTTAACTTGGCTTCGTCCAGGGAAATAAATCTTGTGCTTGCTTTCTGGTTTTTGAATCTGTGGCTCAAATGGAACATGGGATGGAGGACTCAGAGATAATTAAGTCCCACAGGTTTTATGAGAGTCATTGCCTGGATAAAGGGAGACCCAGGCAGTGACCTGGAGGGAGAGGAAAAAGCTGCAGTGGGAGATCCCGAGTTGCCGGAGCACAGGAGGGTCTGTGTGGGAGAGTGTCTGTGTGACCGCTGGGAAAAGCCTCAGCTCTAGCTCTCAGTCAGCCATAAAACATAAATCCATAGGAAGCCAAACTTCCTTCGTTTTTATTCTCAAGGAACTATTCATCAGTCGGTTATCAGAATATTCAGAATAGGTTTAAATACGGTGTTGAAACCGTTAGAGAAGTGGAGCATAAACTCTGGTGCTTTTCCCACCGGTGGGAGAAGTGCTGTGCAAAAAAAAGTCCTGAGCTAGATTAGAGCTCTGTGTGGAGAGGGAGATTGTCTCACTTAAAACGGAGCTGGGACCTGGGCTTTCTCACCTAAAATACCTGGCACAGAGGGTGTTGTTAGTGGAAGGCTTCTCAGCATCTCTCCTGTTCTGTTAACCTGACAAAGCCAGAGTGGGTTGACATCTGACTTTCCTTAAATGTGGTTACTAGAGAGGGCAACCTTGAGCCAAAAATATTAGTTTGTTCCCTGCTGGCTAATTGCTGGGGGAGCAGTTGTTAGTCTGTGTGCTGTGCATGTGCCTGATCTTATAAAAATGGGACGGGGGTTAAACTGCACTGGCAGGCTTGCTGTAGTTTTGAAAAGGAGTGTTGTGATTAGTTAACCTTGCAATTTGTCTCTCAAAAGATTAGTCAAACCCCTTTTGTCTTGGACATTATGCAGTCCCAGGAGCACCCTGTACGGCTCACTGTGCTATAGATGAGTTTTGACTTAACTATTGGATTTAAAGCCTTTACCTTCACGTGGCACTTCCCGTTACTTGCAATGGTCGAAATTCTGACAATAATTAAATCTTTTTTAGATATTTTTAAAAAGGGGGCCGTTTATACAAGCATCTGTTTTACCTGAAGATTTTTACCACTACATGAAAGGTGGCTGGTGAGCAATAACCTCTTGCAGTTCTTGGGCAGGTGATTCTCAGGCTGAGGATATTCTTGTAATAAAACCTTAAGGAACTGCAAAAGCAGTTTTCTAGGTCTGTCTTATTATCTGTTTCTTCAGGTACATTTAAGTTGTTCTCCATGGTGTGAATAGAGTAGACTTTAAACTGCTGGACACTTGGAGTGTTCCTGGACTACTCCGCTTGTTTTCACTCAGATACTGCAAAAGAAATCAGGGAATCAGGAGCCCTTCAGGACCAATGTGAGGATGCCCTGGGGGGAAAAGCAGGGCCAGCTCTGTTTGGTTTTAGGTGATGTCCGTGGGATGGGATTATTGGATGCACTCTTCTGTCTTTGCATTTCCTGGCAGTAATAAATATTGGCGACCTCTTTGGAAAACCATCCCAGGGAATTGAACAGCGAGGAGCCTCCTGCAGTATCAGCTCCAACCAAATATCTCTCCCCCCCTCCCCTGTTTTTAATTTTTTTTTTGTGCTGGCTGTGGGAATTTGTGCTTTTACTCAATCCCCAAGAATCCTTTTGTGTTATCAGTAAATATTTTAATGTTTCACGGGGGAATCTAATGTTTCCTGCTTATTAAACCTGTGATAACAGATAAGCCTTGAACAGGGTTGCAGTTTGTGAGGAGAAGCCTTCATTGTGTACCTTGGCGTCTTCATATGAAAGTTGTCCCCTTTGACTTCTTATTTATTTATTTGTTTATTTCAATTTATTCTCGTGGGAGATTGTTTTCCCCTTGGTATTTTTGGTTTGGCAAATGCAAACGTCCCTCCCCTTTTAAAACAAAACCAAAAAAAAGCCTGAAACAATTATCAACCTCTACAAATAAAAGATATCTTTGGAACCATCAAAACCGTGGCCTTAGAAGTTAGCCTGCTCCACCCAGATATTTTTCAGGTAAAACCTTTTATTTATTACCATGCAGGATGACAGAAAAGGGTTGGCTGCCTGATGCTCTGCCTTTTATGATCAGGGAAGCTTTTGCTGGGCTGTAGAACAATATAAATGATGCAGGAGCACAGTTTTCACTTATATCCATTTTATTTTGAGCAGGATTTTCTGGAATGCTGGACAGGTGAAGTAACTTTTTCTTTTCACGTTGGCAACCAGGGCCTTAATTTTGTCTTTGTGTTTTTCTTGCAGTACTGTGTGCAAAAAACCTGGTGAAAAAGGATTTTTTCCGTAAGTAGCTGTTAAAAGTTTTATACATTTATTTGTAGGTGGGATAAATATTATGCAGGTGCTGTAGCCCATTGTTTGCACATGATCGTTGTATTAAGATATTTGCAATGAGGGGGGTGAGGGCTTTGATGTTTTCGCACTGTTTTATTTCAGGGCTTCTAATTTTTTCTGAAGTGACACTCATCAGATTTTCATAATAATAATTAAAACACTGACACGCTCTCTCTGGTTTTGTGGGAGTGGGAAACAAATGTACCCACTCAGGCAAATGACATGTTTTTCAATTAGTGTCATATATTTATTAAAATGTTTTTCATGTAAGAACTTTTTGTCAAGCAAACAGATGTGCTTCTTAATTATTAATAATCACCTCATAATACCAACCTACTCTGAAATTATATTTTAATTAATTTTAATAATGTTTTGAAAGAAGGGCTAAGAAGTAGATGAAGGAGGCAGAAAGGAATGTTATTGTCTGTGTCTACACACACAGATCACCTGGGAGCAGGAGGAATTCCAAACATCAGACCTGAGCTTTGGAAAGAACTTGGAGAGGGGATGATACAGAATTACACTGTGATTTGTGATATTTGTCTTTGATCTGGATTGTTGCGTTGATTGTACTGGGTGTTTAACAGCTTAATGGTGCCTTGAAAATAAACCCAAACCAACTCAAGATCTGAGCTCTGTGATGCTCTTGGGGGCTGAAACACAGATCCCAAGGTGGATCCCAGGGTCCTGTTCCTCCCCTTCCCCACGTGCCTCCCCTGGCACTTGTCCTGACCAGCTCCACCTGAGTCACCTGAGGAAGTGGAACTGGGACTAAATTGCTCTACAGCAAATGTGATTAATGTTTCCCCACCTCAGGTCCCCCACCTGAGTCACTGAGCGCTGGGATGCGGGGAGGAATCAGGATGAGGGGGGAAAGGGACAGGACAGCCTGACCTGGGGGCATCAGTGGTGGGACCACCCTTGGGGTCAGTGAATCCCTGGGTAGAATCCATGAGTTGTGCTGATTTTGGGCTGTTCCTGCTGCTTTTCCATGCCCAGTTGGGCAGCCCAACACCATCTTAGCACTGATTTTTGCTGTTCACCTGGACTTGTGTGCGGTGTTTCTGAGGTGCAAAGCTGGCAGACAACGAAGCAGGAAGCTAAGCAGGAAACCAAGTGCACCTCAAAAGCAAGAATAACCTGTTAGAGGCAATTTTCTGTAATACCAGTATCAGCCAAAATCGTGGTTGTGATTAATCTTAAACACAGGAAGAATGTAAATCTGTTTTCTCTGCCTTTGGCTGACTTCTTTGTATACTGAGAGTTTACTCAACCCTGAATTAGGAAGATTTAAGGTGTTCAGATTTTTTTTTCCTCCAGTGTGTTTGGCTCAGACAACTTTTTCTTGGTCCGTATCAGTGAGATAATTTGCGGATTTACCATTCCCCGTGCTTAATATGTTGTGTTGTTCCCGTTCATTAAATACGGTGCTCATTTATGAGTAAAAGGCAACTCGAAACAAGAGATTGAAAAGTGAATTAACTGTGCAATGATGCAGGTCTTTAGAGCATCCTGAGCCATTTGCCAGGTTTGTTTTTTCTTTTCCTCCCCTCAGGACTTCCTGATCCCTTTGCCAAGGTTGTGGTGGATGGATCTGGCCAATGCCATTCTACAGATACTGTGAAGAACACACTTGATCCCAAATGGAACCAGCATTATGACCTGTAGGTGGTAACAGTGATAACCAAAGGTTTGAAGTGAAATCCTCTGAAGCACCCAGACACTGTCAGGTGTTCTCAGTGTGCTGTCCTGTGTCTCTGGGAAGGACCCCGGAGTTTATTAGTTGGAGGGAAACATGCATGCATCAGAATTCCACTTTCTGCTTTCAAAACCTGAACCCTGCCTGTGTTTTCCTGGTGGGGATTTCTGCAGCTTGCTTTACACGTACCACAGCATTATTTATTGTAATATTTTCATGGTAACACTTCTGTAAAGTGAAGCAAATAATTGACTATATTTCCCTCTTCTCTTGATGCTGGTTTTGTCTGGGGTGGTGCTGCGGTGTCTTTTTCTCTGTGTATCAGTTCCCTCTTCTATCATTTTCTGTCCCAAATGTTCTTCCCACCAGGAGTTGCTGTTACCATCACTTGAGCACCTTTGGGTGCTTTTGGGCAATATAATCAGTATGACATGTACCTGTCATGGTTTCCCTCTGTCTTTCTAAAGCATAGACTATTCTGTATAATGCAAGTTATTAAAGCTGTTATTTTTATGTAGGTCTCTTTGTGTTTGTGGATGCTTTATTTTCCCTGTCTTTTAGTCTTTTATTCTTTATCTTTTTTTCTTGGCGAACTGGTTTAATTCATTATATTCTCCTGTTCTGATCTCTGACTTTATTCCCCTGGCTCCATTCCCTATCCTGTGTTATTAGAAACTGTTTGAGGATATTTATGTGAGCTTTGGCCATCACCAGATCAATTATTTGTGCACAGAGAATTTCTTTCTTTTCCAAGTGAAGAAAAGCAGCTTGATAAGTCTCTCAGCAGAATGTGGAAGGCCTGGATTAAAGTCATGCCTTGATCTGCTCTTTATTTGACTATCCAAGACTAAATATGTGTAGTCATTGTTCATAATGTGCAGGGTACAGAACATTTTCATTGCTGCTTAACAAAATACCGTGGCAGTTGGGTGAAATAATGGAATTATAGCTTTATTATCCAAACTCAGTCCAGGTTTAGGTTCTGCATGTGAGACTGTTAATTCTCATTCATTAGAAAAATGGATCTAAAACAAGTTTGAAGTTCATGGAGAAGGAATGGATCTTTATATTTCAAAAATTCTAAGTTAATTTGATTTTTTAAAATGTTATTAAACTTATTAAATGGATTGTAAGGGATGCTCAGAGCTCCATGGGCGAGTGATTTCATTCCCTTCTGGAGAAACTAAGAAGCAGAGGACATGGGAAATGAGGGAGGATGCTGATGTGCAACCAGAGTAATGGGGAAAAAAACAGTAAAATCTTCAGGAAAAAATTCCTTTCTGTTATGATTTCTAAGGAAGGATGAACAGAAGGTATTTTTAGGTTGTTTTACAGAACAAGCCATGGTTGTATCTGGATCCTGTGGTTGTCTCAGCACTGAAGTGAGACTGTGATTGCATTATAAAAAGCTGAGAGAGCAGTGGGGTTTCTGGCAGAATATTTTCCTCAGGCAGATTTGGGATATCTCTTGCTGGCTTGTCTGAAGGAATTTAGACCTGCATGAAATATTTTTTGTGGGTGTTGGTTTTTTTGTTTTTTTTTTATTTTCTTGTTTGGGGAAGAGCATCCCTTAAAAATGAGATTTTGTTTAATTAGTGTATTATTTCCAGTATAGATTACTTGCCATGTAGGGAAAACTATTTTGCTTGATTCTGGCTGTTGAATTCCCTGGTGACAGAAGTATATCCAGCATTTCTAATCCAAAGTAAAAGTTATGCCAGGCCTTGCAATTTGAAAATAATCCTTTCCCTCTCCAAATTTCCTTCATAATCATTTAACCCTTTTTATAGTCTTGCCTGTTATTCCAATTAAAACAGCAGTAAAAGTTTGGATCTCTTTGGTACAACAAGTCACTGCCTGGCTTTTACCTTGAGGTGACTTTTAGCGTGATGTACCCAGTGTAAGGTCTCAGATTCTCATCTGCCCCAGATATTAAGATAATTAACCTTTATTTTAGGGGGAAAAAAAGGAATAGCAACCATCCTACTGCAAAGCACCTCATGACAAACCTCAGGCTTAAATCTTTCTTGTTACTCTTGAAAATAATGGGGGTTTTAAATGTCTTAATGTTTCCCCTCGCAACACAGCATTGCATGGGAACACCAGTCTCTGCCACTGTGTGGGGCAGGTTGCAGTGTCCCCAGCCTGGAATTTTTAGCAGGTTAACATGCTGCTCATGAACAGTCTCAGCCATCATGTGGTGGCAGATGCAAATGGCATTTATGCAATAATATCCGAGTTAAGTTGCTGATTCCCGTGGAATTTTGTGACGTGCTAACCTGGTTCAGCACAATAGATGTTCTGTTGTATAGGAATTTATTTTAAACACTTCTGCAGGTGTTGTAAAGAGCAAAAAAGGGTCGGCTCTGGCCTTTTGTGGTTCTTAGTTCAGATCTTGGTGTGAAAGGAAGTGGTTGGATGAGTTGCTTGGATTCTCCAGCCTCGATGGGGGGGTGCGTGTGTGGAGGGGGGGAATCTGGGAGGCTTTCCAGAGAGAAATTGCCAAATAGTTGCTGTCTGGATGTAGTTTAATGTCAGTAAAGTACCATGCTTGCCCTGGATGTATTCCCCTTCCTTATTTTCAGTCTTGTTTGTGTTTTCCCTGTTGTGTTCAGGCCTTTCCTCAAAGCTTTGGAATAACCAGGTTCTTGCATTCAGAGCTAAACTACCTAAACCAGCAGGTCAGAAACGGAACAAATGCCCTTTTTCTCTTCCTTCCCCTTCTGTTCAGTGATAGCCTGATCTCTCCTACAGCCTTCCCAGCTCACCAAACCACATCATGCATTTACCTCGAAAAGATATCTGTGCCATGATCTCCACCAAAACCGAGTCCTGGTCCCATCTTTACTCTGTGCCCTTCAAACCCTCACCCCCAGGCCCCAGCATGGACTTGTTGCTCTCCTTTGTGATACCTCTCCGGTGTGACCTCACCCAACTTCCACTGCTAACTCCCCCTCTTCCCAAAATCTCCCCACTGCAGGTTCTGGTGCTCTTTGGTGCCTTCACACCCTCAGGCTGTTGTGCTGCCCTGGCACAACTGGGGTTTTTTCCCCCCAGTTTTCCAACTTTGCCTAGTTATTGCTAATGATCCTGGATTTTACTCAGGGAGAGAAGGCAAGAGCTCTCCTTAGTGCAGGGTTGGACAATCCCAGCCTGGATTAGACTCCTAAAGAGCCATCCAAGAGCTCCATGTGCAGCAGCTTTGCCTTCTGCTCCTGCCTAAGCCACAGGTTGTCCTGTGACCATCCCAGAGCTCAAACGCCCTCCAGCTGCTGCCAGAGATGGGGGTGAAGGAAAAGAGAAGAGGAAAAAAAGGGAAATAGGGAAATCCTGGCTTCCAGCTCTGAGTTCACACCTGTTGATGGTGCATTTTTCTCTCCTTGTGGAGCGTGTCTGGCCTGTGATCAGGGAGAGGTGGGTTTTTTTCAGGAATATGTTTCTTCCACTTCCTTCATTTCACATTTCTCCAGCGAGCTGAGCTCTCCAGGGAAAGTGGGTACAATGCCATGGGGAAATGGAAATTTCTGAACATGCAGCTCTTATCCAGAGCCCTAATTTTACAGATCGAGAAAATATGGAAGTTAACAAAATGTCTATGGAAATTGAATTTCTGTGTTTCCACTTCATTAATACTAATCCTGTTATCTCTGTTGAAGCACTAAAGCTGTGAAATAGAAATTGCTGATAGGGCAGAGGGAAAAAAAAAAGAAAAGAAAATAAAAGAAGCTCCAGAAACTTTAATTATGAAGAGGAAGAGAGAGTCATCCAACAAAACGGGGGGGTGTGGTTTTTGTTTCTGGTTTCGTTTGTTGCACTTTATTTTTTTGGAACATTCTTTTTTAATCAAAACTAAAATTCCTAGCTGAGGCTTTTATGTTGGAACTTTATTGCCAGATGATGTAAAACAAATGTAACTCTACCCACCAAATGAATTGGAAATGTCAGCTTGTCCTACCGTCTCTCTCTAAATGCAGCCATGGGTTTTCATGCCTGAAATTATGCAGAAATGTAGATTATTGTGCTATAAAGCCAGCTGGAAGTTACTTAACTATTTCTTTTCTTCCTTTATATATATTAAAAAAAGACATTTTTATTTGGAAAACACAGCTTGTGTTGCTTGTTTCCTTTAAACGTGTGAACCAGACAGGTTTTAGGATGCAAAAATCAGAGCAGGTTATAGTGGGAGGTGGAGTCCTCACCTGCTTGGTGTGGAGGGCAATTCCCTGCATCCCAACCACGGGAACCTCACCCTGAAACAGGAATTCTTGGAAACTGTGTTGTATATTCAGCTGTTCTACGTATTATTCAAACTGCTCTTGTTATGAAATTGTGTTTAACCATCTACCTTTGACTTTCTTAAAGCAACAAGGAAAACTGGAAAATTCAAGACAGGTCATGATAAGTCTCTGTTTTTTAAAGTGCACCTAATTTGTTCTCATAAGAATTTATTTTAAGTACATTAAAACATTGTAGACTGCAACTGTGCACGTGAATCCCCATCCTCATCTCGTTTCTTTACGCAAAATTGGCATTGTCAAGGTTGTGAGGCCAAAAATCTGACCTATATTGTGCAATCAGTTTACTACTCAAAAAACTTGGGTGTTTTTTTTTTATATGAAGTTTGTGTTTTGCTTGGGTTTTCTTTTTTTGTTGTGGTTGTTTAAATGTGCAGTGGTTATTTGAAACCTTCAGGCTTTTCTGTCTCCTTGGGTCAGTCCATCTCTGCAGGTGGGGAAAAAAAGAAGTTGTCAAAGTTCTGCTTTTTGTGGAAAAGGGAAAATGGGAGAAGTGTTAACCTGATCACAGCTGGAATTTTTAAGCCACGACAGTTAGTTCAATTATTTGGTTTGCCAACCTTGACAGTATCATTTCTGTCTTTCTGAAAATATTAAGATGCTTTCAAGCCAATAAAGCCACAGTCAATGGGGAGATGTATTTAGGTATGGGTTGAGTGAGTTTGATCACTTTTCGTTTAAAAACAAACAAACAAAAAAAGCACTTGGAACTAAACTAAGGCCAGAATTTGTGGTCTGGGAAGGGAGAACTACAAGCAGTTCTTGGGATCTAAGCCATAGTTACAAATTCACTTCCCTCAACTTGAAACAACTATAATAATTCAGTATTGGCAATTGCTGATTTATCTGGAGTGTTTTGAAATTGTCCTCTGGAAGTTTTGAAAACAAAACCCAGCTCACAGCGTAATTGCCTCTGAAGAACAAAGCTTCAAACACCAAAAAAAAGAGCACAAATAAAACAGCCTGCAGTGTCCAGGTTTTCCCAGGCCAGTGGGATGCAGGTCCAGGTTTTGCCGTGGGAATGCTGTGAGGAGTCAGTCCCACGTGAGCCAGGGGCAAGGGGGAAACGTGGCACATCTCAGCTAAATCCTTTTGGCATGGTCCCTGTACGTGGTGTATGTCACAAGCATACATCACTGCCAGCCAATCGGCCCCCCAGGACTCTGGTGGCTGCAGATTTGGCCCCAGCTTTGCCCTGGGGGCTCGGAAGGGCTGGGACCGAGGGCGATGCTTTCCTGGGGGTTGGGGGAGCAGCCCCTGAGGTGCTGCAGGAGGATGCTGAGCTGCTGTCCCGGTGTTCGGGCTGCTGTCCCTGCTCCCACCGCTCCCAGACCCTGCTGCCACGAGCATTCCATCCCCTGTGGTCGGGCTGAGCAGGGGCATGAGGCTGAGCATGTTTGTAGCTGCTTGGAGAGCTGTGTCAGGGGCCAGCCCTCAGCCTGCTGTGTTGCTGTTTGATCCCGGTTTCACAGGCTTCGGGTCCCCTGAACGCCTCCTCCCAGAGTCAGGCTTTCCGACTGGTCTGTACCCCAGTGAGCTCCTTCATAAGACACGCTTCCATCAAAGTACGAAGTGTACATCTTACCTGCAGATGACTTGCTCTCTCTTGCCCCGTGTGACATTTTGAATGGAGTGGTTGATAATTCCCCCCCTCCCCAGATGATTTCTGGAGCATTGTCCAAGTATTCAGTGAGTGCCACTCACAGGGCTCTTTGTCCACGTTTTTCAGGTATATTGGGAAGTCGGATTCAATAACAATCAGTGTGTGGAATCACAAGAAAATCCATAAAAAGCAAGGAGCTGGTTTTCTGGGCTGTGTGAGGCTTCTTTCAAACGCCATCAACCGCCTTAAAGACACTGGTTGTAAGTAAGCAGAAGACTTGTTTGTTCTGTTTCCTGCCAAACTTGCATGTACAGACTTTTGAAGAGTGGCAGTTTTTGCTGGATTTTCTGTTCCAGCTGGTTTGGTAGCTCGTGGTGGTGTTTTATTGTATGATTTACGCTTTGTGTCCTCCTTTTGTAGATCAGAGGTTGGATCTGTGCAAGCTTGGGCCAAACGACAACGACACTGTTCGAGGACAGATAGTAGGTAAGTAAAGGTTTTTATCTTCTAATTCTCTTGGAGCTTAATGGTAGCTGTAGAAATACCCTTCCTAGATGGCACTTTTCTGTGTTGAATTCTTCAGTGTGTACTGCCAGAGCTATTTGAACCCCAGGCTGGAAGTATGGATGAAGAGAACTTTAAAAAAAAAAAAAAAGGCACAAACAGAATCCAAACCAAAATGCTTAAACCACACCAAAAAAACCCCAAAGCAAAAAATATTATAAGAAGTGTTGGGGCAAATAAGACCATATATAATAAAAAAAACTATTTAAACTTTTTAATTTCACTATAAAGAATGGGGACAGTTTGAGCCTGAACTTCCCGTGGAAAACTGACTGCAAAATCCTTGGCCAGTGAGAGCTCCAGCAAAGCTGTGCTGCTTGGACAAGGGTGAAGCATCTTGCTGTGACAGGAGGGAATTGCTGTCTGGGTGACTTGGTCGATTCATTTTGTGTTTTCACGGCTTGTTAACAAGTCTGTCACCAACCTCAGTAGCTGAGCTTTGTCATTCTGTGAACTCCTAACTTAAGGATTGGAAAGAAGGTGGCAAATTGGAAAACAAGTGTCCACAAAAAACTTCATAAACGTTCTGGTGCATTCTCAGTGCTTTGTGAAGGAAGTGTTTCTAACAGGCCACTGAAGTAGAAAGTTGGTCAGGATAAGGAAGGTCTTTATAAATCAAGGTGTTAATGAGAATATTCAGATATGGGGCAGAGGAAAGTGAATTTTCATGCACGGCATTAAGATAAGAGTGTGGTGGCACAGGAGAGTGAAATGATGGTAGAAATGTGGAATTGTCAGTGCACTGCTGACACTTCAGGCTGCTCTTGAGTGTTAAGTTTTCCATGTGAGCTTGCACAGAAGGATGAAGGATAAACCAGGCTCTTTTGTAGGGTGTGTTATGTTGTGGGTTTGGTTTGCTTTTTGGGTTTGCTCCAGTGTTCTGGTCCCCTGAGCATCCAGGGTGGATGGGGGAGGTGTTGTTTGTGGGGTTGCTTTTGAGAGGGGGCTGAGCCCAGCTGACAGGAGAGCTGGTCCAGGCTGTGCTGGGAGCAGGGAGCTCCTCTGCCCACACCACAGAGCGGGGACTGTGCTCCCATGCTGCCCTCCAGAGTATGGAACACACATCCTGGTCATCATCGCTTGGGAATGCTGGCATTCTTTAAAGGAAAGGAAAAAATCCAAACCAAAAGCCCCACCTCAAAGCTGAAAGGTCTCAAGGCTACTGGGATGCCAGATGGGAAGCCTGGGGCAAATCTCTTGCAGTGAGCAATGGCCAAGAGACTGGAGAGAGAACTGGTGAAGAGAAGAGTCAGCAGTGAGGGCATGGGCTGGACTGACGGGTTGGCTCTGCCTGCTGTGCCCTCAGAAAGTGGCGTGGCCAGAGCAGCGCTGGCTCTGTGGGGATCCCTGAGCAGCAGGAGCTGCTGGATCAGGCACTGAACCCAGAAAAAGGCACCTTGTGGGGTTACAGCAGAGACCCAGAGCAAATCTGCGTGTTCTGCTTCCCGCTGTTCTCGTCAGAAAGGTCAGGCGTGCTCAGCCATGGCTCTGTTTTAATTTAATGCATCCTTGGGAAGATTCCAGGGACTCCTGTCTTGTTTTATTTAAGTTGTCCTTATTAATCTTCTTATATTTTAATCTTTCTTCATGAATGCAGTTTTGTTGAACGGGTGAATGAGCCTGAGTAAAACTAGATAATTCCACTGCAGTTGTTAGATGGTGGAGAAATCTAGGTTAAAAATAAGTAAGAAGGTAGAATAAGTTGTAAACAATACTCTCAGTTCTTCAAAGGATAAACTGTCTTAAATTAAGAGACTGTGCAAGATTTGAAACCAATACTAAAACGTAGTTGATACCTTTCAGCAGATGATAACCTTACAAATCAAGTGCTTGCCTGCATGCAACCATCTGAACCTGTAACGTGTGGGGTTCTTGCAGAATAAATGTCATCATCTAAAATTTTGATTTGGTTGAAATTAGAGGTGTCTTTCTCTCCAAGCAGTTGTTTTGTAACATTAGTATTCCATGAAAGACTAGGAGTTACTTTGGACCAGGAATGCAGCAGGTGCTGCTGGGCTGGTGAATTCTAACCTTCAAAACATGTTGGTGTTGAAAATCTGGAGGCTCAGGCAAAATCTGCCAGTTCTGCTCCAACTTCTGAAACTTTGTGATCCTGACCAAAGTTTGGTCGCATCCAGGTTGAGGCCTGTAAGGTCATTCCACTGCATTTGTAAACAGGACTTGCAGACAGTTGTCCAGAGGTACGTTAGTGCCACCTCCAGAAATGTGGGCCACAGCACGTATTTAGCTCTGTAAGCAATTGTTTTATTGTTAAAGGCTTAACAAAACATCAAAAAAACCACCCCAACCCCGCAGGAACACCAGTGTCATAAATTATCAGATTGGACACTTGCAAATTGTGATATTGGGAACAAAAGCAGCTTAAAAAAAAAAAGAAAAAAAAAATCTTTGTTTTCATAATTGCAGTACAAAAGCTTCAGGCATAAATATCCATTACAATGAATCATGTTAAAAAAATAAAAATTCAATTAAAACCCAAGTGAAGCAGTTTTGCTGAGGGCAGTGAGGGCTTTTCAGGGTACTTTGTGTGGGTTGCATTTGACTTTTCACCGCCGGTGTTAGAAGTATAAACCAGACATGCAGTGCTTCTAGCAGTTAGATTTTGCCTGGGTTTTGTGTTTGCGTGGATATGGCACACAAAATACGTAAGAAGGAGTCAAAACCAGATAAAATTCCTGATTTTAGCAGTTCTCCTGTTGGCCCTGAAGCCCCTCCTGCCACCACTCAAGTGTCCGAGTCCACCTCATATGGAGAAAAGTTAATGACAGCTTCAGATTTCACTTCGTTTTCTGCCTGAACTTGCACTCTTTAACTTTTAATATTCTAACTTTTTTTTTGAAGTCGTACCAATTCTCTTTCAAATGTGACTGTCATTTGCATTCAGATGTCATGATTTTAATAATTCTTTTATTATCTTAACAGTAAGTCTCCAGTCCAGGGACCGAATAGGCACAGGGGGACAAGTTGTGGATTGCAGTCGGTTATTCGACAATGATTTGCCAGATGGGTAAGCAGAGATCACTGTCACGTGAACACAAATACAGCTCATCCAACACACTTCTGCACTAAGGGGAAGCCAGTGTACAAATAAATCACTTCATTTTTATTCTTGCACCAAGAGTTCTGCAGCTTTGCATTCGGGAGCAGGAGCTAAGCCAGCTGGGACACACAGAGCAGTTAATAGGGACGTGGCTTATCTGGACAGATGCACTGAAAACCACACTCAGCTAAGAGAACGTGTCTTTCAAGTTTTAAAATTGATAAATCAATATAATGTTAGCTCACAGGCAGCAGATTGACTTATCCATGTGGTAGTTTTGTAGCTATCCCAGGGCTTGGCTGCCTTCTGTTTATCATATATACACTGGGATAAACACGGATCGCATTTTATTCCATGTGTATCGCAGTGAAGAAAACATGATTAGGGAAGGTCTGCACTCAGCCTGAGGTCTCACTGCATTTACCTGCCAAAGGCCGGGTTTGGGGTTCTGGTTTGTTCCTGTGAGAGTAAATGACATCATTATCACCTAAAACAGTTCTGAGAACACGGGGAAATGCTCTGGTTTGGGTTGCGGTGCTGTCACCAGCTTCTTCAGAGCAAACACAGGCCTTCTGAACGTGATTCTTGGCAGGTAAAGACAGGAGAAACTGAGGTTTCAGATGATGAATTTTGAAATGCAAATTAGCACCTGAGCCCTGAACAGCATTCTTTTGTTAATTTGGAGTCCAGATAAATCAAAAACATTTTTGAAAATGCTTCTAAATCTTCACTTCAAAACGTTCCTTGCATAAATATCTCTCACTTAATTGTGTGACTGCAAAGCTTCCCGTCCAGTCTCATGTGTTTTGGAGTGCCAAATTAATAATAATTAAGAAGTCACATTATTTGAAGCTGACTTTTTAATGCAAGCCAGTGGCGTGTGAAGATGCCATGAAAGCACTTGTTCGAGTCGGTGGTCAAGACAACTTAAATGCATTATTAAACATGCTGTTCTCGAGAAGTTTTCTTTATGTGGCTCTTCGGATTTAATTAGAACTCAAGCAGTTATGGAACATGAAGGTGTGATATTGTTAATGATGTGCCTGGGTCCAAGGGCAGAATATGTTAAATCATTTCTGAGTTCAGCTTTCAGTTGTTTCCTGTTACCTTGTTCGGCCACCATGATTCATAACAGCGCGGGTCTTCCTGAGTTGGCATTTCTGTTGGAAACATTTTGTGCCCTGGTTTCCTGGAAATACCACCCATTGCCTTATCTCCCCGTGGCTGGATTGCAGGTGGGAGGAGCGGAGAACTGCTTCTGGAAGGATCCAGTACTTAAATCACATCACGCGGACAACTCAGTGGGAGCGACCGACACGGTGAGCAATTCTTTGGGAGACTGAGGATGGGATGAGTTTTGCTTGCTGAGCACTTGAGTGATTCCAGGGGTCTTGGCCATTCCCCCAAGTCACTCTACACAAGGTTATACTTTCCTTCTTCAGCATCCTACTCCTTCAATCTGCCTGGTATTTAACGCACAAGATCATTCTGAGTTGATTTTTTTTCCCTCCTCTAATAGCAGCCTTTTGGTTTCCTTGAAGAAATGAGATCATGAGTAGCTGTGAGACGTTGTCTCTGTCCAGGCCATGACCATGTAACCCAGAATAGTTGGAGCTGATTGTTACAGAGCATGTTTGAAGATCATTTCAGTCATCTTTTCTGGTAACTGTAGGTGTGTGTTGTGAAGTTGTTCCTCAAACCACTTCTGCTGTTACCTGAATTGCAGGCAGTGTCATTGCAGATTTTTCAGGCTCTGTTGCCTGCAGAGTGTCTGTTCCATTCTCAGTATTATTCTGGTCTCTGCATGGATATATTTGACTTAAAATAATCTTACTGTTAACACTGCCAGCTCTCATGAAGTTTTGGAGTGAAGGGATTGAGCGGCTTTTTAATTTATCTATTTTTATTTTTCCTGGTATGTTAAAATTCCTGTTCTAAGCTCCAGACACATTTACAGTAGAAAACCAAATGTAAAATATGTAATTTGTTTTGGGGATTTCAAGTGACCTTGTCAGTCCCCCTTTAACCCATTTTAAATCCCTTTGAGAGCAGCATTGAGAGATGAAATCACACAGGTCAGTGTTCCCTCTTGCAGCTGAGCTCTCAAAAGCAACAGCTTTTTCTCTTGCTTAGCCCTTTTTCAGCATCCTGTTCTAAGAACCCTCCTGAAAAACTAGAAGGAATAACAAGGCCTGGCCATTCCTGAGCCATATGAGGGCAGGGTGAGACAGTTTGGGGGCGAAGAGGAGGCTGAGGGGAGACCTCATTGCAGTTACAGCTTCTCGTGGGGGCAGAGGAGGGGCAGGACTGAGCTCTGCTCTGGGGGGACCAGGGACAGCCCCCAGGGAATGGCTGGAGCTGTGT
>JAWMRA010000042.1:3468486-3514360 GCA_035584735.1 Pseudotriccus pelzelni
TCCCCAGGGCAGTGGGCACAGCCCCAAGGCTGCCAGAGCTCCAGCAGGGTTTGGATGATCCTCTGGGGCACAGGGGGGGACTCTTGGGGATGGGCCTGTGCAGGGCTGGACTGGATGATCCCTGTGGGTCCTTCCAGCTCAGCACATTCTGTGAGTCTCAGTAATTCCTCTGGTGAGCCCAGAACAGCAGCTTTGCTCCAGTCGGGCTGTCCTGCCCGGCAAGGCAGCGGCTCCCGCAGAGCATTCCCGGGATCCCCGAGGTGAAACTCCCACCAGGCGTGTCCCGTGACCCACACCCAGTCAGGGTGCCTCGTTCCCCTTTTCCCCAGGCCAGCATCCGAGTACTCCAGCCCGGGCAGGCCACTGAGCTGCTTCGTGGACGAGAACACTCCGATCACGGGCACCAACGGCGCGACCTGCGGGCAGGCGTCGGACCCCCGGCTGGCCGAGAGGAGGGTCCGGTCCCAGAGGCACAGGAACTACATGAGCAGGACACACTTGCACACTCCTCCTGACCTACCTGAAGGATATGGTATGAAAATCAGAATTCTTTAATGGGTGTGGGGGGGGTCTCCAGAAACTGGGAAAATGGGTCGTGTCTTCTGCTCGTACATGAGATCATTTTGATTCCTTGGTTTAGTATTTCCTTAGTTTAGGGAAATTGGTCTTTGTGAGTTTTCATATTGCATCTTTTGTTCTTACATTGATTAATTCGTTAGTTTTCGTGTTGCATTTTTGTTCTTACATTTATTAATGTGTCTTGGTTTCAAAGAACAAAGGACGACTCAGCAAGGCCAGGTCTATTTTCTGCATACTCAGACTGGTGTCAGCACGTGGCACGATCCAAGAGTACCCAGGTAAGAAATGATGGAAGTACCCCGAAGGTTTCAAATAAAAATCACTTAAGCACTGCTCTCCTCTGTCTAATATTATATTGGCCCTTAATATATCATTTTAACAAGTCAGTCATCAAAATTAATTCGTGTCTCTTCCTCAGTTCTTCAAGATGTTATTTTAATGCAGAGAGGGAAAATCAAGAAATAAATTAGAGTGGTCTTTTGAAAGCAGGTATAGTTCACTGATTCTACATATTGCACGTGCATTGATTCCAAATCCAGTAATGAAACAAAAAGTAGAAACTGAGAAGTTCCAATAATTTAGATTTATCAAGATACTTCAGTGAGAGCTGGGTTGGATTGAAACAATCAAACTGCTATTCCTGTTGCAGCTCTCTCAACACTTGGGAGAAGGAAAATACGAAGCCTTTTTGATTTAGTGTCCTTATTCACATGATACACATGTACACATTGGTCATGATTGTACACGTGATTATTTCTTGTGTTTGAAAGGATAATAACGGAAATTATTGATAGTTTCTGATTGTTCTTTAAATAACCAAGAAATCCTGTTGAAAACACTTGGCTCTCAAAGCCTGGTGTGAGATATGTGTGTGGTTTGAAACTGGCAGCCAGTGCTGGCATTTGTGAGAGCTGCAGTAACTGTGGCAATTGCTGATGTTGCTTCCCGTGGAAATGGGGTGTCCCAGGAAGGATGAAATGCCTCCTGGCCACAACTTCACTGTGTTTGGAATTATCCCTTCGATACCGTTTCTGTGTTAGAAGACTTGCTTTGGTGTGTTACCTGCAGACCTGAGGCTGCAGCTGTGCCTTAGGAAGCTCATGGCTTGTGTGTTACCCAAAACCAGGCGCTGGGAAAAAAATATTTGAAGCTGTAATCCTTAAGTTTGGGGTGTGATAGTTCTGTGTGCAGTCAGGAGCTCTGCCCTGAGGTGTGGCAGCACAAACTGCCTGAGTGTGTCTGAGAACAGAATTTGGCTGTTTGTGTGAGGGTGGAATTGATGTCATTTCTGAGGAATATTGTATTTTTATGCTAATAGCCACAGTCATGCAGTCAACAAAAGCGAGCCCTGTGGTCCAGCAGCAGTGTGTTTATGGGGAATAGCAGCAGGAGTTCAGTCCCAGAGCCTCGTGTTTCCATTAGTGGCTCCTCAGTCTCTGGAATCCCTGCAGGTGGCACCTTTTTAGCCCTTCTGTCCCTTGGCTCTTTCCTCCCTCAACTCCCAGGACGCTGGGAGAGCTGAACCTTTAGAAAGAGCTGCCCTGGGCAGTGTGAGGGATCTGAGGGTGTCCATGAATAATCATGGAGTGGACATTTTTGGAGACCAGTATTTGTTTTCAGTGAAGCTCTGGAATGAATCTGCATCTTCCTAATTTCAGCAGAATTTTTCCTGAGGCCTGCTGAGCCACCTCTGCACTGCTTGGGGCAGAGCTGAGTCATTGTTCAGATAATACTTGATTTGAAATACTTTGTGAGAGAGCTGTTTGCTTCCCACCAGCACTTGGGCTTTGGGGGCAAAATTGCCAGTGCCACAGACGCCCATCCCATGTGTAATTCTTCATGGAAACTGTAGCTCTACAGAAATATAGTTTTGTTTTGTAGGAGTTTTATTATAAAGTGTGATTCACAGTTCCTTACGTGACTAATGTTGTTTAAAAAATGCTTTCTATCAGAACTGGTGCAGAACTGCAATTCCATCTTGACAAATATGGTCTTTATTTTTGTTTGAAGCCTGTATTAATTTAACAGCTGAAGTTGGTTTGTAAAAACGAGGGTTATTTGATAAGGACTTTTTTTCCCCCATGGCGTGTGTTCTGGGGTGTGTGTTTTTGCTGTGGTGGGCTTGCACCTTGGGAGTAGAGATTCCAGCTGAACAGCTCAAGTTTCTGAAACAATACATTTTCTCAGACTTCATGGAATTGTTCTGTTACATTTACGCTTGTTTGGCTCGGAGGCCAATTTGCTGAGGTATTTTTCATTTTATATTTGTTTTCACAGGGATCTTAGCAACATCAATTGTGAGGAGCTTGGTCCACTGCCTCCTGGATGGGAGATCCGAAACACAGCCACGGGCAGGGTTTATTTTGTTGACCATAACAACAGGACGACGCAGTTCACAGACCCGCGGCTCTCTGCGAACCTGCACTTGGTCTTAAAGTGAGTCTAAAGTCTCTGGCACACCTTGAGTGCAGTGGAGGGAAGAAGGTGACACTGAGGGGGGTGCTGGGTTTATATCAGGATTCATTTTGCCATTCAGGGCGATTTAAGGAGTGTTCTTCCACAGCAAGGGCCAGTTGGGTTGCTCTCGAAAACAAATCTCAAGGAGCATTTAGGCAGGAATGTGGCTGGTGTGGTGCAGAGGGGGAGGGAAGCAAGTGCTGTCCGGTTGGAAACATTGGCCCGTGGATTTTTTTTTTTTTTCCTAGCAGCAAGAGGGACACTTTGTTTTCTTTATACTTCATTCTATAAGTTGTGGAGAACTTGTTTTAAAATATGAAGTTGCAAGCGAGCCAGTGGTGTGAAATACTGACTTGGTGCACAGCTGCCCAACTATCCTGGAATAAAGGAGGAATAATTCAGCTCCTCCCTTCAGTGTCAGAGCAGGCCTAGCTGAGATGTTCTCAAAATAAGACCCCAACAATTTAAATCGGGTTTATTACGAAAAGAATAAAGTAGAATAGGCACTGCATTTTTTCTGCCTTAGTGGGTTCGATATCACATTTTCATATCGCAGTTTTCGAAAGAGAAGGAGAAACTCAAAAGAATTCTGGCTCTTGTTTTATTCCCTCGGCACTCTTTACACGGTGGGGATTTTCTGCTAAAAATGGAAACCAAAAAGAAACAAACACTTCTCCTTTCCTTTTCGCCCAGACGTGGCTATATCGGCTTGGCCGAGCTATTTGGAAGTTTGACTCTTTTGTTTCTCCTGCTGACACCTTTTAATACTCTTGGGAAACACCTGTAAAGTGTTGAGTGGGTGTTAAGTGGAAGAAACAATGAAGAGCTGCTTACAGGGAAAGCCCTGGGCGAGGAGTAAGTAGGAGGAATAGTCCTTTAAGGAAGTGAATCATTGGCAAGAAAAGCTGAAGGAAAGAATAATGGGAACAGGCACTGAAAAGACAAAACCGGGGAATGGAAAGTAATATCCAGGAGTCAACATGTCCTTTATGCATTACACAAAAGCTGTCTGGCCTTGGCCCAATATACACTTGGACTTCCCACCCCAAAGTCTAAATATTGACAAATAGGTATTTTTGTGTAGAGAAATCGGTGGTTGTGGATGTGTATGTTACAGGACTTCAGTAAACTGCCATCATCCAGACACTTTGGCAATTTTTTAAAATTGAAAACAAAGAAATCACTACTAATTTTAGCTTAAGCCAAACTGGTGGCTTGAAATGAATGTTATCTTGAAAAAAACTTACCAGTGGAGGAGCATGTTCATGTTTGAAACATAGAAAAGTTCTTTAAATCAATTCAGATTTAGATATTTGACTTGAAAAAATCTTCAGACCCTCTTAGCTACAGCAGTGCAATTGTTAAACTAGAGAAAATTCAGCCAGCTGGGCTATATTTGCCAAACTTCACAGCAGGTTCATTTGGAAATGGCAGAAGGGTCACGGTGGCCAGTTGTACCTGGATTGTGGAGGACAGATACAGAGCTGCCTTTGTCAGCTTCAAAATCCAATTTGACTTTTAATTTCCAGGCTCTCAGAACCATTTTGCATTTGTTTAAACTTTTCAGTACTCCTGCAGTGTGCTGAAGTTTTTCACTTGTCCATCTGTCTTTCATTAGGGGAGGGTTTCAGAAACTCACCCAACAGTGTCATCAGCAAAATCTGCTGCCTGATAAATCATCTCGGGTGTTTATTCTTTTATTGCAACAAACAGGATATGTGTGAAAGCTTCCCCTGCCTTAAGCCCACCTCTTTGTTTGTTCTTTAAAAAACAACAACCACCACAACAAAAGGAATTTGCCTCCGGCCTGACATTTTGGAATTTTTTTTAAGAAATAATTTAGTGTTTGGGTGGGATGGTCTTTTGGGTTCCAAAGGCATGAGAAAAAGTTTACTCTCAGTGACACCGACTTTTCTACTGAGCTGAGTCAAGCCCTTTGTTCTTCCAGTGATGACATTGTAAGTTGTGAAAATAATCAAACTTGTTACCCAGTTCTGTTTTAAAACATGGACCGAGAGACTGGGATGGATTTTGATAGTTGTGGCACCTGAAAAGTATTTAGTTGTATCCTTAAAGCACTGTATGGAATCAAGCAAAGTCATTCAGCTGTGCAAACAAACTGAGAAATGAAGTTTAATGACTTTAAGCACTACAGATTGTTTAGCTAATACTGCACTGATTATTTGTAGTCCAATATGGAGGATGGCATTTTATTTTTCTCCTCCTTGTACTTCCTTTTTTTGGGAAGTACTAGGAGGAGAAACATAATGGTTTAATTTGAATCATAAATCCTAAATTTATGCTCATTTCAGAGATTACATTTCCTTTAAGAGTGCCTGGCTTTGTGCTTGGGGGACTGTGTCTTTTTACTCTTAAAGGCAGCAGGGATGGATGCTCGTTATAGGATAGAAATATGACCTTCTCTGGTAGCATATCCAGGGAATATTTTCTCATATTCCTCCCTATGGAATTAGAAAGTTCAGACCATGGAATAAAGACTTTGCTTTAATTTGTCTATCAAGTAAATACAGTTTAAATGAGATTCATATTCAAACCTGATTCCAAGTGAACATTAATTACCATGCAGAAACGACACAGAGCCACGTTCTGGAACCACAGCGAGTTGTGTGTCTCTAAATTATTGTAATGACTTGGTTTTTCAGGAAATAAATAAAGAGGTGTTATTATTGCTAAGCTGGAGGTGAATTTTGGTTGGCCAGGAGAGTTTTCAACTGGGCCTTGTTTCAAACCAGACAATAGGCCGAAATTATAGAATATATTCAAGCTGTTTGGTTCCATCTAATATTTTTTAGGGTCTGTTGAAAAAAAAAAAAAATGTTCCACTGGAGAGCATTCTGAATTGTAATATTTCTGATTTATCCAGTAAATTTAGGGTATTCTCATATCTGCACACAGAGATATTTAGGGAGAATAGAGGTTTTATCCTGTGTTGTTTGGGAATGCCACACTAAAAACTGTAAAAATATCCTCTCACTGTGTGCAAGACACAGAGAGCACATCTCTGCAACATGATCCATTTACTTTTCCTAGTGAGAAGTCAGATTTACAAAATCTCCTCGAATTGCTAGTAAAAATCCTTGTTCATCTGTGCCAATTAGTTCCATGTGAACTCCCACATTCCTGTGGTCCAGACTAGGCCAGGTACAAGGGACAAGGTCCTTGCCAAGCTGCCAGCACAAACATCTTTTTGTAAGCTTACTCTTTTCCAGACAAGCCATGTAAAACAGACTATGGTATTGACTGGAGATTAGAGGCAGAGTGTTTTGGCAGATCCCTGAATTTTAAAATGGAGGAAGGGAAAACACGCAAAGGAAATATGGAAACGGTATCTGAGAAATCCAGTGTCAGCAGCTCAGTAGTAAAACTGCATGGATAATGGCTCATTGTCTGTGCTGCAACCTTTTACATACTTCGCAGAGTAGCACTAAGAGAAATAACCAGCCCTAAAAACAACTGGTAGTTGCCAAGAAAGACAGAGCTACACGTCTTCAGTCAGGAGACAAATCTCTCCGAATCGCCTCTTTACCGGCCCGGGCGGCCGTTTTTAGTGCAGTCACCGTAATAATCCCAGTGAGTGGAGAGCATTCCGACCCAGAGCTCGAGGGGTGCGGATGGAGCCTGTGCAGCCGGGGTGTGTTTGTGTGTTTGCAGCCGGCAGAACCAGCTGAAGGACCAGCAGCACCAGCAGCAGCAGCAGGTGGTGTCCCTGTGCCAGCTCCCCGACGAGGCCGAGTGCCTGACGGTGCCGCGCTACAAGCGGGACCTGGTGCAGAAGCTGAAGATCCTGAGGCAGGAGCTGTCCCAGCAGCAGCCCCAGGCCGGGCACTGTCGCATCGAGGTCTCCAGGGAGGAGATTTTTGAGGTAATTGGAGGTTTTTGGCCCGTTCCTTGACGCTGAGGGGAGGGCAGGAGCGTTCGCGTGGGTGGAATCGTGGAGGCTGCGGGTGAAGCTGGGATTTTGTGAAAGAGGGAGCGTTTCAAGGCGGTGTCAAGGCAGTGGTGTAATGAAAGTAAATTTAAGACTAAATAATAACCTGGAGAAAAATCTTGGAAAGCTGGGAAATCCGTCAGCTGTCAGGTGCTGGGTGGTTACTGAGCCAGTAAAGAATTACTCTGATTTCAGCCTCATCTCAGCGTGTTCAGAGATGACTTCCTTCACACTTGTGTTTAAGATTAAAAAAGTCAGGCAATATTGAAAAGATTCTCAGTGGAGGAAAGCATTCGTCTACAAAGTATGTATTTACCCTATGGAGAAGGGAAAAATCAAGGAGAGCTTTCTCTGTGGCTGGAGATGTAGAGGCTGTGGCAGGGACTGAGGAAGGAGTCCAAGCACTTCCTGTGTCTGAAGATCCTGCCTCCCTTCTTCCCTGAATTTATGTCTGTTCCGGAGGGGATGTTACAAATTGAACACCCAACAGTTACTAGTGCTCTGTAATATATTGTAACTGAAGTAAAATTACTGTTGAGAAGGAGTCCTCTTCAGCCTTTGGATGACTTACTATCAATCTCAATGCTGGTTGATTTTTTTTTCGTTTTCCTTGTTGTTTTCTCCAGAATCAGACCAATTTTCTGAACTGCCTGGGGATCTGAATGGCCAGAGGTGCCCACAGTGGGATATCTGCATTCTGTTTTGGGGCATTGCTCAGCAGAATCGTTCTGTTGTCTTGATTCAACACAGTTACAATTCATTGACCTTTCCTGGAGGACAGTTTGTCCTTCTGAGAACTTTCACCCATCCCACCCATCCCTGTTGCGTTTTTACCCCACCCAAAGACTTGATCACCCCTCTGTGTTGTCATGGTTTTTCCCAGCCAAGAAGGATTTGTGTTGGTCTCCCCTTTGGAGACAGACCAGTTCATAAGCAACTGGAAAAGCAAGGGAGGGAAGGGGACAGCACTGGGAATTTCGTGTCCTTGTTCAGTCCGGTGTGTTGGGTCCCAGCATGCCCACCCGCCTCTTCTGTCCTGCAGAGCCAGACGTTGGGGCTGACACTGGATATAAGAACTCAGCTTTTCTTTTGTTTAATTTCTTTTTAAAAAATATCATTTGTTCTGCCTTTCAGCTTTGTTTCTGTGTTTTCTTGGTGAGCTCTTACTGACAGGGGAGCAGTTCTGTGTTTACTGGGATGGCATTGCGGCTTCTGTTCTTAAGGTGCTTCCTGATGGTTGGCACGTGTGTTGTGCCCAGAGTAGAAGCTTCTCTGTTGCTCCTCAGACTGCAAAAATTACAAGCCTTTATGCAAAACAGAAGGAGTTTACTGACACAAATTTTAATTTTTTTTATAAGTTACATGAGAATCGGAGAGGGAACGTTCCGCTCACTGCTCACTTCTGGATGTTCAACAGGAGGTGGATCTTCTCACCTCTCTGTTTTATTTGGAAATTATACTGTCAAATGTTATCACATTCTTAGAAAATGAAGCAGCAATCTGTGATTTGAGAAACTGGTTGGTATTTAGGAAAATAGTGTCCCCTTTAAGAGTATCCCCTTCAGACTCTGATCCTGAGACTCCCTTCACTTCCAATACACAGCAGAAGCTTCCAGTCTGTAAGGAGCAGTTTAATGAAAGGAAGTGTTGTGTGTCTGCAGGAATCCTACAGGCAAGTCATGAAGATGAGGCCCAAAGACCTGTGGAAACGATTAATGATCAAATTCCGTGGGGAGGAAGGCCTTGATTATGGAGGAGTTGCCAGGTAAGGTCACTCCTCTGGCTCTTATCTGCACCCCAACTCTGCTGACAGCCCCTGTGCTTTGAACCCCAAACCAGCCTGGTGTCAGCCCTGCTTCTTTGATATTATCTTTATTTATTTCTCTAACAGGTTGTATTTCAGGGGAATGTATAGCTTTAGATAGTCTTTTAAACGAAAAACTGGAAAAAAAAGCACTAATTTATTGGAAATAGATGAAAAAATCAGACATCTCTGAGACAGGTTTTGGTATCTATTGAAATTACTGTCTTTGGTTAGTAAAGTTTGGGTGTCTGGGAATTTACACCACTAAATAGATTTGTGGAACAACTTTAACTAAAAAATACATTTTTTTTGCAAATTGTCACTGCAGTTTGAGGCAAAATGTTAAAATCCAGCAGTTGGTGGGCAATAGTTGCCAATAATCTGAGGTTATTTTTCAGTTATAAACAATGACATTCCCAATTCTCAGACCATTATTTACTGATTTGTGATCATGTAATTAAAACTTGAACCAAATACATTTATTACTAAAGCTGATTTATATGAAAAGGTTTGATTCTGAAATCTGTGTAATATGGTCAGGCGAATACGAGGTGCCTTGTCTTGGTGTGTAATGAGTGAAGGAGAATCACAGTCAGAAACTCTTGGAAATAAGTAACCTGGAGAAAAAGCTGGGAAAGCTGGCAAATCCATCAGCTGTCAGGTGCTGGCTGGTTACTGAGCCAGTAAAAATAATTCTGATTTCAGCCTAATCTCAGCCTGTTCAGAGATAACTTCCTTCACATTTATGTTTAAGATGAAAAGAATCAGGCTCTATTGCAGAGGTTCTCAGTGTAGGAATGCATCTGTCTCCAAAGTACCAACAAATTGTTATCTTTTCTCCAGGGAGTGGCTCTACCTGTTGTCCCATGAGATGTTGAATCCATATTACGGGCTCTTCCAGTATTCCCGAGATGATATTTATACCCTGCAGATCAACCCCGACTCCGCCGTCAACCCGGTACGGCGGGGCCTGTCCTGGGGCCGAGGGGGTGGGACTGAATCAGACACACCTGCAGAGGTTCCAGGCTCAGGAGCCAAATTGTGACTCTGGAGTGGCTGGACACTGGATTTGTACCATTACGTGATAATTCAGTACCCATCAAAGCCGCCTCTCAAATCTGTTCTTCCTTTTCCATAAGACGTCCATTTGTGTTTCCTTTGGGAGAAATGAAGTTTGTTTCGGTTCTTACTGCTCGGACTTCTGGACTGGGAGCAGGATGTGCATGAAAACAAACCCAAACGCTCTGCATTGGGGTTGGGGTTGGGGTTTTGGGGTTTTTTTCTTCTTTTCTTTGTACTGAAATTTTATCTCCCACTCAGCAGCCATGACCTGCAGGTCTGACTTTGTCCCTGCTGTCCCTTCCAGGAGCACTTGTCCTATTTCCACTTCGTGGGCCGGATCATGGGCATGGCCGTGTTCCACGGGCACTACATCGACGGCGGCTTCACGTTGCCTTTCTACAAGCAGTTGCTTGGGAAGCCAATTACTTTGGATGACATGGAATTGGTTGACCCTGATCTCCACAACAGCTTAGTCTGGATACTGTATGTACTCTGTAGTGACCCTCAGGATGTGGGAATGCTTTCTCAGTTACGTGGTCGTGGTCCTAAGTCCAGTGGAAATGAAGTGTGTTTTAATCTCCTGCTCAGGCAGACTTAAGAAATATCTTCCTTGCACAATTCAGCTTCTTTAAGGCTAAAAATGATTCAAGGCATTCAGTTTCGGGGTCAGGAGGGGAGTTAATAAATTTTAATTTATTAATGTTGCCTGTTATTAATTTTGCCATTATAAAGCATGTTATATTTTAATAACAGTAACATGGTTTGAAAATATAACACTGAGTAACATTATTAAAATACAACATTGAAACTCTGATAATGGTTTTAAAATACAACATAGGAAAACTGTGCGTTCCCCTTTTGCCTCCATGTAGGGCTTTGAAATGCCATTGAAAAATGAAATTGTGCTTCTGTCAGAGGGATTATGGCTGTGATATATTTGCAGAACATGTTTTTGCTCATTGCTTGCCCCCAGTGAGAACGACATCACGGGAGTGCTGGACCACACGTTCTGCGTGGAGCACAACGCGTACGGGGAGATCATCCAGCACGAGCTCAAACCCAACGGGAAGAGCATCCCCGTGACAGAGGAGAACAAAAAGGAATATGTCAGGTACAGCAGGGGCTTTCTCTAGTTTGTGGGGTTTTTTACTAAAAAAAAAAAAAAATTCCTTCCTCCCCTGCAGTGTGGAGGCATTTCACTTGCTGCTGTAATTGTCGGTGTTGGGTTGGTGGTTGGTGGTTTCTCCTGAGGGGTTGGGCAGTGCTGGGCTGTGTGATCCTGTCAGCGAGGCCAATTTCTTGGGGCTGGATAAGTTGCGGGTTTATTGCACTTGAAACATCTTCCCCAAACCCAATCTGCACTTTTTTTCACAGGCTTTATGTGAACTGGCGGTTTTTACGAGGAATTGAAGCTCAGTTCCTGGCGCTCCAGAAGGGATTTAATGAAGTAATCCCACAACATCTGCTGAAGACATTTGATGAGAAGGAGCTGGAGGTCAGTGCACGATGTTGTGTCGTCAGCTGTAACAGTGAGAGCCGGAGGAACCCGGAGCTGCGTTCCCAGGGCTCCAGGTGTGCTCCCACAGGGAGCAGGGGCAGTGCAAGGGTGACCAGGGCGGCCACTGAGGCTCTGTGTCCTTCCCTGAGAGTCGTGGGGTGTTCCTGAAGGTCCCTGCAGTGACCTGGGGTTGTTCAGACTCCGCTGCTCCAGCAGAGTTCTCACGGTGCGGTTTTGGGATGTTTCATTCAGTGCTGCCAGGAAAAGAGTCTGTCACTGCCTGCCCCTCCCACCCCTCGCTCCCAGCCCTTCCTGCAGTGCCCTCACTGCTGCCAGGCACGTGGGGGGGTTGGCAGAGCTGAGGTTTGGCCCTGGAAATCCAGCAGAAGGAAAGGTGCTGGCACAGACAAATGTGCTTCAAAATGTCAGGATTGGCATCTAAACAAATTTGCCTCTGAAGGCAAATCCACAGATCCCAAGCTTGCTTTAAAGTGGAATCTCATCACAGTGTGCCAGCTGTGGAGCTGAGGGTTTTGCCGTGTAAAGTGGCCACAGGTAAATTATTCACTGGTGCTTCTGTTCCCTGGATGTCGATGATTGCTCCTCCTTTATCCCAAATATTCTCATTCCCAGCAGTGAGCCTGCCGTGCCCCAAACCCAGAATCATTTTGCAGCTGCAGAATAAGAAAGGGGAAGGTCCAATGTCCATAGTCACAAGAAAACATCTTCAGAATTACGATCACATCCCTGCTGAGTTGAACCTGATCCTTTGTGGATCTCCAGGAGCACTGAAAGCTCTGTCAGGAAAGGCTGATCTGTGTCACGTGGGTGGTATCACAGGAACAGGAGTCCTTTGGGGATCCAGAGTGGCACCAGCCAATCTACACCCTGAGCTACTCTCCAGAAAGAAATACTGAGTTCAAATAGGAATTATTCCTGCACTTATCACTCAGGGGTAGAATCTGTGCTTCTGTTATTTAACTGACAGGCCAAGGCAGTTCTGTGTAAGCCTGAAATGGCTGTTTGGTTTGTTGTTGTTCTTTAATTTGAATTGAGGCCATTTCAAAAATAGTTTATGTACAAAGGTAAAATTAAAGAAAAACCCAAAAAAAGTTCTATTTCTGCATTGCTTAAGATGAGTGACAGGTTTGCCTTTGGTATAAAATCTGCCAGTTTTTCCCAATCAGTTCTTCATCATTTGGCTGCCTCCAAACCCGTTTTTATACTGATCAGTGATGAAATACTCTCATAATTCTCTTTTAAATTTCCAGCTCATCATTTGTGGACTGGGAAAAATTGATGTTAACGACTGGAAGGCAAATACCAGGTTAAAACACTGTACCCCAGACAGCAACATCGTGAAATGGTTCTGGAAAGCTGTGGAGCTCTTTGACGAGGAGAGGAGGGCGCGGCTGCTGCAGTTCGTGACCGGCTCCTCCCGAGTGCCCCTGCAGGGCTTCAAGGCACTGCAAGGTAACGCCGGGCACGGCTCAGAGAGGGGGCTGGGGGGCTGCTACGGGGCTTTTTCAGAGCGATTTTAATGGCCTGATGACGATCACAAATAGCCCTGTTTGGTGTGTCTCTCTGGTACCTTGTTATTCGGGTGTAAATGGCTCTTTTGTTTCAGTTCTGCTCTTCCTTCTCTGGCAGGAGCTCTGAGCAGCTGAGATCTTACAGGGGTTCTCCTTGTGCTGTTCCTCAAGCCTGTTTTTTTAATTCCTGGCTTTTACAAGCCCACATCACCTGCACAGCTCTGGGACCAGATGACACCCCCTGCTTCGAACAGACCAGATAACACCACCAGTCTGCTTTTAGGCTGAAATGCAGTCACACAGCACAAGCTCAGGCTCTTGTTTAACAGCAGAGTCCCCATGAGAAACACAGGCCCTGTGAATTGGATTTTTAATGTCTGTCTGCTCAGGTTGGGGCATTTGTAACCTCTCCTGTCCTTTGTGGTGTCTGAAGGATTGCTGTGCTGCAGTCTCCTTCCTTCAGCAGAGAGATTAAGGGGACCTCTAACAGTCAGATAAATTTAACCAAATTACGAGGAGTTGATATTGTGACTCCTCTGTGGAATTTCAGTGGAATTGTCAGGAATTCAAAACCTGTTATAAAACAGGGACAGGTAGAGCTGTGCAAGTTTTGTTGTCTAGGAAGAGTGAGAGAAGTTAAATTAAAAACTTAGAATTGTGCACTGCACAGTGTGAAACATTTGGTTTATTCTTCTTATCAGTGTTTTGCTCTTTATCTTTCCATGGTTTAAGTAACTGCAGGTCTGTCTGTCTGGGCAGAGGGGAATGCGTCCCACAGCACTGCGGGTTTGTTTGGGCTCTGCCTGCCTGTTTATGGTTTCACCTTTCTTTGTGCAGAGCTTCTCTCAGGGTTTTAGTTCCTCTCAGGTTGCTGCAGTGCCACAAAGACATTTCATGTTGTGCCTCCCAGCAGTGAGATCTCTCTGCTCATTCCAGGTGCTGCAGGCCCACGGCTCTTCACAATACACCAGATCGATGCCAGCACTAATAATTTGCCGAAAGCTCATACCTGGTAAGGTTTCTTCAGGTCTCTCTTGCCATCAGTAGATAAAGACCAACCTGCTGCCTGTCTATTTTGAGCAGTCTTACTTCTTTTTTGCTCTGTCATCCCCTCCTTTTGTGACTCAAACTGTCCCTCAGGCAGCAGCGAAACTCGACCTGCTGGTGTTTGAGCTGCCCCCGTTTGCAGTTAGATGAGGTGTAAGAAACCTCTGCAGGTGGTTTTGGGAGCTCAGGCAGCTGAACCCTCTCTGTTCCCCCCTCAGCTTCAACAGGATCGACATTCCCCCGTACGAGAGCTACGAGAAGCTCTACGAGAAGCTGCTCACGGCCATCGAGGAGACCTGTGGCTTCGCTGTGGAATGACCCTTCCCAGCCTCTCCCAGCCTCTATTTATACTCCTGTCAGCCAGAAAGCCCTTCCTTCCCTCAGCCAAGACTCAAGAGATGCTTGAAATACAGGAAACTTTCCCTTTTCTACACTAGGACACTGGGAGGGAAAGGACAACTTTGGATTATTTTTTTTTTAATTTTTTTTTTTTTAATTTTTTATTTCAAGAAAATGGGTTCTGTGGTTCCTGCCATAGGATCATTCAGCTGCTATTAAAAACTAATATCTTGAACATACAGAATGCTGACTTTTCCTACATTTCAACAGTTAAGCAGTATTCTATACTTAAAGACTACTACTATTTTTGTAAGAGGTAATCTATTATATTTGCCTACCTGATTTCTATTCTCAGATACCAAGACACAACTTCAGCAGTCGGTACAAGTCACGTTTCAGCCTGTTTTAAATGTATGATACTGAACAGCATCTATACCTGCTATTTTTGGAGGAAAAAAAAAAAGAAAAAAATATTTTGGATTATTTTAACTTTGCATAAAATTGGCTGAAAGAATCATTAACCTTTTTAATTAAAGCCACTTACATGTTAACTGCATTTTCTTATATTCTGCAATGTAAATTCAAGGTAAATGGTGCCACAAGGGGCTTTTTTTATATTTTTCAAGCATGAATTCCGAACGTTTTGGAGTCCTATTTATATCACTCGTCAGATTCCTCCAGCAGAATTTCTAGTGGGGGTGACACAGGCTGTGTTTGTACAGTCCTGCTGTTAACATGTGGAATAACCTTTTTTAATGAACAGTAGATGTTTGGATTCTTTTTTTTTTTTTTTTTTAAAAACGGCATTTTTTTCTAACGAGTCTGTCAAGAGTATTTTTTTGGTTGCTTTTGACTTTAAATTGAAACACTGCATTTTTTCAGCTTTTGAAGAGCTGGTGGGCTTTGCCAGCAGAAGCTCCTTTCAGAACCCACCCTGTCCAGTCAACCAAAGTTCGTTTGAATGCAGCCAAATCATGTTCTGTGTTTGCTGATGCTAAAGATTTATCAGGTAAAAACACGTTGTAATCTTTGTCCAGCTGCTCATGACACGGCGGTTTAAGTTACAACTTAAGGAAAAATTGGTGTATTGACTGAAATATGTGTAATGTGCTTTGGAAACGAGGTTGTAAGAGCACATAATTTATTGATTGTAGGGATGGAAGTAAGTATATATATGAGTTATAACATGGGTTGATCTCTTCAAAGGGGAATAAAATGCACTACCAGTAGAGGGAACTGAACTTCGGTGTTAGTTTGGAAAGTCTCGGTTAAGATCTGTCTGACCTGCTCGTGGTGTGTGGATGGAGGAGGCTCCTCCAGAGATGGTGCCGTTCTCCTCTCGGCCAGGAGGACATTTGGAATAAGGAGAGGGTTTTTTCCCAGCCAGCGTCGTGGTTACAATCCGTCATCACATCTGCTCTGTTTTTACACGGCCAACCAGGAGAAAGGCAGAGGTGTCGGAAATGCTGAAGGGATGGGATGGGAGCAGCTGTTCCGTGTTTGCCGTGGAAGTCACAGCGAACTGGCTCGTTTTCTGTTTGTTCTGTGGAGCTTGAGCTCCGTTTTGTTCTGCCAAGTCTGACTGCCACACTGCTGCTGGATGTTGGGTGTTAGAACTGTGGGCAAGGGACTGCTTTTGTAGACTTGTGGTGAGAATCTGGGGAGCCAAAGCCACATGTTCACTGGATTATTGTTTTTGTACAGCTGTTGCTGGCAGGGTTGTTCTGAGGGACTTGCTTCCCATTCCGGGCTGGCTGCAGGGTGAGGCTACTTAGGGATGTGAACAGAAAGCCAAGAGACTTGGTTTGACAGCCAGGTTTGAGAGAGATCAGACCCTCTTTTTTTAATGTCAAGGGACTCTTGCACTCCTGTTGAAGGGCTGGTGGTGGTTTTGCATCCACGCTGGGCTCCCTAGTCCACAACTTCAGTTAATTGTGGCAGCAGAGAAGCCGCTGCTGTGTCAGTCCAGGGGCCTGGGGGACCAAAGCAGGTGGGTGTTGCCCAGTGTGTTCCTCGCTCAGAACTCTGCCCGTGGTTGGGAACAAGCTCCAGACCCTCCCAGAGCCTCTGCTCACCCCCTGCCCGTGCTGGGGTGGGGTGGAGTCACTACTGACAGGGGTTTTACAGGGCCAGGTTCCCCTGCCCCCCTTCACAGGACACTCCAGCGCTCTAGAAGTGAGTTTTGGTTTTATTTCCCCCGCTCTTGCTGCTCCCTGGCCTCGAGAGACAATTAGGGCAGGTGTAAAGTCTGCTTTGCGCCAGCTTTTGGGAGGGGTCGGGGCCCTGTGAGGCGACTCAGGGGATTTGTGCCAGACAGGCCAGCCCAGCTCTGTCCCCGCAGTGTCTCCTGACCCCTCCTGAGCCTGGTGGGGTTACTGATCCCAGTTTTGGCCACGCTGATGTCACGAAAGCATTGCTGAGGTGGGGGATGAGCTCTGCAGAACAGCCCCGAGAGCGGCCGGGGGTTACGGTCATTTTCACAGCAGCCTTAGCAGCACGTCTGTTTTTCTACCAAACCTTTTCTTACGGCACAGAGAATTTGTTTTGTTTAACTGCCACAGATTAAAATATTTTAAATTTAATATATTATAGGCAAAGCTAGACAAACCTACATTGGACTTTCCGGAGCTGACAGATGAGGATGAATATACCAAGTTATTTTGAGTGCCTTTCTACCTTCATAAAGTCTGAGAGCTTTAACTAAAGCACCTCATCACCCAGTCAGATGTTCATCTGAAAGTGGTAAAGGGTTGATTCCTTTGCAAAATTTTGTTTCAAGATCATGTCAGCTACTTTCCCCTCAAAAAAGGTGCTAAGCCTAATATTGCATTTTAACCTTGGACTTTCACCCCATGATTAATGTGAATATTTATTTCAATGTGTCCCTCTTACTGGGTTTTACTTTATCCAGTCTTTAGTTGTTTTCGAGAGATGTCACATCATGGTTTTATGCTGTTGCTTTTCATGATGAATGTTTAATTATGAACAGTGACTTTTTGTAGATTTCAAATATACACAGTTGAGTTTCAGAGGATTTAATTTCTCGGTGTAAAGAGTTTTGTAATGGTGCTTTGTACAGTATGTATTCTAATTTTTTTTTTTGCACATAGTTTCAGTTTCCCTAAACTGATTTATTTGTACCAAATTTTTTTGTGTTGTACTAAAGTCCAGAGCACACTTTTTTTTTGTTTGTTTCATTTAAATTGCTGTTCTCCAACACTACATCTGTACTGAACTTCTGGTGCATTTGAACTGGCTGCAGTGATGGAATCAAAGCTTTGCTTCTCTGTCACCCTCCAGCTGGATGTAGCATGTTCTGATGGCTTTGGGTTTGAAACAGCACCACACCGTTACCAGGTGCCACTGGTTGTACTTTACACTATGTAGTAAGTCCTGGCTCTACCACGTCCTCAGAGCTTTGTCTGTAGTTGTAATTAGTTTATCCAAGTGTAATTACTCCTCCACAAACTGACAGTTCTTAGTTTATCATTTCCATTGTATTTATTACAGAGTGTTTTAGCGTTGGTATCATTGTACTTTCACCCAGCTGTTACATGAGCTTTAACAACAACAACAACAATCTGTATAAAATGGTTTTTAAGTACTTAATGTATGTACCCATGCAGAAGTTGAGCAATAAATTGTATGCTGTTTGCACTGTCACAGCATCAATGGTTTTAAAAGTTTTCGACGTTTTTATTAAGTCTTTAAAATGTAAAATGTCGTTTTTAAGTAACTTGACTTTGTTTCAGGAGAAGACCTCCAGAAAGGACTCTGCTGAATGTCCTAGTCAAGCACAGCAGGTCTGACTTCTGGCTCTCTCTCTCATGTCCTGGCCTGATCCTGGCATTGGTGAACAGCTGCCTCCTCTCACAACTCAGCAAAGTTAAACCATCTTCCTTAAGGGGGGGCGAAAAAAGGTAAATTTGGTAAATACTTGCTAAATGTCATCAACTTAGCTGCTAATTTTGTCCCTTAGAGACTTCAAGCCAGCCAGGCTTAAAGCAACTCCCTGGAAGGGGTTGTAAAAGTCAGGGTTTGTGTTTCTGGTTTTTGCTGTGTGGTTTTTGGGTCTTTGTTTTTGAAGTGAAGTATCCCGTGCTCTAACTGCTGGCTGGTGTGTTTAATCTGTGAAAGAAGCTTCTTTCTTTTTCTGTTTAGTTCTTTTTCCTTTCAGTGCAGGAGTCTGAATTCCCTGAGTGTGTTGTCAGTTCAGTCAGACATCACCTCATGGCAGCCTTCAACTATTGTGAGTACAATGCAATTAATAACTATATCATTCTCACACAGCACTTTTAAGCAAGAACTCTTCTACCAGAACCTGTTAAAATTAAACTTTAGTTCATCCTTATTACCAAGATGAACTACTTAAAAGTTTAAATGTTGTCAGGCAGAGGAGATTGTATCAGTAACAGCCACAGCTCCTGCCCAGGGTTCAGCTCTTGCAGAAGCTCATCTTTTACTGCTTTAGAAGAATCTTAATTGTTTTCCATTTCAAACCACTTTTCCCCATGCATTTGTAGCATTGGGGGAGTATTTTATGTGCCTTTATGTTTCAGGCCAGCAACTCCAACACTGCAAACCCAGAATTGAATGGAAGAGGTAATGGAATAGTCAGTCAGTCCTCCCTTGCTTGGTGTATCTGAATTCCTGATTTTTGATGTCAGGTTTATTGCAACCATTCTCTAACTTGGCCTTTCACAGGACACTTGAACCTCTGATGTTCTTTTAAAGATCTTCTTGTTCTTTGTGAGCTTTCCAATCCAGTAATTTTTCTGGCTAATGGTGTTAGTGTGGCTTAGCAACACCAGCCCCAGCACAGATGCAGGGGAGGCTCAGCATCCAACTGTTCCACCAGGATAAAGCGCTCTGACTTCATCCCACTTCCTTTGGGTAGAGCTCAGCATTATTCCAGCCTTGCTAAGAAGGTAGAAAGTACTTCAGAAACTTTATTGGTGATCATAAAAGTGCTGTGGGGATCCCAGTTCCCAGCAGCTACACCCCTGACAGGTCAAAACGACAGACCAAATGTTCTGGAGAAAAAAAAAAACAGCCTCACACCATCTTCCCATTACAGCAGCTCTCAAAGATTCTCATCATCTTAGCCAGTGACATTTACCTAAGTCTCAAAAGAAATGGCCTTGGCTATACTGGAAGGAAGCCATCTGAAGTCTAGATCTCAGTCTGTCTGCTTCGAGTTCTTGAAAAAAGGTGTCTTCGTCATTGTGCATGATTGCTGCTTGCAGTTGCTGTATTTCCTTTTCCATCTTTGATCTCAGTTCTCTTTTTGATTTCTGTAGCATCTAAAAAAAGCCCTGACATTAGCCACAGCATGTGAAAAGAAAACACAACCAGGCAAAATTAAGAAAACTTACCTGTGCTTGTGCTTTCTCTCTGGTTTGGATTTGTTGGAATTCTTGAGCTAAAGCTTCTGCTAGCATGGCAAACTAAGCATAACACACGTGTGAGGTGAAGCAATTAAAGAAAAGAAGGACATTTAGGGGAAAAACAGGAGCTGTCTGAGGCAGATCAAGCTTTACCTGACCCTTGTAGTAGTTCTCCATGGACTCCAGCTCGTTCTGGTGCTCTCGCCGTTGCTCATCGCGTTTCTCCTGAGCGTATGCTCTCAGGTCCCTCAGCCTTTGCTTCTGAATTTCTAAGCCTTCTTCAAATAAGTTTTTAAATATCTGCCAGCAATGAAGAAAAGCAAACCTGAAACTCTCCCAGAAACCTGGAAGTATACATTTCCATTTGTCAGCTGCTGCATCTCCTGCCGGAACGGCGATCGCACGAGGAGAGGCCGTTGCCCAGGTTGTGCAGCTGGAAATGGTGGTGTAGGTACAGCTGAGCTGGGTTTGTGTTACTCATTTAGCTGAAATTCTGGGAGATAAAATCACTTTTTCGTGTCGGTTTAGTCATATGACCCAACAGCACAAGCCAGGGCCTTTGAACACACACTGTGATTTACAGCCCACCCTGCACTCTGAGTGCAATTTCAGGACCTTCATCCAGATTTCCAGCAGAAAGAAATCCAGCCTGGACTCAGGCTTTCTACTGCTACACAGAACACTTACCAGCTGCAGCTCACAGCTTGAGGCAAACAGTTCCCAAATCACTAACAGTGGATTATGCACTAAACTTCTTTTGTTTTAAAAGGTGACAATTGTGTATCTGCTCTTGCAAAGTCTTAACAGCGCTCCTTGCTTTCCTTCTCTCTGATTTCCAGCCCTCATTAGAGATCATATCTGGCACAAAGTCCACTTTGTTTAACAAACACAACTGAACAACAAAGTTGCTGTTTGATCATCATCTTTACTGAAGATTTAGATTGTTTTCTTTGGATATAACTATAGGAACAACTTCTTAATCCTACTGTTTTTATGAAAAGTCATTTCCCTAATTTCTCACGTTAGCAGCCCCATTTTTCCATACTAATACTTCACCTTCCTCTCCTTTTCACCCCAAGCAGCTTTTCTTGTTCCACAGGGATTTGCCCTACACTGTATCCATGTTTCCAGAGAAGGAACTGCTTCATCACTGACTGACCAACCACTTAATCCTGGCTGTGCTCCAGTCACTTCACTTGCTCTCTACTTGTGGGATCAGTTGAGTTACCGGACGAGGGGTGCTCAGCACTGCGGTGCAAACACCAAGGAACTGCACCCTTGCAGAGCAGGAATCTTGTCCTTACCTTCTCCTCCCTCGTCCTGGCTCTCATCAGCTTGGCCCTGAGCTGCACCCTGTAATCCTCGTAGTACCTCCTGGCTCGAGCCACTTGCTGCCGTTTCTCTGTCACTTTGTTCTGAGCCCATTTCTGGCGCGAGATGCGGGTCTTGAATTCTTGCTAAAAGCAGAACAAGCGGCTGTTAAGACCAAACTGCCAACAGGTATTGCTTTGTTAATCATTGCTAATTAATTAGGGTTCTTCCCCACAGCCCAGTTGTACACTGCAGCTGGGGTTTAAAGCTTTAGTCACCACAGTTGAGGCACGACAGAATTTTGGAGTCAGCGCTGCCGTGGGAGCTGCAACACCCGGAGCCTGAAGGTTCTCCTTGCACAGTTCTAGAACTGGACCTTTTAAAGCAGTGTAATAAAAATACCACTCCATTCACATGACCCCAGTAGGCACACAACAAACATCACATGGCATTTGAGACCCCAGCTACTCAAAAGGCACAAAAAAAGATAAAAAGCCACTTTCCTGACCAAGGAATGTGCATATTCCAGGTAGCTCAACGTGAATGTCCTATGTGACAAGTACCCTCCCAAAGAACATACCAGTCTCTTGCTGTGCTCTTGATCTTTTCTAATAATTGCAGCAAGAAGCTCATGCTTCCTCAGGGCTTGTTGAACCTGGAGGTTTAAAAAAAAAAAAGGTGATTACTTCCATCATTCTGCAGGACAAGCTGTTGCATATTAGAGGTTTAAACATTGCCCCTCTGCTGTGTTTTGGTTCTTATATTGAAGAAGAAGTTAATCAGCTTGTGTGTCTCACAACTAACGTTTAAACTAAAAGATTGTTCAGAACTAGCACTCGAAACCACAAAGTGCTTGTAAAAAGGCAATAGCAACCCCAGGCAGTACCAGAGAAACCAGTATAAAAAAAGGACCATTATAGTCCAGTGGCTGATAAGTTGAATCCACGTGTCCAAATCCGTACATCCCTGTTTAACCAAGCTCTGATATCCAGCCCTGCAGGCCGTGCGGGTGCCCTGCCTGTGCTGCTGACACTGTGTCAGGGTTTCTCTGCTGACACCCAGCAGGTGAAATGAGAGCACTCACTTCGTTTAGGAGCTTTGGCCTGGCCCTGCCAGGAGCTGCCTGCAGGTGCTCCGTGTGCGCGAGCTGCCGCTCCCACATCTTACTCAGAGTGCGGTGGGAAATGTGCAGGGAGGGAAACTCTTGCAGCAGCTTCACCAGGAGGTCGTTGTCCCTTATTGTCACTGTAAGGTAAAGGATAGATGTGAGCAATAAATTCCTGCGGGATGCGTTTAGTGGTAAGTTTGGCCAGGCTAAGTGATGAAATATTTTCTATTGAGTTCTGTATAAAATACCACCCTGCTGTTACGGTGTCAGGCTGAACCCAGCAGGACATACCATCACCCTGCCAGTCCAGCAGCAGACACTACTCCCAGCCTTTTGTTGTTGTTCTCTGAAGAATTGCTTTTAGAGCTCAGGTGTTACTTCCCTCCCACCACCACCACATACAGTTAAGACAGGTATCCCCTTCTTTTCTTCATCTGGTTCTGACCATCACCAATCAGGGATTTTTTTAGCTGTCCCTCTCTCTCTGGTTGCAGCAACTTAAAACAATGCCAACACCACAGGAGTAATGACAGATCCAGGTCATGTAAACAAGTGCAAAATAAACTGGTTTGCAACCAGATCATTCTCAGTACATCTTTGATCTTTCTGGCAGGAAAAGATGATGGGGAGATGAAACAAAAGGGTATTTACTGAGTACATGCCCTTTAAAAACTGGGAAAAAAAAATCAGGCAATGTAGCTGAGCAACATCCAGGGATGTAAGGGATCCACAAACGCACACAGTGCTGGTTACCAGAACTGAGCCTGGGATTTGCATCCTGGCTCTTTTTGGAGCATCACTTGCCCAGCAAAAGCAGTGGCAGCATTAACAGCACAATGGCAGGGTCCTGACAGATCCTCCTCTGTTACCTGCACGTGGCTCAGCTCAAGCCAAAGGCCCAATTTTAAATCTGATACAAGCTCAGAAAAATAACAGAAGGAGAGCTCAGACTGCAGTGGAACAAGCACAGGAGTAGCAGTAATGGAAACAAGCCCTGAAAATAATCCAAGGGATTTTAAGGAAGTAGCAAATGGGTCACAGTTTGATTGTGCATTGATGGCTTACATTTAGTTAGAGCATTATCTTCCCTAACAAAAATCCAGACATACAGAGGTCAGAAGAAGGGGAAAATGCTGCAGCTGCCTGGTATATGATGGAGTGGTGCCTTTATTCTTGGGAATTCAACACGTGCTTTCAAAAGATGCCAGTTTTCCACCAAGTATAGTTTTGCAGTTCTTACTTGGATCTGCTTGCTTTGGCTTCATGGCCCCTCGTTTTGGAATCCACTGGCTGTATTTGGGATTCCAAGGTGTGGTTTTTCTAGAATAAACTTTCACTGGCTGAGACACTTTCGGAGGTTCTTTCAAGATGTTTTCTTTGTATTCTTGTTCCTTAGGAGCAGATGTAAAACAGATGGAGAACAGGTATGAAAAGGGAAAGACTGATAGAACAGAGTTTGGCCATCAGAGCTTAAATGTCTTTGAAACTTTAGAATGAGAACTTGGACATATTGCCCTGGATTCTCCAGAAGGCCAGAATTCACCAAATGCAGGTCAGGGTTCAAATAAAGGTTAAATCTCATTATTGCATAACCTCAGCTCTTCTGCAGCACTTCGCACTGCGAAGTCACTGCTTTCCTAGTACACAGGGCTGTAACTGTCACAAGTTACAAGCAGTTTTTGTACCCAAAAATGCCTGCACAGATCATCCAGACAAATTTGAAAAGGGAAAAAAACCAACCAAACAAAACACAACCAACAATCCCCACAGTGCATCACCTACAATTTCCTTGAGGACTTCTCTGAGCTTGCAAAGTCTAAGCCTCTCCCTGGCTTCATAAATCCTGAGTTCATCTTCATAAGCTTTATTGACCATCTAGAAAATGAAAAAAGAAGGACTTGCCAGAGGAAATAATCAGTCCATACAACTACCTCATTAACTTGTCTGCTGTGTGGGTCAGAGGAGGTTCTTCCACTTTAAACTTTCTTCTTTTTTTTTGCAAAATTTGGGGTTTAAAGTCCCTTCCTCAGCAGGGACCCAACAGCAACCAAACCAGACACAACAACCAAACACCACCAGACACAACAGCACATGATTACTAAGGGAGGCCAGATCCTCCATTAAGTAAGAGCATTTTTCGTGGGTTTAGCATAACTGTTGGTAAGAATTACCACAAAGTCTAACCCAGAAATTACCTTTGCTTTTCTTGTTCTTTCGTCCCTCTCCTTTTGCAGCTGGCAGCGGATTGTCTTTATGTGTTCATTTCCACAAAGTTTATCTTCCTGATGCTGATATAAATGTGAGGGTGGAGAAAGGGATCGTGGCCTGCTTGGGTACCTTGGAGCTAATGTGAGACAGAAAAAACTGTGAGGTGTATTGTGACCAGGCCCTCATTTCAGAACCACTTTGTGTACACTTTTTACTGCAGCTGTGCTTGCCTTGGATTTTTGGTGCTGCTTTACCACAGCTATTTAAGTGTTAAATAGGAACTTAGTTGTAATTCTGTTACTGCTGCTCAGGTTTGGATCAGAGACAAGACATAAGAACTAACAATACAAAACTTAATAATTAACTCTGAGTCATTCAGTCTATCAGCTTTCCATCCCAACACTTCGCTGCCATCAGAGTGGTTACCTCTCCCAGCTGTCCTGTGGCCATAGTCCATGACACTGTCACTGTGCTGGGACAGGTTGTCTTCATCTGTCAGCTCTTCTCTGCTGCGCTCACCCAGAGCTCTCTTTAACATCTAAGGGACAGATTTTTCGAGGGGGGCATCAGGTTCAACAGACAGTTGTAAATTTGGAATGAACTAAAGGCAGTGTTAGCTGTGGGCTTTTGTTTCATGGCTGTTAAACTCATATTCTTGTTCTCTCGTGACTAAAGCCAGGTTGCTCAGCCCGACAGAGAAACTTCACTTACTAAATCCAGTTCATTGAGCCTGCGAGACAGTTTTTCTGATGCTTCATGGAGCTCTTGCTCAGGCAGCTTCTTCTTTGCTGGTCCCTGGGAAAGGGAATCTTCAAATGAATCCGTGGTAGAATTTTCATATCTGCTAAAGTAGAAAACAGATTTCATTTCTGTACTGAAAACTGGGAGATAATGATCATCTCACACAATTCCCCTTCACTTTTTGCATAAGCACATTTTTATAGGATTAAGTAGAAGCTGAATGTGAAAGTGCCTATTTAAGAACATGAATATATGTCAGGAGAAACAGGAAGCCCTTCTATTAACATTAATCTTTCGCTGTCACACTGCCAAGGAAGAAGAGGTCTTATTTAAAAAGGACAGTGGGGCTGGCTGGCCATGGAAATTAAAGTGCTAGTGTGGTTCAGGACCACAAAACTGAACTTGCCTTGGTGTTCTAGGCAGGTACCTGGAATCAGGTCTCGGAGTTTCTGTTAATTGTTCAAATTGTAGTGAGAATTTTTCATCTGAAGAGGAAGCAGATATAGAAGGCTCATGTACCAGAGGAACCTAGGAAAATCAGTAAATTGAGATTTTATTAGATCTTGTAGATCACATGAGTAGAGAGAGGCTACAACAGCTTTTACAGAATCATCTCAAACCCTGTGGATACAGACACATAAAAATGGCTGTATTTCCAGGTCCCTGACTGAAGACAGTGTGCTTTAGAGAAATAATGTTTAAAGGAACAGAGCAGCAAAAATGTAAACTATCAGTGCAAGAACCACCTACAGCTCAGGCAGTGAAGCAGAACAAGGTCTAGGTTAAGTGGTGAGTCCCCCGGGACTGATGCCAGGCAGTGGAAATGAGCTGAATGTCACCGAGTACAGACTGAGCTGCAACTCCCAGAGAGCCAAAAGAGAACACTCGTGTCCTTGTGCCACTCAGTTCCACTGCTCTGGTACTGCCTGGTAACTCCTCTGTTCTGACAGCAGTAATTTGGGGTTGCCATGCATGGACCTGCACAGGCACCAACAGAAAACGAGCTTCAAACACAATGTTTGAAACAGACAACGCAGGAGGAGAAGCTCTTGAAACTGTAGGAACACGTGGAGCCTGTGAGTACCTCTTGTGGTTGCAGGAGGCAAAAATAGGGTTTCCAAGAGCGAGAAATTTCCTACACAGACACATTTCTACAGGCACAGAATGGCATCTGCAGATCCATTTGTGTTTTTGGAAAGCAAAGGACAAGGCAATAAAATAAAATGAAACAATATAACCAGGCAGTACAGTGATCATTAGAAGGGAGAAAATCTAAGTTTTATTAGAGGTTGCACAACCCCAAATCCCCAAAATTCTTACTGATTTAGAATGCTGATACACTCCAGAGAAAGGATGTGACTATACACTTGTGTTTTGTGTATTTTTGATTAAAAGGCAAGATAATTAGTGACTGGCTGGTTGTGATAAATTAGAATTCTCTGGGTGCTGCCTCTTGCACTTTTCGGAGCAAACAGCTCCAGAAAGAGCTAAGAACTGACGTGACTTACAAACTGTACATGGTCTATCAACACCGATTGTATATTGAGGAAAGCAAGACTAAAGCAGCTTTGAAACAAGCCCGGAAGTGCCACAAGATATCAGGAGAATGAAGCAGAAATCCAAAAATACTGAATGAGCTCCCCTAACTAAAGGTGCAACATGTACCTTTATCACGCTGTCCTCAGCACCACCTGATCCCACCTGGGCTCCCACGGCAGCAGCAGATGGCAGGTAAGGGTGAGGTGCTGCTTCAGCCTGCCCTGTGCCCTCTGATGTGGGGAACAAGGGAAAACAAGGTGTGAGCCACGGCCTTGGCATCCCAAGAGACATTCAGAGAGCTACTCAAAAAGAAGAGAAAGACAAAGCAAGGGTGGTGACACAGTTTGGTAATCTCTCCAGCGCTCAGTGTCATGGCAGTGCTATGGAAACTGGGAAGGTAAGCAGCGTTTCCCAGGCAACAGAGAAAATGAGTACTGGAAAAAACAGCTTCTAAAGCTTTTCTACAGCAGCAGTTCATGGGGTTTTTGCTTAGAGTTCAAAGTGCCTTGGTTTGCTCCATGTTTCTCTGCTCAGAATAAGCTCAGCCATGGGAGTTATCTGCTGGAAGAGATTTCTGTAGTGCAGGCCCATCTTAACTGGATTAACTAAGAAAGGAGTTGAACTGAGGACATGGATTACGTTTTTCCAGCACAGGGAAAAGATTAAAAGTAACCTATTTTTGTTTGTCTATAAAGCAGAGATAGATATATGAACTTGGGGCTGCAATGAACTAGTAGTTTCAAAATCATGTTTCTTGTGGTGCCAGTAAAAATAAATGCAATGTTTGATACTGAAGAGTTCCCCTATAGGAAGCAAAATTTTCTCTCACCAGGGATCTTTCTTGATAGAGGGAGACTATCAGAAACATCATCAGATTTTTCAGTAGGTGACTTTTCAAGCTGAAATAAAACACAACATGTGTTCCATAAATTCACAGGAGAGCGCTGACAGGGAGGTCATACATTAGGTCTGTTCGCAAATGGAAACCAGTGCTGATTTTATAGAAGATAAAAATCACAATTATTTTGTTTGCTACACTGGATAGACAAAAATCACTATAATTATTTTGTTTGCTCTATTGCCACCTGTGCAGTCACATTGATTATGGAAATGTGTATGCACAGGTGTATAAAATAAACACACCCCTCAAATTACACTCCTCTCTGGACTCTTAGTGAAGAACAAATCCACAACCCAAAATTCTTTGAACTGAGATAAACTCTGACACATTCAGAAGTGTTCTTCAGAGGCCAACTACTCCCAGGCTGCAAGTGAACTAACTAGGTTTTAAAATGAAAGCAGTATTGGTTACTAAAAAAAATAAATAAATTAAAAAATAATCAAAGGATAGGTTTTTTCCTTACAGCAGGAATTTTCACTCCCTGACAGCTTGCCAAAGCTGCTGCCTGTGTGTCTGAGCTGTGGTAACCTCTCCAGCCAGGGTGTGAAGGCTGGAAGGGGGGCAGCAGAGGAATGGCTTGCTGGATGGGCTCCCCCAGTTTGGTAGCACTGGCACTCAAACCCTCCTCGAGAGGCTCAGCAGCACGAACAGACTCCGTCCACCCTGCAGAGACAAACACAGAGAACTCCAGGTGTCAGCTGTGAAAGCAGGACAGGCTTCTGTGTGTTGTCTATACATGTTAAAGGGAAGTATCTCAATATCTGATGTGAGCTCCCATCTTGGATGGCATAGGACAGGGCTGTAACATTTCTGTGCCTTGAGAACGTGATTTTGGATGTGAGGACCTTCCACAAGGCCTTTTTACTTTCAGTGTTTTTCTTATTGAACCACAAAACAAACAAACAAACAAACAAAAAACCAAAACCCCACAAGCCACAATTAATCCTGGCTGAAGCCAAATCCCAGCTAAGCAGAAATACCCCCATGATAATGAAACTTTGCAAACTCTAAGACACTAAAATATCGTATTTCTGAAAAGAATTTGTTTTAAAGCATAACTAAAGTGTTTCTATCTGTTACTAAAGTTCTCCTCTGTGCTACCTTAGTTCCCTAAGTCAAAATCAGGCAGATGAGCTGCCAGAACAATCAATACTCACCATCTTCCTTTTCAGTCTCCCTTTCACAGAACTGCCTGGGCAATTTTGGAAAAGCCTCTGAGCTTTCCGATTCCTCCTTGTCCCTCTCTGCCAGTAACAATATAGGAAACTGAAATTCTAGAAGTGGATGTTGAAAAAGATTAAATTAAGATCTATAAAACATCTTGAGATGGACAGTTTTCTTTTTACAGTCCTAAATAATCTTACACTGCGATAAATGAAATAAAATCAAGTCTTCAGAATAGTCCTATTTCACTGAACAAGATAAAATGCCTTTGGAGCAGAACTGAACTAGAAGTCAAAAAACAAAGCTTTATCCAAATAATGTCTGGAACATTTACTTTCAGAAATTTCAACTTCAGCAAGATCAGCTACAGGTATATGTTTATTGTGGGTTGGTTTTTTCCGTAAAATAAGAATTTAAAACAGTATTAGCCTGAAAGAAATAACTTTGAGAAAAAGAAACAACAAAAAAAAGCCTAGAAGTGTTACCACAGAGTGGTCTTAAGTGTTTTTTTTTGTCCAAACTAACCTTCCTCTCTCCTGGAAAATGAATGAGCAGTGTCTCCAAGCCTAATTAATTCACCGGTAGATTCTGAGCCGGTCTCACAGGTCAGAACGAAATACTCTGAGCGGGACCTACAGGGAACATAAAGCCAGGAAATATTCACTCTCCAGGTCTCTGCCCCTTCAGCCCACGAGATGGAGCTGCAGAAGAGCTGTGGCACCAGACAGTGGGGGACACGAGCCCTCCTTCCACAGCACAAACCAAGGCAGGAGTGACAAAGACAAACCCGGTTCAGTGTCACTAAAACACACTCGTTTAGAACTGAGTAAAGTTTGCAAAGGAAACTTAAGGGAAACAAAATGCCACCAGCACTCTTCCAAAAGAAATTCTGGATCTAATTTTAGCCCTCTTGCTCCCTGACCAAAGGAGAGTTACCTTACATTCCACTTGATATGTGTAATCAGTGTGTTTCCACGCGATTAAAAACTTACCAGTTTCTCTACAGATACACAAAGATGGTCAATCTCCATGCCAATGCAAATATTCAGAATTGTTCTTACCCTTCAGCTGCTGAGAGTATTGAATGCTCTGTAAGTTGATCAGTGTTGCCTTCCAGCTGCTCTTGAGATGCAGTTTGAATTTCATGACTGGACAGCACATTTCCCTCAGCTGTCAATAATCAAGAGGCAATTATTTGCAAGAAAACTACTTTTAGCTATAAACCAACAGCTATTCTTTCCAATACCACCAAAACAGTTTAAAAGCAATAAAGCATTACAGTGACAATCTCTAAATTGACATGTAATGCTCCCCCTTGGGAGGGGCACAACTTGCATTATGGCACTATCATAGATCCCATTGTTCCAACTGTAGATAAACCTTCCTCCTTCCTCAGAAGAATGAAGTCCTGTACTTACAGCTAGAAAATTGGAGCCACTGACAGGGTAACAGCACTGGCAGTCTGAGGGAAGGGAAAAGCAGAGGCACTGAAAATTGGTACTGTCCTTTTCCTGCCACCCGCTGCGGAACAGGGCAGGAGGGAATTGTCTCAGCCACCAAGGGCTCTCCCCTTTACTCCCAGGTTGCAACAGCCAGTGCTGACAGTTCTTATCAGCCCTCAGATAGGGAGACCAGAGCTCAGGCTGCACTAAGATGCCTCTGCAGGGCTGAACAGCTTCTCTCTCATTGACCTTTTTCCTCAAAATAGCCCCTGCTCTGGATTTACCCCCAAGACCCACCTCACTTGTCTCCCAGTGAGTAAAAGGGACATTCGCTCATTGTTCCAATTAAAGGCAACATTCCCTGGATCCTAATCCTAAACCATTTGACTGACAGGTTGAAAAGCAGCTAACAGAGGCTGAATTGTCCAGGGTAGGTTTCTGCCACAAGAAGGAAGCAGAAAGATTATGTACTCCAATTCTTGACTTTTAACATGTTTGGGGGGGAAATTACTTTGTTATTGTTTATGAAAATAAGGAATGCAAACACTCAGTTTGGCCACTGAAATGTCCTCCCTCGTGGTCAGTTTGCCTTTCTCCTTTTCTGCATTGTCAAGGCTGTAAATAAGGGGAAAGCACCAAAGAAACCTTTGCTACATTGGAAACACTTTGGGTTTACATCTGTCTGCTCACCTCCAGCGTGAGAAGAAGATTCACTGGCTTCTGTCAGATACTCTAACAAACCATCAAATATTTCGAGGAGGTTTTTGATAGATTCCCTTTCTCCTTTCACAATGTTCTCACCTGAAGAGAAGGTAATGGCACATATTAATAATTAGAAGTTGACAGATGAAAAATTCTCCCAGTTTTGTGGAGGAGAGTGCTTGGGAGTTCTTGTGAAGGTGCCAGCTCAGAAGACAACTGATCACTTGTTTATGGCTACACATGTAAGCTTAAGGTATCTTTTAGCATCCTAAATTTGCACATTTTCACTTCTATTAAGTGAAAGTTTATTGTGCTTCCAGGCACAAGGAAAATATTCAGGGATATTTTCAGGGATAGTTAGTATTTAATAGTTTTCTTCTACAAACTAAAGCATAGACCCAGTCTCTGGGGTGCCAACCAGCCACACCATCCAGGCACCAAAGCAGAGACACTTCATATCAAGCAGTTTCCACTCTTGGCAGGTTGTGTTATGTGAGGCTGTAACAAGTGCTCAGTGAAAGCCATTTTCTGTGTACAAAGGACAGGCACAACAGCTCAAACCAACTGGTAAAAATGCACTCACAAGTTTGAAATTCAAGGCTCATGTCTTAAAAGCCAGTCTCCAGGCATGAGCAAGCAACAGAATCCAGGTAGCAGTTTAGCAGCCAACTGAAGTATGACTGACTTAACTTTAACATTTCTTCCTCTTATTTATTCTCTGCTCGCTGTTTCAATTTGTAACCTGATGTCCAAGGCAAGGGTTCAGTGTTCTGATGACACTCACCATGGGACAAAGACCTTCATGCAGGTATGAAAGCTTTCTGTGTAACATATGCTTCTTATAAATTATTCCAAGTAAACCACACAGACACTCAGCTGGTCTTTGCCTCATTACAACAAATACTTACCAGTGATGTGAGACAAGCTGACCTGCAAATAGTCCAGTGCCAGGGAATCTATTACTGCTTGTACATTGTGTGCATCATCCTCCTGGCTCCTGGGAGTAGCTATGAAATCTGTTTAAAAGAAATAACAGATTTTAGGCTATCCAAATGGCCAGGATACTGAGCACAAACTTTTTCTTTTTTTTTTTTTCATTACAGAATACAGAGAGATAAAAATACAAAGATTGAAAAATTATCATTCCTACCTGGTACTTTTTCTCCTAAGATTGACTCGTAAAGATGAACAAACACGTCAGCACCACATTCTGAGAGATGCTTTATGCGCTGGTTTATGTGACAGCTCCTTAAAAGACCATTGGCAACATCAACCCAATCTATTAAGAAGTAAAACACATTAATGTCAGAAGTGAAAGACACAGAAATAAGGACATGGTTAGTTAAATCACCCAAAATATTGAGCATTATGTACAAGTACAGTCACAGCACAACCAGACTTGGATGCTGAAGGGCACAGCTGAAGTTGTACCACAGGCTGAGCAGGTTACTTTTTTATTTTCATGTAATGGAAAACAAATTTGGATGTGGCCTCATAGACAGGAATTCCAATCCTTGAAGAGTTTACCGAGCTTTTATATGCTGCTTATCAGTAAGCAGAAGTGACACGTACTCTTTTGAAAAGCAGGGGCTTCTCTTCCAAACCCAGGGTCAGCAATGCTCTTAGGCAACATCTCTGCTAGTGCCAGTATTCCCCAGGAAAGCTAAATTCTAGGGTTGCTTTTATTAGTTGTTTAGGGATTACAAGAATGTGGAGCTGGTCCCACCAACTTCACGCTCTGAGGAGTACAATGAGATGTGCATTAGCAGCCTGATTTTCCCAAAACTTCGAGTCCTGGATTCCAGGTGCTTTGGGGTACGTGTATCCTCTGCTTTCTTCCTTTCCACTCCAAACATCAACTGGGAAGAACTAAAGTCTGTGTCTCCATTAGACTGTGATGTCTTAGGGTTGGATTTTCCCCCCAGCGATGCTGCTTTTGCAAATCAGCGTGGTATTTTAGCAAGCATTAAGGACTTTAATTGTTGGAGAAAGGATAAGTCATCTTTGGAAGGAAAAAAGCATACAGTTACTACAACAGAAACTAGTTTGCGCAGCTTTTTTCTATTCTGTACATAGGGAGTGTTACTTTTCCATCCCTTTACTCTTTCATCAGTTCCAGCCACCACTTTATTTAAACATTTCAATCACTTTAGGTGCATAAAAGGTTAAAGTAGCATCCCCTGCACTTCAGGATGATTATCTTGGAAGACTCCTCTTATAGCTCATCTCCAGCTTTATTAACTTAAAAACGCCATCGGGGAGGTTAAAATAAAGAGCTTAAAAAACCACGGCAGAAGGAAAAGACAGATTTAAAGGGCCGAATAAAACAGCGGCATTGATGCGAACTGCTGGGGGCGATGAGGCAGGGAGAAGGCGGCTCCCCGGGGCCGCGGCACCGGGACCCGCCCCACCGCAAGGCCGCGCAGCGAGGGACCGAACAGGGACGCGGCGAGCGGCGGGGAGCGGCAGCCGGTGGCCTCAGGAGCCCTCGGGGAGCGGCGGCCCGTGCCCCAGCGGGGCCGTGAGGGAGCGCGGCCCTACCTGTGCCCTCAGCGCTGCCCATGGCGGCACCAACGGCCCCCCGCGCCCGCCGCCGCCATTTAAACCGCGTCCCGCGCGCTGATTGGGCGGGCGGCGCAGGAAGGGGCGGGGCCACCCGCCACGCACGCCGAGGGAGGGCCCTGGCTCTGTCCCCGTCCTGAGGTGGTCCCGGTCCCGGTCCCTGTCCCTGTCCCGATCCCGATCCCGATCCCGGTCCCGGTCCCGCTCCGCGGGCGGTTTGCAGCCCCCTCACGGCTCTCCCCGGCCCTCCCCGGCCGCCCCCTGAGCCCTTCGCGCAGGGCGAATCAGCCCCGGCAGCGCCGCTGGCTGCCGAGGGCGCTGCCGCTGTAAAATGGCGGCGGAGCGCGTTGGGGGTGCCCGGGCGGTTCCGCCTCCGTCACCTGAAGCGAGGCGGCTGTGGGCGTTTTCCCGGTGAAATAGGTAGGGAGAGGCCGGCCTGGCGAAGGTTCCAGCACTTGACCTTGCGGCCCTGGCCTGCGGCGTTTGCCGGCCGGTGTGTCCAGTACCGAGGATCTGGTGTTAATTGCCAGGTGATCCAGGTTTTCGTGGCTTCTGTGCATGGCAGGAGTGTTAAAACCTTTACTAAAAACAAGATTTAGAACGGTTTGCCTATCGACGCTTAGTCTATTAGCTCTTAGCATACAGCTCTTTGAGAAGGTCGGTGGTGAAAGTGTGTTATCTTCCTCACTGAGCCACAGTATTCCACATTCTCCTTAGGAATTCTGGAATTTCCGTGTTGCATCAAGCCACGCAAAGCGAGGAGAAAAGCGTGCCCTTTGTCCTTAAAAGTCCTGGAGCGTCAGAGAAGCAGCTGAGATCCCAATTACTGCTGTGAGAACAATGACTGGCAGCAAATAAACCTCAGCGATGTGAGCTCCAGCAGCCCCCCGGCTGTCATGTGTAGGTATAAATCCAGATCCACACCCCACCTTAGGAACACAGAAGAGCTTTTGTGCAGGTAAGCAAACACATATCAGTGCTGTGGCCCGAAACTAAACATGGACTGCAGTTTGATACACACACGGCTCTGTAAGGCTCTGTTTTGTTTCCATATATTGGCTCAAAGTAGGAAGAGAAAACGGGAAGATCGATGGTGTTTAACTTGGGTGGAACAGAAAAACGAGGAAGTTCTTTACAAAGGAAATCGAAAGGAGTTCCTTGTAGACCAAATGCTTGCAGGCAAAGGAGAGGCAAGGGTTTTGTTTAGACTTTTTAATTCTTTAAAACCTGAGAAAGATTAAACAGCACAGAAACAGGAGCCACCGTTATACAGAAACAAAAAAAAATAAAATAGCTGTGTTAAATGTAATAGAACAAGACAAACTCAGATGATTTGTTATTTTTGCAGCCTTTGCAAAAACCTTTTTCAGACTCCTCAGAAACAGGAAGTCTGTAGGGTCAGTAGGTATAGAATGTTACAAGAAGCATTTGGGGAGAAAAATCTTTCAAAAGCCTTATTAAATCAGTAAAGTCCATACTGAAAAGAAATTGGGGAGGTTCCTCTATTAGAAATTTGCAGGGATAGTATTAAGAAAACTGGTCAGATTGGAGTGCTGCTAAGAGAAAAAGTTAATTACAAGAAAAAGAGGTGGAATTCCAAATTGCTGAAGGGCAAACAGCTGTGGCTGTTCATAAACAAAGATAAGCCTGACTAGAGTGTTATGTTCGAGGAAGATGTCGTGGAAACATCCAGTCCTTGCAAACCTTGCTCTGTTCTTAGCAAGAATGAAAAAAAAAATCATTGGGAAATAATACACAACAGATGAAAAATATCTTTATGATTTCATTATGTAAATCTGTACAAGATCCAGACCATAAATGCTGTGAGTTTCTTGTCAGTAAAGAGAAAATGGCAAAGATACTTAGAAGTGTGGAATTGCTTTAAAAAGAGGAAAAATTAGGCTTTGGTTTGTAGAGAAGGTGACTTGCACCACAAAGGGTATAAATAAATAGAATATTATTACCATTTCTAATAACTCGTGTTGATTCGTGCCCCTTTTTCTTACGTGGCAGTATATTGAAAATGAAAGTAAATGTTTTTCAGGTTGCGTACAGTCAAACTGTGAAACACATTGTCATGGTATCTTAGAAGCTAAGGGCATAAATAGAACCAAAATGCGAAGAAATGGCCATCAAATGCAGTTATTTTGGTCTCAGAAAAGCCTTAAATCACGGATTGCTGGAAGGTGGGAGGATAGAAGCGGAGAGTGTTGTTATGGCAGTTCTTCCTTATGTTGTTTTGGTTTTCATCCCTCCCTGCCTGGAACAGGTGGCTGCTGCTGTTTATATTTCAGCTTGTGTGTGTGTAAAGCCTGAGGTACCCGGACATTCGGGCTGTTCTTCACCTGGCCAAGCCTGGCAGGTGAAAAACTCAGCGTCCACTGGGGGTATTGGATGTTTTTATCTGCCCTCTGTCCAGCACAGCCTGCCCTCACCGCGGCACCCCGGGTGACCTTTGAGTCAGGTTACTGGCCCTGCTTGGAATTGGAAAAGATAACACTGGTAGCTGTTTACGGACACACATATGTAACCTTTATAAACGGCAACGGGTAACAGCCTGAAGAGAACTAGGAAGCGTTCAATGGTCAGTTACTGCGAGTCCAGCTGGCCACGGTGAAGATCTGCACATCTGAGTCCTTCCAAGAGCGAAAGTCGCAGGTGGGCGTGTGGCTTATCTAACATGAAGTATCAGTTATTAGTTAAAAGTCCAGGCTCCTCTCGAGCCTGAGCTTTACGTGTGGAAGCCCTTTCGGGAAGATTTTCACACGCAGTTCACATGGACTATATATGGGTTTGCGAGAACTGGGGGGGCTGCACTGCGGGCGGAGGGGTCCGGCTCTGCGCTGCCAGAAACTGCAGGAGGAGCCAAGCGGCGTTTTAAACACGGCGGGCGTCGAACGGCTGCAGTCATGGAGGGGGAAACGTCCGTGTCCTCCATCCCCGACCCCTCAGGCCGGGACCCCTCCGCCACAACGAACCTCCGGGGGGCACTGCGGGCAGTGACGTCAGCGCAGGCACCGCCCCCGAAGGGAGGGGGCACTTCCGGCCGCGAGCGCAAAGCCGGTCAGTCGGGCGAGCCGAGGCCACGCCCACGCGGAAGGGGGCGTGGCCTCCGGGCCGGCCCGGGCCACTTACATAACGGCGGGGGCGGGGCCCACGCGTGCGTCACGCGCCGGTTCCCGGCAGCCCCCGCGGCCCCCTATATAACCGGCGTCCGCGCGGCCGCGCGCCCACAGTGAGCGGCCCCCGTCAGCGGCGCCGGATCGTGCCCGACTCGTCGTCACCTTCTTTAAGTGACCGGGATCGCCTCGCCCACCGCCACCATCGCCATGCCCGGGTATTCCAGCGACAGGGACAGAGGGTGAGTCCGGGGGCCCGGCCGGCGCCAGCCGCCGCCAGCGTCCGGACTCTGAGCCCGCCCGTGGGGCTCCGGGGTTGTTTTTCAGCCGTTTAAGATGGCGGCGGGGCGGGGGTTGGGCCCCGAGCCCTTCCCTCAGCGCTCCCGCCGCGAGGGCCGGCAGGGGGAGGGGACTTGGCTTTTTTTAGGCCACCGAGCGTGGGCGGCGGAGCGGTGTGGGCTCGGTCCCTCCGCCTCAGCGTAGCCCCGCGGGTGTGAGACCGCTGAGGGGGGACGCGGGTGGGGTTTTTTTTTTTTTTTTTAAATTTTTTTTTTAATGTATGTGGGGAAAAGTACTCGCCCCCCCCCTCCTCTGGGGACACCCCCCGAGCACGGATGGCCCCCGCAGAGCCCCGTTCCCCCCGCCGGCAGCGGCGGGCGGGCGGGAGGTTTGTGGGTCAGTGGGTTGGCGGTGCCGGAGCCCCGGGGAGCGCTCGGCAGGGCGGTTCCCCTCGCTCCCTTCCCCCTCCCGAGGCTCGGGCTGTGGCCGGCAAGAGCCGGCCGGCTCCGCTTTGTGTTGTGTAAGCGGATGTTAATGGCCGGCCCCGCCATGCGGTGGCTGAGGGGAATCAAAATGCCGGCTGTGCTGCTGCTGCCTTTGTTCCTCCTCCCCCCGCCCAGCCCCGGCTCTAAAATGGCAGCGGCTGGAAAATGTGGCGTAGACAGAAATGAGAGACAAAGGAAACAGCGCTGGCAGGAAGCAGCGGCCGCTCGGGGAGCGCTGTGTTGTGCTGGGAAGGATCTCGCTCCCGGCGCCCGCCCGGCCAAAATTGGGAAGCGATCGGGGCGGGGGAGGGAGCCCCGCGCTCGGATCCAGCGCTCGGCTCCGAGCTGCGCCTCGGGGCGCGGGGGGCCAGCCTGCCCCCGACGCAGGGACCGAACCTAATATCCTAATAAAAAGTATGGCTTTATAAAACACGGTCGTTCGGAGGAGCGTGTCTTCTGGGATAAAAAAAAAACAAACGGTCTATGGCAAAGTTATGCCGGTGTTTCATAATTGCCCCTGCCCGCTTTCAGCAAAGGGAGTGTCAACGGGGTGGGAATCCATTTTGATCACGGGGCAATGCAAAGGTTTTATGGCCTTGCCTTGCCTGTTGTGACTTGCCTTTTGACTGCATTTTGTGGAAAATGCAAAGATACATTACCTTAGCTTCTGAATAAGAATTGTAGCAAGGCCGGTTGTGGCATCTGCAGCTTAAAGTATGTTTTTTAAAGGTTCAGTATCCTAAAAGTAGGTAGGGATTATACATAGGAGTTACAGGGTGAACCACAAAAATGGTGGCTAACTCCTGTAAGAACACCAAAATGTTTCTCTTGGATTCTACGTCACGTTCTTTCTCCCTAGGTTTGGAGCCCCCCGTTTTGGAGGAAGTAGAGGTGGACCTCTGTCTGGAAAGAAATTTGGAAACCCTGGGGAAAAACTTACAAAAAAGAAATGGAATTTAGATGAGCTGCCCAAATTTGAGAAGAACTTCTATCAAGAACATCCTGATGTAGTTAGACGCACTCAGGTATGTACCCGATCTGACTCAAGCAAAAGTAAACAGAAAGTGCAAACACACTGAGGGTCATGAGGCCCAGCAGGCACACGTGGGCTAACTTAAAATATAACCTTGGTATCCAAGCTGATTTCCAATAATGGGTATTTTGTTTTGCAGCAAGAAGTTGAACAGTACAGAGCGAGCAAAGAGGTCACTGTTAGGGGCCATAACTGTCCAAAACCAATTATCAACTTTTATGAAGCAAACTTCCCTGGTAAGTGAAGACTAGCTTACTGTTTCACAGAACTGCTTGTTCTTCAGGCTGGATTAGGGCAACATCTAAGTTAATCTGTTTCAATTTTCTCTTTAAGCAAATGTTATGGAAGTAATTCAGAGGCAGAACTTCACTGAACCAACTGCTATTCAAGCACAAGGTTGGCCTGTTGCATTGAGTGGATTGGATATGGTCGGAGTGGCACAGACTGGATCAGGGAAAACTCTCTCTGTAAGTTTTGATTGTAGCCTGGAATACTGCTGGACTTCAGCAGTGACAGTGAGGCTTGCCTTAGTGCAGGCTGAACACTTCTGGGAAGAGATTGTAATGAGATTTTTCTTTCTTCCAAACAGTACTTGCTGCCTGCCATTGTGCATATAAATCACCAGCCATTCCTGGAGCGAGGAGATGGACCCATTGTGAGTATTCCAAAGGGGATCTTAACTTCTAGGGAATGTGACTGCGGTTTTTACAGTCCAAGTTGTCCATACTCATGAGAGTACATAGCTGCATCGTGTTTCTGTACCTGACTGAAGTGGTTTCCTGTGGTGTAGTCTCCCAAGAAGATTCTATAAGCTCTGATTGGATTGTCCTAAAAATAGTGTAGAACAGGGCTAGATGTTCCATTTTGGAAATTGCTATCTCCTGGAAGCCAGTGACTTTCAGGTGTCTTTGCACATGGCACAGGTCAGTGTTTGGTGGCAGTTGAGATGCCAGGTAACTTGACTTGCTGGTTTGGCCTCTTAAATCCAGTCATTGTGGCACCGAAGGAATACGTGACAAACTTCCCACTCAAAACTAGCGTCAGACTCCCACGTTTCAATGGGTATTGGACTAAAAGCTGGGCATGTTGCTTGCAGTGTCTCGTGCTGGCCCCGACCCGTGAGCTGGCCCAGCAGGTGCAGCAGGTGGCTGCTGAGTACAGCAGAGCGTGCCGCTTGAAGTCCACGTGTATCTATGGAGGTGCTCCAAAGGGACCCCAAATCCGTGACCTGGAGAGAGGTATGGAGCAGTCCCGGTGCAGGTCTGCCTGAGGTCGTGTGAAAGCTGCTTCAGCTGACTGGACTGCTTGGTTTTAGGTGTGGAAATCTGCATTGCAACACCTGGAAGACTTATAGACTTCTTAGAAGCTGGAAAGACCAATCTCAGGAGGTGTACTTACCTTGTCCTCGATGAAGCTGACAGGATGCTTGACATGGGATTTGAACCTCAGATCAGAAAAATTGTGGATCAGATTAGAGTGAGTATAAATAACTCAAGCATTTATCATTATTGCACAAACCAAATGCCCCTGTGCTTATTAAAGCAAGGGCAGTGCAATTAACTTCCTCATGCTTGCCTGGGTAGGTTGTTTTTTTGGTTTGGCATTTGACCCCTGCTATATGTTGATCTTGTACTGACCTAATCCCTCTCCAGCCTGACAGGCAGACTCTGATGTGGAGTGCCACATGGCCCAAGGAAGTGAGGCAGCTGGCTGAAGACTTCTTGAAAGAATATGTGCACATCAACATCGGTGCACTGGAGCTCAGTGCAAACCACAACATCCTGCAGATTGTGGATGTGTGTCACGACGTAGAGAAAGATGACAAGTAAGTAGTGTGTGGGGGCAAAGCATTCAGTGTTTTCTAATGGTCATTTTTAGTTTCTGAACTGTGAACTGAATTTGTCTTGATGGATTTTTGACACTAGTCTAAGATCACTAAAAATCTGCAAATCAGACTGTTAAAACAAAGTTTGCACAGTACAAATCAATCTGAACTCCAACCATCATCTGTTTGTAACAGGCTTATTCGTTTGATGGAAGAAATCATGAGTGAGAAGGAAAACAAAACAATTGTTTTTGTGGAAACCAAAAGGCGTTGTGATGATCTTACCAGGAAGATGAGGAGAGATGGGTGAGTAACAGCTGGGACTTCACTGAGCCACCTTGCCCAGTCTGAGTGGGCTCTTGGTTCTTAACTGTGGTGTCAAAACTGTCAAATACAGTGACACCAGGCATCAGTTACAGTGCTCAGACTGACTTTGACTACTGAACCCACTGAAGGGATGGTCTTGGGTCATTCAAATTCTGTGTTTTCAGGTGGCCAGCGATGGGTATTCATGGTGACAAAAGTCAGCAGGAGCGGGACTGGGTTCTAAATGGTGAGTATTTCAGCAGTGTCTGCAGAGCATTCCTGAAAAGCATCTGATGTGTTACTGAAGGAAACTGGTTCTTTTCTTGTGTTACAGAATTCAAACATGGGAAAGCACCAATCCTGATTGCTACAGATGTTGCATCCAGAGGTCTAGGTTAGTACAACTCGTAATGCCAGTTGCCCAAAGCTTTTAAAGAAAGTCTATTGCTTTCTTTAACCTCTGCATTTTTCTAAGTTTTCTTCACATAAAGGTGCAGTCTTTGTGGCAAGGCCTAGGCATGACAATCGGAGGACTCGAGGGGGATGGAGGACTAGTGGAAATGATCGGCTGGCTGCTTCCAGTCAAATAGAGAGGTGAAAGCTGAGAGCATTGTGTGCCAGTAATCTTCAAAAGGCAAAGATCATCCTTTAAACTACTACCGCATAAACTGTTCTCTCATGAAATAAGCAGTTTCATTCACAGTTCACTTTGCCCTGGTATTTCTCTTCTCTCCATGCTTTGCATGATTTGCCATGGTGCAGTACTGTTAGTTTTGTGCATACTGTTTGCTGTGATCTGTGGGTCTTTGAATTTCAGTGAGTTTTTTTGAAATGTTGAAGGACATAATTTTAAACTTCAATGTTCAATGAAATTTTTTTCAACCATGAAATGGAGAGAGCAGCTTTAAAACGTACTAAGCCTTGTGCAAATTGGTGAGTACTGGCACATGAAATCTGAGAATAAAAGTCCACCTCTCACTTTAACAAGTGGGGCAGGAAAGCAATGGCTTTTCAATGCCTTTGAAAGTCGAAGTTCCTCCACCTATACATAGTCGTCATGTCGAGACCTGCCAGAGAGAGACACATTCTCAAGTGAACCCTGGCTTCTTGGAAGCGCTTGCCTAGACGAGACACAGTGCATAAAAACAACTTGGTGACTTTGGGGGGACAGGTATGTTTTTCTTGCAGCTGCGGTTCAAAGGTCTTGGCAAGACGAGCAGTGTGGCCCATTTTTTTTGAGCTTCTAATGAGTGTGTATGTGAAGGACCTTGTATGTTTTTACTCTAAGGTCCTCAAATGAGCACATGAAGAGGCTGCTGTGAGATTTAGTGGCCCTACTGCAAGAAGCTTTCAGATGTCACTTGATGATTTGTAAAGGGGACTCTTGAGTTGGGAATGACAAGCAAATGCATACTCCTTATGGTAAGGTTTTGGCTCACAGGGTGGGTGATGAGACGGGATCAGACGGAGTGTGCATTACTTTCTCTTCCACAATACTCTTGCAGAAATGGATGATTCTAACACTGTTCTTTGCAGCCATTATTCCCTTTAAAATACTCTTGTCTAATGTTTATCTTCGATTTGGCTGTTGTGGTGTGCAAAACTTTGTACTTCGCTTTTTGCCACACTGCAACACTTTACAGATGTGGAAGATGTGAAATTTGTCATCAATTATGACTACCCTAACTCCTCAGAGGACTATATCCACCGAATTGGACGAACTGCCCGCAGTACCAAAACAGGCACAGCATACACATTCTTTACTCCTAACAATATTAAGCAAGTAAATGACCTCATCTCTGTGCTTCGGGAGGCTAATCAAGCCATCAACCCCAAATTGCTTCAGCTGATTGAAGACAGAGGGTCAGGTAAGTGCTTTTCTTGATCTCGGTGTGTGCATAGCTTTCCTCTCAGAACAAAAAGGAAACTCAAATTCCACCTCCAGCCTCTCTCCCAAGTGGATGTGGAAGGTGGTTAAGTTACCAGTTATGGTGATCTCAGAAGGTATTTATAAGCAGCAATAACAAAAAACAACACCCAGATGTGCTCGGAGCTCACACTGTGGAGCACTTGTGGCTACTGCTGTCCAAAGAGGCACTTGCTATTTGGTCAGAAATAAAACACTCGTGGGCTCAGTTTTGTGGCCTTCTCTCCTATGGCTTGGAAAGGTGGATGGACCCAAGTGTCCTGCTGGCAAGGTGAAAGTGACATTTTGCCTGGATGCCACCGCTCTTGTTACAGGGAGAGTGTGTGACTGTCCTGAGAGTAGATTTGCACTGCTGGGCCAGAAAAGGAAACGCGATGAGCTGAACTCAGGCAGCCTCTGTAATCCATGTAACTGTCTTGTCTCTCTCACTAGGTCGCTCCCGAGGGGATCGCCGTGACAGATACTCTGCGGGCAAAAGGGGTGGATTTAGTAGCTTTAGAGAGAGGGAGAACTTTGAGAGAACCTATGGCGCGCTAGGCAAGAGAGACTTCGGAGCCAAAACTCAGAACGGGGCCTACAGTGCCCAGAGTTTCAGCAATGGAACTCCCTTTGGGAATGGCTTTGCAGCTGCAGGGATGCAGGCTGGCTTCAGGGCGGGCGGTAACCCCGCAGGGGCGTACCAGAACGGCTACGAGCAGCAGTACGGCTCCAACATTGCCAACATGCACAATGGCATGAACCAGCAGCAGTACGCCTACCCTGCCACTGGTGCTGCTCCTATGATAGGTTACCCCATGCCCACAAGTTATTCTCAATAACTTAGTGTAATTTAAATGTCTCAGTTTTTCATAATTGCTCTTTATATTGTGTGTTATCAAAACAGGATAGTTATTTAAGAAAATGGGAAATGCAGAAATGACTGCAGTGCAGCAGTAATTATGGTGCACTTTTTCGCTATTTAAGTTGAATATTTCTCTACATTCCTGAAACAATTTTTAGTTTTTTGTACTAGAAAATGCAGACAGTGTTTTCAAAGTAAATGTACAGTGATTTGAAATACAGTACCAGAAGGCAGTGCATGGCCTTCCAATAAAGATATTTGAAGACCGAATTTTCTTTCAGATGACAATTTTCTCAACATGTGCACAACTTTACATTAATGGAATGTCAAAATGTTTTTATATTAAATTCTAGAAAGGTTTCTCAACTGTGTCTGATTAAACATTTAAAGCTTATACAAAAACCAGCCTTGCCTTGATTGGGCTAGATTGCTTAGCATGGCAGGCTCTGCTTCGATGGGGAAGAAAATTCAGGCTGGCTTCTAAGAAAGTGTTGGAAACCGTTCTTCCTTGTCTCACTAGCGTAGGGCCAGTTCTTGGAGAAGATCAAAACTCTGTAGTGGTGTTGCTAATGAGCTGCTACGAGCGTAGGAGGCTTCTGCAGCACCGTAACCGTCGCCTTCACACGAGCAATATGTGCAGACCAGGCTTGAGTGTCGTGTATCCACAGCTGCCAGGCCTTGTGAGTTAGCATGCAGGCTTCTGAGCTTCAGAGAAACGGGAAGATCTTAGTATTAAAACTTCAAATTATACTGAAACCGGTATTGAGCAGTGATTTCTTTACGGAAGCGGGCGGAGGGACGTGGGCTGTTGATCCATGAATGTGCCTCATGGATTTTTTTTTTTTTTTAAGACTTAATATGTGCAAATGACTCTCATCTCAAAGCACTGCCCATGCTGAGTGAAGCAACAGCATTTCCTCGATGAGCAGAGCTGAAATAATACTTGATCCTGGGGTTAAAGTGCTTAATGCTTTCAAGTACAGTTATTAAAATTCCAGTTAATACTAACTTGCAGTTCCTTCCTTTCACTTGTTTATCAGTAACAATGCTGAGTTTCAAGTCTAACAATGCTAATTACAGTTTAATGTGTTCGAGGTTGAGTCTACAAGATTCTTTCTAGGTTATTTTAAACCCAAGTCAGACTATTTCTTTTACACTTAAGATTTTTTTTTGCATTGTCTGTGCTTAGCCTTGGTGATTGTTTCCCTCTGAGGCTCAGCTTGTGATGTTCTTTAACACAGCCTAATCTGCCTCATAATTGTTTCCTCTTCGGTGAAGTTCTGTCACTTGACGTTGTTTTGTGATCATTCACTGTTGTGAGAACTTCAGCTGAAGGTTTAAAACTACCCCATTTGAGTTTAAAACTGCAGTTGGCAATGTGTTGCTTTCTTTTTTTAATTGGCTCTGCAACATTGCCTTTTCCCAGTGCCACCAGTGTCGAAAGACAAGGAACTAGGTTACTTATCACTGAAGTATGACTTAATCCCTGAGTTTCCAGGTCAGTGGCCTGAAACAAAATGCATTTGTTGAAAGCTCTGTTTTAAAAACTTCAGTATAAAGGGTTTTTTGGTATTAAAACAGTAAATTTACAGCTTGTGACTTGAAACTGACAGATGATGCAAAACCTAAACAGCCTCTTTGCACTTGTATTTTTTACTTGTTGAATGACGATCATCTGGGGGAAGTGTCAGGTGGGCACTCGTAACATTTGCACATAAAATGATGAAACGAGACGGGCTCTACTAAGCAGCTTTGCTGCTCTGGTGGAATTGAGCTCAAGGCAAATCTGCCTTAGACATAAAATGCCTTGCAATACTTTTGCACCCAGGAGCAGGAGCTCCTCCGGCTGACCCAGTGCCCTACTAATGCGTCTTTTCAGTCCTGGGCCCTGGGGTGGGGGCTGAGCAGGAGAACCGGCGCGGGGATTATCCCAGCCCGAGCCTTTCACGACTGCAGCTCTCGGAATGGTTCCCGGCTCACGCTCCTCCTCCCGGCGCCGCCAAGAACTCGTGATGCAGCGACTATGGAAATTTCCACTGCGCTGCCTCCGCTCTGCCAGCGTGAACTCGAGAGCCCCGGGCAGCGGAGGGGCCTCGCCCGCCCTCTTGGCAGGAGCCTCTGGCTCTGCCTGGACGTGCCTCGGGCCCGCGGCTGCCCCGGGGATGGGCAGCTCCCCAGGAACGTCCCCGGGCGGCTGCCCCGTGTTCGCACCACAGCGGGGTCCTTCCCTCCCCACTGCCCCTTCCAGCCCCCCGGGAGCTCCGGCCCTCCGTGTCCGAGCGGGGAAGGCGAGATGTGACCCCGTGGCCTTGCCGACCATTGTGGGTGCTCTCAGCACACACGCAGTGCGGGTCGGAAACAAGACGTTTATTCTGCAGGCCTTCAAAAAGACGGGGTAAAAAGGGAAATCTCTTCTACAGTAAAATTTACAGGAACCCTCCTACCCGCTACATGTGCTCCGCCTACCTAACGCATGTTCATTTGTGCGATCTCGAATGCTCAAAACACAAAAGTTCCGTATGACACAAATTCTGTTATAAAAGTTACCCGACTACATCAGCTACGTTTACAAAAGGCGAGGAAGCCCAGCCTGAAGACACCGATTCCTCTCGTTAAAGCTGTTTCCACGAGGCGCGCAGGCCCCGGCCGGGCACAGTCGATGAGGTTTGGGGACACCCCCGGGCTCGGGTTCGAGGTGGGCTCTGAGGGCGGGGGGTCCCTGCGGGG
>JAWMRA010000042.1:3514445-3565440 GCA_035584735.1 Pseudotriccus pelzelni
CCTGCGGGGCGGGCCCGGGCCGGGCCCCCGCGCATGCGCACCCGCCGCGTCCCCGCCGTTTGTGAGGGAGGTGGGAAGATGGCGCGGGGCGCCCGCCAGGGCCGCTGCTGGGACGGCCGCGCCGCGCTGGGGCGACCCGAGCCGGGGCGGCGGCGGCGGGTCCCGGGGCGGGCGGAGCCGCCGGGGTGCTCAGCGCGGCCCTACGCGGCGGGCGGCGGCGGGGCGGAGGCGGCGGGCGGGGCGGAGCTGCTGGAGGTGTGCTGGCGGCGGCGCTTCCTGCGCGGGGCCGCGGGGCCGCTGCCCTGGCGCGCCTACCTGAGCGGGCAGCACCCGGGGCTCGGGCCGCTGGGCGCGGCCCTGCGCGCCAACCTGGCGGCGCAGTGGTGGGACTCGGCCATACCCCCGCGGGAGCAGGTGTTCGCCGTGGACGCCCCGCTCCACGGCCCGCCCGGGGACGCGCGGGGGCTGCGGCTGCTGCACCCGGAGGCGCTGCGGGACGCCCTGCAGGGCGGTGGGCGCAGCCCGGGCCTGGACCGAGTGCTGGGCACCGCGGGGGTGCTGCGGGAGAGCCTCCTGCCCGGTAGGTCCCGGGCGGCCCCGCACAGCCTGGGCCCTGCGAGCGGGGTTCTGGCTGGGAGAGAAACAGCTGCGTTTAAGGGAGTTTTCCAGCCGTGTTGGCTGCGGGCTGTGAGTTTGTGTCCTTTTGGAGGACCTGAGCAGCACAGGTGGGCAGTGGGTGCACTCCCTGTAATTAAGGGAAAGGCACCTTCAAATCAAAGTGCCCAGAGGAGCCGGGCTGCTGAGCCCGTCCCTGCAAAACATCAGCACTAGTGAAGCTTCACATACAAACAACACTTGTATCATGTGCTGTGTTTGCTGTTGGTAGACTGAAAACTTAAGAAACTTCCCGGTGGCCACTAAAATCAGGGATTTACCTTTCGACAGGTGTTCTGGCACAGTATGTCAGCTGCTTAGAGCTGGTGAACAAAAGACTGCCCTGTGGCCTCGCTCAGATTGGAGTGTGCTTTCATTCTCTTCCAGAAAGTGAACAACCCAACGAAAACCTTACAAGGTAGAGTAGCAGGGGAATTAATCCCTTTCTATGCTTAAAGTAACTGTTAACACTTGTTTCACTTTTGGATTGTTTTTGAATGCTGTCTCTTGCTTTTTCCCTGTTATTTCCAAAGGTGTTAACTTGCTGCCCTTGCTATTGTTTAAAGAATAGGCGAGAGGACCACGTCCTTGCTTGCATGGTTTAGTTCTCCCAGAACTGCAGGACAGTGGCTCGATTATTGGCTACGCCAGAGGCTCCAGTGGTGGAGAAAGGTAACAGCAGCATATCCCTGGGGAATCCTGGCCTGCTCCTTAATGCCTCAGAGGGGAAATAGTCACCCTGGTTGGTTTTACGGCCTTACTTTGCTGGCCTGTTCTAGTCACTGAAATTGGCTGATTTCTCGTTGAAACTGAAAAGCTCCTGAAGTTTGTAACAGACTCGATGACTTATAGAAGGGCAAATGTTTGGTGTTTGTGAGTGATGTGAGATTAAAATGCCGTGAAACAACAGAGAGATTTGGGCTGTAATTTGTACAAATCTTTTGCTGAAAATCACAGACTTCAGCTTGCATTGCAGACTTAGTTTTTTTAGTTAATACAGGATTCGCAGTATTGCACCTCTTACACTTTTTATTTTCAGTTTGCAGTAGGCCCATCTAACTTCAGCAGCACTGACTTTCATGATGAGGAAGGCAGAAGAGGATTTAAGTTACATTACAAGTTTCCTTGGGGGACAGAAACAATAGAAACATTGAAGAACCTTGGTGATACTGAGCTGTTACAGATGTATCCAGGGGAAAGTTCAAAATTACTTGTAAGCTTCACTATATTAAAAATCTTTTCTGATAAAGAGGGTAATGTATGAGAGAAAAGGTTTCTTTGCTGGTCCAGTTGCTTAGCAGGTGACTGTCTTGTTACTTGTTTGCTATAAAAGTAGTACAGTTGATACTCTGCAGGCAGACCTTCATTTTCAGAAGATACTGTTTTGGGATGTTTTTTTCAAGAAGTGATTTCATTGCAATTAGAAATGAACTATATTGACAAGACAGCTGTTGTCAGTGCCACAGTCTTTACGTGTATTTGTTAAAAGATGTCAAGGGAAGCTCAGACTGCGCTTTGCAGTGTTCAGTTTGCATCTAAAAAACCTGTAAATGTTTTTTTTTCTTGCTGTAGCTTGTTCACATCCATATATTTGGAATATTATGTAGATTAATGGGTTATAAATGCTGCAGATGGCTTTAGAGAAGTTACCACACTTAAAGGGGGAATGGATCAGAGGGAAACCTCTCCTCTGAATGTATTGGAGAGGGACAGACTTCTAGTGAATGGCAATGTTTGAAGTCAGGCTGAACTGAGAAAATGAGAGTAACTTGGTATTTTACCAGTAAATTACAACCTTCTCCTTCTCATGACAGTCCTGTGTTTCCTGGGTTTGCAGTTTATTTGTATTGAGAAGGTGGAAGACTAACCTACAAAACTGGGGCAGGGATTTCTTGGAACGTGGGGAGAGATCCTCATGGTCACTTTGAAATAATCTGCACACCTCCAGAGGAAAATGCAATTGCAAGTGTATTTGCCATAGATTTAAATTTATTATCATAGTGGCAGGCAAGAAACTAATTCCATCTTCCTGTGACCTTCTGCTTTTCCCAATATTACCTGGTTCCTGTTACACTTCTAAGATTTCTGGTAACTTTTTAAAATACATGTCTGATTGTGCTTTAAATATCATAAAGGTACTTGCCCTCAATGCCTCATTATACATTTAAAGCAAGCAAAAGGTTTTTTCGGTCAATCCTTGATGTTTCCCTTTGTGTTTTTTTGCTCTTCAGGGCCGAGATGGAAGGAGGAATGTTATTCCTCATGTTCTGTCTGTGAATGGAAACCTGGACCGAGGAGTCTTGGCCTATCTCTTTGATTCCCTGCAGCTGTCTGAGAACCCATTAACAACAAAGAAAAATTCACAGAGAAAGGTAACTTTCTGTAGAAAGTGTAAGAAAAGTCCAAGTACAAAAGCCACGGACAATATGGTAAATTCAAGCGTGGAAATGTCTCCTTTTCCCACCTGGCCATCCTGTTCCCTTCCCAAATGGGTGCAGACTGACTGTTCTCACTGGTAGCCCCAGGCTGGCCCCATGGCACACAGCAGGCCTTGTCACACACATAAGCAATTTTTCTCTCATTCTGAGGTTCCTTTTCCTATTTTACATTTTTCTGTGATGGGCAGGCAGGCTCTTGCCATGCAAGCAGTGAAGGAGTTAAGAGAAGCTGGAATGTAGCTGCAGTTTGTGGGAAAGAGGAATTTGTCTCTTCCAGCAGCATTTGAAGGTGGCTGAGAAGGGTAGAAAAAGTGGGTCACAGGTGGGAGGACCCTGGTTATTCCCACTTTTACCCTGTTTCTCTGCAGATTGAGTGCTGCCTGTCAGCCAGGGCTTGTCACCCAGACAGCTGTTTGTTCTTTAAGAACAGGCAGTAGACTGGATGGGAAGTGTCTGCTGGGCTGTCTCTGATCACTCTGGCTCCATACAGGATGATTCTGCTAACAAATCTTCCTCTCTTTTCTGGGGCTCAGCCAAAACTGAGTAATTTCTGCCCTGTGAATCTGGCTGGAGTATGAGTGTGCTAGTTATATAAAATACAGCTTGCTGCTAATTCAGGAATTTGTGCTATAAGAACATTTTTGCCAGTCTAGAGCCTTAATTTCAGTTAAAGAATGTACTATTCCCTAGTTCTGTAGAATTTTGTGCTAAACACATTTGGTGATCTGTTGCCTTTTGTAAATTTATTAGGTACTGAAGCTACACCCTTGTTTAGCACCTCTTAAAGTGGCCTTGGACGTAGGAAAAGGTCCAACAACAGAGCTGAGACAGGTATGTTGTAAAGACAGCATTTTAATTTTGAGCATTGAATCTCCACGTTACAGTTCAGACAGGGTTTGTGTTGGGGAAAATCTTCCTGCTGCTTTGATTCCTGCTGTGCAGCTTGTGAGTCACAGCCAAGGAAGTTCACTGCAGGCAGTTCCTTGTGTGGACACACCGCTTTTGGTGCTGTTAATAGACCTGGTACTTGTTCCATGCAAAATTAAGGAAAATAAGTAACACGGTCCCTCCCAGCTCGTGGATATTTCAGAATTATCTTAACACGTGGCTTGCATCTTCAGAAGGATCTTTTAAATGTTTTTATGTCAGTCAGTCCCTGTCAGTCCTCACAGAAAGGAGGAAACTTACGGTGTTTTTAAACAGAAATGGAGATTTAACTGCCAGGCTGCTTTCCACCTGGAGATTATTTCAGCCAGCAAATTAACACCAGCTAGGAATGTTAATACCACACGTGTTAAGAGTTTTAATGGTTTCTTTGTAGAGTCTCAAACCCTCAAAATCTGTCTTCTAACTTTTGTTTTTAAATGATCGCAGGTTTGCCAAGGACTGTTCAACGAACTGACAGAAAACAGAATTTCTGTGTGGCCAGGTTATCTTGAGACTGTGCCAGTGTCTCTGGAACAGCTTTATACAAAGTAAGGAGAAACAATCTTTGGTAAATTAAACTATGAAGGTGAAAGGTGACTTTCTGTGGCCTTGTGAAAATATGCCTGATTTCTGTAAGAAGCCATTGGGTGCAGTAACCACATGACTGAAAGCATTGATCCCAAACTACAGACTTGGATTTGAATAGTTTTATTATGAAAAGCACATTGTTCATTTTTTAAATTAAGTCTAAGCCTTTCATGTGTTATTGTTGTTTCCCTGGAAGTGGGAAATGCCTTTTAGAGACTCTTCTAGTGAAAATAAATGTCTTCAGATGAGTCAGAAGCTCTCAGAACTGTTTCCCACCCTCGCCCCCCCCTCCCCCCCATTTTTACATCTGCTCTGATTCTGTGTTTCGTTCTTAAATACAGTTTCAAATAGCACACTGAACAGCCTTAAAAGTTCTTCCAAGTCTGGAACTATTACTATCAGTGTGTGTGATGGAATTATTTGTGGGTATAAAACCAGCTATTCCATTTGGGGGCTTCATGTATGATTTGTTTATCAGGAGTGAATTGGGGGCATATGGCTGCTCCTGTCAGTGGATCTCGAGCATACTGATGAATATTTCTTCCTGAGGGAAAATAAATACAACTCTTTGTTCATGTGCAGTAGTATTCAAAGTAAGTCAGATGAATTCTACTTCTACAAAAATATTCCTGGAATAGGCCACTAAATAACATTCTTTTGTGTACTAAAGTAGCTAAATAATTTAAAGAAATGTAATCAGGAAAGCAAGGAAGGGCAAGAAGAAAACTGGTGTCGTCCTGCTGGACTTAGTGCAGTACAGCAAAAATAACTGTTTACAGCCTGTGGTTGTTGGCACATAATTGATCTGATTTTTTTCCACACACCAAAAGCAGTAACAAGGGGGCTCTTTTCTTTCCAGGTACGATGAGATGAGTATTCTCTTCATGATCTTGATAACTGATGCCACTCTGGAGAACGGGGTGGTCCAGCTGAGGAGCAGAGACACCACCATGAAGGAAATGATGCACATTTCTAGGCTGAAGGACTTTTTAACTAAGTACGTGACGTCAGCCAAGAATGTGTAAGATGAGATTCACTGAATAAAGGGATTTTCTTAAGCCTCTGTGCCTGGACCGGTTTCAGCGTTGTCATGGACTCGATGGTTTCTCTGCAAATAGCTCTGCTAAAGCTTGGTGGTGCATCTGTTTGCTGCCAAATCTGGGCCATCCAGGTCTTCCAGGTTTCCTTGGAAAGAGGGAAGAGACACAACTTGTCCCTGGTTAGCAGGGCTAGCCATATCCTCATTCGTGTCTTTACTGTCAAGTAAAAGTATTCCACCCTAAGCTAAAAATACAGCTTTCATCTGTATTGCTGACACAATTATGATCTCTGCTGGAAAACGGGATTTTATATAAAAGGCTTCCAAATCTTAAATGTTTTAATAAATCAGTATCTTTGTACTATCTGTTTGTAGGAATGTATTTTAATCACGTGGCCCCAGTTCTTCAACATTCAAGCTACTTCATCTTGCAGTTGATAAACTTAAAAATCAGAAGTAAGTTATAAAGAGTAAGAGAGGAATAGATGTAAATAAATTGTGAAGTTTTTTACAAGCATTTCTCGTGGAAAGGAAAAGTCTGTGTATATAAAATGCTGGGAAAAGACTGATGTGTGATCACATTTTTCCTACTGAGCATAGTGGTTAAAATCAGATACAAGAGGTTGCATAGATACGGGATTGAGTGTTTCTGATCTTCTGGAGATTTACATCATGTTTAGAGCTTGTTGAGTCACTGTGTAAAGTGCTTAAAGTGTGTGCAGCAAGGCACGGGGCCTCTGATAGTCATCAGTATCAGGAAACACCAGAACTTGCCTTAAAGTTTTCCTCTTAACTAAAAATGAGTTTTTTGTAGGAATAATTGCTGCATAGTGTAATTATGTTAGATATAGTGCAAGGTCAGTGTTGTGTGACTTGTTGAACCTGTGGAATTCTAAATAAGCTGGCTGTGGAACGATATTGGAACAACCCAGGATTATCTAAGAACAGCCTGTAGCAGGATGCAGAATTTGTTTGCAAATTAGCTGTTCCAAAAGTTAATTTTGTTATCCTGTCCCTATTCTGAGAGCTGAAATAATGTAGAACTGAGAAATCCCCATCCCTACAGGTACTGAGACCAAACACAGATCCTCCAGTGTGGGCCTAAGAGGACACACTTGGGATTAATTTTTTTAATCATTTATACTGAACTAAAGCCTTTTGATTATCATATGTCTGCGCACAATCCAGTTTCTGCCTTAGGAGAATTGCTAAATGTACAGGAACTTGGGGCTGGGTGGAAGCTTCAAATAATTTATTCCTTTCTGTTCGTTCATCAGGTGCCTGTAATGCCAGACTGTCTGTTGTGTCCAGCAGGATTTTCTACCTGGCAGTGATTGCTTTGCCTTGGTGTGGCGTTCATGGTGCTATTTGGGCAATAAGCTGCTGTTTGTCTTAATGGAATTGCTGTTTGTGTCTTCAGCACTTTCAGTTGTTATCTGTTCTGCTTTTTCTCTGAAGTTGAAGTCGTTAGATATTATAACTCTGAGATTTTGCTTTTATCTGTCCACAGACTGCTTAGGCCAGGAAACTGGTATCTGAACATCATCTCTTTCTGTGAAACTTGCTGGTACTTATCACATTTGGGGACTGAAGAATTCTTTAAAAACACACGATAAAGTTAATCACAAAAGAGATCATACCTGGTGCTCAGTTTCTAATGAGGACCTTTGAATAGACTGTAGGACATGCCCTCTTCCCTGCTGAAAGCCAGAACAGCACAATTCATAATTGCTTTTTTGATACAGATACCCAGTAGAAGAATTAACATTACATCAGCAGCTGGTTACTAATAACATCTGCATGGTTTCACAGTGAGGCTGTTGAGTTTTTGAGTCTTAGGATATTTGTCTTTTTTTCTTTTTCTTCCCCCCCCCCCCCCCAAAGATCTTAAAGTTACTTTAATTTCTCTATGGTAACTAAGCAATTTCACAAGCAACTGTAACTAGCTGAGCCCTGCCTCCACCCAGCAAAGTCCCCTTAAAACATGTTTCTGAGCATCAGATATTCCAATATTATAGCTTGAGGTTTTCACCTTTTTCATCTTCTCTTCTAATAACAGAAAAGTTGATGTATTCTTCTTCTGGCTTAACAGGCTCTGGATTAAAGACAGTGAACAGCAGTTAATTATAAGCAACTAGATCAGACTGAGTTTTTTTCTATAATCTTAAAATAAAACAGTGAAATTCTATAGTGAATGTAAATCCTGTTTTCTGGAGCTCTCCTGGACCTTATCAGAGCTATTGTCCCTGTCCTTGCAGGCTGTGGGTGGGATGCTGAGAGATCCCTGGCACGAGCACAGCAGGGCAGCAAGGACCTTACCTGTGTACTGCAGGATCAGGAAGGCAGGTTAGTCTGGAGAGAATTACTCCATTTTGATATTCAGAAATGGGAAACATAATGCCCTTGCTATTGGTTTGGTTTGGGGGTTTCTTTTTTCCCCTTCAAAAGAGACATCCACATGTAGAGCAAATATAGAAAACTCCCAAGTTCAGAGCGTGTTGGGGAATGTCTTTGTAAGTGTGTCTTTTCTGCAATTGAAGCAGCACAATATCTTGAGGCAGTTGCTTTGTTGTCACTTTGTAATTTAAGCTTGAACTGAGTCTTGTCGAACTTCAGGAAGGTGGAAAAAGGAGCAGAAGCACTAAACAATTCTGAACAGAACGCAGGAGCTACGTAAGTTTCACTTTGCAGCGACTCCATAGAGCCCATGTTGGCTCTTAGTAAATACCCAGGACCTCATTTCGTTTCACCAGCTGCAGTGCTGGCTGCGTGGCTGACAGGTGGTGCCAAATACAGATTCTGAGGGACTTCAAGCAATGCCTGTGCCAGGCAGGGTCAGCAGTGCTGCTCCTGCAGTACCTGGAGAGCTGTGCCCACACCATCCTGACTGCAGGGGGGTGACAGGAACTTACCGATCTCTGCATATATGACATCATTTTCAGTCTCCTCCACATTCACTGTTGATGTAAAGGCAGTTGAGGGCCTGGTAGACTTGTATTTTTCTGCAAATTGTAAAAGAAAAACAAGTGTCTATACCTTAAGTTTTTCTGAAGAGGGAAATAAACAGTTTCCTGGTATTTTTTGAGTATTTGGAGACCTCAGATAATGTTATTTCACGATAAATATTATTCTTTAACCAAGGGCATTTTAATAGGTTTCCCTTTCCAATGAGATCTAATTCCTTCCAATGTTTTCTGTGTATTACATTAGATGTTGTTCTGTTACTCCCATCCCAGACCTGCCATCCAAACCAGGGGAGATGTTTTGGCTTGTCGGTGTTTTGTTAAGGTGCCAGTGCTGGCTGAGAGGAGACTTGACAACATCCTAAATCACCAAGAGCTACTCTGTTGGTAAGGTGATGTTTACAAATTAAAATGTATCGACAGCATAAATGAAAATGAAAGAGACATTCCAATAACTCACTTGCTTTATATGAAGGAATTATGAGTAATGGAATTGCCAGAGCAAATCCTATTACGAGTAGTAGCAGGATCAGCCCAAGAGAAATTATCAGGGCCTGAGAATGGCTTCTCTCTTCTGCCAAAAAAGAAGAAGAAAAAAAGTGTTTCTGCAACGAAATGTTTTGTATTTTGAGTATTTTCTGTGCATGAAAATCAAGATCTTTGGAATTTCTTTCAGCTTTTGGATTAACTGTGGGTGGTGTAAGTGCTCAGGAGGGTCCCGAGGGCACTGTGCCCCAGCTGGCTGGTACCAGAGAGGAAAACGAAACCAGACTCTCCCCAGGGTGGACCAGGGGTCTCTTGTAAAAGTGAGTCTTTTACAGTCATTCTTCATGGGCACTTCAGCTTCTCCTATCTGGACTCCATGGATTTCTGTGGTCTTGTGTGCATTTTAAAAACGAAAATTATTTTTTTTTTGCTGTAAAAAATTATATTTTGAACGTGATACTGCAGGAACAAAATACCTGGCTAAAGAACTTGGGTCATGACAACGTTCTGAACTCTGTGTGGTCCCTGTTTGTCAGTGGTATCTCCTTTCACACACTTACCTGCTAATGTGAAGTTGAAACTATTGCTGTATTTCATGCTATTGGGAAAACTGTTATTAGCTTTGCATTTATAGGTTCCAGAGTCGGTAGAGGAGTTGACAAATAGAAAAATCATGGCTGCTTCCCTCTCGTGCATCATCTTTGGGGGAGAGATGCTTTGTTTGCCCTTGAAGAATATGTAAGTGATGGGAAGAGATCCGTTCTCGGAGAAACAAGACAGGGTCACGTTCTGGCCTTTGGCTGTGTGAGAGGTGGGGGAGCTCAGCACTGGTTTGGAAATTGGCTCTGTGAAAAGAAAACTGGAAAGGCTCAATCACTGAGTACAGAACAAGCTCCAACAAGACTCACAGTTAAGCAACAGAAATGAGGTGGGCATCGAGGATGGAGGGTTTGGTGAGCCAGGGCAGGGCAGCAGTGCTGAGTCCTGAGGGAATAACAGCCATCTGCAGTGAAGCTCAGCTCCTCGGGCGAGACTGTGCCCCCAGAATAAACAGTGCTGGGAAGGTGCACAGCCAGGCATACCTATAAGGGTGAAGTGGAGGCTGTTGCTGTATTTTCCATCACTGGAGGTGTTGTGCTCAGCTTTGCATTTGTAGGGACCCACGTCGCTGGCAGAGCTGATGGTCAAGGTAAACAGTGCAGGGGTCGAGTCTGACCTGTTCAAAGAGGATACCTGCTGGTTGTGTTTGAACAGGGTGTATCTGACAGGGGGAGATCCAGAGGCAGAGCAGCAGGAGAGGGTCACGTTCTGGTTCATCACCACATTCAGACTCCTGTGGACCGGCACGAGCTTGGGGTTGGGCAGGATCCCTGGAAAGGAGAAACTTCCGAGTGAGTTGGCTGCACCTATCACCCAAAAAACTCCCAGATTTTTCCCAAAATATGTTGAGAACCAAGCTATATTTATTTCTGTTGAAACGGGGCATCATGTATTTTTTCCAACTCTGATAGCAGGCAACTCGAGTTCATAGTTTTTAAAACCAGTTTGCAGCTTCACACGTGACAAAAAGTGCATGTTTTTATGCAAAGGAGGGCACAGCCACACAAAGCCCACAGCTGTGTCCAGGTGAACCAACAAAAATACTTTTGAACTACAGCTGCAATTAAAATAATAGAAGTACAAAAGATAAATATTTAGGGTGTCAGTTGTAGGGGAAAGTAACCTTATATACTGTATGAGAGGTAGCATGTGAACCTGAAAGCAAAAGCAGCGTTTTATTTGTGGCTGTATGTAAAAAGGCAGAGTTAACCTTGTGTAAGTAGATTGAAGTTTTGAATAGTAGCAACCGGGGCCTTGATGGTCTCTCAGATTTGTTTCCTTTTATATTATATGAATTATTTTGTAATAAAAATCTGTCTTTTCATAAAAAATGGTACTAAATTAGTCATAACTAAGATCAGAACATTTCTAGTGGGCAAAAAATATTTTAACAACTTAAAGCAATTTTAGCTGTACAGGCAGGTCAGCAAAGAGACTGTTAACTTTGTACAAAAATTTGTAAACTGCCTCACTGCACATACAGGCAGAAGATTTAATTTTACATGAAGTTTTTGGACATTTTTAAATCCCTTCCCCATTTTTTGGTTAACAGTCAATTGCACCACATATCCCAAAATCAACAAAATAGAACCTACCTTTGCCACTTGCAGTAGTTTTCTGTATCTGCTGAGACATTTGAGCTAAGAGAAGAAGAAGAAGAAAAAAGCTTTCAGATGAGAAACGGTGCTTCTGGTTTAGAAAGGTTTGGAGTAGGAAAGAAGCATGTCCTTGGCTTACGGTAGGAAAACAGCAGAATTGTGAGAAAAAACATCTTCTTGATACTGGGCAAGAGAGCTGGTGGAGTTACATGACAGGTCTTTCTTTCAAAAGAGATCGAGGAGTGGCTCCGGGGCTTGAGGAAGTTCTAAATATGGAAACAGTGCTGAGCTCTACTGATGTTTCTGTGGAGACTCTTTTGTCATGTTCCACGTACATTTAGCCTGTGGCAGGCAGGATGGTGGGCAGAGTGAGGAGCAGCAGTTTGGGATACAGGTGGGTGTTGCCTGGAGTTGTTCCAGGCCACAATCAGCAGTTTTCCATGTGAGTTGGGTGGTAGAAAGTGCTGCCATGTATGGAATCATAGAATCACTGGGGCTGGAGGAGACCTCTGAGATCATTGAGTCCGACCATTGCCAGGTCCACCACTAAACCATGTCCCCAGGTGCCACATCTGCACGTCTTTTCAGTCCCTCCAGGGTTGGTGACTCCACCACTTCCCAGGGCAGCATATGCCAACATTTGACAGCTTTTTCCATGGAGAAATTTTTCCTAATACGCAATATAAACCTGCCCTGGTACACCCTGAGGCTGTCTCCTCTTGTCCTATCCCTTGTTACTAGGGGGAAGAGACCAACCCCCCACCTGGCTACAACCTCCTTTGAGTAGTTTTTCTGGTACTGTTCTTGAAAGGGAATGAGATCAATCACTGACCCGTATCAAAAAGTCACGTGTTTGCCAGAAATAGTGCAAGTGATCATATGGCTGAGGCTAAGGAAGTATGTGGTGTGGGTGTTTTCTAGCAGCAATACAATTAAAAAAAAACCACAGTCCAGAAAAAAAGAGAGTTCCAGATTTATAGAAGTTTTAGGATGCTAATAAATATTTATAGCTAGCCAGCTCGTTTGGAAAATATTTTGGTCCAACTTCAAATGTGAAGCTGTGAGGAAGTGAGACATCATATGAGATGCTACAGATCTCATAAGGAACTTGAGTTCAACAGCACTGCATAAACAAAACCCTATGACTAATTTGATGAGCTAATTAATCAGTAATACAAATGACAGTCTTGGCAAGTTCTTTCCTTGTCATCCCCTGGGCAAAGTGTAATCATCAGCCATACACGGGCAGTGCCTTCTGAGGGGCTCCAGGCCCTGTGGTATGTGAGGAGGTAACTGCTTACACAGAACATGCCTTAAAAGAGATGCCGTGAGCCTCTTCTTATTTCTTATTTCTTATTTCTTTGTTTCCAGTCTCTGAAGGCAACGAGACAAAGCCCTGCAGTCTGGAGGTGTAACACAGGATCCCTCCCAAATCCTCGGCTGTTGCAGCATTGCAAAACTTCCTCACAGAATGTGTGTGCACTTCCTTCCTCCTTGGTTTTTTGTGTGGGTTTTTTTTTTTTAATTTTGGAGGGGATTTGTTTTGTTTTGTTTTTTTAATTTCTTCTAAGACAGTCTCCACCCTCCCCTCACAAATGTTTCTAGTGTGGAAACGCTGACAGCAAACAACAAAGGCGGAACTTCTTTTCACAGCTGTCAGGAGGCATGTGTGAAAATGCAGCTGCTGGGGGAAGAACTGCTGGGGTGTTTGTGCGTTTCCCTGTTGTGGGAGCCTGTTCTTGTCAGAAACCCTCATCCACCGTCCCTGAGACTTTGGCAGTCCGGGATGGTGTCTCCTCAGAGGTCCTGGAGGTGCTCACCCACCACCCAACGCTTTTCTCTTTCTAAGAAGCTGCTTCTTGTTGTGTGTGGGCAGTGGGGAATGGTTACCCAGCAAACGAATTTGGCTGTGCCTTTCAAAACATAAAAGCCTGGTTGTCACCAGGATCTCTCAGGTACAGCAGCTTCAGAGGGTTTGTGTGCAGGTTCCCTCGGGATGCGCAGCCTGGGGGGCCAAAGAGGACAAGTCCAAAGCCCTGGTTTGTGTTTGGAAGTGAGTTTACTTCCATGCTGATTGTTTTTCTGGCAGGGCTGGCCGTTGACTTTGGACCAAGGTGATGTTGCTTTGTTCAGCATGTATACAGAGAGTTTTATGCCAACAGTAAGATATTGTGCAAGCTCGGAGTTCCCTTTTTATGAGATGTACAAATTTCCTGCCTGGAATTAATGTGGCCGTACATGTAAGAAGAACTGAATAAATTTAGCAAAGAGTAATGAACATGACATTGCAGAGCAGAAGCCATCCAGCCAAAGCAAGTAAGTTAAAAAGTCCGAAAGGGAAATATGTATCACTTGGTGCTGTGACAATATTCTGCCTCAAGCGAGCAGGTGGGAGAGAATAAAACTGAGCTTTCATTCACAAGGTCAGCTCTTTCACTTGAGAATGTAAATAGTGTGATAGTGTTCTGTAGTAAGGCTGTGAAAGCTTCACACTGTGTCTGTTCTATCACAGGCTTCCAGGGACATTTGCATTTTTCAGCAGAATTATGAAAGTTATTCCCAGCCCCATTTTCTCATCCTGAGAGGTTCTGGAGGAGCATCTGCTACAGTAGATATCTGCAGAAGGGTTGCTAGAAATCACCGTGTGCTGACAGTTATGTCTGGTGATGAATTAAATCAAGGCTCTGTTTTGTCTGCAGAAAGGTTTTACTGTTATAGCTTGATCCTCACCGAGTACCGTATTTTAACACTCCTGTGGGAGCCACTGTGCTGTTTGTTTTAACTGCTTGGGGTTTGTGAGAGGATTGTTTTTCTGGAGGACAATTCAGAGCAGAAGAGGAAAGGATCTCTTCTGTATGGATATTTAAGGTAGCTTTAAATTTCTTGCCGTGATGCTCAGGTTCTGAATGAGAATTCTGACGTAGTGATTGGTTTTCAGTTAACTGGAGGTTGCAAAGGCCATGGCAGCAGGTGAAAGGAACTTTTGGGCACCCAGTTTGATAACCTAGCAGCTCTCACATCCTCCAGAGGTGAAATGTGGTACGTCTGGCCTCTGAACCCTCTCCCAGAACTGGAAAAAGAAAGAAAGAATTTGGGTGAGACGCAGAAAACTTGGGTTACTAGTGCATTTCTCATGGGATAAATTCAGACATCACTGTATGAAGAGCGTTCCAGAGAATGTTCAGGAATTGCCATGGGAATGCTGTGGTTGCACCATATCAGTAAGGAAGCATAAAAACCAACTAGCAATAATTAGCTCCTGTTGTATTAAAAAGAACAATTCTGGTGTGAAAGCCTCAGTGATATTCTGTCCTTAGCGGCTCCCTGGTTCCTTCAGTTGCCTTTCCAGGTTTAATTGATGTTGCCATTTGGAGGACGTGTTGGATACCAGTAACCACATGTTTAATTGCACTTCGCTGCCGTGCTCATCTCCCAGCAGATGGTGCCATTGTGAAATGCAATTTATTCCCAGGTGCACAAACTGGCAATCCAGAGTCTCTGTAAACAGTAGAATTTCCAGACTCTTGGGGAAAAAAGGCAGTGTTAATTTCTTTATTGTACTCTGTAAATATTCAAATCCATGGAGGAAAAAATAAGTTTTAGTTCTCCTCTGGGGAGATATAAAGAGACACTTTTAAAACAAAAACTAATGATGCAAGTGTCCCATATCCAAGAGAAAGCAGTATGCCCTGAAAATATATGTAGAAAGAACTTGTTTCATTCAGAGTTCACCAGGGATTTGTCCAGACTTTTGTAAACAGCAATGTTTGTAATAGTTCTGTTATCTGTGAGCATACTGAACCAGGAATTTAGAATTGAGCAAAACAGCTCACAGCTGCAAGAAATCAAAATAATTTAATGATTATCTGTGTCAGGAGTTGGAGGACCAGAAATCAGAGCTGCTTGTTTGGTCTTGATTTAGTTACTGGAAAACTTGTGTTGACTTCTGTGTAGATGGACCCAGATCTCTGAATTTTTACAAATTTTAAACTAAAATTTAGAAAAAACCCTAAATGTTTGTAGACACACCTCTGTAGCAATTAACTATTTTTAAAATCAGTGAACTTACACGAGAAATTACGTATTAGGGGTGAGATTTCTGACCCCAGAAACGTTTTTATAGGTGAGGTAGAGATTCTTTCCTGAAGAAAGTGAAGCTGCCCTCAGGAGCAGGCATTTGAGAGCAGGAGGCAGAGTTGAGGGGCCCCAGAACCGGCTGGGCTCGGTGTGTGCCGTGTGAGGAAATGGGATGTCAGTGCTGAGCACCAGCACCGCGGCCGCTCTTTGCTGTCACGCCAGCCCGGACAGCACATGGAAACAAACAGCTGGAATGGGCTGGGAACTCCGAGCTCCCTTTCCTGTCATAAGGCACTGCCTGAAAACACTGTATTTGCAGAGGGAAAAATTTGAAAATCTTATTCAGCGTTTTTCCCTTAGCTAGCAAAATAGGCCTTGCCTCTCATTTCAGCGGAGCTCTGTTCGGCTGCCAGGGCTGAGAGCTCTTAGGAAATGTCACGTGTAAGCAAGCAGCAGGGGATCCAGCCAGCAGAAACAGGGAATTCCCAGAGGAGGTTTCACGTTTAAGGGCCCAATTCATTGGCAGCAGATGAAATGTGATGATTCCCACGGGTTTCAAAGGGCATTGGGTCAGATTATAATGATTTATTCTGTCTGCTTCAGGAGGTGTGTTGCACTTCGGAGGTCAGTCCTACTTTTCCCATAAATAGAGGTAGGGATTGAATGGAGTTCTTTATATGATGTATATGAGAATAAATTTGATCTTATGTAACTCAGAAATACATATCTTGAGAGATTACAATAAGCTGGCTATTAGGAAAATCTGCAGCTGTATTACTGCCCAGGTGCTCTGAAGTTTAAATTCTTCAGGTCAGTGTGATTTCCAGTGTAACCAGGGGGGGATGGTCTCAAGCCGTTCTTTTGTGTTTGCAATGTTTTTCTCTCAAGTTGCATGTTCTTTTGGCTTGAATTCCTGCCGTTGAATTTACTTCTTGGATTTTGGTCAACACCAGCGGGATTTTCCTCGGCAGGACAATGTCCAGGCTGGGCAGGAATGTGACAGTGTAATCAGCCTGTAAGATCTTCTGGAATGTGTTTCACTTGGGAGCGACATCTCCCAACAGCCTGAGGTTTTGGCACCGTTAAATCTTGCTCCTGAGCTAGTTCTTCCTCAAAGCTGGCCTTTCCACCTGAGGCTGAAACTAGCCTGGCTCTGAACTTGGCCCACACTCACTCTCTCCTTCCCTTGCCGGGGCTCAGAGAAACCTTTGTCCCCCGTGGGAAAGACTGGTGTGGTTTTGCTGAGCTTTTTATATTGCACTGAATTCTTTTCTGGGGAAAAGGGGGAAGGGGAAAATCTCCTTCCTTCCTATTTTTTTGTTACCAGTAGCAAAACTTGATCTACCTTTGTTCTCCACCTGCCACGTGTCCTCCTGCCCTTTTCCTTTACCTGTCCCTGGAGACCACTGTTGGCCACCGGCCAAACCCCCCGTCCTTTGTCGTGGTGTGTTTCCAACAGCCTGGGCTAAGCAGAACAAACACTGTTGGTAATTAAGGGCTCAGCCTTATAGTCATTAATTGCCGTGGCTATTGTGCCATTCTGTAAAACAGCCAGAGAGATGCTTGTTTGTGACCGATGCATTGTTGAGCAGATGAGTGTTTTCCTTCTGTTTCCCTGTGCAAAATGCTGTGCTTATGTGTGTAATGCAAGCACTGAAGTACACTTACCGCTTTAAAATATTGATTTGGGGGGAGGGAAACACAGTTTTCATTGACCCCAGGAGAAAAAAAAAAAAAGGATTTCATATAAGTGAAGCTCGTGAGAACTGTTTTATAGATTTCTGTGAACGTATTTAATGTTGTTTTACACAGTGTTTTAACAAGCTTGGAAAATGTTGTTGGAATTAAAGGAAAGCATTGACTGTCTACAAAGGAGAGAAAGAGGTTAAGAGTTAAACACTCAGTTTTCAAGAATAAATCACTGCTTGGGGAGTTCTGGGACACACAACTCGAGAAACACTTTTTGAAGGGCATGATTTCAACTCTCTTTGTCAAACCTGTAGACTGAGTCGGTGCTCAGGATGGGAATGGCTTAAGCCTGACTTAAAAGTGGGCTGATACAGTGAGAAAGGAATATCCTGAGCAACCGAGAAGTGTGCTTCATTTCAGATTGTGCCAGTGCTGCTGCAGATTTCTGCTGAGAATTGAAATTTATTGTGCACCCCACAGCCACAGCAAAAATGGGACACCTAGAAATGGATGTGAAAGGGAAAAATGGGTAATTATGTACACCTATTCACCGTGTCAGGATGAAGGGAAATATTTGTTCAAGAATCTGCGGAGTTCAAGTAGCAAAGGTGATTTGTGTTCCTAAATGGTTAATCGTGACTTAAAAATACCCATATTGACAGGAACTGCAGGATAAATGTCATTGGAACTTCTTGTTTTTTTAATACACCTTAAGAAATTAAACAAAGCAAATGCATTTGGTGGCGCCCTCAGGAAAAGTCCAGTCACTTCCTGACCAGTAATCTGCCTGGGAGCAGCAGATAGATTCTCATTGTTTGCCATTTCCAGTTTCCAGTAATGGGAACGATTACTTGATCCAGCCAGTTTCTGTGGAAGATCTGGGATAACTTACAAATTTTCATGGCAAATTTTTATCGGCTTCCATAAAACGCCAACAGACAAAAGAGCAGAACGTGGTTTTGGTACTTGGAGGCATCACCTCTGATAATGACTGTTGTTTGATCTGGGGGGGTTAAGTGTCTGTCCTTCAGGAACGAGATGTATCTTGCTCTTCTGGTGATTTTCTTGCAGTGTAAGTTTGATAACTAAATCTCTGGGTGGGTACCTGTGGTTTTGGTTTGTCTGAGGGGGTGTTTTGGCAAGGCTTTTTAACAGTTTCACGTTGCTGTCTCTCAATCTGCAAGATTTGAAAACAACATTTCTTTTTTTTTCCTCCCAGGTTCAGAACTTTACACTCAGGATAAAGGTAGGGAATTATAATTTTGGTGTGGGTTTTTTTTTTTCCAATGCAAATTTAAAATAACTAATTTAACTAATTCCTCGGTTTTTGGTGTGCATTTGTGACAGAGTTTATTTGGATTTGCTGTACGATATCTCAGTATGAAATTTGGCCATATGAAAAAGAAAAGGTATTGCTTGATGGTGTTTCTTGGCTCAGTGTTTAAATGAGAGATGTGCTGCTTGTATCTTAATGAATGTTTTGGTGAAATCTTTCCTGGAGTAATTTGTTTTCCAGAGGCATGAAAGAGGTGGGAGAGAAAAATCAGCATTTTGTGTTGGTGTTTAAAAAAGCCTCTTGTGCCCAAGGAGGGAGTATAAAATTACAGAACATAAGTGAAGGGCACTTTCTGCTGCTCTTGCCAAGGGACTGGTCAGTTGAGCAGAGTTCAGAACTCATGTTCTAAAGGAACTTTTTACCTTTTCGTCTCGCTGACTCCCAGCACGGACACTCCTCATGCTTCCCTTTTTCCATCACCAGGGACAAAGGTTTGCTTCTTGTTGCCATGTAGTTTATTCACGTGCAAAAAAAAATTACAATTTTTGCACTGGTTTTATGCCCAAAACTCTCTCTAGCAAGGACACATTATAAATATCTGGTAACTCTACAGGGCAAGGGGCTTCTTTAGATGCAGGAAAGTTTTCCTCTTCTAGTAGCAAATTTTTAATGTAAATCCTGACCAAAATGGGCATAACCCCAAAAAGTGTAAGTTCTACAGGAAGGGAAAATAAAGGAACTAATAGATCTTTTCTTTATACTTGTTCTTCCAGCTTTGTGAATAAAAATATTAATTATACCAAGATTATAACATTTACAACATTTAAGCTGCAAGTTATTTATCATTGCTGTGGTTATAAACATAGAATATATTTCTCTACACATATATATGTATATATAAATATTATGAACTTCATTTCTAAATATACTTATTATTTTTGTATATAAATCACATAAATTACTTTGTGTATAAATTGCAACATTCCTGTCAAATAAAATGTAAAATTTGTAAATAATTTTTGTGATTAAAATGTAGCGACTTGAGATAGCAGTGTTATGTTTGGAGTAATTGAAAATAAATTTACCTTTTTGTTTTTTTCCTTTTCTGTCAAGTTTTTACTTTCAACACAGTTGAAATCAAGGTTCAGCCCTCTGTCAAAGTGAGGAATGGAGCTCCCATGTCCGTTACCTGCCACGCTGATATCAGCAAAAGTACCGATTTCCAGCTGAAGTATAATTTTACCATTTTTAAGGACCGCAAGCTCGTGTTTATGACTGTGTCAGACACAGGAGATGCACGGTATGAAATCCCTGTGGCCAAGTCTTCGGACACGGGAGACTATCAGTGCACTGTGAAAGCAGATAAAAAGACAAGGTCGAGTGACCCCGTCCACGTTTGGGTGGCAGGTGAGTGCTCTTTCAAACGTGGCACAAAGCCCCAGCCTTCCAGGGGCAGTAATAATAGTCAGTGCTCAGTAGGATATCTGGCCAAGTGATTTTTATCCGTTGGCCTCACAGCACTTCACGAGAGTTCAGTGCTAAACCCTCATGCTCAGGCACGGAAATGGACTCGTGATCCCAGGGCGACATCTGTGACAGTCAGGACCAGTCTGTGCCCTCTGTGCCACCTTCCCCGCTGCCCTGAGCCTCTGTTCCCTAGACTAGAGGAAGTATTAGTTGTGAAAGCTTCTGCCCATTGCCAGAAAGGGTGGGTAGATTCCTGGAAATGCTGGAAATAAGGTACAGAGATGCTCAGCCTGTGACAGCCACTGCCAAAGGAGTGTCAGCTCTGCTTTTGCAGACAGTGTTGTACCAGTCTTGTTCTTTCATCTCTGGTGAGAACAGGGGCCACCTCCATCCATAATACTCATCCTAGCCTTGTGTTCTTGACTGCAAGTGACATTTTTCCCCTTGGAAAAGCAATTTGGAAAGAATTTGTTCAGCATTAAGTAGGTGCCGGGTGGTCTTCAAAAGCTCAGTTCTTGCAAAGTATTTGCATCTGCTAATTAGCATAAATCATTACCACAGTCATCAGAGATAGTGTTTCTTTCAGGATTATGCAATGTTCTATTTCCTTTCCTTGCTTTGTGGTGTAAGGAATGACCAAGCCAATCCTGACTGCTGACAAGAGAGATGTTTTGGAGGGTGAAGTTGTGAAGTTACGTTGTGAGCTGCCTGAAGAAGAACCTCCTTTACAATTCTGTTTCCGGAAGATAAAGACGAATTCAACGCCTAAAGAAACATGTGTACCTGAATCTTACACAAATTTTTCTGTGCTGGAGGTTTCTGTTGAAGAAGGAGATCACATTTTACAATTTGACTGCTTTGGTAGGAGAAATGTAAAGCTTGAATGGGAGGACTCAGCACACAGCAACAAAACCCTCGTTACAGTCAGGGGTAAGTTGCTTGGCATTTCTTTTGACATTTGTTTGCTTGCTATAGTTAAAATTGGGCCCTGTATTTATATTTATATGTGTTTATCTGTATTTACATGTATTCTCTTGCAGAGCCATTTATAAAGCCCGCTCTCACCACCGTGCCCGCGAGTAACGTTACAGAGGGAGACCAAATCCAGTTTGAATGCTCAACTGCAGTGGTTCGAATGCACGACATCGAAATCATCCTCCAGAAGAACAAAACAATCCTGAACAGTGTCCAAGATAAGAAACTTCTGAGATACTCTACAGTAGCTACTCTAGAGGACAGTGGTGAATACTTGTGTAAGGTGGAGCAAGGGGGAGCATCTAAAACCACCAAACTGAATGTTGTTGTGTCAGGTAAAAACCTCTGTTCACCTTAGATTAGATTAAATATCAATGTATTGATATTTAAATTTAAGTTTGGTAGAACTCAAGATCCAAGTGTAACCTCCAGATGTGTAAATTTTCTCCAAGTTAAAGGCTTTTTAGATTTTAGTTTCTGATTTTCTCCTACCAGTACTCCCCAACTAAAATATCCTCAAATAACACATGAAAAATGGTTCCAAGTGGTTGCTGAGTTTCTGTTTTCCCTGAAAATATAATAATATTAAAATAACGTGTTTTTTTTGTTCCCAGATTATAAACTTTCAGTATGTCCTTCATTCTGTATGTGTTAAGTAGTCCTATTCTTTCAGGCTCAGTTGGAATGAATTAGTTCTCTTTTTATCTTGCAGAGTTATTCCCCAAGCCAACACTGGTTGCTTCTATGACTAAGCTGGATAAGAATAAAGAATTAATTTTGAATTGCAGCATTAATGGTTTTCAGAAAGCTAATTTCTCTATCCTACGGAAAAATTCCAATGGAGACGTCCCACTGAGAAATTCTCAAACCTTAAAAATGAGAGTTAATGTGAATGATACTGGATCTTATACCTGTAAAGCTGAAGTAAAAGGAATAGTCAAGGAGAGCCAACCTGTAAGGATAAGTGTTTATGGTGAGTTGATACAGAATCAGCCTCTAGTCCATGACCTTGCAGTGTGTCTCTTAGTTCTTGCAGTATTCGTTTCTGTGAGATGTGCTTGTCATCTTCCGCTGGAGAGGACTTGGTGTGTCATGATCTAATCAAGTCAGACTTTTCCAGGGCTGGCCCTGGAGAGAAGGGAGTTGGCATGGCTTCCTGCTGCTCCCTCGGTTCTGCTGGGTGCCAGATAAAGCCATTCATTACCATTTGCAGGAGCCAGAACTGTTCTGCAAATCTTTTCACTCCTCAGTTTGAGCCGAAACTCTGACAGTGTCTGCCTTGGATCCCTCTCCCTGACTCTCCTGGCAGAAACCAGGAGAACCAGAGGTCACCTGGTTAGCTCTGCTCCAGAAAAGCTGACTATTAGCTCTCTAGTCCCTTCCCTCTCATGGAACAAGCTCAGGTGGCTGTCCAGTCTGTGAAGGGGATTAAGTGGGTTGTGACTGATTAGGAGCTGCACGGTCCATCTCAGGTCACACGTGCAGTGTGACACTTAGTCCTTGGGTCAGAATTAGCTCTGGAGTTCGGGTGATCCACAGCTGTGTCACTCATCCCTTGTTTTCCTCCACATTCTCCCTGCATGCCGTTTAATTCAAAGCCACTTTTTCCATTATCTGCATTATTGACTCGTTCGAGTCCCCCCGTTTCTATTCTATCAACGAGGAAGAGCTTCCCAATGAAGTGTGCTCAAACTAGATAAAAATTGTGTATTTAAATACTTCCTACAAAATAACATCGTGTCTTTTGCCCTTATGCGGTGCAATTTTCAACATTTTTTTTTTTCTTCTATTCCCCTTTTAGCTCCAGTCTCCAAGCCAACTCTTTCCGTTGCCGGCGGTTTGCCGGAGGTGGTGCTGGGGAAGCCTCTGCAGCTGATCTGCCACTCGGTGATGGGAACACCACCCAAAACCTTCAGGTTCTTCAAAGGAAATGAAGTTGAGAAAACAGTCATTAATGACACATATGCCACGTTCTTGGATGAAAATATTAGGCTGAATGACAGAAGAGGATACAGATGTGATGCTAGAAATAACCACTCCAGTGGTGTGAAAACCAGCGACATCCTGAACGTCACAGTAATAGGTAAGTCAGCTCAGTTCTTCTTCTTCTTGTCTGATGTCATATTTAGAGTTTTGAAACTGTGGCAGCAAATGATGGACTAAGCAAAATGGGTGTGAAATGTTTACAAATTTTTTGCTCACTTGAATTAAAAATGGTTGCTGGTCACAGCACAGTAGTCCAAGAGCAGAGCAGGTCTATTCTTGACCTTTCAAAAAGAAGAGGTAATTTCTCTCTGCCAAGGAGTTTTCAGTTTTTGTGTCCTGGCTTGAACCCAAATTGTTTTGGTTTTAAAAAGATAAACTTGTGTTTAATAGGCTGGTTTCCCTCTGAGTTTTGACGTTGAGTTGTGTATGATTTGAACAGATACATCCAGAATGGTTGGGTTTATTCTGAGTTAGCTGGATTGTTGCACAGTGAAGGTTGTGCTCCGTGTTCACTGAGCTCCCAAAAAGGGCTTTTAATGCAGTACTTGCACTCACACACACTATAGCAGCAGGACTCACCTTAAGTTCATCAGGTCCACCATTTACTAACTCTAGAGAGGAGCTGAGTGATAAAACCTGAAGAGATTTATCCAGGGAGATTTAAAGTCAAGGTGGTTTGAAATAACAAGGTACAAATACACAATCACAAAGTATAATCTTAATCCATTAACCAGTGGGTGTTTCTCTGCTGGAACCAGTGTATCCCAGCTGTTAGAGCTGTGGTTCAGGATTTATTGTGGCACTGTTTGGAAGTTCTGAATAGAGTCATGTTTTGGAGACTGGTGTGCTGGTCTTCCACAGTCTGCCACTGCTGAGGTGGTGGCTTTGAATTGTCTGTATTCTGTCCTTTCTGTCTGAAGGAGCCCTTATGTTTTCCAGAGCAATCCTCTCTGTCATAGCTCAGTCATAGGAACTCATCCATGTCATATCTAAATTGCTCCCTAATACAAAAAGAGCTTTCATGATCAGCATCTTTTCACATCAGGTCTGGTTTCCTCCCTTCTGTACCAGTGTTGCCCTAATGATTCCTTCTTTGCACCTGCCTTGTGTTACCCGTGGCAGTGCCCCAAACACAATTACAGTGTTTCCAGAGACATTTTGGTAGGGATTTTAGCAAAGCAGGCGCTTCATGTGCCAAACGTTTTGCAAAGCTGCTGACGTTCGACAAGCCTTGAGTCACAGAATGTGTGTCCATTTTCCCCCCATGTAGTTACAAGGGCTGATGCTCATCTGCTCCTCCATTAGTTCTGTGTCTTCTGAAATACTTAATTTGTAAACTAGCAGACTTAAAAACTGTATTTTGGGTGTGCATATTCTTACAGCTTGTGCAAATGCAAACTGACTTCCCTCACTGTGTTTGCCATATTCTGTAAAACCGCTGGAATTTGGGACTGGCTTATGCCCTTGGAGAACTCGATCCGTTATCTGCTGATAGCCACTATTGTGAATTAAAGGTTACAAGAATACAGTTGGCATAAAATAGCACAACTCTACATAACTATGAAAGCATAGCTGCATAAACTGAACCATCATTATTTGCACTGTTGGACAGCTGAGTGTATTCTTTCTGGAACTGAAATAATTTGTAGGCTGGGGCTGAAGTGGCATCCGAAGGATTTTAAGGAAAGTGACTGACTGACCTCTGTGGAATGGATATAATTTCCTCCTGTGCCTGCTTTGTTTCTTTGTCGTGCCCTCTCTATTTCTGGGCGTATTAAAATATTTACTAGGGGATGGTGTCTGTCAGAGAGTGTTCGGGAAGATTAATACTGTGCGTTCAGTCTCTGTTTAACTAAGCATTAAAGAAAGCATAACACTTTAGCATCAGAGTTATTCCTAATAGTGCCAATATTTGCTTTCTTTGTGCCTTGCTCTGCAGTGCCAGTCAGGGATGCCAGCTTGGGCAGTGTTCCATACGGAGAAGTGGAAGATGGCAGCGAGACTGCTTTTCTCTGCTCGGTGAAAGAAGGGTCTTGGCCAATCCTGTTCAGGTTTTTTAAAAAAACTGACCATGAGGTTCTTCTGTTTGAGAAAGTTGAACATGCAGACAGAGCCATGTGGCACAAGAAGACAATGAAGAGGCAGGACACGGGGACATATTACTGCGTGGCCTCGAACCGAGCCAACGTGGACGTGAGGAGCCACCCCATAACCATCAGTGGTGAGTGGTTAAACTGCCCACCCTGTCCTGCTGATTGGTGAGGTCATCTCGTCTGGGGTGTTCCCGAGTGTAACTCCCTGACTTGCTTTGGTTCCACCCTTGTCAGAAGTTGAACAGAGAGATCTCTTTGTAAATAGAGATTGTCCAACTTACGGAGGAAAGTTTAAGGGATGCTCAAAAGCCGAAGGAGCCAGATGCAAACTGAAACCAACCCGTTGTTGTGCTGAGGTTTTGGTCACTAGTGGGGGCTCACTAGTGAACTTTGCATGCAAGTCCCCTCAGAGTTCTTCCCTGGGGTGTAACAAGGCAGATTTGTAGTAAAACAAAAGGTCAGGAACTGCAGAAGTTGGTAATGTTGGCCTATCACAGTAAATACTCCCCTAAACATGTTTTTCTTATTTCCAGTCATCTTGGCAGCTTGGAAGAAAGGAGTCATTGCTGCACTGGTCCTGGTAACCGTTGCAGGGGCGGGAGCACTTGCCCTGTGGTGGTTTTTGCGTAGGAAGAAAAAGGGTAAGGGATGGTTCCCTCCTCTGTTTGGTGACAAAGGTATTCCACTTCAACCTGCTTTTGTGTCAGAAGCAAAGGGTTGTGGGGGTCACTGATCACAATTGAAAAAACCTAAAAATCTACTTAGAAATGCCAGTTGACCCAAATTAAGCTGCAAGTGTGCTGAGGCTTTTCAGCAGATGCAGTCCTAGGTCTGGATCAGCCCTGTGCTGTGAAGAGGCAGAGGGAGCCTGAGGAGGCTTTTGATCCCTCATAGAGCTATAACAATTTGATTTGGAGTCCCAGCTCAGGCGTAAGTGAGGTGCTTCTCTAGTCCTCATGAAATAAATTTAGATTATTAGCTTGTGAGATTGTTTTATTTTCCTACCCACGCCGTAATATGATTTTGTTTCGGGATTTGTCTTTTATCATTAAGGTATTTTTTCAGATCTTGTTCTTTCAGAATATAAGTAAATCTGGTTTATCCTGTGATATGCAGTACACTGCAAATAGTTTGGGAAAATTTGAAGCATCTGCGTGTCCCAGACTGCTTAAATTGGCCAAGATAAAATTTGGGGTTTAGGATCTTAGGTTCTCTGAAGGAGACATTTAAGGGACCTGGGAGATAAACAGGACATAATGTGTGAGGTAATTAATTTTGTGATTGGCAGGAGAAATTATTCTGACATGAGTAAATAATTGGTGTATTTTTGGTTTGATGTTTACTTTTCAATTCTTTCCTTGTGCAATCTACTGATAGATGCCTTTTTTTCTTTTTTCTCTGTCAAGCTAAAGGACCGTCCATGGAGATGTCTGGGTAAGATGTCTTGCTGTCTTGGTTTCGGCTGGGATAGAGTTAATTTTCTCCTTAGTAGCTGGTACAGTGCTGAGTTTTGGATTTACTGTGAGAATAACGTTGATAACACTGATGTTTTAGCTGTTAGTGCTTCCTTTAACTCAAAGACCTTTCAGTTTCCCATGCTCTGCCCATGAGCAGGTGCACAACAGCCAGGAGGGAGCATGGCCAGGACTGTTGACCCAAACTGGCCAAAGGGACATTCCACACCATAGAGCATCATGGCCAGTGTAGAAACTGGGGGGAATTGTCTGGGAGACACTGACCAGTGCTGGGGGACGGGCTGGGCATCGGGCACAGGGTGGTCAGCAATTGTACTGGGCATCACTTGTTGCTCTTGCATTTTATTCCTCTCTCTCTTCCTTTATAATTATTATTATTATTGTTGTGGTTATTGTCGTCGTTGTTATTATATTTTACTTTATTTCAATCATTAAACTGTTCTTATCTCAACCCATGGGTTTTACCTTTTTCCAGTCCTCCTCCCCATCCCACTGGGAGCAGGGTGGGCTGGGGCAGAGCGAGTGAGGTGCTGTGTGGTGCTTACCTGCCAGCTGGGCTTAAACCACGACAGTCCTTTTTGGAGCCCAGAGTGGGGCTCAGAGTTAAAACCAGATCTGACCAGTGCACGCTGAAACAAATCTGTTACAAGCATTCATCAAGGTTTAATAGCCAGCTGTCACGATGTTGATTTATTTGCTCTTAGAGTTGTTGTGCTTGTTCTCGGAGCTGGATGTAAACACCTCACTTGCACTTGCAGGGAACGCTGTACTCCCTGTTGTGTTTCCTGCCATTGGGGCCTGGGCTGAGGTTTTTGGTTTGCTGTGCTTTGTAACACTCGTTTATGGTACGATGGAATCGCTGGTCATCGCTCACCTGGCCGTGTCCTCAGCGCCGCTGTCACCTGTGTACTGGGGAGACACCTATTGGGAATTCCCCATAATTACACCTTTTCCCTTTCTCCTGGGAGAGCCACTCTATGGACACAGCTTCCCACAGCTTCCCATTCTTCTGCAGGCTGATTACAAAAGTGCTTGAGAACTTGAAGATTCTGAATCGACTTGGGGTGTTGGAACCACCGTGGTCCTATTGGTAGGAACCAGGGTGTTGCTGAGTGTGGTTCAGACCTTGTTTAGGGTTAAGCAATTATTTGCAGCCTCTCCAACCCCCATGACAGGAACTGGGGCTGCTCCAACTCCCACAACGAGCACAGTGGCCACGACAGACGCTGTGGCTAGTCAATCCCTGGCTGCTCAAAGCCTGTGGCTACTCACCCCACCGATGGGTGGTGCAGCTGAATCAAAGGACAAACCCCTGTGTGTGTCTGTTGCCCCTATTCACAAGGAGAAATGGGCAGGAAAGACAGCAGGTTTAATAAAGGAGGATGAAGCAAGGCCACTACAGGAACCAGGAGGAAGAGGCAGAACAAGAGACAACCCCTCAATCCCTATCCCTGAGTGAGCTGTGGGTTATGCAGGAAGATTTCAACCATCATCCAGGTGAGCACATTATTGCCTGGCTGCTCTGATGCTGGGATAATGGGACTAGTGGTGAGGAATTAGAGGGTAGGGAAGCCAAGCAGCTGGGATCATTTTCTAGGGAAGGGTGACTGACGAGGTGATTGGAAGAGCAACGTAAGTCCTCAGCCTCTGGAGGCAACTCTTGTCAAGTGTGAAGGAAAGGTATCCCTTCAAGGAAGATGTTCTGTGTCACCCAGGCAAATGGACCATGATGGAGAGAGGTACCCAGTACCTGAGGGAATTACAGATAATTCATGACCCAGACAACACAGGGTTACTCAGAGATCCAGGTGAAGTCTGATGTGCACAAACCACGTGTCAGAAACTTGTCCAGAGTGCACCATTGTCTTACACCAACTCACTGGCAGTGATGGCCTGGAGAGACAAAGAGGCACCACTGGTGGATGAAGTGGCTTCACCAACCCAGCAGTACAGAAAAAATCTCTCTTCCTCCCTCGTCTCTGCTGTGGAGAAGCTGGTTGAGCAACTCAAAGTGAGTAGATTCTACCCCCACATGTGCAGTCCAGCATCTCAGCTGTTAACAGTAAGTGTCCTCTTGCTCCAGAGAGAGAATGCAGAGGGTTCACACCACAGGGACCCTGTGGTTTTACCTGTGCGGATCCCAGAGGGGACATGAGGAAGTGGGATGGAAATTCTACCCTAGAGGGTCCATGGATTGCAAGGGAAGATCACAAACAGGGTTCTTCCAGGAAAGTTGCTGCTCTGGTCTGCAGTGAGCAGTTCCTCAGGGTGGAAGTGCTGATCTTATTCCTGCTGCTATGGAAGGGAATTCTAACCCGTTTTTACAAGAAGCGAGTCGATAATCCTGAGACCAGGACTAGAGGGGCTCTGCCTCCAGCCAGGTGGAGAAGAGGGACAGCCTTTTTTACTGGAGTGTGTGGATCGGATGCCTGGAATGTCAGCCCCTCAGGAGTATAAGGCTCTAGTAGGTGCTGGTGCACAGTGTGCCCTGATGCCATCAGGCTGTACAGGGGCAGAACCCAGTTGTGTTTCTGGAGAGGGATCCCTACAGACTGTACTGGGGGCTGAAATCAGCCTGACTAGGAATGTGTGGCAGAAGCCTCCCACTGGAGTAGCCCAGAGGCTCCAGGGGCTTTAACTGTCTCAGGAGAGGGGATTTCAAGGAGCCACAGGAGCAGTGGTGGGCTTTCAGTACAGCAGCCTTGGAGACTGAGGAAATGAAGTAGCTCCCCTGTCCCATCCATCAGAGGAGCCTCCTGTTGTGGGGCTGCTGAAGGTTGAGGAACAAGCGGGTGCTGAGCCCTGAAGGTTGAGGAACAAGCGGGTGCTGAGCCCTGAAGGTTGAGGAACAGCAGGTGCTGAGCCCTGAAGGTTGAGGAACAAGCGGGTGCTGAGCCCTGAAGGTTGAAGGACAGTGGGTGCTGAGCCCTGTCACGACAACACACCTGGGAGGTGCCGTCACTGCTCAGGGACTGGCTGGGCATCACTTCTTTTCCTTGGGCTTCGTTCCTCTCTCTCTCTCTCTCTCCCTCCTGTTCATTGCTATTATTATTTCAATTATTGAACTGTTCTTATCTCTCTCTCCCTCCTTTTCATTGCTATTATTATTTCAATTATTGAACTGTTCTTGTCTCAGCCCCTGGGTTTTCCCTTTTTCCAATCCTCCTCCCCATCCCACAGGCAGGGGAGGGGAGTGATGAGCAGCCCTGTGACACTGAGCTGCCATCTGGGATTAAACCACGGCCCTTTATGGTAATGATGAAGTGTTTCTGTTGAAAGGCCTTCCTCCAAGTGAATATAGTTTATTACGGCACACACCTGCAGACAATAGATGGTTCTGCTTCATGTACCACCTGCTCACACAACAACAGGATGAGGAAATACTCTAAAAATAGGAAAAAAAGGCCAGCTAAGTGAAAAAGAAGAATGCCAGGCCTGTATTTGAATGCATTTAGATATGGAATGGATTGAAAATACAGAGGTCTTAAAGAATAATGTAATAAGGAACATTTCTTACCTTAAGTTTCATTGGTGCTTCTTCTAAAGACAAAGGCGAAATTGTCATTGGCTTCAGTAGTTCAGAACATGTGCTAGTCAGCATAGACAGTGACTGATCTTTGCACAGAATCATGTTGTTGACTGATTTGGGATAATTACATCAACCTTTATTGGTTTGTTTTTCAGCTCAGCCTTGGCTGCAAACTTGACAAGTGAAAAGCTGACAAGACAGCCCAGTGATGGAGACTATTATTCAGGTAGGACATTTTGCTGTAAGACCGTTAATAAGTTGGCTGAATTAAACATTTATTGTTTGTTAGGGCCCAATTTTGGGGGGAATACAGAGGGATGCCAATAACATTCTCCAAAGTGTCTTCTGTCATTTTGTCTTTGTACAGTTTTTATGAGCACGTCTCACACAAAGATTGGTTTATAACTCTGCTCAGACACTTCTCCCAGGCAATCAATTGACAGTATTACAGATGGAGAAATCATGGTAAAAGCAAATTACTTTCTGGGTTTGACACAGCTGCAAGAAAATTGTTGCAGAGAGGAAAATTTGAGTTGTGGCACTTGGTCCTGTGATGTGGCCAGGGGACAGAGGTGTTAACTTGCCATGACTGGGCACATTTCATTCCAGGATCTCGAAATTCCCTCTTTACAAAAGTAGGTGGAGATGACAAAGTTACCCCCTGGGTGTTCTTTAGCTGATTATTTAAAAATCCACATTCTTCCCACCTGTGTCACTTGAATGTCTAAGGTGTGAAACCAAAAGTAGAATGTCTCATATAAAAATAATACAGATAATGGCAGTAGGAATTGCAGCTGTGTAACTCATTTATTTAATTGGCTGTAATAAGCATTTTGTCAGCTCAACTTTGGCTTTAATATTTTAGGATCAGGTTACATTGAAGATAGTGAAAATCACATGAAATCAACAGATGAGAGTAAAGGTAATTTCATACTTAAACAATAGATTTTTAAACTATTTTATAACTGAAGATCATGGTGTTTTCTAATGGTAGCAACAAGGATGGGATAGGTCCAGCCCTTTCCTTTTTCTCTTTGATGGTGGGGAAGATTCTCCTTTGCTGAGCTCAGTTCTTTTTCTTATGCACAAAATGACACTGATGGAACCCATTTGCCAACTGCATTATGAAGTGTAATTAGCTGTGCTGGATTGGTATGAATGTACAACTTAGGCTCGAAACTGTAAGTTCTCTATAACAAATATCCAGATATTTTCTACAGATTTCTGCTTCTTTTACTTCTCTGTCCTGTCTTCGTTTTGGTTGACCTTGAAATACTTAAGCGTTAAATCTAAAAATAAACCTCTATGAAATCTGAATAAACTAACCTGCCGAGTCAGTTCTGCAGGATGCCAGTCTGGATGGCTGTTGTGGTTCCTTCCAACTTTTACAGAAATCTGGTGGAAAACCATCTCCACTCTAAGAAAAAGCCAGAGTAGAAGGCAGCAGCTGTTGCTTGTGTCTGTTGTATCCAGTATTTGTCAGGCAGCAGCCTTCGGAAATCAGGTGTCTGACCCTTGTCAGGCTTTCTGTGGGCGTCGTGGCAGAGAAGCAGCTTGAGGAGGAAGATGAGTTGCATTCCAGATGTTCTGTGGAGAGCTTGGAAGAAAATGGAGGAGGAAGAAAGAAAAGCAGAAATGTGGAGAATGAGCGGTGATGAGTGAGGCTGTGAAAGACTTAAAGGTGGCTTTAAATGTGAGGAGAGCAGAGGATGGGAAGTGTCCTGTCATAGCCATAGAAAACAAGGAGAAAGTAAGGGCAGGGAGAGAAATAAAGAGGAGCTGGGCTGGAATATGGGAGAATCTGTGATAATTCCTTGCTCCATTTGTGTTGTGACACTTTTGAAGGTGTTACATTGAAAGTAAGAGTTTTAGGCACAATTTGCTTGTCCCACAGTTTCAGATATGTGCCTTGAGTTGCTCTACTGCCCTCTGGATTGGGATGACCCTTAGGAATGGCTTGGCCTTACAACTCTTAGCAGAGGAACTCCCATCTGATCTGGCCTGATCCTGCACCCACCCAAGTGAGTGAGGACTTGCCCATTAATTCCAGTGGCAGCAGGATCAGGCCCACAGCTCAGACAAAGCGTGCAGTCCTACAAAGAAACGTCTTCTTGATATTTTTGGGGCAGGACCTGACCTTGAGAGTGCTGAGGTGGAGTACACTGAAGTTGAAGTGTCAACGCTTGATCCTCACAGAGGTAACAAACTGTCCAAAGCTCTTTGGTTTACGTTTGGGAGCAGCTCTGGGAACGTTGCTCTTGTGATAGAGAGAGAAGGGAGACCAGGACAGATTTAGTCTCTCAGTCTGGAGAGGCCTGGAGACCATCCTGAATTCTGTGTCCCCTTAAACAGAGAAATGAGGATATTAATGCCCAGATAACTTCGTCCTCCTCCCTGCAGTTCAGTGGTAGCAACAACCAGACCTCAGGTACATATTTCTGCAACCTTGAAGGAGAAGCATCCAAGTAAATTTATTCTCAACACCCAGATGCACACTGCAGCCATTCTGTGTCATCTGGAGAGCTCTGATACTGTTATGGCCTTGTGTGGAAAGCTGTTAAACCTCAAAGTTACGAGCTGGGAGTGAATAAACCCCACGAGACAGGTTTATGCTCTGCTCCAGCTTCTTTGCTTCAGCTGAATGAGAAGCAGACTGAGGAAGAAACAGATAAATTTCCTTTTTCCTGCTAGGAAGGACCAGTCACTTATTTCAGAGACCAAAGACATGATTGTTTAGTTGGTAAAACAGATGTTTGGGCAAAAGTGCTCACCCTTCAAGCTGTCCCGGAACAGCCAGTCCTCCTCTCCTTTCTCTGTTTCACTTCCTGGCATCATTCATCAGTTTTCCCTGTGTCCTAACCATGCTATTTATCCACCTCTGCTAAATTCTGCTCTGAAAAACCGTAGCTGTTGGACTCTTTTCCAGAACAGGGCTAATAATTAGTTGTTCCAACTGTGCTTGAGTGTGCACATGATAGTGCATGATTATTTAAGTTAAAAGCCTTGTTAAATGCAAGATCAGCATCTCTAAAAGTAGACTTTTGCTCCCATTATTTATGTATAACACTATTCCCGTATATCAGACTGAGTTATAAGATAGTATCTGTGCTCTGTAGACTGAGCACTATTAAAACACTAAATATTATTTAATATACTGTGTAAAGGAGATCAGATTGTTTTAACAGAACACTGATTGATTCTGTAAGACTGAACCGTGCTTCAGGTGTGCAGAGATGTGATAATAGTTCCCTAATCGATTTGCTTTGTTGCCCCAGGGCACAGTTAAAGGCTTCCCAAATGAATGCTTTGGTTCTGTAAATGGCAACTGCACTGCAAGTATTTAATGTGTTAATCTTTGAGAGCATCTTGAGGATGCTGTTTGAATAGGAGTTCCATGAAACCATGTTAGTCCTTTCAGCTCTGCACTGCCTATCACAATGAAAACAGGATGAGGTTTATTCTTGGGAAAAGAGAAACAAAGCCAAGTTTCTTAATATTCCCTTGTAATAATCATGTACACCCACAGGGAGAATTTGGCCACGGGACTGCCACTGATATTTCTGCTATGTAGTGTTGTTGTAAAGTTTGGTTTCAAACCATAATATTCTTTCATGTCTGTCTGTGGGTATGACCAGCCCTTCCTAGGGAACAGACCTTTCAGATTATCCCCTTGCTCCAAACCCCTCTTACGCTCCTTTGGATTCCTCCTGTTTTCTGAATGAAGACAAAGCAGATCACACCTTTCCTCTGGGCACACATATCTCATCCAGCAGCTGCACAGAGAGTCTGATCCCTTCTGCTTTTTGAGGACCTCCAGATTGCTTTGATCTCTCAGGACTAACCTCAGATTAATTTATCTTCCCAATCATTTGTTCCTCCTGCCACTGTTGTCGATGTCACTGCTGATGTTCATCGCAGGAGCAGGAGAATCATATTTTGTGTATTGTGAAAGACTACTGCAATAAATGCTGCAGTACCTAAGCTGTAACTCCAGCCTTTAGATCACTTTTGGGAAGCAGGAATGATTGCATGTCACCCCAAAACAAGTTTCAGTTATTGTAGAAGGATGTATATCTTGTCTTTGTCAGCAGAGATCTGCTTACATTTGAAAACCTGGTTTCCCTCTGGTTTTGCAGTTCATGCCTGCATTAGCCGGTCATTTCTGGAATACTTTTTAACACAGTGTAATGGTGAATAGGTTAATGCACCAGGAACTTCATATGTACTGTGCTTCTGCAGGATCAAAAACCAGGTTACTGTCACGTGCTAGAAGTAAAGCTTCACTGCTTTATTTTAAGACTTCCCTGTGGGAATAGCTTGATATCTGCTTCTTGAAGTAGAGGTAAAAGGGCCAGACAAATACGAGGTAGAGCTGGGGCTGCACAGTCCAGCTCTTATTTGGGGTAGTCAGAGTGGAAGGGTAATTTGGTGTTTAAAGAGGTGGCAACTCTGAGGAATGATTAACTTGGATACTTATGGAGATTATATGCTTGACAACAATATTGTGCTTGTCTTCTCTAAAGCTTAGTTGTGCAAATAGATGGAGAGGTGATTTAGACCCCTTACTATTAATCTGAGCAAAAACAAAGGCTGGGGCTACAGTAAGATTAGGAAACATCCCTGAAGTGAGAAGGGAGAAACCTCTAATCATGGCTGAGTTAGAACATGCTCCTTCTTTTCCTTTTATATCTGGTTAGTTATCTGCAGGGTGGCAACGTTCTAAAGCTGGTGGGAACAAAATGTCACATCGTCCAAGTAATTTCTCCTGGCACGTTTTTTCAGTGCTGAGACGACTTTTGGAAGATTAACAAAGGAAATAACATGGGCAGTGGCATTATATCACAATTCAATTAAATGGGGCTGGGAAAAAAAAAAAGCAAGCTGAGGAAATGCCTCCAACCAAATCTTTCCACGGAGTCAATAGGGGCAGATTTAGGGCTGTAAGGAGTCCCAAACAAAATGAGCTACCTCCTATTAAAATTCTGACAAGATTGCTCCTTCCTTCAAATGAATGGATCATTTAAGCAGTAGCCCACAAGCACATGAAATGTGCCTGAAGGGCTTCAGATTATTTTGCAAAGGAAGTTGCTGCCGAAGCTGCGAGTTTGAAAGCTGTGATTAGCCACTTGGTGAATTGTAACTCCTCCTGGCATTTGAGTTAACAGCAGTTTTGCAGCCCAGCCCTGATGTGTGAGCTCCCAGCGTTTAAAGGATGCTGAACAGAATTTTAAAAACACGAAATTAGCTTTGGGAAACTAGACTGTGGTGCCAGAGACACTTGGGTTCTTCAGAGGGATGCAGAACAGTAACAGTCCTGACACTGAGTCTGACTGCAGATCATTGCCTGGATTCTTTAAGTGTTTTGGGTGTTTTTTAATAGCTGAAGTACAGGGTTCTGTATCCAGAAATGTGAATTTTCTTTCCGGTTTCTTGCGGAGAGAGAACAACCACTTTTTTTTTCTTTAACTGGAAAAATGTCCAACCTTTTGGTTTGTTGAAGGTCCACAGAACTTGGAGGTGATATAGATAGAATTCAGAGGCTTTCTCAGAGACTCAGTTTAACTGAAATGAAAGAGTGTCTCTGAAACACTTTTAGATCTATGAACAGCAAGCTACTGAACCCTGCCAGCACAGGCCTTTCTAGCAAATGAAGAAAGGGTGTTTAAATGCATTTTGGTTGCCCAGGGATTTTTAAACCACAGCCATGCAATAAATCCAGGAAATTGTTCTAATCTCCCGCTCGCGAGCAGTTTCTGCTGACCAGACACAACCTGAGTTCTTGCTGTTTTCAGGCCCTTCAGACAAGGCTCTGCCCCTTCCCTGTGTGTGTCTCTAGTTTGGTATCAAGCCCTGTGGATAAGTTCTCACAGATGTCAGGAAAAAAGGAAGAGCTGCTTGTTTTCCTTCTCACCCCAGAGCAGAGTTTTATTTGTCACCCCGAGGGTCTGGAAAGACTAACATTGCACTTGTACCCCAGCTGTGTCCTTGGAGGCACAAACCTCCTCTGTCTGCTTTTTTTCCTTCACTTCCATTCTTTCCCCAAGCCTTGAGATCCTCCATTCCTGCTGTGCCCACCTGAGCTCAGTGCTCTGATGGAAGGGTCCTCCACGCTGAGGGGAGACCTTGCCCACATAACCCTAAACAGAAGCTGTGCGGTGTGAAACCTGGAAATACCCTTCTGAGACATTTCACAAACAGCAATTTAGAGTTTTGTGCCCATAAGACTTAGGCTAGTTGCCAAAAAGGGGGTGTAGCTCATCTTCCAAGTGATAGCTCACCTCAGGTTTTGGATCCTGAAATGCTCAGAATAAATTGAAGCAGCTCTTCAAAGAGATCCAGGGAAACTGTTCTGCAGTGATAGATGTCTCTGTAAAATTAAAGCAGTATCGATTTGAGTTCAAAGGAGATTATTAAAATGTTCAATTTAGAAGGGGAAGCAGATTTTTATCATCACTTTTATATAGGGGGAGAGACATCTCCCTCTCAGTTCCTTCCAGGCTGGGTTTGGGGAGGGAATGTTTTTGCTTTTTCACACAGATTCCACAGGCTCATTGCTGCTTGTGTAACTGCTTCCTCTGAAAGTAAAACAGTGTGTTCTGTTTGTTGAAGGAGCATTTCATAAGGCAAATAATAATAAAAAAAAAAAAAAAGAAAGAAAAAAAGGAAAATAAATTGATTCTGTGCCAATACATTTTCCAGCTCCTGTACAGAAGGGGACTGAAACAGTTTATAGTGAAATCAGAAAAGCTAATAATGGTAAGTAAGCTAGTGAAAAATGAAACACTGAAGGGAAGCATTTGTGAGGAGATTAGGGATAAATTTGTGACTGAATATTTTACAAGACAATATTTAGAAGATAAAGTGCCTTAAAAAAAGGAGATGCAAGTCATAGAGCAATATCCTAAAATGCATCTACAAAATCACATGTGTTGATGGATTGTATAACACCTTCATGGTTCCTCCTAAATCAATGATACTCATTGCAGTGGGATTAATATTTGTAACATCTACTTCATCAGCCCATTTGTTTTGTACCTGCTGAGTATTTGGGCTGTACCTCTGGATCTGAATTAGAGCTGAATCCCTAACCCATTAGGGATTGGGGTGATATATTGTGTTATCTCCAGGTGCTCAGGAGCAACACTTTGTCTCTTCATTGAGCAGTGTTTGCCGTGTGATATTAAATAACCGTCAGAAATAGCCATCAGAAACTGTCTCAGGCTGTGTGTGCCAGCCACTCTGCCCTTCCACCTGCTCTAACCCAGCCCAGGGCGAGGGGGCATTACCAGCTCACTGGCAGTTACTGACTCCAAGTGTTGTGGCAGTCACGAGCTCAGGGACAGCAGGTTAAAAGCATTTCTTCGTCGTTTGCCGAAGACTAAATCAGAAAGGATTTCCTTTCCTCTCTTTGTCTTCGGAAGTCTAGATTTGTAAATATTAGGGCTGCAAACTGTTCACATCTTGTCCTCGTCCATGTTACCAAGTGGCTCTGCTGTGTGCCGTTTTTAATTTTTGACTGTTGTGGTTTAATTTTCTATTTTTTTTTCCTCTTTTATAAGGGATTTCCCACCTGCTCTGACACAGTATTCCGTCTCTAGGGAATCTTTCGTGTGAGGGTCTCCAAGTACTTTAGAAAACATTACTTAATTTTCCCTTGTGAGGACATACATGGCAATTTTTATCTCCGTTTTACAGCTGAATAAACAGAGAGATTAGGTCATTCATTTAAGGGAATGTGTTTAGGGAGTGACAGTACTGGGAACAGAGTTTCAGAATCCTTGGTGCTGAGCCTGTGTGCTGCGCTCATTTTTCACAGTGAAAAATCAGAATCTCCTTCACACTAAAAGTGGGACCAGGCCCTTCGTGCAGAATCACCTGGCAGCACCATGAGAAAAAAAAAAACAGTTTATTTTAGGGCTGAACCCAAAGGCCACAAATATTCTGAAACAGTGTGAACTGGGCCTGTAACAGGCTGCAGAAGCTGCTGCATAAACCCTCTCCTGCTGTGCCCAGGTGAGGAGGGGATTATCACACCCCTCACCGTCCCTGCTTTTGGCACAGCAGAAGGTGTTATGTGCTAGAAGGGTGTTTTGTGAGCTGTGCTGGTAAACTCGGGGTAGGGACAGCAGAGCTGTAATTCAAAGCACTTAAAAAGGCTGTAATGCCATAAAGCGGAGACTGCAACAAAATGAGATGTGATTGAAAGGCTGAGCTGGATTAGCCAGATCATCTGCAAACGCCCATTAATCTTGCAGTCCACCTGCTCTTTCATGCATAACATTCTGCAGTTTCAGTTATTCTTGGAAACAGGTACCAGTTCATTGGTTTAATCCCGTCTGTTTTTCCTGACTGGATCCACAGGAAAAGTGTTGCAGTGAGATAAGCAGTGCATCCCCCAGCAGGGCAGTGCTTTGGACAGCTACCTGACAGCCAGTGGAACTTAACTTGGGTCTGTCGTGGGCTGTGTGATGTTGAGGAGGCAAAGGAGGAATGCAATGGAGAATCCCTGGGAAATAGATCTGTTCTTCACAAGTACTTTAATTGGTATAAATATGAGTATGTTAAATGCCAGTTGAACATCACTGCTGGGGGCAGAAGTTGGTTTACCCTTCTGATCTTCACTATGTTCGACTGTTCTTGGAGATTTTTGAACGAATGCCCACAAGTCCAATCTACTTCAGGAAGTCAATGGATCGGACAAACGTGTCCTCTGGGGAAATTCCAGGAGTTTGGGAATTGGTGTCAGCCACACAGTTTGGCAGATTTAACACCTAAGACCCATGTAACGTTTTATTTATTATTTATTTATTTATTTATTTATTATTTGTTTGTAAGTAACTGTTGTGGTTTGGGGTTTTTTAATTAGAATTTAGTGCTTCCTAAGCAACCTTAAGGGGTTGTTTGTGCATTCCAGAAATCGTGGCCACTGGAGAAGGAGCTGAAGCACTGTCAGTAGTTGTTATGCCTGATGCAATTCTTTGTGACTGAGCTAAAACATTTTCCCTCTTCATTTTTCCTGGCAGCTCTCACTGCTGTCCCCAGTAAGGCAGATGCCACATCAGTAACAAACTCTTGTGTTTTGAGTTCCATAGCTATTGCTTGTCCTCGTCCCAATTCATGAATCCATGGTGCAGATAATGCTGTGACCTTTCCCAAGCCTTTGGCATTGTGCTGAGTATCTGTCACTATTCCTTTTGGTTTTATTCTGCTGCTGCTGGCTGTGTTGTCTCCTGTTACTCTCATTTGAGTGCCTCCATCACACTATTCCTCATCCTCTCAGCTGTGCTCTCCTTGTTCTGAGTGCCAGGCCTAAGGAGGTGGTTTTACCTTAGAGATGGACAGAAACAAACTGTCAAATGCACATTTCCAATCCCACAAGACCTGCAAGTGGTTAACTACAGTTAACTCCTTTACAGTAGGGAAAGCAGGACATTTGTGAAATTCAAGTCTAGTCAGGTGTATTTTGCTTGAAAGTCAGCTAATAGTCCTGTAGATCTCTAGTCTGATGCTGAGTTTCCTCTGCTGTAATGAGAATTTAAGGATGCTGATCACTTTGTCTCAGAGATAAGAAATTGTCCTTGCACTGTTGTCGAAAGGTTAGTTTAATTCAGTGACATATTTGGTGTTCAGGAAGTTCACCCGGGTACTGATTTAAAACCTTTTCTAGAGCAAGAGGTTGTTACTTTAGTATTTTACATAAAATACCTAGAGCAGCTTCAAGCCTCAGCTTTAAATCAAACCTTACACCCCCATGGGAATTTGGGGAATGGTCACAATGAGTGCCAGTCAGATCAGTAACACCTTTGCCTGAAAGTCCTTTAGACTTACCAGGATGAACTAATTTCCTTAAAATACTGCCTTTTCTGGTTGCTCTGTGGAAAGGCCAAAGTTTACTGAGAGCCAGGAGTATCCAGCCCAGTCCCAGAGTTGTTGCCTTTTGCTCAGAAAGAACTGAGACGGCCCAGAACTTAAGCAAAACAGGCAATTGCCTGAATCAACAGCCTGCCAAGAATGACAGAATGGCTGTGGCCCTGCTGCCTGTGCCGGAGTCCCAGAGGTCCAGGCTGGCAGCTCTTCCTGAGGGAGGGTCAGGATGTGTCACACACCGAGTTCAGCTCGTGGGTGGAGGCTCTTTCAGACATGATTTATTTCCATCACACCTTTCATCTTCCCGAGAGGCAGAGGGGGCAGGAAGTCCAAGCATCTCCATGCTGCTTCTTTATCTCAGCTCCAGCCCTTCCCTCACCACTGATCCCAGTTCTTGGGGTAGCACAGTTCTGTTCCTATTGCTGGGGGGACAGGAGCCAGCTCTAGGTCACAGATTTCCTTACATTTTTCCAGGCCACTTCCTGTGACATTCTTGTTCCTTCAGTGAACTCTGTCTTTGCTCTGTGTCAGACCCAAAGCTCACAGAAGCTTTGCACTGCTCTGTGTGTTCACTGAATCAACCTCTTTGTGGCTTATTGCGAGATAACAATTCCTGATTTCTTATTAGGAAAGTGGAAATCCAGTGAACAAAGTGCAGAGCCAGCCTTTGTGCTGCTAAGTCTGGAAAAGTGCACTGGTCACTTGGAAGCAGTTGCAGCAGTGAGACAGGAAATTCAAAGAATCCTACAGCAACCAACAATGTACTATGGAAAAATAAATATATCCCAGTGGAAAGAGGCATGAGAAATCCCCATTGCTCTCAGTGGCTTGGAACAAACTATTTGAAATCAGCTCCAGCAATCAGGAAATCTGCTCAAATACTTTCCTGCTCGTGAAGCTCAGGCTTTAACACCCCCATGCTTGGCCAGAATTTCCCACTGGATGCCTTTTCCAGCAAAGAGAAAACTCGCAGTGTCTGGGGATTCACTGTGTTGTTCAGAACTCAGGTTTTATGAGCACGTGCAGTCCAAAATTATGCAAATGACTTGTCCCTTCCCCAAAGTAAAAACTCTTTGGACCTTTAGGTTTCTAGACACATTGTAGACCAAAGCCTGGATCTGTGAGACGCTGATTCCAGAGCCAAAGGCTCACAACAGCTCCAGCCAAAAAACTGGGCAGAGGCAGATGGTTTCAGTGAGGCACAGACATGCAGGGAGCTCCTGACCTTGCTTGAACCTCCAATGCAAAGCTGAATTTCGTGCATGCCCTGTGTCAGAGCTGCTCCCAAGCTGCCTGCCAAGATCCTCTGTTAGAAGCTGCTGCTCCAGTGAAGGGCTTGGCAGAATGTAGTGTGTGTGTGTGTCTGCAGAGATCTGACAGCTTGGCTTTCACCATGGTTGGAGATGGGGTTGAGCTGGATTAAGAATTGCAGGTATTTGGGCTCATACTCTCTTCTCCATCACCTGTAGTAACAAGAAATGCTGGAGCAGGAGGAGATGACAGTGTCTTAAATTCCTGCTGTTAATCTACTCCTTTGTAAAAATGTGGCCTTTGAATTTCAAATCCCATCAACTAAAAGCAATAGCAAGGGTTTAAATCTGTCAGAAATCCATAAAAACACCTACCTTTGTTAGACTTGGGAATAGTTCAGAAATCATCAGTATCAGACCTTCAGCTCTGAGTCCTTTCACAAAATATGCAGCTGCTTGTTTGCCCTTCTCTGTACATGACTGGAACCCAGATATCTCCTTTCACTCTTTTTGGTATAAGGGAAAGCCAGCTGTCATGAAAAACCTCTCTATTTCATCCCAGTAAAATCAGTAAAAAACTGAAAATAACTAATTTGAAAAAAGAAACAGGCTGTGAAAAGATTGACACAGCAAAGAATCAGAAAAGCACCGTATCACTGTGCTTTTCTTAGTGGCTCCCTGCTGGTTTACCTGTTGGTACCTGTTAGAAATCCCCCAGGACACAGATCCTGCCATTCCCCTGGCACAGATGTGACACTCAGGGGGGAAGCCAGGCTAGTTTGGATCTGGGTGACAGGTAACAAGGAGCTGGAATATCTGTCACTGTGACCCAGAAGCTTTGAGCAGCCAACATCCCGTTGTTTGAAGTTGGGAATTTACACAGAATTTCTCATTTCCTCCTTCCTGTGAGCACAATACAGTGTGACAGAACTAAATGACAGCTTGTTAATACCTCACTTCATAAAACTTATGGATAGTTTTGTCCACTTAAAGCCAAGCTTTGATGTAGCACTGGGTCAGGGGTGTTTTTGTTCACTGCTGTTGCCTTTCAGGACAAGCTTCTTTGTGTGTTCCATGTAACTTTTAATTTTGTCTCTTATCAAAATGGCTAAACATATATGGATCCATCTTACCAAACACTGAGACAATTTTGTACTGAATTTGGTTCATGCACTGGTACAAGGTGCTGCAGTCACCTCAGTTTTTAATCCTTTGCCTGGACTAATAGTTCTGGGTAGAACTGTCCTGGAGAAAATTCATAATGTACTGTGCCAGAGACCTTCACCTCTGTTTCCTGGTTGCTTCTGCTGAAAAGGGAGTCTGCAAAAGACCTTTATTAAGGTCTAATAATGGTAGTAGTGCTCTGCATAATATTCATTGAATAATTTCAGAGAACTTCTCACAAGTGTTCTGCCTGTGGGAGGGCTGATGTTCTTATTTGCTATTTAAAAACTAAATACTTAGGAAACAAACCCACAGATTCAGGCACTATCCCGTATTTACAGGAAAAATACTGGCAAGATTAACCCAGAGCCCCAGTGCAATCCCTCTGCTTTGAGCATTAGAAGAATTTCTTCCACATAGCTTCTCTCCACTGAATTTTATGTACTTTCCAAGAAAATACCCTTCAGGAGTCAGCACTTACTTTTGTCATGTGTGAAGTATCTTAACAGAAAAGCACTTTTGACAAGACTTGAAGTCCTCTCCTAAAACTGGAGCTCCTTTCAGAGGGCAAATACATATTTATTGGCTGTATTCTTTGACATTTCTGAATAGCTAAATCCACTTCTTTAGAAAAAACAAACCTAAAATCTAATCTTAAGGTCACTGACCCTAAATGGAAAGAGCCTCCTGGGTCTCAGGCTTTACTGGGAACGAGCAGCTTTTTATTAATAAAACTTCAGGTGTCTTTGCAAGATCTTATTTGGCCCTGAAAATTGTACCCTACTCCGGATTTCTGCAGTACGTTATTTTCCTGGCAAGGAATGGGATTAGGAAGTATAATGCTCCTGAGAACTTGCCTCTTAAAGGAAGACTCTCTTGTCCAGTAACAGCTTGTGCCCCCAGGAGAGACTTCTGCTCTAACCCATCATCAAAAAGCTGTCACACAGCTCAGTGTGCTCTTTGACGTGTCAGGTCTCACCCCTGTACTTGGGTTAAACTGGAGCTTGGATAGTCCTCAGGTCCAGAGCTGTAGGTCGCAGTTTCACATCACTTCAAGGTGAACAAAAGGGTTAAAGTCCATAAACCTGCATTTTCTGGAACAGGGAACTCTGCAGTGCCGTTTCGTAATTCGTGCCTTGTGTTTTATTTTGCAGATTCCATGGAAAACAGGCATTCTGTAAGTACACGTTTTGCGCAGTTCAAACCTGCCGAACGGGTCAGTGTGTCACGGGGGACGGAGCTGCTGTTCCAGCTCCCGGCTGTTCTCCCGGGGATGTGCCTGTTCACACACACATCCTGGGACTGGAATATCCAAAAGAAAGGGAGGTCCTCCCTAAGGTGTGAAGAGTCAAACTAAGGAGGAATCGCCCCAACCTGCAGAAGTCACTTCACTGTTCATGACCGTTTCCTCCCGGGTGTGTTTCCATCCCCTGGTGCAGCGGGTGGGATGACTCCAAGGGCTGCTGCTAAACTGAGGCTGTGTAAGAAATGTTAAAGGCAGGTTTTTTGTTGCAGAGCACGTGGCTGGGTCATGGCTGGGTCACAGTTATGCTGCTTTAACCAAGAACTGAGAATAGTACCATCCATATATGGAGCATCTCAGCTAAAAAGCGTTGGGGTTTCGTGAAGGTTCTGTAGGTGGTGAAAAGCTTCACAGTGCTAAGAAGCCAGTGAAAAAATATGGATTTTCTTTAAAAACCCAAGAAATGTCTTGAACGAGCTGTTGCTCTGCCCTCAAGAGATCCCAGAGGCAGGGAACTGACATTTCGGGAGTACTTTTATGAATGTTAGAGAAGCTCTCAAATCCAACCTCAGACTCTGCAGAACCGGGGGCGGAGGGGGTTTTCTGCCATCCCCTTTGGAACTTGTAGTTCAAAAGAAAAAAAGAAGAGACCCATAAATAAGAGTCACAATAGCACAGTCTAGGTCAGCTTATGGCATCCATGTGAGTTTTGAAAGGCTCCATCAGCACTCCCGTCCCACGGGACGCACAAGCAGCCCATTGTATTATTTACAGACACTGGCAGTGCACTGAAGGTCACAGATCGCCTTCCAATAAACAGACTCGTATTCAAACAGGCCAGGAGGGTTTATAGTATCATTGTCTTTTTTAGTTTAAAGGTTTGTTTTTATTCTTTGCTCTGGATTTTCTAAAAATATGTTGAGCTGAACCCTCCTCTGGGTTGTACCAGGAATTCCTTGCAGAAGAAAGTTTGTCCCTGTCCAACACAAAAGAAAAAATGGTCAAGAGAGGCTGTGACAGACATCAGTGTAAGCTCAGGGAGGAGGTTTTCTCTCCTTTTTTCCACAACCTACCTAATTTATAATGGACATGGGATAAAAGATTGAAGTTTTATGAAGTTTTTTTTTGTTTGTTTGTTTCCTGTGGTCGAAAGTGAGTAAAATATCTCTCCGTGGTGCTATAATGGAAGAGCCAGTGAAAATACACTGGCTACCCTGTCAGTGACTTTCATAATTAATTGGGCTATTAAAGCTTGCTAAACCAGACAATCTGTGAGGTAATGGTAGATTCAAGGAAGAAGTGTCAGCTGAGGGCAGCGTTTTCTTTGTGTTTCTTTTATTACTCTCCTGTTAATAGTAGAAGAGTAATAAAACTCTTCTGCGAAACTAATCCCATTTTCAGAAACGCCCCAAAGAAAAGTCAGCTTTTTTTAACACTTCACGTCATACTTGAGGTTTCCTGGAAGTAGCTGTACTCTGTTCACATCTGAGACATTATCCCCTGCTTTGCTGCACTGTTCATGTACTAACATAGCAACTATTCCTTTTTTAAAATTTTATTAGTGCTTTAAAGTACATAGCAAAAAAAACAGAGCTCTGTTCTAGTCACAGTATAGCCTGTGGCAAAAAGCAGCACCATGTTGGATGAATAGATGAATTTTTTTACAGATTTCCTGTCCCCTCTGTCTGCTTCTCAGCACTCTTCAGGCAGCACAGAAGAGGCAGGGAACTACTCATGTGCTTTGTATCATTAATTTCTTGCAGTTGTTTTTTTTCTGTAGCTCATTTTCACACAGTGCTTGACTGGGATGTCTCTCGGAGGCTTGGTCCAAATGAGGGGTTGTTGATCCTACTCATGAAAAGGAAAATGCTCCTTATGAAGTGATCAAGTGGCTTAAACTTCCTCCCCAGCTGTTCTGCTTCTTGATAGTCAAATTAAGTATTTGGCTCAGAGGTGAAGTTGCTTTTAATGTGCTGCTCCCATACTTGGTGAGTGAAAGGCGGCCTTCAGGTGGTCAGCTGGCATCTCAATCACATGGAATGCCAGATGGAGTCCTTGATATAGTGGCCTGTCATAAAACTCATAGAATTTGACTCTATTTAGGATGTAATAGATGTTCCAGAAGTGTGGGGCAAAGGACACCCCAGCAGAGAGGAGTGTTTTTCTAAGAGCTGTTCTCAGAGACGGGAGGACACTCAGCTTTTTTCAGTAATGATGGTGGAGACTCAACATCAGACCCTGATGTCCTTTTTACTCCCTCAAATCAAATAATGTGGATTCCACTGCTAAGGTAAAGTCTGTTAACACTCAGTTCTGCATTGCTCTTCCAGAAGTCACAGGCAAAACACTCTTCTCTGCAGAGAAGGAAGATGTAACAAATCATTTTAATGATTGCCAGCCCTGCTTTTGTGCATTTGCCCCTACACAGGTTCTGCCAGAATAAATATAATCCAGCAGGAAAATCTAGGAAATTTGCTTCATCTTCACTGAGAGACAATCACAAAACCAAGCTCAGGCCTTTAGCAAACACTGTGTACTGACAGTAAGTGTTGTGTTAGGCATTCAAAGTGTTTGTATTATGTCTAGAAAGGTTCTAGAAAAGCAACCAGTTAAAGTTTGAATTATTGAATTGTATAAAGGCCCTGCTGCAGTACAGGTTGTGACTGATCTGCAGTCCAGAGTACCTTGAACCTGAATGTCTGGAACTTTTGGGTCATTTAGAAAGGAACCTAAAGTTTTATGTCGGGGGTTGCTTCCCTCCATCTCCTCTGTTTTAGAAATTTGTATCTTAAATGCCATCCATAGGAAGTATTTGCAAAAGAAATGAATTACTTAGAGAGGAACTGGGAGGAGGTTTCCTTCCTGAAATCAGAGCTGGCAATCTTTCTAAGTTATTTAATGGTCCCAGTTTCTGAAAACATATTGAAGGAAATATCTTGACAATGAGATAGCCACTTCGCCAAACCCTAATTGGTATTGTGTCAAATTTACCTCAGCAGAACGGTCTGACTTCATACCTCCTCCTCTCCTGCTCCCTCCTAGCTGTGTGTGTGTGTTTGTTTGTGTGACTCTGTCCTGGGGGTGCAGGAGGACTGGCAGCCTCGGCCAGGACATCGTGTCCTTTCAGCTGCCTGTTTGCTCAGCCTCAGCGTGTGCCCTCTGAGACAGAAACCTGCACAATTTACGTCCATTTGGAGGGGTTTCTAGGTGTTATTCAGCTGCTTTCTCATCCTGCCTGAGTGATCCCAAAAGTATTTTCTCAGTGATGAAGGAATTCACGTTGCCAGCACAACACAGCCGGTTCTGAAGGAGGACCTGGCATGTCTTTAACTGTGCACAGTGCCATGGCACGACAGTGTCAGACAGGAAAGGAAGATGAAGGATGTGTCCATTTAGAACTGGGGGGGGGGGAGATTTCAGGCAGCCAGGATATGAAAAACAAGGTGATACTCTGAAATAAACATTGAATTATAAACCAGGAATTCCTGCCTCTGACTCATGGGGCAAATCCTTTGGGGGTAAGTCCACAAAAGGAATGAGGCGCCTCGGTGCTGACAGACTAAACTATTAGGTTAGAGGCCACCATGTACTCTTAGGAATTTCTTGGAGGAAGACTTGCTTTGGCAGCCGATGTCAGGAAAGACTTGACAGTTGTGAATCCCCAGTGGGCAGAATTATTTCTGTCATATAACGTGAAAACAATGAAGTTTGGGATCTCTCTCTGCCCATTCCCATTGGCTGGACTGCTCCATCTGCACGCTGCCTTTTGTGGTTCCCAGTGCCAGGTTTCTGTCCCTGCTGTGTGCTGGAGATAACCTCTTCCCAGCAGCCAGGCTCCGGGAGGAACGTGGTGTCCCAAAGCTGAACACTGCCTTGCTCCCTGGGAGACAGCAGCCTTAGGAAAAGGTTTTCCTTCTCATGAGACTGAAGCTGAGGATCTGACTGGGGCAGCTGATCTGTAAATATGGATCTGACTCCCAGATGTGTTGAGTGCCAGCCATTCCCTTCAAAATCCAGCTTTTATCAGTGAGTACCCGCTTGCAGATGTTGGTGATTAACAGCATTGCAGTCTAGCCTGGAATTGTTGACCTAAATCTCCCACTGCCTTATTTCCTTTTATATCTGATGAAGATAATACTAATATCTCCCCAGGGAAGCGTGAGTATCTGTTAGCTCATTGTGCAGCACTCCAAGGAATATGTTATTGGACAGGAGGGTAGGGGCACATTTATACTCACATCTTGGTTTTTTATGTTACAGAACAGGAGATTAGAGGCACATTTATACTCACACCTTGTTTTTTTCTCTTTTGCTCTTGTTGCCAACAGAGAATATCAGGGCATCCTGATGCTACTTAGAACAGTCATCTCAAAGATCAGCTGGGAGGAGAAAACAAGCCGAGATGGAAGATGTTGCAAATGTTTCAAAGGCTCTGCAGCAGTTATTTATGAGTTTGCCAGACTCTTCTTTTCAACATTTATTTCCTTAGACGGAACAATAGAGATGTTCCTAAAGCATTTAATGGAAAAAATTGCGACTAAAAACTCCCATAGGAAAGTGGCTCTAGAAACCACTGACCCAGGTTCTCATTTTTAATTTCTCCCGCTAATGCAATTTTGCCCTTTTTTTGCCTCCAATTCATCATTCTCTGAGGAAACAAAAGGGGAAGTTACAGCTGAGGAAGCACATTTCTACAGCGCAGTGACTACTGGGATGGACGTAGAAATATCTGAGCTTGCTTTGAACTCGCTGCCTTGGTTATCAGTGACACTTGTGTGGCAGAGCAGAGCTCAGCACAGCTTGGCCAGCCATGGATGTGCCTTCTGATCCTGCAGCTTGTGCTGAACTCCCTGTGCTGCAGCAGCTGGACTGCTACCAGGCTTGGAGCCAGCTCACTTGCAGCCCTAGGGATGCTTCACTGCAGGGAGGACCTGACAGAAGAGAGAGCTCTGGGTGCTCAAAAAACTTGAATAACTGTTCAGAGAGTCAAACTTTACCAAGTGCTTCTATCAGGAGGGGGCACAAATAGTCTTTATTCTTTGCTAAACCGCTTTTCCCCTTTTAAAGGTCTGGTGCTTGTTGGTTAGTTTGGTGTGATGGTTCTTCAAGAAATGATTGTCCGTCACAGTTGGTCTGGATGATTCTATGCTAGGTCTTCAGGGAGTGGATATACTGCACCCAGGTCAGTGAGTCTGTACCTGAAAATCCTGTTATGTATAATCCTTATTCCTTTGATTTTAAGAGAGGTCTGAAGTCATACTTGTGCCCAGTTTGTCCAGTATGGGACTCCATACCTATTCCCTCTAGCATGATAAACCACTAACCTGGATGCAGTCTGGACCTGGATCTAATCTCTGCAGCCCATGTTTATCTCAGCTGCATTAGTTTAAAAAAAGAGCACAAAACGAACCAGACAAAATGCTGTCCCCAGCCCCATACCCAGCTGGCCTCTGGCACTGCAATTGCTCTTCTTTTCCTGCTGCAGGTTAAATTACTACAAGATCTGGGCCACAGGTAAGAAGGTTCTCATTTTAATTAGAAAATAGTGAAAGAGAGGCCGTGGATTGTATATACATATATAGTTACTGCTTTAAGCATTGCATCAAGGGTGCAAAACCACCATGAAACACAAAAGGGTTTTAGATCCTCATTCCAAGTGTTTAAATTTTCAAGCTCCAGTTACTGGCTAATGTCTCTAATTTATTGTTCCCTGTGCAAATGTTTGTATCACAAGCCTGTCACAACTGACTGACTTCACAGCTCTCTTCTGTTGTCAAATGTTCCTTCAGCATCCCTGAGTGTCCATGCAAATGCCTTAGTATAAGGAATGTGAAAAGGTATTTTAATAAAGAAAGCTCTGAACTGAACCTTGCACTGGATCTTGCACATTCATATTAGTGACCACTTGCAAATGAATGCCCGTGAGGGTTTTTATTGGTGATGAGCCACACAGATCCATCGTACGGATTTGCATATGGAATTGTCATCTCTGCACCAAGTGATTCCAGGCACTCAGAGCTGGAGTTCAGCACAGGTAAATGCACTAAATTGTTTTAAGAATTCAGTGTGGGAGTTCACACAAGTCTTTTACTAAATTATAAGTGTAAAAGTTCCTCCACAAACCCTTCCCAGCCCCTGGCGCAGCTCGGGAAAGCTCTGGTTTCTGGGAACTTTCAGAATGTCACCTGAGCATGATGGAGCTGCAGTGGGACAATTCATAGCTCCCTTTCAGCTTGTCTCTTGTCTGGAATAACCCTAAATTATTTTAGATTTAATCTAATACAAGTTGTTTGCCCTACTGAAACATACGTGAACTGTCCGTTCCTCAGAGTGCTGTGTGCTGCTTTGAGCCCTTCTGTTTTGTCTTGCAGATAACAAAAGTAATTCAAAATATGGGACATTAGATCAGCAGATGTCTCCAGCGAAGACAAGGTAAATGGGCCCATGAAGTAAACAGCTACGCAAGGAGACCAAAAGTCCTGATATGAGCATGTGCTTTTTTGAAAGCCTTATTACCCCATGGGAAACGTTTGGGAAGGAAGTCTTGAATTTGCTGCTGAAACAGACTGAATCTCAGATTAGAGCTCGAACTGTACGTGATTGAAAACAGCCAAACAAAATTCCCGATTTGTACGCTGCCACCGCGTTGAGCTCAGCAAACGCAAAATGAGGTGTGTCGCGGTAAATATTTACTTTCTGAGCAGGGCGAAGGGGTTGGCACATGCCCAGGCCCCTTCGTGCCGTGCCTTGTCCGAGCAATCCCACCATCCTGCTTCCATGAGCAGGCCTCGCTTGGGCAGCTCTGCGATACTTCCACCACGGCAGAGCGGAGGCTTTAGCGGTCAGACACACACAGGTGCTTCAAACACACTCTTCCTCCTTGCCGCTGTTATTTTTATTTATTTTTTTTCCCCCTCCTCTTTAATTCCCACTGCGCGTTTTCCGTGCGGGATGTGCCTCGGGGAGGGGAGGGCGGTGTTTGTGACCCCCCCCCTCAGCCCCGCCGGGGCCGCGCTGACCCCTGGCGGCCGCCGGGGGAACGGCGGGTCCCCGGGCCCGGGCAGCGTGTGGGGACGGCCCCGGTGCCGGGAGGGCTTCCCGCGCTTCTGATTAACGGGTAAACCCTCTAAGGAAGGTATTAAACCATTAGAGAGCGCCCCAAGGAGGGCAGTGAGGATGGGGGAGCGCCTCGAGGGGCCGCTGAGGGCGCCTTCAGGCCTGGAGAAGGGGAGGCTGAGGGGAGACCTCGCTGCACTTGCAGCTTCTCGTGAGGGGCAGAGGAGGGGGCAGGCACCTGCTCTAAGCTCCAGACACATCTACAGCAGAAAAACAAACGCAAAATGTATAGTTTGTTTTGGGGATTTCAAGTGACCTTGTCAGTCCCCCCTTTAACCCATTTTAAATCCTTTTGGGAGCAGCATTGAGAGATGAAATCACGCAGTTTGGTGTTTCCTCTTGCAGCTGAGCTCTCAAGAGCAACAGCTTTTTCTGTTGCTTAGCCCTTTTTCAGCATCCTGTTCTAAGCACCTTCCTTAAAAACTAGAAGGAATAACAAGGCCTGGCCATTCCTGAGCCATATGAGGGCAGGGTGAGACAGTTTGGGGGCGAAGA
>JAWMRA010000042.1:3565540-3576045 GCA_035584735.1 Pseudotriccus pelzelni
GGGCAGTGGGCACAGCCCCAAGGCTGCCAGAGCTCCAGGAGGGTTTGGATGATCCTCTGGGGCACAGGGAGGGACTCCTGGGGATGGGCCTGTGCAGGGTTGGACTGGATGATCCCCTCCAGCTCAGCACATTCTGTGATTCTGTGAACAGTTTCCTAAATGCAGTGTAAACCTCCCAGCCATGATTCTTCCCCTCTTCTGTAGGTTAGTGAATTGTTTGTAAATGCTGGGGCACTACTTTGAGCAGAGTAAATATCCTGTTCGTCGGTGGGTGATAAACCTCACAGTTTATTTACTTTTGTGGGGTGTTATGTGTTTGTTCCACCTGCTGCTTTATGAGGTTGGTTCTGTTCAGGTTCTTTATGCTGCAATTCATCCCTAAGCTTGTCTTGCATCATGAGCCTACAGCTTTTGGGGGCAGGGAAGAGGAGAGGACAAGGAACAAGGAAGGGAGAGGACAGGAACAGGGAAAAGAAACAAAGTTTGAGAAAAACAAAACTATCAAATTAAAAACATCCCCCCCCCAGTTAAACTAGAAATCAAACTGAAAGTAATAAAGTATCAGCACAGATTTAAAATGGTAGCACATTTTGTTATTTAGAATGTCAAGGCCTTTCTAAGTAGGCTGGTGAAAGCAAAATAAGCATCACTTTTGCTGTTATTTGGGAGGTAATAAGCAAGTTGTCACGTGTAAAGAATCACAAAGAACGGGGTTTTATTGCCTTCATGCTTTGAAATGCTCCACTCTAAATCACAAGTGCTCCCATTAGAGAGACGAATGTAGCTTGCATGGGAAGCTTCAGCTGAATGTGAGCATTTATATTTATACAGGTAATTTATTTTCTCACCAGCCACACACATGCTGAGTGGGAAGGCCGAAAAAATTCTCACCATTACAGGCGATAATCACTGTAGTTAAATTTTAAATTTAATAGCAAAAGCACTCGCAGTTTCCTTCGGGGAGGGAGTCACCTGCAAAGTCCGATGACAGAGAAACAGAATAACAGCATGAAGCTGAAATGAAAGATTTAGCACAAAGCAGCAAAAGCCAAGGCAGCCACTGCAAAGGCACTCGGGCTCTGCCCCATCAATCTGGATCTGCAGGAGTGCTGGGCTGTGTGAACTTCTAACGGTGACTGTTAGAGATGGACCTCACACAGTTCTGACCACAGTCCCAAGGCCAAGAGGAATTCGGATCCAACAGGTATTGTTTGAGGAGAAATCCCACAACTAAACTGTTACTTACAGTAAAGATGGAATCTGCCTCTGAAACGAATAGAGTAGTAATATATTTCTGTGTAATTCTGAAAGCATGAGAGAGATAGATGAAATCATGGTCTCCTTTTGGGCAATGAAAATATGACAATTTTTTCACTGAACGAAAACCAGAAGTGACCAGTGTGACAGTTCATCTTCCTCTGGTTACTGCCCTGATTTTTCTCTAGTTGTCTTTTTGTTTTAATGTTTTACTCGGGAGATAAAAGGAGATCCTGAAATGAAGGCTTATTACAGTGAAGGAAAAAAATGAAAATAGGATGAAAGGAAGGACAGAGGGGAGTGATCAGAGCTGGGGGTGAGAAATCCTCCAGACTGTGGAAGGTTTGGGTAAAAACAACCCATCAGTCCAGTCACCTTAACAGCTGCGCACATCATGGTGTTGGTGGTGCCCTGGGGAATGTGCTGGGAGAGAATCAGTGCCGGGGAGGTGGTTTGGCACGAACATTCCTGTGTTTATAGTAACCCTGCCACCACCAGGAGAAGCAGAAAATACAGCTGTTAACAAAAAGCCCTGTTGCAGGTAAGGGCACCGCTGATCCAAGAAGACGAAGGGTTCATTTTTGGTGCTGTTGGTGTGTCAGTCCCGTGTGTGGGGACATGGAGTCAGGAGGCACTGAGGCGCCTGTGATACACAGACTGTGATGCTGGCACTGGGAATGTGCTTGAAAAGGAAACATCCCATTACACTGGTATTTAGCTGGCAGAACCCAAGCCCTGCTCAGTGCCTGCAAAGGAGCTGTGGCTGCTGAAATCACCTGTTTCCACAAAGCTCTGTCAACACTGCACAGGGAGAGCTTGGCTTTAAATCCTCTGCACTGGCTTCTTGTTTATCCGTTTTTTAACTCCAGGCAGAGCCAAGTCTCCACTGTGACTGGCACAGTTTCACTTTGCAAATCAATGAGACAGTGCTGCAAGGGCAGAAGAGTCTGGCCTGTGAACTTCGTGTTGCTCAGAGGTGCCGAGCTGACAGCCCTGACTGGCTCTGTCCTCGTGGAACTAATCTGTGCCAAACCCTGAGCTCCCCGGGGCTCCCTCTGCCCTCCCAGGCTCTTTCCTAGTGGGATCTTCTGGAGTGGCTCAAGCTCCAAGCAGCAGTAAACTGTGGAAATGTGTCATCTCCCGAGTGCAGTTACCACCTTCCAGCCCCACCTTTTCCTTAGGGAACTCTCTGCCTCCTGTGGGGATAAATGCTTCCAAGGCAGTGAAAATGACAGCTGCTGGTCTGTCCTCAGGAGCAGAGGGGACAGAGAACTTGACATCAGTGGGACAAATATGAGGGGTTTGTCTCTTATATGAGCTGAGTTCTGGTATTACTGGAAGGGGTGAACTTGATGTCTCTGCTTGATAATAGTCTGTGAGAGTCCAATGGAAGAAAAAATAATGTTAAGTCCATTAAGATGTGGTCAGAGTGTAAGTCAATTAATAAAAATTGCAGCCACCCAGGTTATTAAATTAACATGAGATTGTCAATAGGAAATATAGATTGCTTTTGAATAAATGGTAATGATGAAAATCCCACAGTCTCCCATAATGCAAAGCTTAGTTTTGATTTTATTACTGTTTGAGTTGGGTTTTATATTTTTGTTTCAACTTCATGCTCATTAAAGAACAGGAGCTTTAAAGAGCAAGACTTTCATATTTAGGAATGCTGAGAGCTGCAATATCTCTTACGAGGCAGAAGCTCAGGGGTGGCTGGAGATGAGCTGTGGTTCTGCAGAGTGATCCACAGCAGAGCTGGAATCAGGTAAAGCCGAGGGTGTCTGAGCGCAGTCCTTGCTTGCAAAATGCCAGATCCCATTTTCCAGCCACTGCCTGTGCCTGTGTCACCCAGGCAGGGGATCAGGACCTGGCAGCCTGGATTGCTTCAGTTGCTTTGGCCAGTGTTTCCCACAAGGAAGTGAAATCCTTGGGTGACACTCCCAGAACTCTGGTTTCTGTGGCCTCCAGATAAGGATTTAGCATTTTGCACTGCCCTGGACTCCTGGAAATGCTGGCGTGGAGACAAGGAGAACAGCAGAGAACCACCTCAGTGAACCTGGCTCAGGGTATTCCTCGGGCTGGAGGAACAGCCCTGACTGTACCTACAGCACTGTGGAAAAACTGGTTCCACCTGCGGGTGCTGAGCCTCAAACAGCCTCCAGGCTGGCCGGGAGTCAGGGACCCTCAGGGAGCGGAGAGGGGGATTATGCAGCTTTCTGAAGAGAGATCCTTGCTCCTCCCAGGGCCCTGGGGCACTGGCTGATCTCTGCAGAGGGACGGTATGTTCAGCATGACTGAAGGTATGAGCTGGCTCAGCCCCGGAGCCTCAGAACGTCGTGTACGGTGTGTGAATCCCGGTTAGTCATCGCTGGAGGGAGGCAGGGGCTGGCCTGACACACACCTGTGCTTTGTCAAATGAGAAACCCTGCAAGGGCTGTCTTTAACTGTTGTTATTTCCTTTTTCTTTCTTTTCTTAATCATATTTTTTTTCCTGAAGCTGATCTTTTCCCACTGAGTTGATTCCTCTCTGACTGTTCCAGGATGAATCACCCAGTCCTACGTGTCTATCTGTATTCCCCGTGGGACTGTGGAAAGCAAACCTGACTAATGCCCCCTACAAGGAGACAATGATAATTGATGCTTTTTAATTACAAGTTTCCTGCATTATGCTCTAGTTTTTCAGCTTATAATCATTAACAGTATGATGGAGTCTTAAGTAAATTGTTGCCTTTTCCTTTTTTGTAGCATATGTAGGTCAGATTTCTGTGTGTAACAGTTATTATCTCTGACGCACTAATGAGTGCAATGACTGCCTGACAAAGGTCACATCTGTGTTTTCTTCAGTGCTTACAAACACGGAGAGGGCTGTGTGCTCTCACCGGCTGATTGTCCTCATTGCTCTGGTTTATGGAGCCGTTTCCACCGGTGCAAAATCCCTTGGTAGCTGCTTTACCCCCTACTTTGTACTTTCTGTCGGTGAAAGCCCAGGCTGAGGGCAGAGGAGTGTCAGCAGCCATCGTGTGCCCAGCACAGCGATCACCCTTCATGCATCCCTGGCTTTTCAAGCTCTGTGCACTTGCAGTCAAAGGCATGAAGTTGTTGCCTTTCCACAAGGAAATGTATGGAGCTTTTATTCCCCATCTTTGACCAAAGCACTTAGATGGCTTTAGGCCCAGCAGATTGTTTCTAATAGCAGGGAAAATTGATCACTCAGGTACTTTGATGCAGCCCTTTTATTTACAAAGAAAGTACAAAATTCCATTTCCTTGAACAGAGCAGGAATCAGACGATATTCTCCTTCTCTGCATGCAATTTCAGTCATTTCAGCCAGCACTTATCCAGAAGCACTTCAGCAGCCTTTTTTGCTCAAGGTCATTCTGTAGGGTTTATGTGGCTTTGCCTGGTTTTGAGGAAGGCCGATCCTTCCGGACTCACCATCACTCCAAGCACTGCCCTCCTCCTGCATCTTCAAAGCCAGCCTTTCTCAGCTGGCAGGAACCTTGAATGCGTCAGCTGCTCCTCCAGGTTCGCCCTTTTGCCTTGTTTCTCGGGTGGCTGCTCCTTTCAGCTGCCTGTCTGTGTGCAAGAGCTTGGTTGTTCCTTCCGCAAAAGAATATCCAATGAAAGGCAACATTAAACCTGTTGGGGTCATAAGCTTTTGCCTGAACTCTGTGTCTGGATGGAATTAGGGTTAGGCACTCAGCGTGTGGCATTGTGCTGGTGAAAGACCTTTGCACATTTTTTGTCAGTGACAACAGGAATATGTGAAGGAATTGGGGCAAAAGGAGGCTCTCACTGCCCAAGTGAAGTTTTTACTCCATGCTCCCCTTCCCACTAAACACCCTGCTGAGCAATGAGCAGAAGGCATTGCTAACACTCATTTGAATTGCTTTGCATTCCTTGCCCTACTCATCATATTTAACCTTGGATTAAGGATCTACTCAGAGCCCTGTCTAAGAGAGGAAGGAACAGAAAGGAAGCCTGGACATGGCGTGTTTTCTTGCAATATTGTCCTGGATGGTTTCCAATCTGTTAATGGATGCACACTGACATCTAAACAATCCCCAGGGGAGGTTCAAGATCCATCTGACTTGAGTAAGAGGTTCCTAAATAGCTGTAACAAGCCCATACTTCAAAAGAAATAAATTTTGCTATTTTAAAAACATGCAAGTCTTGGAAGGCTTTGAATATCAAGATTAATTCTCTGTCTAAATGACGTGGAAGGCAGCACTGGTGAGTCTCCCTCAAATCTGGAAGGTTTTAATATTGCCTGGAATCTGGATTTGATGCTTTAAAAGCTTAAGATTGTGTTTAGTTTACTTTTTATTCCAGGGCACACTACCCATGTATCTATCAGGTTCCTTAGTATATCTCTCTGGATTCATGTGAAAAAACACCTCGGTAAAGTTCATACAAATAAAGGTTCTAAGCACCATTCAGGTTTGAAATTACACTGTCTAGAACTGCGTGACAACCTAAATGATATCAGCTTTATGAAAACAATGCTGTTCCAAACATGGAAATGATCCTGGCCATCTAGGCCAGTTCTTCATCTCATTTGGAGAAACCAAAGCCAGTGTTTTATCCCTCTTTTGTAACAAATAATTCACTGCATGCTGCAGTTTCTGAATCCATTTCAGCAGGTATACATTCAGCTCTGGGTTGGATATTAATGCCCTCAGAACAAAGACATCAGAGCAAGATGTGACTATTTTTATGATAGTGATGTTTGGAGTCAGTTTTGACCTCACGCCAACACAGTCCAGGAACAATTCCCATTAAGTCTATTGATGTGAGTCTTTCCTCGAAGGGGACACTCAGGAAACCTTAGCTGAATTATATTTTAAAGTAGATTAGTTCAATTCTATTAAACCCTTTGCAGATATTCATATTCAGAATTAAGTGGCATTAATCTGACTTAGTGTACTTCACTTTGAAAAGGAGGAGAGCTAAATCAAATGAAGGCCCCTGTAACGCTGAGCAGCAGCACTCACACAGGACTCCAGTGTAACTTTCAAGTCACACATGTGATTAATTTGGTTTAATTTTTCTGACTTTCCCTGTGAAGACAAAGGACAATGAAATCATCATATATGAGCTGCCCATATGTTCTCTTCCCCCCTAAAAAACATATTGGACAGTTGGTTTGGAGTTGTGGATCTGAAGCTGCTCTTCATTTCTAGTCTATACTCAAAGCTCTTTTTTCCCTTTACTAACCATTTAAATTAAGCCCATCAGGGTAGAACCTCAGCATCTGCCAGGCAGGAGCAGGAGGGCACTGCTGGCTCTGTTAATGCTCCTGTGGCAGAGCTGTGCCTGTGGAAAACTGGCAGCGTGTGCCTGATTTAAATATGTGTCTTCAGCTGTTCTGCATTGGCAGGACTAAATTTACTTGTAGATTTAAAATAGGTGAATGATTTGGCAGCTAAAAGGTCAGGACACCCCACTGTTTGTTTTGTGCTTTGCTTTTCCAGATTAATAGAAAATTGTCTGTAGCATCTGCTATTATTGTCAAGGCTTCGTGGTGTAAGACCTGCCCAGACAAAATGTAGTCCAGTGTCCCCCAACCTTCCCCCAGCTCTGTACTTTGTCACAGTTGCTCTCCTGGAGACTCCAGCACTCAGCCAGAATATTCTAACTCACCAAGGTCTCTGTGGAGGGAGGGGTATTGACTTCTCCACCATGTGCAGATCAAATTTCAGGCTTTTAGAGTTTTGTGCATTTGCCAGGTACACTGAAATACAGACACCAGCTCTTCCAACCTTCCTGTGACTTTGGCAGCAGGCACGTGGCTGTTGTGCACAGCACATGGACTCCCCTCTTCTCCTGTGAGGGGTGGCCTCACTGCTCTGGTTGTGCTTCAGTGCTGGGGAAAGGAGTGAGAAACATCACAAATGTTTTGCAGGTCTGAGAGAAACCGGTGCAAACTCACAGCACTGAAGCTGTTTGACCCAGCACCTTCCCTGGGAACAGCTCTGCCTCTGGGTGTCACCTTGACAGCACGTTCTACCTCTGCACACCTTGCTGGCCTTGACTCAGCCTGTTCTGTGAACCCACTTCACCTCCTGGCAGCCACGACAGGCTGTGCTGCTGCTCCCTGTGCCCCCCCCCCAGCTGCAGGGAGACAGGAGGAAGCTGGAAGCTCCTCTGACTCTGGAAATGTGACTTCTCTGACGTGAGCAGTTGCATAGAGCTGTTTCTCCGCAGATACTTGGCAATCTAGGAGCCTTTAATAAATAAATATGGTTAAAAAAAAAAGAAGAAGAGAGAGAAACAGGAAGATCACAAGGGCAAATGAGGAGGAGAGGATCTATCCTCAGCTCAGCTTTCAAAATGAAGCAGTAATAAAAAAACCCCACCCAAACCCCAGAATAATGTGCTTTAGCACAGGAAGCAACGAGAGCTCAGGATTTCTGGAGTTCCCAGAGGGATTTTAGAAGCAGAGTCAGAGCCAGGCTTGGAGAGCTGGCTGGGGAGGCTCCCTGAGGAGGGCATGACCAGGCTGTGCCCCTTTGTGCCCGGAACTGGGATCAGTGTGGGGAGAAGTGACGGGTTGGAGGCTGGGATGGGCAATTTGCAACATAAAGAATTCAGATCCAAAGACAGCAGTGAAACCATCGGCAGGGAAAGAATTAAGGGGTGCTGAGGACACTGGCTGTGGTGTGGAAGGAGGGTGGCACTCAGGAAGCTCCCACTCTCCTCCATACCCACCATCAGGGCCAGCTGAAGCTCCCTGGGAAGCCCCAGCCTGGCCAGTCCCTGCTGGGCTCTGCACACTCTGAGTGGGGCTGGAGCCTTGTTTGTTTTTTTTCCACGCTAAGCCTCTTTCCATTGCATTTAATATTTTACCAGTGGCAACCAAACAAACCAAGAGTAAAGCTGTTCTCACACACACACAGCCCCGTGTGTGCCAAGATTCCCGCGCTCAGGCACAGCTGCTGCCTCATTCCCTTTAAAGCTTCTCCGGATAAAATTGCAAGGCCCGTCCTGCAGCTCCCGGGTCTTCCCCAGCATCTGACGGCAAATGAGATTTGTGAAAACCACGTGGAACCCCAAAGCTCATGTAATGTTCTTTTCTCACAAAAGTAGAAGCTTTAAACTGCCCTGAGCTGTGAAATTCTGATGGGGGCATTACAGAGAGGGGAACTGAGCCTCACAGTAGTTCTGGGGGAGAAATATTGCTTATTATTTTACAGCCCGCTCAAGCACTGCTTTTAAAGGTATTTAAATGTCTCCCTCACATATTCCAAAAGATTAAAGTAATTTCTTTCAAAAGCAGCTCCTCTAGAGCCTGCAGGCTGCTGTTTCTCAGAATGACTGGGTATTTATACACAGGATACTGAAATATTAAAATAAATAAGCATTACTTTATTCTGTTGTCTGTTTGTAGGATGAGTAGAAGATAATTATCCAGCAAAAGGATTCATTCCTACAGCACTGAATGATTCAAAAATTCAGAGATTTTCCCACTGGCTGGCTCCAGCCTTTGCTCAGCACACCGTGGAAGAAGCCTCTGCTGAGCACCTCATTTCAGGTGCAAAAATATTTCTCTTAAGGTCATGCTTTTTAGGCCATATGTTGTCTAACCTATGTGCAAAGAGACGGCAGGAAAAGCTTCAGAAGCTCGAGTGAATTGATTATAGTTTATCAAGGCTAAAACCAGCCCGCCAGCCTCAGTTTCAGCCATAGGCTCTGTTCCTGCAGGGAAAACCTGGTGTTAAGAAAACAACCATTATCTTATCTCCAGACTGTGGAAACATTACCATCAGCACTGTATAAGGATTCAAAGGTCTGCCTATATGCAAGGGCAGCCATGAACACAAACCTGCCCTAGGTGATTGAATACTCTTGGACATATAGTTCAAATAGAACACTGCCTTTTTAATTAAAATTAAGGTGATGCAGTGATGCTTATACAATGTAGTCTTTTGTTGGGTTCCTGCAGCTCAGGGAGCCTTCCGACTGCTGAACTTAGTGCTCGGACATCCAACAGCTTGAAGGCTCTACTATCCATTTGGTAAACTCAGACCATTCCTCACTGAAACAGGTTTTGCCGGGTCCTGACCCCTCTCAGTAACTCTGGTTTTCCAGTTAACTGCAGGAATCCTGGTTTTAAAATCAGAACTCAAAGATGCCGGTGAAAATTCACCTCCACAAGTACTGGATTGTTGCTGCAATGTGAAGAGCAAAGCGGCTGGAGTGCCACCTGCACCTCCCTTTGAACTAGACTGCAAACCCTATTGTGAACCATGTATATATAATGCCTGATATAAAAGGATGCCAAACCTTAGCTGAGCTACAGCTGCAGATAAGACAGGAAACTGTTTGAAAATTATAATTATGTATTTAACTCTTCGCATTAGCTAGTTTGGAGTAATTTAAATTCTGCTCATGTATCCCACTAAATGTTGGCTAGTAAATAAATTACTGTTGTAATCACCTTCTCAAGTGTCACAGATTTGAACACTGGTATGAAATACAGAGTCTGAAAGATCTCATAGGATTCTTTATGTTTTAATTCGAACCAAAATTATTAAGGAGAATTGACACAGCCAAATTAACCCAAGGGTGAGCTAAAGAAACCTGGGCAGCCAAGGCCAGCGTGAGTCTGACCCGGTATAATGTTGTAATGTCATTATGAACTGCCCTCAGAAGCAACAGCAATTAAGTGAAGGGTAAAAGCAGTGGTGAGGCTGTAATTTACTGCAAGACACCATTATTGGGAGAACCACTTTCTGACACAGAAAATTAATTTTTTTCTCCCTGTGCGCTGCTAATTGGTAAATACGAAGGGTAAGCAGAACGACCTCCGCCAGGGCACGTTTCCTGGGCTCGCTGGGTAACAGACGACGGTTTTTGGCGAAGCGTTCAGAGCAGCCAGCTTTCCTGGCCGCGCACACACACACACACACACACACTTCCTGCAGCGGCCGCTCCCTCAGCGGCGAAACCCCGCACGGCGTTGGCAGCGCAGAACCGAAACCCGCGTCCACCGGGGCGGCCGCGGGGGCGAGGGGAGCGGCCGTGACCCCGCGCGGGACCGCGGGACCCGTTCGGCCCGTCACCGCCACCGGCCGCCCCAGCCCGAGCGCCTCACGGCCGACCCCGCCGCCCGCGGGTCCCCCTTTCCCCGTCCCCGTCCCCGTCCCCTCGCCCGCCCCGCTCCGCCCCGTCCCGCCCCCCGGCCGGCGCTGCGGCGGCTCGGCCAGGCCCGTCCCCCCGCGGGGCCCGGATCGGCGGCGCCGCCG
>JAWMRA010000042.1:3576145-3844315 GCA_035584735.1 Pseudotriccus pelzelni
GGATCGGCGGCGCCGCCGCCTCCCCGCCGCTGCCGCCGCCCGGCGCGGGCTGGAGCCGGGCCGGGGCCGCGCCGGGCAGTGCCATGAGCCGCGGCTGAGCCGAGGTGAGGGCAGGCCGGCCCCGCGCCGGCCGATGCGGCCAGGGGGGAGCGGAGGGGCCGGGGCGGCGGTCGGGCCGCGCCGCGGGCGAGTCCCGGGGCCGGGCAGGGCGATGGCGGCCGGGGGGACCCGCGGGGCTGAGGGAGCTGAGCCGGGACCTGCGGCTGCCGTGGCGCTGGGCTGGGCTAGGCTGGGCTGAGCTGAGCTGGGCTGGGCTGGGCTGAGCTGGGCTAGACTGGGCTGGGCTGGGCTGAGCTGGGCTGGGCTGGAGCGCTGCCCCTCGGTGTGCCAGAGCCGGGCTCAGCGGTTGGGCAGCAGCCGCCGGAGTACGAGCGACACCCCCAAAACAAGCGGCGGAGGAAGCGGCGGCCGCTCCTGCTGGAGCAGGGGGAGCGTTTCCAGCTGGCTTTTAGTACCAAAGGTTTTCTGTCTCCTGAAATTGTTTGCTTCCCCCGGTCGGCTCCCTGGTTTCTGCTTCTCTTTCCATTCCCAGCGTCATCTGTGTGTTACCTCTGTTGCAGTTCAGTGGCTGAACCCGTGTGCTGTGCCTCTTCAGCGTGTGCTAAAGTTCCTTTTTCATGTTTGTGCTCAACTTCTTGGTGATTTGTATCTCTCAGCAAATGTCTTGAGGAACTGCTGTCCATAATTTCGGAGAATTAAGTATACAGCAGAGATTAATTTGAAGTTTTGTATGCGACCTAAGTATTGTAACTCCAAGATAAATTAGAGCAAGACTTCAGTGCTGTAAGATTATCTTCTGTTAAGATGCTTTGTCATACTCCTCTTTCAAGATGATATTGCCTGTGTTACTGGGGAAAACAAGGCAGGCTTACAATTTCAGGAGTGTGCACTTTTACAAGAAGATGTAGCCTTTTTTTTACTGTTAAAATAACTTCATATTCCTAAACTGAGTAAAATTCAGGCAGTGTGAGTACCCTATTCTCTGGATTGAAAATGGACTAAATTAGAGATAAAAGCACTTTAATTTAAGCAGAAGAAAGTAATGTTTTTGATGTTAGAATTGACTTTTAAAGGCTGACATTGTATGATATATGGGAGGTTACTGTTCTGTCTGACTTCAGAGCTGATCCAACAAGCTGCTTTGTTGTGGGTGGCATATTAATTATACTTTGAGTAGGTGCTGAGGCTTGAGGTAGTGTTTCTAAGGCAGGACAAGGTGAGGTGTGTTCTCTCTGCAGTAAAAGACCAAAAAGTTAACTCTGTGCTCAAAGACATGCTTGTACTGGGCTCTGCTGGGGTATGGTATCCCCTGGGAATTGTACTCGTAAGGTGAACATCATCTCTTGTGAGAACATCATCTTTTGGTCCGGGCAAAGAACTTAGTGAGATATTGCCTTTATTTCAGAAAAAAAAAAAATCAATGAATAAAATTCAAAGTTAAAACTTGAAGAAGGACACAGCCCAGTAAAGTACATATATTAATTGCATCTTTCTTTTTGCATGAAAGCAACTCTTGAGGAGTTCCAGATGTTAATAGTGAATGCTTAGCTGTTTCTAACTGAAGAACTTCTAAACCAGCTGGTTTTCAAAGTGAAGAATGTGAAATGGGAAACCTTGACAGGACGCGTAATGTTAATAATTCCTCTGTTGTGGCAGGTGTGTAAACAAAGTAATGGGAGTTACAGAAACTTACCTGGTAAATAAAAGATTAATATAAATTGAAATAAATTGAAAATTGCATAGCTAGAGGACTGAAGATGCACTGTTGCATCCCAGTAGGTTTTTAGTTGGTAGATTTGTGACTGTGTTGCTCTGACCTCACCTTTCCGAGCAATTCAACCACATCCCTTGGATGAAGTCAGGAGGTTTCTGAGAGGCCACCAGAGTGACACTGTGTGGGTGTGCAGGTGACGAGTCACAAGCACAGCACAGGACATGTTTGCTGTGCTGCAGTTCCCTGTCCTGCTCTCAAAGAGATTTAGCCAGTTTTGGCCTGTGAGATGAGTAAATTGTGGTGCTGAATGTGCAGAAGCTGAAATAAAATAAAGGCTATTTATTAGGATAAACTGTAGTGAAGGGGAGGGTACGTAAATTCTGGTCTTAGACAAAGTTTTGGAGCTTGGAAAAGTCCCTCAAATTTGGATTTTTATTCTTTTTCCTTGGTAAGCTAGAAATCATAGTATCAGATGTCCACAGTAGTAAAGCTGATTCAGTGTGCTCTAAAGCACTTCTCTGTGAATAAAGGCCTTCATGTTCTAGAAACCCTCAATGCCCTAAATGAAACAATCAGATGACAACGTATGTTGGAAAATAAGAGTGTGATGCAGGCTTAGAGATTAGAGAAATAAAGATGAGAGTTAATACTGTGAGCTGTCATGAGTGTCTGCTTGGTGTTAGGAGAGAGGCTTTCAGAGTAGAAATAACACTGGAAATGCATAAGGGAGCCACATGTGCCCAATAAAAGAGATGGACATTGACTTTTTAAGTAATGCAAAGTGGACATTAGAGAGGATGTGTTGTGCTTTCAGGGGGAGGGTGGTAGAACAGTGAAATACTGAGAGAACTGTTGATTTTTAAAAAAGTACCGCTCAGTAGAGGATTGTGCTAAATGGTTCAGATCCACAAAGTAAAGGGTTTGGTGGTTTTTTTGTACTATAAGTGGATTACTTCATCTGCTTTTCTGGATGTGTAGGACAAAAATCCCAATTACTGTGTCATAAAAGTACATGATCAGCTGTTCTTGACAGAACTGTGAGTTATCTCTTCTTAGACAGTCTGACTTCTTTAAAGCTTCTGTTAACATGGCAAGCTCGAAAGTTGGAAGGTAAGAAGTTCATAATAATGGGTCGAGGTCCCATTTCCAGCCTGAGGCAACAAGACCTGAAGATTGTACGTTGGTGGGAATGTTGATCCTCACCCAGCAGCCTCAGCCCCCTCAGGAGCGTTGGGAGGGCTGGGCTTTGACCGCCAGCAAGGAGAAGAGTTCTAAGGTGTTGAGTTCTTTACCATCACCTTCATTCTCTGGGTGCTCAGATCCGTGGCCTCTGATGAAGCCCATTGTTGGTGCCTTTGGAGACACATGAGAATATAATGGTAAAAAAAGGATTCAGGATCCGATCCTCCCTGTCTTGCTTTCCTGTTCCTCAAAACTCCTATTTCTCTGTTCATAGTCTTTCTTTCTATTTGTTTTAACTCTCCTCTCCAAACAGCAGAGTGTGTTACTCTGCTGTGCAGAGTCCAAGTCAGTCCTTAAGTTGGTGTTCTAAAAGAGAAGGTGACTGATGGACAAGAGATAACAGAAGATCAATAAACACAGTCAACAGTGGTGTTTTCCCATAAAGGTCAGGAGGGCAGAGGAAATGAATTGTGTGTGAACCAGGCTTTAATATTCATTACCCAGTGTCTCAGTGGGTTATAAAGTGTTGTGCTCCCTGGCCCTGCTGGTGTTGGGTGACAGGGATGTCCCGCAGTGCTGTGAACATATTGCCTGTCCTGTCAGTGCAGGATTGTTATCCTGAAGCTGGGAGAAGATGGGATGGTCAAGCTTAGAACAGGATCTCTTAAAAGAGTATGAAAATGGATATTCAGGAGTTGGGCTGCTCTTCTAGAAGATCTGTTTGAGCCTGAAAAATCACTATATTGGGTTTTAGTAGCTTAAGTAAAGACTGAGAGCTGTAAGACTCTGGAGTCTACTCTGGATTTCATGTGTTGTGTTTAAATTATATGTCAGTTGTAAAATAGGACTGCAAAAATACAAGCACAAACCAAGCTACTGTCTCTTTTGACAGACTCAAAGAACGAGTGTTGTGTGAGGGAAGGGAGATGGTCGTGCTCCCACGGGTGTGTTTGGGAGCTGGGTTAGGGAACGTCTCTGGACATGGGACACCAAGAGCAGACAGGGAAAGTTATCCGAGTTTGGCACTTGCTGTCTGTTGGCTTCGAGCTGCAGAATGTTCTGTTTCCTTCACTTCTGAAATTTGGGAGTATCCAGAAGCTGGATCTGCCAGGGATCCGAGAGTTCCTCTGGCTGAGGCCGGGAGTGATAACAGCAGAACATTGCAGATCATTCCCATACCCCTTCCCGACCACCACCTCCCCCTTCTTGTTCCCAGAGTGCCCAGTGGAAGGTGATTTCTGCTCTGGATGCCTCCCAAGCCAGGCATTTCCAGTCTTGTTTAATACATATCCGTTGTGCCTGGAGGGGCTTCACTTTCTTTCCTAATACTCTTGTGTAAGGCTTGGGGTTGGTCACATTAGTAAATGTGCTTTGGTGGTAAATGAAAGTGATCCCTGCGATTCTTGCCTTGTTTGTGGCTGCTGTGAAGTTTGATAAGGCTTATCTTTGCAGGACCTTCTCAGGAGCAGTTCTTTTTGTCTAATCGCTTTCACGCTTCTTCCTTTTCAACTTGAAGTGTTGAACAAAGGAATTGGGAGAAGGGGAAAGAGCTAAGGGAGAGATAATCCTAAATGTCTGTCAGCTCAAAAATATGCTGGTTAATAATAAAGGCTTTGCCAGGTCTTTAATAAACCTGAGCAAAGGCGTGACAACTTTACAGAAGTATTTTTATAAAAAAGAAAGAAAAAGATTTCGACTCTTTATATGTTATTTTTAGTGAATAACAAGAGACGTGAATGGAGAAAGGACCAGCTGTGCATACAAACTATCTCCTGTTTTGTAATTCCCTTTATTCCCTGTTATCATTCCCTTTATGACAACAGGCTGAGTTTCTCCAGAAGCCCTAACACTGCTGGGAGGTTACAGGCAAGGTGAAGGGCACTGCCTCCCAGTTCCAGAAAACTCAAAAGGTGCACTTAGAGGTGTGTTGTGGAGGTGGAAAGAGCTGTGCGAGGTGGAAAGATTTCCATCCACGTCTGGATTTCCACTTGCGCTCCTCATTTCAGTTTCCCCAGAAGAGTTGCCAGTGTTGTCTCTAAAGCCTTCATTGTACATAGCAGGGCAGAGGCAGCTCCTCAGGGATGGCAGCAGCTTCCACCCTTCAGTCATCACTGCTTTGTCACCTCATCCTGGAGCCCCCCAAGCTGCTTCCTCTGCCCTGACCTCTCAGCAATTCAAAGCCTCGTTGGAACACCCACACCCCGGCAATGAGCAGGTGAGTATTGGCTACTCACAAACCTACTCACAGTGCTTGTAATTCAGAGCTTGACTCCCTTTGATAAACAAATGCCTGGTGGATTAATTAAGCATGTATATAGGAACATTGCCCTGTGCCTGAAATCAGCCTTGCCTTCATTGTGCTGTAATTGAAGGAGGCAGAATATGGCTCAAAGACACTTATTTCCCTTTGCCCTTTGGAATCCATGTGGTGGCTTTTGCTGTTCTTTTAGCTCCCAGCAAACTGAGACCTTAAAATTGATGACCTAAAATCCATTTCCTTGAAGTTGCTTTAATGACGCTTCTCTTTCTGTGCGTGTGTGTGCACAGAATGTAACCATTTTTGCATTCGCTCTTTATCGAGTGCTCGAGACTGCAGACATTATTTCTAAGTGCAGTGGTAGAAACTTTCATGGTGCTGAAGGCATTTGCTGGACAAACATTGCACTGATAATACCTGGTTATTGAATAGCAAGTACAGGATGAGAAAGGGAAGACTTCAGCCATTTTTTTGCAGGGAAATGACTTCAAAGACTGACAGCACAGAACTTGCGATAATACTGCTTGAACGTAAAGTGGAACTGGGATTCTTAAAAATACATTAAATGTTTTTAAGCTCTTCATATTGCACTATGAATTCAGCTGGCAACTGGTGAGTTTTGGTGTGTGTTCCCGCAAGACACCCACCTTCTGACCTTTTACTTTTCAGCCTGTGTGGTTGTCAGATGAAATTCCTGGAGGCAGCTACATTGATTTAATGTTTGCAGAAGTGAGATCTGTGTGTGTGTGTGTTTTACAGCTCCGTGTGCGGCTGGTCAGAGTTTAGTGTGTGCTTCTGAAATAGAGACCTGGAGGAATTATTTCATTTACAGATGTCCATTTTACTGCTCTACCTGAGGTCTGCTTTCCATTGTGTCTGTGTGCTGTGAGTGAATTGTACCACAGAGGAAGAAATAACTGTTTTCTGAGTTGAGAGAAAACGAGCAGTGGGTGAGAACACTGTTCAAGGAATGCTGAAAAGTGCAGAAAACTCTTACTGAACTTAAACCTTTTAAGGAGAATTTTTTTCCCCCCTTAATTTCCCATTGGTTCCCTGATCCCACAGTGAAGGACCATGTTGGGGCAGGTCCATGCTGCTGAGAAAAGAGGAGAGCTCTGTTTGTGTTCTTCCCAATCTTATTTGTTTACTTTTTTTTTTTTGAGTATTCACATGACAAATTATCTTTCTAGGCATGTTATCACTACCCACATTTGGAGAGAAAAAAACAGAGTAGGAAAGATCCTCTCATATCCTTGTTGCTTAAGTGTGTGAAATGAAGTGCTTTAAGGTGCACAAGGACCTCGCTTTGCCATCGCACTGTGGTGGTTTTATTCTTCTTTATGAGCAATATCGTGTCTTTTTATCTACATTTATGTGAAATGATAATTTTAATTAAGAGTGCCAGCAAAGTTGTTTTTCTTTCATGTATCTACCTCCCCTGGTTTCTTAGCAATTAGGAATAAAAAGCTCTGTGGTGGGAGGTGCTCATCATTTCTGACTCAGTTGGTTTCAATGGAGTCAGGCCTGTAAAGCAGCTGTTCAGGTCAGGGAATCTGTAATTGACCCATCAGATGTTGCAATTAAAATGGATCACAGCTGTTAGAATCAGGAGTTCCCTCTGTTGCTCCTGAAAAATCAACACACAACCCAAAACCCAACCATCAGAAAGCTTTACTGTATTAAACTGGTTCATTAACTACTGCTCTCTTCGTGTCTAATGCAAGAAACGGGGGATGCAGATCGAGCTGGTGGCTTTGATGTCAGGGCTGTTTGTGGCAGCGACCTCTTTCATGTTCTGCGTAACAAAGTCCAGGGAATATTCTGTCAGTTAATAGGTTTACATCCTGCAGTGTTTGAAGCTATAAATACTGTGTGAAAAATAAGTAAATATATTTAAATGATGTGGATTTATCTTTAAAACACTTGGATGTTTTTGCCACATGCTTCTTTTTTCGCCTTAACACTTTCGTGGATTTTGTCAAATATTTGAATATCCTGTGATAGAAGAACGAGGAATTCTATCATTGCCTCAGCCCTGTGCACTTGAGTGGGTGTTTTTGTGTCTCACAGTCCAGTATTTCTGGACTATGCTTACATCACCCTCTAATTCAAAATTAATCTTTTAAGAGACAACAGTGAAATGCATAGAACAGGCTCTAGAAGCTTTTGACAAGCTGAAAAAGCCCCTTTATGTCCTGACAGTCAGTTGGGAACTAGGAAGGTCTGGATTGTCTGTCCTAATGTTCTTATTTGAGCCTCACTTCATATCTCTGCTCATTGAGGGTTGTCAGTGTTTCTGTGTCGTGTGTTTGGTTTGTTCTTTTAATGTGCAAACCCCTCTGTCCTTAGAGTGGTAAAAATTCCGGTTGTTTGGGGCCATCCAAGTTCCATTTGGGTATCCTGGATGTTCTGCTGCCCTCATCACTGCACTGTGTCCTCCAGTGGCAAAGTTACAGAGCTGCTGGACCTGTGCATTTTAGTTTCTGGGTCTTTGAGGTGAACACAAATGTGAATGAGGTGAGTGCTGCCTCAGGCGGAGAGAGATGTCTGGTACTTGCCAGTTCTCAATTTGACATTTTATCTTCCTGCTATTCTTAGGACAAGGATTCTTGAGTTTGCTTTACATTTTGGTGACTTTCTGTGGATCCTTCTATGAACTGGAAGTTAAAAGCACTTTAAGCGTAGAAGCTGTCATGAGTAGTTTGTGATCTCTGCACAGTTCTTGCTAGGATAGGTTGTGTGATTCTTGAGCTGCTTCAACGTGGTTCTCAGTCCCTGCTGCTGCCCTTTGAAGAAGTCAGTGGCTCTGTATGATCCTGTCCCAAGTGCTGGGTGAACACGTTGCTCTTCAGTGGGGTAAGTTGAAGCCAAATTTTCCTTGCCCTCCTAACAACACTGAAACTCAGAATAACATGATTACCTGCTCAGGGCTTTCAGACGAGTCTGGAGTTCCAGTCCATTCCCTTCCAAAATTAGATCACAGAGAGCTTTTTTGTTCATGCGGTGCCAGTTGCTGTTTCCTGCCTTTGCAGTTGCCAAGTGGCACGAAATGCTGGGAATACCTTTCTGGGTTGATTTGCCATGGAGGGCAGTGGCAGGCAAGATCACTCAGTGCCCAGCATGGAGCACTGGCAGGATTGCCCCTCTCAAGTGCTCGGAGCGATGTTTCTGAGGAAACTTTGCAGAACAGTCTGACTTTTGGCTTCAATTACTTTTGTCCCACCACTTCTCGATCTTCCTAGCAACTCTGAAAAGACTTGCACGTTGTGAAGTCCTGTTTACTGACCTTTTCCTAAGCTTTTCTGTCCTCTGGACCCTCTGGGGATTGTGCTTGCAGAAGCTTCTGAGAAATCCTGGTCTGTTCTAAACACAATTTCTGCATTTATCAAAAAACACTTTTCCTTAGGTAGTTGACGTGCAAGGAAGTAAATAAATATAAATAAGGTGCCCTTTAACTGAAGTTTTCTGTGTTAATAGTTGCAGCTTGCTGTGTATCCTGAGGTGCCTTAGGATTATTAATTTTCAGGTGTTAAGTACAACTGCCTCTATAGTTAGGTAGGAATACTTTGCTCTTTGGATTGAATGTAGCTCTCCTCCTTCCCCTGGACAATTTAAGCTTTCTGAAAATAGCCTTGCTTTGATCAGTTGTCTTGTTTTGTGCCAACTGTTTGGGGAGCCAAAAGTTGGAATTTTTCTAATTTATTTTATTTGAGAAGCTATTACCTTGCTGCTTAGGGCTGTGTGCTTGGGCCAAGTATTAAATGCTTTAGTCTTGTTTAGGAATAGCAGAGAATATCCTCTTCTCTAATTTTGAAAACAAAGAACCCCTGATGGTGTCCCATGTTTTGTCCTGGCAGGTTAAAAAGCCATAAAGCACCTTGCCTGCTAATCCTCTGCAGAACACGAAATTAAAATGAAGGTTGTGCATCAGAAATATGAGATTTGATCAATCATTAAAAATCCACGGGGACAAAAAATACCTCTTGAGATACCTGTGGGGTATTTTGTAAATCTGTATGCTCCATTCCTTTTTTAATGATCTTCCATAACTACATTTTACAGGAGGACCCAGAATTTGAGCTGCTAGTTGGTGCTCCCTGTATCTCACATGGACAAGCCTGTTTATTTTTAATACCTTTTCTGCTGTTTTCATATGATGGTTGTTTTAACTTCATCAACTTTGGAGGTGCTGTGAATATTGATTGAGTTTTGTTGTTAATGAAATGAGCTTAAATGTGAAAGAAGTCCTTGAATGCTCGTTGTTACCTGTGGGCACCTTCACCTCTTGATGTGCATTTGCATTGCGGGGAGGAAGGAGCCTGCAAGGGCTGAGCCCTTTTTAATTTGGGATCCAGGGCAGCTTGTTTGGCTTCCTTTTGGCAACGTGGTTTTCTGTAAGTCACTCGGTCACAATTTCCCCTGAAGATTTCAGAGTGACCTTTCATTTAATCAGAGATGTGGGCAACGTGGACTAATCCAGGGAGCTTTTAGATAAGCTTTTATCAGATTAATGAGGAGTTGATTTTTTTTTCCCCACTGAGATAAGAGTGAGTTACAATTCTGCAGAGTTTTATGTTCTACCTCACCATTTACCCTTTCCACAGGATGTAACTTTTTATGTGTAGGCTTTTCATGGTTTGTTATTACAGAAATAAAACATCTTCTGTTGAGAGGGAGAACTTCTGCAGCACCAGAAGATTCTGATTTAGCCTCTCCTCCCTCTTAGAAGAGAGCAAACCCACCAGTTGTATATTTATTGCTCAGAATTGTAAGACCGCTGGTTTTTTGGGTTGCCTTTTTTTTAACTCACCTTTGGCATGCAGGGATGATTCTGAAGCAGGTGCTTCAGCCAGGCAGTCAGCAGTTCTGGAAAAGTGGGAAAAGCTGGCTTTAGGCTGGGACAGAAGTTTGCCTCTGAGTTTGCTCTGGTGTTAATATGTCTATTCCTGAATCCCTTGCTGCAGGAATTTCACATCCATTTTTGGAGGCATTTCTCTTCTCACTTGTAGCCAAATTAGTTTTTCTGGGGGTAATTTTGATGGCAACAAGTAGTTATCTGGGAAAATATGTATTTGAATGTACATTTTAAAGACAGCAATATATGATACAGGAAATGACTAAATCTCCAAAATCTGTGATGGAGGGGGAGAGAAGGATTTTGGTGGTGGTTTTGTCACTCTTTTGGTTTGTTCTGGGAATCAGTAAAAGGTCCCTTTGAACTGTTCAGTGTTAAATGTTTTGAAAGGAAGAGATTCTACTTGTTGCCTGCAATTAGAAGTGATAAAGAAACAATAGAGTTCATAGGAGGAGAACACGTGAATGGAGAAAGTATCATGTACCAGAATTTTTATTTGTTCTCATTGTACCAACTGGGAGTGAATGTTCTTTAATATAATTACACTCTGGTGCTGTTTATATCTCCTCCAAAGAGCAGAGCTTTGCTTTAAAACTTCTTTTAATTCTTCTCTTAGGGGACATGTTCGATTCCTTACAGATACTGCTGCACTTCAGCCTGCAGAAAGTCAGGAAATAAGAAGAAATTAAATTTTTTCTGAGTTTCTGGTCAACCTTTAACTGCTCAGCTTTCTGTGTTTGTCAAAATTAGACCGTTTGTGGTGTGAGGAATGTGTCATGGAAGGAGAACAGGAAAGAATAATAATTATTCTTTTATCAGTAAAGGCAGAGAAACTAATGTGGTAGCTGACCTTTCTCAGGTCTGTGGGGAAAATGTTAATGTAGAAAAAACTCGCTTAGCTGACATTAAACGGTTTTTATTTGTTTATTTTTGAAGCGTTGTAATTACAAGCTTGTATTTGGGACCTTATTTTGAAGATTCCTTATTTGCCATTGCAATTTTCCTTGACCTTTCTGTCCTGGCCTTACAACGACACTTATTTGTCCCCTTGATAGGTTTATAATTCTCATTAAAAGTATCATCTCATTGCGAAGACTCTAAAGTCTTGCTTTGGAACCTGAAAGGTGAAGCAAAACTTCCTTCTTGCCGATGAAAAGTGAGGTTTGAATCTCCTCTCCGGGCTGGGTAACTGGATCCCTGACCCGAGGGATCCCGGGGCTATTGTGTGCTTGTAATTACCAACCCTGGCTCTGGAGTTCATCTAAAAGTAATGACTAATGGATGTGAAAGGAACAGGGGATGTTAACCATGGAATACATTAACTCATGGGGATGCCAAGGGAATTTAATTGCTTGTAATTAGACATTTGAATGGGGGTAGGAAGGAATGTTGAATTTGGGGGGTTTTGTCTTTTATGGCATTAGATGTGCTGGGTGAGATGAAGTTCCTGTGGCAGGTGATGTCCCAGCAGCTGTGATCTCTGCTTCAGGAAGGGCTCCTGGGCTGAATGGGGACTGCCTTTCCAGACTGGTTCTGTGGCAAAGGAGTGCTTTTCACTAGTGCTGTGCCTGGTTTTGAAGGAGCTGAAATGAAGACTTCCAGCTCCTAAGAGAAGGGGTTTTGTCTGCTGCTGAGAGCTCTGTTACTTATTTTAAAGAGGTATAAAGGATTGCAACAGTTCTCCCACATATCTCAGTGTTGGGAGGAAGGTCGAGTCTCTGGTAAATCAAGTGGAATGTAGAATTTGTGGGAGCAAATATGGATTTCAGAACCTGTTGGGCCATGCAGGTGTTCCCAGTCTGGGGAAGATTTAGCATGAAGTGACGTTGTGGCATTGTCAATAATCAAATGAGTGGTTTCCTGGACAGCATTTAGGGCTTGTTCTTCTGGCACAACTGGCAGATACAGGGGAAAGTATTACTGAGCTGTTTAATACCCTGCAAGGCTTTTCCTTTACTTAGGAGGAAAGGAATTTCTGTTTTGTGGAAAACACATTTTTTTGGGTCTGTGTTTAGTAGCAACCAGCAGGGAAAATACAAGCGTTGGAGCCTGCTGGCCATTTTTGTGAAAGCATTTTGGTAATACAGTGTGCCCCTGTACCCTTCCCCCTGACATAGATGTTGCAATAAGCAGTAGCAATGTGATTGGAATAGTTGGCTGCTGCAGTGCATGTGAATTTAGTTACCCAATCTGGGCTGTTTCTCCAGCTGAATGATTATGAAAGGCATTGAGTTGCTCTACTGAATATACCTTAGTCAGTAAATGCAGCCAGGTTGAACTGTGGGTAAAACAAGCGTGGTGGGTGCAACTCTGACCTTTGAAGTTGCCTCCTGGTTTGCTGCTTTGTGTGTTGGCTGAATCACTTTCTGCATCGTTAATGTGAAAATAATTGCTGTGCTTCATCTATAAAGTTGAATGTGTAATTGCCTGAAACAGGCACTTCAGCGCACCCTGTGCTTTCTGGGGTGTGTTTTTGTCCACTGCAGGGTTTGCCAGTTCAGGAGCAGCTGGGCAGAAGGACAGACTGCTGAGTGCTCAGCTCTCCCTGCAAACACTCCCTGTTAGTCACTCCTCTGCAGTGACACTCGGAGAAGGTGCCATGGCCTGACCCGCACCAGCCTCTCCCTGGGTGTCCCTGTTTGTCTCCAGGTGCTTCCTGGAGCGTTGGAGACGTGTTGTCACCTGGGTAAAAACATCCTCAGGAAAGGGCTGGGCAAGGAATGTTTTCTGCTCCCAGGCAGCTGCGTGCCCTGTTTGCCTGGTTCAGCGTTTCCTGCTGTAGCTTTAAAAGCACTGCCTGTAGGTGAGGATTATGAGCTGCTGTGGCTGTGGCTGTGGCTGGTGGGGATGCAGTGCCTTGGGGTCACAAGTGGAAATGGCAGCAGTTGGTTGGCAGCTCTCTCCGTTCCACCCTGCAAAAGCATCCACTTGGGGAGAAAGGAGTTATTTTCTGAGCAGCCTTCTTCCCTTCCAGGCAGAAGTTCATGTTTTGAATCATTTGCAGCCTGAGGATCTGAGATTGTTATTATTCAGATCTGCCTGCCACATAAATAAAACTGATACCTTGCATCTTCAGAATCAACAACAGAAAAACCCTGAAGAGGCGGCCGGAGGGGGTGGGGACAGTGTGGCCTGCAGAAGAAGGACCAAAGCAAACCAGTGCTTCTGCAAGTACTGGTGTGGTTTGGAGTTGTGCCACTTCAGATGGGGAGGGAATGGCAGGTCTTCAAACAGGTGGGAGAGGAGCTGAGGAGCAGGAGAAAGGAGAAGCAATGAGTGAGGAAAATGTAGCCAGAAATCAGTAAGAAGTGAATCTGTTAGAATGAGTTAAGGCGTAAAAATGTGCGGTTCGAGAACCTAATGAAACGTCTCTGTTATCAAAACCAAAGTGAAAGAGCTGTGCTGGAAGAGCTTTTCAGCATCTCCTTGGAAAAAAAAAAGCAATGAAAAAAACAACAAACAAACAAAACCCTAAATCCTTCACAGCAAAACAGAAGTTGTGCTCAGGAAGGGTTGGAAACATGATTTTATAAGTCATAATTCATGGTATAGTAACATTCTTAGAGTAGGCAAATAGTGGCTAATCAAGAATTTCCTTCCTCTCTGTGTTAACCAGTTAATCATGATGTTAAGAAAGTCTTGCTTGTTCAGTAAGGAGTACAATCTCTTTTCAGTACATTTGGTGTGTGCAAGTAAAGTTCATCTGTTTCAGGTCATTAGCACTGCATTAGCACAGCGAGGCAACTGGTGTTTAAACACGAGGTGATTAACGGCACACTGCAAACACAGGGTGCTAAAGAGCCATCCAAACCCGTCGAGTTCTAGCTGATACAAAACACCACACTGGAAATGCTGTTGGGAGGGAAAGTTTTCACCAGTTTTGCTAAATTATTAATACAATTTTTAGTGCTAAATGGCAGAAGAGAAGAGGTCAAGCTGATGCCAACAGCATCCTATGCAAGGGGGTTTTTTTGGGTGGGAGTGGTGATTTTTTTTCTTCCTGAGTGTATAGTGTTGAAATGGCTCAATGACATGGAAGATGAGTAGGGGTTTTTTGTATTTGCAGATTTTGGTTTATTTATTTGTTGCAATTTCACAACTGGCACAAAATATTAAAGGTGTGTGATAGCTGATGGCCCAGGGAAGTGGAAATGGACTTGGACAGTAGTAGCTTTTTCACTCTCCAAAATAAATTTGGGGGCATTTTTCCAAAAAATGGGGTAATTTGCAGTATGAACTGTGTCCAGAGGCAGTGTGGATCCTGGATGCTGGTGGCTCCCAGGTTGCTAATCCAACAGGGAAACGAAAGACCAAATTTCTCACCACCTTCAGCACTCACCAAGTTGTATATGCATATGACTGATAATACACAACCTGATAGGGAAGCGCACAAACACTCAAAGAAGGAAGAAATAAACTAATGGACAGTTTAGGAGCCATAACATGGGCAACTATAATGAGTAGGAAGTTGTGAGCTGATATTCCCTCCTATTCCAGCATTGCTGGATCAGCTGAGTAGCAGAGATCTGCTGTTTTAAAATGTTTAACCCAGCTTATTTTACTGACAGGCTAAGAAACAGTTACATGAGCAGCTCTGTTGGGAAGTATAAAGGGCTGCAACCTTGAGTGGGGTGATGATGCCGAACAGGTGGCACAGCCTTGCTGGATAATACAATCTGATATCACAACTGTTTGTGAAGTGCACATTTCTTCGCCGCCGCATAATCCTTCTCCTGAGCTGCTCTTTAAACGTCAGCAAAGGCCTCTCATTAATTCAGCCTGACAGTTTGATTACAGCATTTTAACAGCTTCTGAAAAAGAATTCAGTTGCTGGAGTGGTAAACTCGCTGTCTTGGCAGTGGAGATAAAGTGCAGCCTCACAGCCGGAGAGGCAGAGCTGATCCTGGAATGCCTGATCCTTCTCTCTGAGTGGTCACTGGTAGTTTAAATGTGTGGCATTTCCTCTCCATGTAAATATATGCAAAGTCCACTTGCTTGATCAGTAAGATTCTTGAAATACTGTGCTTCCCGTGGTGGAGGTTTTTACCTGTTTCAGACCTTCCTCTTAGTTTCAAATCTGCTTTAGTTGAAAGGAATTGGAAGTATTAATTATTGCCTGTAGAAGGAACTGAGAGTCAGGAGTGAAGAGTTTTGTTGTGTTGGGGTGGGATGGGGCTTCTGGAACTCAGAGGTGTGTTTAGTGGGGAAAATGTGGAAGTGGTGCTTCAGAGATGAACTGTCATTTCAGAACAACTGGCACTTGTTAATATTGCCATTTTGTGCTGTGTGGAAATATGTAGCAAACAGTAACCTAGATCTGTAAGTCTGAGCATAAGCATGTTCTGCTTGGGGGTTTTTGATGTTTTTCCTACCTAAAATTGTGTCATTCTTCCTTCAGGATCACCTTAAGAGGGTCTGCAATGCTCTCCATGCCTATCCATGATTGCCAGTTGTCCTACGCCTGTTTTTCTCCCCGTCTTTCTTTGAATCTGTTCTTGCATTCAATGGTAATAAAAATGAGATATTTAAGCAGATGCAGAGGAGGTGTTCACTAAAATATAGATATGTTTTATACAATGAAATAAATCTACAGTAAATTTCTTTAGTATCAGTCCATAATTTGACCAGACAGCTGTAAATCCAGTGAGATGGAGAGTGTCCAGAGTGTTTTAATTTTCAACTGACTGACCTGTTGTTATAACCTGTCTCGTGTATTTGGCTCAACACTTGAAAATAAGGTATTTGAAGGGTGAAAAAAAAATGCATTTAACGTAGTACTACATTTTCTCCACAGATTCTGACACATCTCTGGAACCTGCAATGACAAGTCGGAACAGTAGCCATGCAGAGAAAACTGGTGAAATGTCCTCAAAGCAGTCAACACCAAAAGTGCAGGTCCAACGATCTGTCTCCCAAGAAACCATCACTATTCATTTCTCTGCATTTGGGAAGGAGGAAGAAGAGGAGGAAGAGGAGTTTAAGGAGTTTCTTGATGAGGAACTAGATGACCAAAGCATTGTAACAGCACTTGAAGCCAAGGAAGACCTCTGCTTTGAGCATCCCGGCCATGACTCTTCTGGTCCAGCTACCTCGCTTAACGTGGCCAACTCCGCATCACTGCTGTCCTCATCACCTGCAGTTCTGCCAACTGCAGAGACTGTGACGCTCTTGGATTCTCCTTCTGCATCCCGAGTGTTCGGCGCAGTGCCACTAGTCCTGTCTCCATCGTCACACTCATGTCACACAGTTGACGTATCAGGTGCATCTGTGGCGTATCAGGTGGGATCTGCGGAGCAGAAATCCAACCTGTCGTCTTCCCCATCCTCATCCCCCTCCAGATCTACTGGGTCATCCACAGTTTCTAGTTCCAGGCCTTTTAAGGGGTTAGTCAAGTCCCTTTCAACAGATGTGGAACCCAAAGAACCCACCCCACCGATGCGACACAGGCAGTTAATGAAAACCCTGGTGAAATCTCTGTCTACAGACACTTCTAAGCAAGAGTCTGAAGCTGTGTCTTACAGGCCACCTGACTCGAAACTGAACTTGCATCTGTTCAAACAGTTCACTCAACCTCGAGCTACAGGTGGTGATTCTAAAACTGCCCCCTCCTCTCCATTAACATCCCCCTCTGACACTCGCTCCTTTTTTAAAGTACCTGAAATGGAGGCTAAAATTGAAGATACTAAAAGACGCCTTTCTGAGGTAATGTATGAGCCTCTTCAGCTGCTCAGTAAAATAATGGGTGATGAAAGTAGTAGCCACAGGCCCAAAGCCTTATCTTCAAGTGCTTCAGAACTCTCAAACCTTTCCAGTTTGAATGGCCATTTGGAAAGCAATAACAACTACAGCATTAAGGAGGAGGAGTGTGACTCGGAGGGGGACATCTCTGGAGGTGACTCTGTGAGTAAGGGTGATCAGTCCAAGGCTGCTGAGGAACACGCAAGAGAGACAGAGACCCCAAGCTCTCAGTCTTCAAGCACAAAGGACGTGAGTTCGAAACCTTCACTCGTACTTGAAAAATGTTCGTTGTCTGCACTAGCGAGCAGGGAGGATGAGGAGTTTTGTGAACTGTATTCTGAGGACTTTCTCTTGCTAGAGGATGAAAGCAAAACTGATAAACCTACTGAAACTCTGGTGGATCCCGAGATGACTGAGGAAACTGTTACTATGCTCAGTAGTGAAGATGAAAATAATCTGGATGTGCAACAGCCTAAGCCACCGTTGAAAACTTTGTATGTCTTAACACTGTTAGTCTATGCTTATTTAATTATCCCTCTCCCTGGCTACTTAAGTGGACTCTTACTTGGAATGGCCCTTGGATTTATGGTAGCTGTCTGTGTGATTTGGCTTGTTACTCCACGTACTCATGAATATCTCAAATTTCATAAAAGTAAGAAAAGGCGATGGAATACGGGAGCCCTAGACATCAAAGAACCTGAAATACTCAAGGTGAGGTCATGGCATTCTGTGTGTGTTTGTGTGCATTGTTTTGGGTAGGAGGAATAAACTGGGTTTATTCTGAAGGTGTAAATGCGCTGAATTATCCCTGTTTGTAAATGGAGTTTCTTTTTAGGGTCAGGTGGCTTTGGCAGGGGCACAAATCGTTCAGTATCCGAGAATATATAAGATTTCAGTGTCTTTAAGGATTAGTGGAAAATGGAATTTCTTCAAAAGTAAAAGGGCAGATGGTTTTGCTGATGGATTTGAAATGATCCATCTGAATTACTGAGAGCAAGTAGTGTCAGAGTTTGGTGTGTGAAAGAACATTTGTTCTTGAAGCTGCATTTTGGGAGGTGTATTTTTTTTCTGGGGTATTTTACTGTCTAGGCAGTAATTTGTCTTGCTTATTCAGTCTAAGCAGAGTCAGAAGCGTTGTGTTCAAGTGCAGCATAGAGAGCTGGAGAGCATGTGGAATTCTCCTCAAACATGAGCTAATCAGAATGGGAGGAGGAATTACAGTTCAGCAAAACGTATGCCTGAGAGCTGGGTTTTACATGAAGCTCTTAGAAAAGTTATTCTCCCTCCTCCTTGCCCTTCCCCATCTCCAGTTCTCGTTCAGATAATGCAAGTTCAGTTTCGATCCACCACTCGGTTCCTGCAGTGCGTTTGTGCTTGTTGTCCCTGCCCTGCCTCTCCTCATCTCCATCTGTGATGAATTCATCTTTTCCCAAGTGCAGAATTCTGAGCAGTAAAGCACCTGCTGGTTTCTCGTGTGCTCCAGAAGCCTTTCAGAGCGATAGTGGCACAACCTTCACCTGACATTACTTGCTGAGCAGAGTATTTGTGTAAATATTAAACTGAGCTTTCTGAAGATGCATCTCCGGCTGTGTAACAGCACAAAGGTTGCATGAATTCAAATCCAGCCACTATTGCATATATGCTGTAGAATCTATAGTGTATTGGTAGCTAATCTCATGTGTCTTTAGGTAAAAAGTTGGAGAAATGAAATGCAAAATGCAACTTCTGCTGAATAGAGGCAGCAATTGCATGTCCAGCCCTCATGCTCCCTTGGTGTTCCCTTTTTCCCCTTGAATGATACAACTTGTGGTCTTTATTTGCTGTTGTGAACGCAGACTGGGCACTCCTGGCTGTTCACATGGACAAATCTGGACACGCCTTCAGTTCTGTCCTTCTTAGTTGGGTGCTGAGACCCTGCACATAAATTTGCCTCAATCCTTGGAAGCTGGTATAGGTCCTGATGTTCATTATTGGCTGGTGTTCAGCTGTCTCCGAGAGGTTGCTGTTAGTCAGGAACCTTTAAACTGTATATTTTAATGCTTTCATCCAGGAGATATATTTTGTGAGAATGGCTGTAGGCAAGGGAATGAACGGTGTGGAGAAGTCTGTATGAATGTAGATTAATGGTTTTTATGACCTGACAAGTATTTTTGTGCTCATTAACACGCAAAGTAATTGTCTTCAGTATGTAAATGTTTCAGGGTTTTAAAACCCAGCTCAGTGCCCGTATTGTAGTGGAACATAATGTAATGTGATTTAGCAGATTGCAAGTTATTATTCCCACTTCATACAAGTATTTTCTATTTGCATCTGTCAAAATGAGTACTGGGCAGTTTAGAGCCTCCAAAAAAAGGAGGAAAAAACTTAATCTGTAGCAAAACTCAGGCAAATACAGGAAAATGAAACTTGATGCTCTTGCATAAAGATGTTTTTCTTCAGAACTTGTTGGTCTTGTATTCTGGCCTGGCCTGCTGTCATGCAGTTACGAGAAATGCTCTGAGTAAGATCCCTTTATGGGGCTCAAGGAGTTCGGATTCTGCCAAACTGCTGTCAAGCTATTTCTGTCCAAGTGTGTGTACATTCTCTCTCCCCCATGTAAATAATGTTTGAGAAGCTTGCATTTCCCAAGTTTCAAAAACTACTGGAAAATTCCCCTCAGCAATCGCTGAAATACTTGACCCTTGTTATTGTCTCCCGCAAAATTGTTCATGTCTTCATGTCTTTGGGTTTGGGGGAGAACATCCCCCCAAGCAGGAAATGCACAAACCCCCTGCATCTACACTACATGTTTTCTTATCTGCATAGTCTTTACTTCTCAGGCTTCCTTTTCTTTTTCTTTTTTTTTTTTTTTTCTCTGCCCACATATTTTTTTTTCTCCTTTAATCCACTAGTCTTTCCTAACTTCCTTCTTGGCCTTCCAAGTGTGCATTCCGTTGTGTTGTGCTGGCTGATACGAAAGGTTTTAAGTAACAGCTAAAAGGGGAATGATAATAGATTTACCCTTTGCTTTTGAAGGAACTTTTAGGAGAACACAGTGGCAGTGCCTGCTGGAGAAATGGAGCTTTTTGAGCCACAGCTCTGCAGAAAGAGGAGGTTTTTAAGTAGCAGCTATTCCTGAGTACCGTCCAAGGGATTTCACGTTTGCCAGTGGCCTCTGACAGCTAAATGTGTGTTCCAGTAAAGGTGATGGTTGCTTCTGCCACCTCAGATCTTGTCATTAAAGCTCAAAAAGTGCCTTAACATTTTTTCTCATTTATCAAGCAAAACACTATTGCAGTACTTTTAAATAGTGGTAACGTGGGGAAAACCAATAGAGTTAGTGTGATTTGAGTGGTGATTGTATCATTTGATAAGAATGGATATTAATCTGTTAAAATCACTGAGAAGCTTTGGGTACAGCTTTCAGATTTGGAATTGTGCTGTGGAAGTGGCTTTTGCTGATTTATTTTTTTTTATTTATGTATTTGAAAATATCGTAAGTCACGATTTTAATTTATTTTTCCTTGCAGACTTGGTCTGGGCCCCAAACCTTCTGGGTCCTTCCTAAGGATCTTTTGCAGTTCCCCCCACCAGCAAGTGCTGACCTTTATAAATGGCGATCACAGGATCAGTGTGAATGCCCAGCAGCTGCAGAGCAGCACATGACTATGGGCATTGTCCTCCCTGAATTACTGAATTTCTTATTTTAACAACTTCGCCAGCACAAAAAAGACCCATCATACAGTCACTCCTCTCCCGCACAAGGAAATCCATTGTTGTTTCAGTAGTTTGGGGGAAATTTTTATCTGTTGTTAGCACGTTATGGTAACATAACTTCTCTGTTTGGGTGCGTTGCAAAATGATTTCAGTGGGCTGTGAATCTTTTGTTGCAATTTGTTCTTGCGAGAAGAGGGGTGGAGGTGTTTCTGCTGCAGTTGTTCTTGAAATGCAGGAACTTCGGGATGGCTTTTGGGGTTTCTTGGATAATCTTCTCAATGTTTTTTAAGCTAATGAAACAAACAATTCACAAAGCTGAAGATCACTGACGTGAGAGGGCAGGTGGTGTCCTTACCCCCTGTAACACCCTTAGATAAAATTTCTGCAGCTGCCACACACTTTCAGATTCAGTAACAGAGTGAAGAATCTTCACTTGGAGAAGTATTAACATTTCACTCTCAGAAGTGCAGTATTTCTCTGTAACAAAATAACTTGAATCTCCAGTGCAAAAAAAAAAAAACTTCCTTAGAAATTAGGAAACTAAAATTTTACGTACAAGGAAGGTTTGTAGTAATGCAGTTTGTTTCTCTTTCATGCTGACTGTTGTCTAAAAATAAAACCTTGAATATCTGAATCAGAGCTTCTGTATCTCTTGGAGTTTGGGCTATGCCTCAAATCCATGAAGCAGCCAGTCTTCTCCTGGTACAGAAATCACTGTGTGGGTTGCTGGTTTAGGCAGTAAATGTATTTATCTTCTGTTGGTTCTAGGTTTTGCTCGGTACCTTTGACAGCCAGAAATCGTGGTTGAAAGTCTTGGTGAGGTTCTTCAGTTGGTGCTAAAGTGGTGGTTGTGCTGTGAGAAGCATTTGCACTTCCCTGGGGTTGTTGTGAGCAGTGAGCAGGGGAGGTGGCACCACAGGGTGTGAGAACTGTGAGGTTGTGCAGCTAATCCTCTTGTTTGAAATGGAAAGCCTGGGCACATGGTAGGGATCAAAAAAGCAGGAGGGATTTTTTTACTCCTTACTATGGCACGTGGCAGTCGAGAGAATGATGTGTTGGAAAAGTGCAGCCAGTTCCTTGTCAAGCAGGACGTTAAAGGAACGTCAGGTTTTGGGTACCACCCAAAGTACCCACCCCAAAGTTTCCAGCCCTCCTCCTGTATAACATCACAGCTTATTGGAGTTAGAAAAAGGGCTCATGGCTAAGATTCCTGCAGAGACCCACTTTCCAAGGAGCCCTTTCTCCCTGGGCCAGCTGGTGTGGTGTTTGGCTGAACTGCCTTGCAGAAGGAGGCAAGAAACTCCTGAGGCAGCAAATGTCCATGTGTGCACTTGCCCATCTGCAGGCTCCAGACCGCGGTGTCTGAGCTAGAAATAGCTCGGAGTTCTGATCCGGGGGCAGGTGGGAGTTGCTCCAGAGATCTGGGGGCCATATGGATGGTCCAGCTCCACACTGAGGGAACAGCTCATGATGGCTCTGGGCAACTCACGTGATGTCCTTGTGCTTCAGTAAGTCCAGCTGGAGTTCCTGGCTGAAAATTAATTGCTGTCTGCTCAAAGATTTCTTGGCTTAAGAATTTCTAGGAAGGAGATGGGATGTGCTCAAAAATGCATCGTCCCTGCTGGCAGAAACCTCTGCCTTGTGCGTTCTGCCTCCTATATGGTGGTTGTACAGAACCCAGTGCAAGCAAAGAACCCAAACTTAAAGCTTCTTCAAAGAGTGTGCCCTGATTTCTGTTAATGAAAGAGGTAATCTGCTTTGGAGCTGAGCAAAGATGAATGACTTAATCTTTCCTGAACATAAAAGAAATGCTAATTTCTCGAGGTTTTTCAGGGTTTGTAGTGAAACTGGAGCTAGATGTTGGAGTAAGTAGATACCACTGTTACTATGGCACCTAAGAAAGAGTGTGCTGTCTACTGTAAGGAATTGTGGCACTGAAGAAAATGAGCATTCAAATAAATTTTACATTTCTGGGTGTGGGTGGAAACTTTATTAAAAGTTGAAATGTGGCAGTGACTTGTGAGCTGTTCTGCATAAGGCAGTTACAACTGATTGTTTTGAGGAGTACTGGGGTGCTCATTCAGCTCTCCCCACTTCCCTCACTGTGCTCAGCCAGGTGCTGGTAGAGGTGCCATTTTACTTGCTGTTGACACTGATGAATGTTGAGTGTGCTGAGCTTAAGGTTCTGATGGGCAGGTAGAAGCAATTATCAAAGTATGTTGTGGGGCAGGTTGAGAGAAGGGAAACTTCTCTCCCTTGAATGAGTATTGTGGCTTGTCTTCCGCCCCATTTCTCATCCTGCATTTCTGTAATCAGATGTCAGAGACAGGAGTAACATCGTGGTCAGAGTCAGCACTTGCAGGCCTGTTACAGCAGGGCTGGCTGGTTTGTTTGCTGTTTCTGTCACTGCACAGAAATGAATTGAATTTAATCCACATGTATGGCTCCTGTGTTGTAGTGGAGCCGTTACACAACACATTAAACAATCTCAAACGGTGGAAGCAAACTCCATTGTGGTCTTCCACTGAGCCCTTAATTGTGGGTGATTGAAACATCAGAGCTGTCTGTAAGCTGACAGACTGTTTGCTCTGCCTTGGCTCTCAGTGATTAGTCTGTCTGTGCTTGCTGGGAGCTGCACAGCCCTCCTGTGCCTGCCTGGTGGCTCTTCCCAGCACATCCCACTGTGGTTCCTGGGGATGAGGTGGGAGCACCCTGTGCTACATATACAAAACAGTTGTGTGCTTGTGACATCGTCCTCACCTCATGCTCTGTTGGTTCGGTGGTACCTCATTTGGGGCATTTACTGCCTCCTTGTGCTCCTGCAGTGAGCGAAATAACTTCAGCAAAAGCCTGGATTTAAAAGAATTTTAAACTTTTATGTACATGCTGTACTTGGTTTTCCAACAGCTTAAAAGCCTGTTAACAGGTGTTTTCTTCTCTAGGGATGGATGAATGAAATTTATAATTACGATCCAGAAACATACCATGCCACATTGACTCACTCTGTGTACGTGCGACTCGAAGGAAGCACCTTGCGACTCTCCAAGCCCAATAAAAACATCTCTAGAAGAGCTCTGTACAATGAGCCAAAGCCTGACGTCACCTACGTCAGCCAGAAGATTTATGAACTGACAGAGAGCAAGGTGAGTGTGCCTTACTTACACCTGATTTTAACAAAGAACACTTTGCAACTTCTTTTTAACTTTGATTTTTTTTTTCTTCTCCTGTATCTTCATGTTCTGTCATTTATGTAAACAAAACTGTTGTCGTGACTAACTTGCAAAAGGTTGAGCTGGGGAGGAAGATTGAGCAGGATTTAGAAAAAAGCCCATATTTACACAGCAAGGGAAAAGCATGGCTCTCCTCTGTCAGTTCAGAGCAGGAGGTAACTCATGGCAGCTCAGAAACTCGTTCCCCACACACGAGGTTACTGCAGGACTGTTCTAAGGGTCACACCAAAATTCATCATCTCTGCTGGTCGTCTCTGTCCCAGGGCAGCTCAGACAACATTTGCTTTTCACTCAGTGGGAGAACATACATTGTGTGGGAACGTGGAAGGGGAGAGCAGGAGGTGGCTGAAAGGCCATGACTTGCTGTAAGTACCCCCTGTCCGGGGAAGGAGGTGGGAATTTTTGCAGTTGGAAAGTCAGCAGTGATGCTGGGACAGTTTCCCTGTGTGTTGTTTGCCTCCCTCAAACCTGTGAAGAGCTGCCACGTGAAGCTGATTCCATTGGCATTGTATTAAGTAAGACATCAATAGCTCATTATTAACAGAATGGATTTTTTTTAATGTGCTGCATCAGTCGAGGGCCTTGGCAGTGCAGATGTGGGAGGAAACCAGGCTTCAGTGGAGTGAAAGGGACAGAGGGACCGCGGTGACAGCAAGGAAAACCTCCCTCCATTCCCTGCAGTCCATATGGGAAAGGACTTCAAAAGCTCAGTTTTCTGAGATGGGCCTGAAAAGCTGAGTTTAAAACACAGTTTACACTTTCATTATCTACCCCGTGGTCACAGAAGCAGGGTTCTTGGGTGTTCTGTTTTTTCCCTGTATCTATGAGAATAAGATCATCTCAATGGAAACAGAGTTTCTAATCCACATGATTGTATAAACTGCTCAAATGGCCTTTGTTTTAATTCCAAGGCCGTGGCTCACCAAAGACCTGGTGATAGCAGTGGGTTGGACATCCACCAGCAATGCTGAGTCAGTGTGGGATCTGTCCCTCGTGCATTCCTGTGTGAGTGTAGAAACATAGAGGATACAACTGACAACAAATAAGTTAATTTTAACCCTTTCATTTATCCCTCAGATTTCCCTGGTTCCCAAGAGTCTGGCACGGAAACGAATCTGGAATAAGAAATACCCAATTTGCATTGAACTCGCTAAACAGGAGGATTTCATGGCTAAGGCCCAGACTGAGAAGGAGAACGCAGAGGAAAAGTCTTCTGCTGAAAAAGCGGACTCAAACAGCGAAGAATCCAAGAAGCCTCAGGATGGGGCAAAGTGCAGTAGCCAAAAGGATCAAGTGCTTTATCTCTTTGGGAGGACAGGGAGGGAGAAGGAGGAGTGGTTCCAGAGGTTCCTCCTCGCCTCGAGGCCGAGGTCTGACGCGAAGAAGCCATCGAGTCTGTCTGGGAGCAAGTCAGGTACTCACATTTTGGGTTCTAGTGTAAGTGTCTGTTAAAAGAAACAACCTAAAGTTCTGTTTTGGTGAACCACAGTGATCTTTACAGGCAGGTGGTACCCAGGACACTCCTCTGCTCCTTATCTTGGCCTCTCATTCCCACCTTCCCACCTGCCTTTTCCTCTCTTGGCTGTGTGCTTGGCTACATGCCTTCAACTGTTACAATTTTTAAACTATTTTATATGAATGCACTATTTTTCAGTGACTGTAACTGCAATATTTGTAAGGATGAATTGTTCAAACTGCTTTTTTCTCATCAACGTTTGCAGTATTAGACTCATCTCCTGTTACCCATCTTGCCTCCTCCATCCTTCCTTCCACTCTAACCTCCTGATAATGATAAAGAGCTTTCTCATGGATTAGTGTCACAAGAAAACACATTTTTCTGTTTATGAAGTCCTGCACCAATATATCTGTCTATCTGAATATATATATCTAAACCACCAAACATTATTGATCAAATGTTTGAAAAATTAATTTAAAATCGTGCTCTGATATAATTTTAAACCTGAATGACTCATGCTTTTCTGTCTTTCTTCTCTGAGAAGCTTTTTAAAAATTAGTTAGCATCATTATTTCTGGCATATAACATCTTGAAATGCAAATGCAAAATTAAGGGCTAATTAAAATTCTAATAGTTACATGCTTTCGATAGTACTTTTAATTGCAGCAGCCTATAATTAGATTAGGAAAAAAATAATTTAGTCATAGGTACCTTTTAATCACCTGACTTTTATTTTAGGCGTTCCCAGCAGGGCTGTTGGGAATTCTGCCATGTGTTGTACATATGTGAGTGTCCATATTTAAATTTGCTATTGATCAGCTGACTCCCCCAGTCCCACATCCTGCTGAGTGCTGAATCATACCAAGGATTGGCTCATTTGGGTCTAGGACCACCTGGGCACACAGGAGTGGGATTTACTTCAAGCCTTCAAAATGAGAAAGCATTACTCTGAACGTTGGTTGGTGTTGGGGTTTTTTCCGAATAAATTAATATCTGCGAAGTGAAAAAGTTCCTTTAGTGTTTGATCCTGCACTCTGCTGTGTGGCTGTCAGCTTTATACTCTGTTCAGTGGGCATTATTCCTTCTAACGCAGGGCTCCTGGCAGCTCACAGCAGAGCCGACACTCAGCCTGCAGCTCTCACGCACAGCCGGAGCGGCAGCAAGGGGAACGCAGAGGAAATCACAGCCCAGCCCAAGCACAAGGACCTGGCTGGCAACGCGAGGCAGAAAATGCTCCTGGACTACAACATCTATATGGCAAAGTGTGTTCCGCAGGAGAAGAAAAGCCCTTCAGGTAGCCCGGTGCTGAGTGCAGACAGCAGCCCTACAGCTGTGAAAAAGGTAATGCTTGTCCTCCAGAGGATACACCAGTAAGGATGTCTGTAGCTCCTACTAATCCCTTGGCCTCCTGGACTGCAGTTGAATCACTGTCAGTAAACAGAACCTTAATATTCACTGCAACACTCTTAATAAATGGGCCCTTAATGTTAAGTCCGATCATCATTCATTTAAAAATGTAATTCCTGTCGCGCATCTTTGTTTCCAGACCTTCATACAATGTCCAGAAAGGAAGCCGTGGCACAGCATACAAACAAACACAACCTGTGTTCCCCCAGGACAGCAGATATTCTAGCCCCCAACAGCCCCTGAAGCAGTGAGGAATTCTCTGCTGGATGTGGCACGTGTCAGAAATCCTTCTATAAATAGCTGAGCAGAGCTGGCAGGAAAACCTGCGTCACAGCAGAACCTCCTCACCCAGCAGTTCTGGCAGCTGCAGCCTTGGGGAGCTGGCACTGCCAAGAAATGATGTTGGGAACTGTAGCATCTACCTGCCTGTCTTAGAAAGCACTGCTTTTCTGCTGGCTTCAGGAGCTCTGCCTGGAGTAAGGAAGGATGGTGAATTCTTCTGCCGTTGCAGGCACTTGAGAGACATTTAATGTGTTGTGTTTCCTTCCTGGAAACCTCCTGGTTTTAATGAAATACCTGGTAGTGTGTGTACACACCCAAAGTTATTTCAGCTGCCTTTGCTTCTGTGCGTGTGGTCAGTGATGCAGCATCTGAATGTATAATATTTCCAGGTGTTTCGAGATGGTTCTCAAGCAAAGCAAGACATAATCCTCTTGGATTGCAAACAAAACCTTTAATGCAGCAGAGGGAACAAGAGTTTCCTGAATCCTGGTTACAAACATTGAAAGGAAGAGTGTGTTTCCCTGCACTGTGTTTGTTTATCATCTGGTTGTGATGTTTCTGAACTGGGTTTAAGGATGTAAGATGGGGTCTTGCTTTCCAATTTTTTGATAAATCAAAGGAAGGGTAGAGGTCTGATTGGGAAGAGAGAATATCTCTGCTGCAGACACGTTTCTTGGTCTGCCCGCTCTGGGTTTATCTGCTTTTACTGCCAGGGGTTAAATTACATACAGCTTTCTCATTTCATTGCCAGAGGTCAATCTGTATCTGTGTGGTCTCGTTCCCTCTGTTGCATGTCAGGATGATGACAGGCCCGTGGCAGCACAGCTGATGTGTTTGTAAAGCTGTTCTCTCTGCTGAGCATTTGTGTTCTGAGCTGACCTGGGCTCCAGCACTGAACTTCCAGTGTAAAACAGGCCTTTTTATCCTTAGTTTATAGAATTTAGAGGGCTGAATAACCTGCTCTGTGTTTTCCAGTTGCCAGATGCCCATGAGGAAGCTGAAGAGGAAGAACAGGAGGCCTGGGTGAATGCTCTGCTTGGAAGAATATTTTGGGATTTTTTAGGAGAAAAGTATTGGTCTGATCTAGTGTCAAAGAAGATCCAGATGAAATTAAGCAAAATAAAGGTACCTAATCTGGAGGCTTGCCCTACACACTCCTTGTGAAAGAAGCAAAACACAGTCTTAGAGTTTTAAAGCAGTACAAGAAGTATTTATTTCACACTTGTAAAAGACAAGTAAATAAATGTGATACAGAATTCCAGTTCAGGTTCACATGGATCTCAACATGTTAATTTGGCTGCTTCACTTTGAAATGAGCTAGAGCTGGATGAACTGTTTGTGTCTGTCAGGTTTTTATGTGAAAAGTAAGAAGTATAATTGTGTGTACTTTAGGGATAAACAGAACTGCTTATAAATGCTGAAAGCTGCTTTGGGAAATAGGAGATTGCTTTTAAGGTGGAGGAGATAAGGGAACCACAATTCCAGTGTGTCCCTGTGTACCTCAGACATGCAGGACAGGTCAGTGGGAGTAAATAGTCATGGGAAGAGCTGTGTGTGGGGTGCCAGGATGCAGCTTCCCCGAGCTGCATGAGCTCCAGAGGTGCTTTGGGGTCACTCCTGTGCCTTCCCCTTGCATTCTGTTCTTTCACTGGTGGCACTTCAGCTCAGTCCATTCCTTAGATTTTCCCTTCCTCTCTCAGGAAATGAATGTTTAGTTCCATAACATGAATTTGACTTTTGATTTTCTGTCCTTTCAGCTGCCCTACTTCATGAATGAGCTGACTCTGACTGAGCTTGACATGGGGATAGCAGTGCCCAAGATCCTTCAGGCCTTCAAACCTTCTATTGATCACAGAGGTAAAACACAAGCCTCCTTGTCTGGTTCTGCCAGGTTCCTGCCTTTCTACCAGTGGAGAACAGGATTTGGATCTGAGATACTGAGGGGTCTCCATGGGAGGCTTGGTCTGAAGTAATTCTGTAGCTGTGGAAGTGTGATCGTGTCTTTCCATAGGCAATAATTACTGAACTAAACTAAAATTTGCATGCAACAGAGATGCTGACACATATCTGACTGCAGAGAGCATTGCACATCTCCTTGAGACAAATCTGATTCCGTACCATAGCACAAAACAGGTTTGGCTCCCCAAGAGAAGCAAAATATAATTGTAATGACTTGGAAAACAAGAATATAGTGTTGCTTTGAAAATAGACTTCAAAATACAGCATTACTTTATGTCCTTACTATTAAATATGGATTTTTTAAAAAGCTGAATCACTTTCATATTGGTGCTTTATGAATCAGAACTGTTTGTTTTCTGTTCTTTCTGGCTTGCATATGGTCACAGGAGTATATTGGAGGATACTCATGTCACTTAAGTAGTCTCACAAGAAAGCAAAACTTGGGATAATGCTTTTTAGCTTCAAAAGTATTTATTCCACATGCTGAGGAGAGCTAGGTGCTCTCTCTTCTCCAAGACAGAATCAGAGCAGTTTTTAATTTTAAATTGTGTCTGAGTTTCTCCACTCAAGGTGGAGAAATTTCTAATTGGCCTGAAGGGAAATACCTCCTGTGGTGCAGCTGTGGATGGCACGGCAAGCAGCTTATTTTTGTTCTAAACTGCTCTTTCAGCTCTTAGGTGAAGTTACCAAGCTAATTTCTAGATGGGGCTAAAACCAATAAATTGGTAGTGAGATGGTAAGAATTTAATGAATTTAAGAGACTTGGTACAAGTGTTAAAACCCTCTGGAGAGGCTCTAAATTACAGGCCAGCAATGAGCCAAACTTCAGATCAGTAGCATATTTGGAACAATAACAGACATGGCCAGAGCAAAGTTTGAATAGATCATTAGCTCTGTGCCACTCAGATCCCTGACTGAAAGCACGAGGTTGGTGAGCACTAACCTTTCCCTCATAAAGCTGAGAGCAAAACAGACGTTGGGGAGTTACTGAAATCCTCTTGGCCATATATAACATCAGTTATGGATCCAAATGCTATTGTTTGCCTTTATCTCCCTGAGACCTGCAAGCTTTTGGGGAAAAGCCTTATCTATAAAACCTGGGGTACTTCGCTCTCCACTTCTGGGAAGTTTGTTTGCCACTGAGCTTTATAAACAAAGCAGGTTTGAAAAGAGCAAAGTGTTCAGTTGTCACGAGGCAGAAAATCTGTCTTTTTAAGAGAAATGAAAACTGAATCGATGGAATAAGCTGGAGTGCAGTCAGTATTTAGGGAACTAACACATATTGCTGCTGCTTGTCATATGCTTCCTGCGTGGGACAGCAGGTTCTCTGAGCACTGATGAAATGCTCCTGTGTTCCCAGCAGCAAAGTGACTTCACTCTTGGTACAAATTTTATTTTGTGTTACAGGACAAAAAAACCCAAAAACATTTCAAACTTGTTACATTTGTGATGCTTGCCAAGTGGTTTCATGGTTTCTCTTAAACAAGCATTCATTTCAGGGTTCTTGTCAGAGAGTGTTGCCCTTTGCCTGGATTTAAGCGTTTTTTGAATTCCTTTCTCTGTTCTCGTAACTTCAGTTGTAACCAAAGGCTGGAATTCCAAGTCATGAGATGGGATTTAGGAGACTTGGCTTCGAGAAATTGCTGAAATAGCAGTGAGATCAATTGACTCCTTCAGGTGCTTGTTCGCTTAAACTGTGACAAGGAAACACTTATGGGAGAATTGCTAATCCTTGTAACTTGTTTCCCACTTTTGGATGACATGTGAACTCTTAGTTTCCAAGAGGTTGCAGTGAGTAATTACTGAAATAACTTATTGTGTAATTACACTTAAAAGGACATAAATAAGGGTATGACAATTGGAAATGCTTGTTTTCATAAGGATAAATGTATTTGTTGGTAAGTTGACCTATGAATAAACCATTTGGTTTTTGGGGGAATATGGGTTAAAAAAGCCCTAAAATTTCAGGGCAGTATCTAGAATGAACACTTCTAAGGTTTTTGGGGGTTTTTAAGTGTTTGAGACAGTCAGTCATTTGAGGTGTTTTTGAGCCATTTGAGCCTTTTGTGAGGCTTTAAAATGCAGTTACCAATTGTGAAGTGCTTTGTTTCATCCAGAGTTTTTTTTAACCAGTGCTTGATTACAAGGAAAATACTTTTTTTCTTATGAGGCTTCTCTAAGTAACTCAATTTGTTAACAGGCAACGTTAGAAAAAAATCTTGTTTGTGTTAATACAGTCCTGTTTGGGTGACAGCATATGCTGTAGCATTTCCTGTAATTCTCTCAAGGCTAGGGAACCAGAAAATTCTGAATAAATCGTACCATCTGCCCAATTCTTCACTCCCTCTCCCTCCCCTTTTCCCCCTGGAAAATGTGGATGAACGTTTTCTGGCCAGAAGGAATTTTCCCTCTCAGTAATGGCATCCTTTGCTCAATTTGATCTGCTGTTAAAACGGCATTGATGATTGAATTGTGCTGACTCACTGATTATCCAAAAAGTCTGTTTAGCTGTTTTTTTCCTTCTTTCTCATGATCTTACTGCTGCTTTTTCCTTGTAAAGAGGAAAAATATATATAAGCTCATGTTTGAGTTGTCGTGTTTGGTTTTAGAACAGCGTTAGCAGTGTGTGAGGGCAAGGAGTGATTTGGGTTGGTAAAGCACCAGCCTGCCTTCGTCCTGCTCCCAGCATGGAACCTCACAGGGTGTCAGTCACCTGCCCTTTGGGAGCTGCCTGTATTCCTGTGAACAGAAATGGTGGGATTGGGGACAGTGCAGGTTTTCTGACATGTTTTTGAAGAAAACAATAGTTCTTGAACTCTTAAAACGTGACTTTTACAGATGAATCAAATGCAGAGAGTAATTACCATTAATTGCTTCTGAATAAGTAAATAAAAGTAGAATGTGTCAGTGGCTGATGTGCCAGGTACTGGTTTTGTGCAGCTGCAGTGTCTGGAAAAGGAAGATGCACAATCTGTGTTTATTGGCGACTGATTTCTACTATCTGAATCCCAAATACCTGCAGCTTTGTTTAGTCTGTGGGGCTGCAGGGGGTCACTCGAGGCAGGACCTAATCCTGCAGCTATTCCCAAGACAGTTCTTTTGGTGAATGTTCTGCACAACAATAGATTTAATGCAATACCCCACGTCTAGAATTGTCAAAGTAATGACCCTGTTTGCTGTGAGTCATGAAAGGAATGCCTGTAGCTCCCTTGCTGGGGGAACCTTGTCACACTCCTTCAATCCACCATTGGCAAAACAGGAGGCAGCAGGTTGTGATGTGACACAAGCAATATTGCTCTGGGATTTCAAGTTGTGCTTTGTTTGGACAGCGTCAGTAGAGGAGTGTCCCCATTACTGTTTGGCTCGGAGCAATGCTGGAAATAGCTTTGAAGCGAATCCCTGATTGTCTTCTGTGTTCTTTATCTCATTTCAGATCTCTTAAGCAGTTTAGGTGTGTGTAAACCACACTCCTTTTTTTTTTTTTTTTTTTTTTTTGATTGCTGTCTTTCAGTGTGGCTTTGATTCACACCCGACTTTGTTCCATGAGCTTAATATGAACAGAAAGCTTGCTTTGTGATGGTTCTTAAAGTGACATCTTTGTGTTGTTTGTTTTAGGACTGTGGGTTGATTTGGAAATGTCCTACAATGGATCTTTTCTAATGACCCTGGAGACCAAGATGAACTTGACCAAACTCGGTAAAGAGCCTCTTGGTGAAGCACTCAAAGTTGGCGAGATCGGCAGAGAAGGGTAAGGGATGGCAGTGATGGAATCCAGCTGGAGCTTTCATGGTGAAAAAGTGGGATTTTCCTTGTGGATGAGCAGCTGTGGCTCTGCAGTAGATTGAAAGGAGCTGGGGGGTTTCATGCACGTGAGTGTAGAACGTGGCCTTTCTGTGCAGCTTTGATGCTTGATTGCCCCGTTGGTGATCATCTTAATGAAAGGCTTTTGTGATGTAGTTATTTTTTTATACATTTTAGTAGGATTTTAAAACGTGCAGCAACTAAAATTTAGGTTTGTCTTAGGCTTGATTTGGGGTCTTAGACAGTAAAGCTTCGATACTGGAGATGCACACATGCAGAAAGGGGGGTAGACACGTGGAACAGGCTACTACAGCATGGCACAGCTACAGCTGTAAACCACGGAGGAGTAAACAGTGGGGAAAGGAAATAGGCTGTAATTGTAAGGTAGAGACTTTTTCAGTAGCTTTATTGCACCCTGAGAGTAATCACACCCCTGCTTTAGTCTCTGGTTTATCTCATAGCCCACTTCTGTTTCCCTGCTACGTCTGAGTGAAATGTAGGTAAACTGATGAAGAAACACTATACAGTGACTTACCTCTCTTGTATTTGTGCCTTCCCTCTAATTTTTGTGATGTTGTTGGAATTTTTGAGTGTCATCAATCTGTCCATTTGCCTTTACCTGGTGAGTGACACCTGCCAAGTATCCATCCCATCAGCTGTGGAGTGTTCATTCTTTTCTGTGCTGTGTTCTCTCTGCACTCAAGACAATCTGCAGCCCCTGAACAGTAGGTGGTCTCTGATTTGGTGTACACAAATCAAGAAAATAGTCTCTAAATCTGGCCATTTGTTTAGCTATGAATAAAATGTTGTGGTCTTTCACAATGAAGATACTGGATGCTTTGTGTACTCATGTCACAGCTCTGACCATTTATTCTGAGATATCTTGAAGCAAGACTTAACAGCAGCCCTATATTTCAGTGCAGTCATGGCAAGAAAATAAATGTGAAAAAAACTAATGGCTGAATGATCTCATACACTGGTGGTAGAAATTCAGAGGATTTAAAATCGACCCAGATTCTCATTGTCACTGCTTGAAATAAATATTTCTGAATTTACAGCAGTAGAACTGGTAGGTGCACATTTTTCAAAATCCCTTTAATCCTGTCCCCCCCCCCCAAAAAAAAGGGGGGATGGAGAAGGAAATGTCTATACAAATCAAATTCTTGCTTTCCTTCCCCCATCCCTTCAGGATTTTCTCTGTGTATTTTCACTGCTCAGTACAGAAATGGCCTCAGAAATAATTAGTGAACGCATTGATTTCATATTTAAAAACCAGTTTGCTGCTGGCTGAGCAATGGGCCCCCAGCAAGGCAGATGGAAGTGCCTGTAGCCAAGCAACCGATTGCTTGGAGGGATCAGCATGAACTGCTCTGCTCCCTGCACGGGGCTGGGCTCTTTCAAACCTTGGGGCCAGGTACCAGCTTTACACAAAGAGCAGTCTAGTGTATCCTAGTTTAAATGAGGGGATTTTGGTTGTTTTTTTCCCCTTCAGTACAATGGATATTGTAAATAAATAAGCAAAGACTGAGAAGCACAGAACAGTTTGATTCCCATCCGTGCTTCCCATTGCGTTAGCTGATTTTAATTTTACTGCCTTTTTTAATGATCAGTCGGCAGTTGCTGTGACTGTTACTCTGCGTGTGTTTGCATCCATGATTATGTTGTAAGTGAGGGGTGTTGGTTGGTGGCACTCATTTGTGTCCCTCAAGAGCCCAGAACAAACCATCTCTTGAGAGGCAGTAACCACAAACTGGTGTAGGAGAGGCACCAGAGAGAGGGAGGGGGTAAAACAGCTCTGGGCTTTAACTGCCCCTGGATGTTGCTGTCAGTGTAAAGGGAGACAAACGGGCCAGTGTTGCACTTGCTGTTTGAAACAGAAGTGAGATGTGCTGAGATAAGTTTGATAATGCCCTCTCGAGGAAAACAGAGCTCTCAAAGAGAGTGGAAAACTATTTAATTGCCAGTTTTATAAAATTACTGCAGCACGGGTTCTGCCATACAGGAGATGAGGCAAACTCAGGCAGGTTCACCCAAATTTACCACAGCTTCTCACCCCGTCAGTCCTTTTGGCTGTGTTGGACCACATAAAAACAAGCTGACAAATGGCAATTCATGAAACATTGTGCAATCTGCACAGGAGCAATACTGTAGCTCCAAAGTGGGTTTATTCTGCCAGTGTTTGTGTCATATAAATGGTCCATTGTATGCAGAGAGCCCCTGAAATCTCACTCAAGCTTATTTATTGTTGCTTTGTTTAATGCAAGGAAATCCTGAGGTCTGAGCTGGTCGGTGCTTGTGAGACACCTTTAACTAGGAAATAAAACACCTCTTTTAAGGTGACACCTTTGAGAGCCCTGAGAATGCTCTGGGCACGCTTTGAGCTGGGTTGGTACAACCTGCACAGGAAAATGAAGCGAGGTCACACCCTCCTAGAAAATGTTTAGTTTGAGTCTGACCTAAAAATATGATTTTTCTCCCTGAGAAGCAGTTCCAGGGTTGCTATTTGGGCCAGTGACAGGAACCATCCACCACCCCCCTGTCCTCGGGGAGGTGGCTCAGTTTGGTGTGTGCCTTCACTCTCTGCAGGTACGAAATGCAGCTCTGGCAAAGGAGAGCTTTGCAGTTCTGATTCCATACCCTGGGGAGGAAATTCTGCAGCTCAGAGAGGTCCTGGGGTTACTGCTCCGGTTGGGAAGGAGTCCTGGGAGCTGCACTCGAGCTGTCCTTGTTCATTAGGACTTCATGCAGCAACCACCCGTTTGTTCTGTGTGCTGAGTATCAGGCAGTAGCCTCAGTCCATGCCCTGTGTGAGGTTATTAAATGTTTCAGTCACACTTCCAAGAACACACACGCACGCAAAGAAAGAAGACACAGCTATAAACTGTATTCTGAACATGCTGTAGAGAGTTAGAGTGCTGGGTATAGTCCCCAGGGCTAAAGCCATATGCTTTTGAAGCTTGTGTTGTGTAACTGTTTCAGGCTCTTGCTTTCGGTAGAGATCTGCTCATACTGAAGTGTATCCACTGTATCCTTCCCTCATTTTAATCCGTTTAAAAGATTTGAAATTTTTCCTGTGATTGTACCTAAATTCTTCCACAGGTTTAAGTCCGGGAATTAGTTACTACCGGGTGGTATTTTGTACCCTAAGAGCTGCCCTTGTTTGATTTTATTACTTTACGTTTTCCCCCATGTCATTCAAAGGTTGTTTTACCTGTCCAGCCTCCATTCTGCTCAACCCATGGAAAGCCACAAGCAGCATCAGAGATGCTTTCAAGTGCATTTCGAATAATCTGCACATTTGATTTGAATATGTAAAACAGCCGCCCCCCTGCCAACCTCTTTCATGCAGGATTATGTTCCACGGGGGGAAAACAGATTTTCTGGTTTGAATGTAGTTCTGCCAGCCTGGCTTCGGAGTGGTTTTGGTTTTGTTCTTTCAGATAGTGCTTATAAAAAAAGAGGAGGGGATAGTTCAGAGTGGTGTAGTGTCAGCCAAAGCTGTACAGGATGAAAAGCTATTTCAGGATATTACATTTGACCTGGGAATTGCATTGTTTCAGTTTCAGGCCAAGGGCGTATTGTCTTGCAGACAGTGATGAGGAATCCTCCAGCGCCGGCTCTTCAGAGGAAGATGATGCTCCTGAGCTGGCAGGAGAGAAGCAGGTGACTGCAGGAGCAGAAGGGTGAGCTGGTTTAATCCTTCCCTCCTCCACGCAGCCTTGCTCAGTGCTGGCATGCTCTGTGCCCCACAGAGTGTCAGTATGTCCCGGCAGTGGAGCAAACACAGCTGCAGAGCAGAGAGCAGCAGTGAAGCCAGTGCTGCCCACAGAGGAGCTGCTGTGCTGAGTGCTGTGCTGGGAGCTCTGGGCGCTGCACAGGGACCTGTCCGAGCTCCACTGGCCAACTTCCCAGTCTCTTCACCATGACAGTACTGGGAGAGCCAAGTCATGGGGCCAGAGCACCTCTGGGGGCCTTCCCCAGCATGTCCTGCCTGGTAGCAGAGCCAGGACCAGGATTTTGTGTGGGAACTGTGTGCAGTGTTACACCCATGCTGATCCTCCTGGTCCATATTTCCAGTGTCTTCTGTTCTTAAAGGAAACAACTGTTCCTCAAGCCTTGCTTTCTTCTCAGTTTTGTGTGGCTGGCTTTTTTTCTTGTTTTTTTTTTCTTTATTATTTCTGGAGATCTCAGTGTGTCTGGGCTGTGCAATACTGCCCTCTGATGCTGAGTTTCAAAGTATATTGCCCAACATCAGCGTTGCCACGTCATTCCTTGTTTTGGCTGCTGTTCTGATTTTTGGCTTTTGCAGCTGATTGCAATTGTGTCATGCAGTGAGAAAGCTGCAGTCAGCCAGAAATGCCTCAGACAATCACGGTGTTTTCTATGACTGAACACATCCCTGATTTTTACAGTGAATGTACCAGAAGACTCATGACTTATTCGAAACGTTCCAGGGAGTTTCCTCAGTTTTATTCCCCTACAGTTTTGAAAACTATGTGAAGAGTTGTTGGAATTAATGCATTTGATGCATTTCATATCTTCTAAAAATACATAGATCATATAGAGAGCTCTTTATCAAGAGGACAAAGAGAGAGAATGAAGAATTTTTATGTAGAATACTGAAAGAATCTGCATTACTACCACTGTAGAATCTGATGACCTGATGAGAGAGTAACGACTTTCTCTGGGTAAAAATACAGCTAAGTATAAAATCCAAAAGTTGAAATTAATTCACCCTTTTTATATCAGCTGAGGAGTTTCTTGCCTGGTGTTGTGCTAAGGAGAAAACTCTGTAAAAGCCTGTGTAAGAACGTGGGGTTTTTTTGTTCCCCCCCCCCAACAGGAAAATGTCATTTCCTTAGGAAGGTTATCTCTGGTACATAACATCAAGAGCCATAATTAGCTATGATATAGTGTGTGGAAAATACCAAATATGCTATTCTTGGAGGGTATATTTCCAACATGAGATAGGGGTGAGAAAAGACAGATTCAGCCCTTGAAGAATCTGTTTTAGAAGCCAGGAATGCCTGACACGTTTGCCAGGAAAAGCCCTCTTCTTGCAGGCATAGTTAACCATTTTTGGAATATTATTCCACCCACTGCTAAAACTGTTCTCCTCTTCTTTATCAACACCTTTATACTCCTAAAGGCTACAGTACCTTAAAATGAAAACCTTTCTGTTCAGCATACACCGTTAAATAATCAGACATGATGGTTGGGCCTTCTAAGCTGATGATTTGTGCCTGTCTTGGTGCATCAGTGTCTTGGCAGTTTTGTTGGAATGGTAGTAGACAAGGTGTCATTTCCCATGCCAGCTTGCTGGCATAAGTGATGGAAGTGTATTTGCAGTTTTAAAAAGTGTTGTGTTTCCAGTGCCATGTGGGAAGGAGTGTTCAGCCTGAACGGAATTTCTGCCAGACACTTGTAGCTGACAGAACACAGCTACCGGGTGCAGGCTCTGCTAGGTGTTGCTTGGCCATGCATCTCTTTAGAATTTTTATATCAGAGTTTAATGATTTCATAGAAAATCCATGGCTGTCTCAGTAGTTTAGGGAAATTACCTTACTGTGCTTTTTCTGTTCTCTATCTAAAGGTACGTCGGAGGATCTCGGACAAGTAAACTGATGAGAATTGTGGATAAAATTACCAAGTCAAAATACTTTCAGAAAGCCACAGAGACTGAGTTTATTAAGAAGAAAATTGAAGAGGTCTCCAATACTCCATTGCTGCTAACAGTTGAAGTGCAGGAGTGCAGAGGAACACTAGTGATTAACATTCCACCTCCACCCACTGACAGAATATGGTAAGAGGAACTTAGTTTGCAGATTGTGCTATTGGAGGGATTGCAGATGAGACAAAAGGTAAAGTCTGGCTAAAGTGGGTTCTGGAAGAGAACAGACTAGCGGTAAATGAGGTAGGAGCTGCTATCAAGAGGAAATTGAGCTACACATTGAAGTGTTTGCTTTGTTGGAGTGTCTGTAATAAAACCTGCTCTGTGCTCTCCCAAGGTACGGCTTCCGAAGGCCTCCCTACCTGGAGTTAAAAGCACGGCCAAAACTCGGGGAGAGAGAAGTGACTCTGGTTCATGTGACGGACTGGATAGCAAGGAAACTGGAGCAGGAGTTCCAGGTGTGTCTCCTTTACATCTTCCTTTCAGTGATGATGGGTTTTGAACTATTTAATTTGAAGTTAGTTGGTGTCCTCCACTGCTCCTATTCAGTGTTGAAAACTCACTTGAAACTGCCTTCTGGGATGGTCTCAAGCCTTTGTGTAGGCCTGGGTGGCCAAAAATAATTTTAGGGATGAAAATGTCGTCTTTTTTGAGATGGGTGCCATGGTAGGATTTGTAGTACTCAAATAAAACCATGATCCTAGGTAGGTGTTCTTAGATGATAAGAGCGCCCAACTGTTTCCAAAAATGAAGAACAGATACTAAGAGAGGTCCTAAGGTGTCCTGTCACTACTTCCTTGAAAATAATTTTTAAAAATCACATTGACTGTAGTGTAAAATAGGAAAAAACCTCCAAATACATGTTGGATGGGAAGACTGACCATGTTGATTCTGAACCCCAAGCTGTACAATCAGCCAGAAACCTAACCCACTTATTTCACTAAAAGTGCAGTGTGAAAGTACATGAGTAAGAGCTGAGAAAGCAACCAAGTGGAGAAAGGTGGTGATTTTTTTCTGTAGAACCTTTTTAATGTAATGGGATTTGCAAAGATACAGGTATTTCTGAGCTTCGTTTACAAGTGTAACACAACAAAGTGGCCTGAATTAATGGGCACTGCACTGCTTGAATGCTGAACTCGAGAATTTTTTTGCTGGAAATTTGTTGCATTTTTTAACTAAACAATTTGCAAAACTAAGGTTTCCAGTGACATATGAAGCGTAACCTGACTTAATTGTGTCTTTCTCCCAGAAAATCTTTGTCATGCCAAACATGGATGATGTTTATATTCCTTTAATGCACTCAGCCATGGATCCCCGCTCGTCCACGTGCCCTCAAGATCTGAGCACAGAGGCCTCTGATCAACCATGACATGTGAAGACTCCTGCAGTTTACAGTATTATAAAAGTTATTCTCATGGTTTTATAAACTGTGCTGTAGTTCTCATCCTTAACTCGTGCCACTTCCCCCCCCTCCCAAGAACTATGCCCATACCTTTGTGCTCACTTGCCTGGTTATTGTTCCCGTGTACTTCAGCTCCATGAAGTTCCATTCCATTAAGCTGTTGATTTATTTTTGTACTGGCTGCCATCAGGATTTTTAACTGGGAGGCTGCAATGACCTGTTCTTTGGGGGAGGGAGGAGGAACTGAAATATAATAGATCAAGGAGCTCGTTGACGCACCTTTTGTTCAGCTTATGTTTTCGTGCTCTGTTAATGTGCATTAAAGCATTGAAAAGTTGTTTGGCAGCAAAGGAACTGCGTGCCAAATGGGGGGGAAAAAATCCTAAATAAGGAATGGATTTATAAAAACTGGAAGAATATTTTTCTTTCTCAGGCAGTTGGAGGTGTAGAATGAACTGTTTTATGTTCTTTCACTTCTGCAGTCAATAGCTTGTGTCAAGCAATCGAAATATGAAATGCTTTCAGGATAAAAGAATGTAAATTGGATGTATAGGTAATCTTGTGATTCAATGTGGTATATACATATTACTTTTTTCATACAGAACTTGTGCTTTTTTTTGGGAAGCAAGTAGCCATAAAACACAACTATCAGTGAAGGTGGGACTGTCAGATTTTTGTAAAGCGAGGAGGAAAGAAGTTGGTAAAGCCATGAGACCAAACCATAGCAAGCCGCCTTATAGTGAGGTACAATCACCTTGGTTCCTGATTAATTCTGAATGTTTCTCAAGACATGAGCACACACACAAAACGCCAACACTGCACATGACCAGGAGTAGTTACCTTGCTGTGCTTAGAGCCTCTTGCTACGGCGAAACACCGAGCTCTTTCTGCGGAGTTTGTTGCTGTGAGTCTTTGCCATTGCACTGTGTTTACACCCAAAGCATGGGCCCAAATCCTCCTGTCACAGCCCCCCGACATCAAAGCCCGTGGTGTTTGTGGGAGCAGCTGTGGCTGACAGATTTTGACCCCCGTGCGTTGGTTTTTAGGAATTCAAGCGTTGCAGTTGTTCGAGCTGATCACGATTAAAAGACTCTTTCTGCTAATTAATGGCCAAAACTAAGGGGAAAGGGGGAACTGCCTTTTATTTCTGTCAGGTGTAATGATTCAAGGCTAAATGTATGCAGTAAATGCAAGATTCGAACACTACATATCCACTCTTTAACACATGTAATATTTTTCTGATGTTCAGTGTTGCCAACTGTTCATGGATGTCAGAAAACGTTTTTAGTTTACAAAGAAGGTGAGTTTTGGCTCTCCTTTTATAACATTATTTTCTTTTTTTCTTTTTTTTTTTTTTAAGAATTTTTAAAGAACTTTTTTGTACGTTGTGTTGACACATTTGATGTAAATCAAAATTTCCATGTATAACTTGATGATTTACCATCTCTAAATGAAGCTATTCTATTGAAGGTTTTTTAAACAGCACCTTGCCTGAAACATTTAAAAAAAATAAAGAAAACTAGCATTTAATATATTTAAAATTAATTCTATATTTGAACACCTATTTTGGTTACCTTTAATTGAAATATTAGTAGGTTATATTTGTTACCTGAACTCCTCCTTGACCATTCCAGGCTGTGTATATTCTGGGGTTTGCTGATTCTGTAGGCGTTATTTGCCTTTCATGAAGTCTGCATGTCTTGTACGCAGGTCTTTTCTATGAGTTAATTTCTATGTGCAATAACTAAAGTCAAAGGACTAGATGCACTAATGTGTAAACAGATTTAGAGTTATTACACAAAATTGTCATATTGCACTTCATAAACTGTGGGTAACTACAATCTGCTTGCTTTGTTTTATTAAATAAATTTATCCCATGTCCAACAGTTCAGTTAAATTTTATTTCTACAGCACTTAGCCATGATCTTGGGCAAGTTGTTCCAAAAACTTCATTGGAAAGGCAGTTTGAGTGTGCCACGTGCTTGCAGACTTTTATGTATTATACACGTGGTGATTATCGTGATTCCAGGGGTAACCAGTGCTGAAACTGTTCTAGCTTTATAAGCCTAAATTTAATTTTACTGTCCTTAAACTAATCACAGCAGTTAGTTTTAACATGAGGCATGTGCTTTATCACGTATTTTATAGCTGTGAAAACCTTGAAAGGATTACCAGCAATTACAGAAGGGGTATGCACTTCCTTCTGAGCTTGATCATCTTTTAGAGTCTGCCTGGACTTTGCTGCTACTATTTTGTGTCCAATGTGGCCTCAGAGTGGTTTTATATTTACAGAAAACACTGTGTCTCTCTCCTGTCTGTCTGCAGGACACCCTTAGCACCAGTATTAACAGATGGAAAAAATAGGCGGCCTTTAAATAGCTGCAGGAGTCAAATTCCTATTTCATTTCCAAGTTGTTTTTTTTTTTTTCCTGTGTGCATCAAGGACCCCCAGCTCTGGATGTGCTCCTGCACATTCACGCAGCTGCTTTACTCCTGCAACGGCTTGGCAGGAATCCCAGCACTTGTGTTCCTTTTTCCAAGTCCCTTTTACAGCTGAAACCTTAACTACTGCAGGAAAAAATTCCTGCCCCGGGCTATTTTGGGTTAAGTCGCCCTGAACCGTGAGAGTGACCCGGATCTGCTTTCGCTGGCACCGCGCTCCGTTCCAGAGGGCCTGCAGGGTTTGTACACCCCCTCCCCGAGCCGCGTGTCCCCGCACGGGTGGCACAGGCCGGCTCTGGCACACAAATGTCACTTGTTTTTAAAAGCGCCGCCCGGGAGATGCCGAGCGACCCCAGTTATGAACAAGGCTTCGCTGTAGCACCGCTGCTTGGCCGGCGGCACCGAGCGGGCACCGTCGGGTCAAAGGCAGTGCGGGACCGCGCGGGAAGAACCAGCCGGACACCATTTGGGGCAACACAGCTTTATTTACCGCCGATCCCGGTCTCCGCACGGGCCCTGCAAGACACGGAGGGAAAAGGGGAGGTTACACATCCGCCTTACCCCGGCCGCCCCAAGGGGTGGGCGCAGCCGGGGCGCTCAGTAGTAGGTTTGCTTCACGTACATCAGCAGTCTAACACGTGTCAAGAGACATCATTGCGGCCCATCCCGGCCTAGCACGCCCGCCCGCCCCCAACCCCGCGCCGTGCTCACCTCCGCTGCCGAGGAGAGAAAGAGGGCGGAACCTCCCCGCACTCTCATTTATAGAGCGGTCGGTCCCGCCCTCTCGTATTCTCCAATAGGATTCGCCTCTGAGGGCACGTGACGATCCGGGCACTGCTGTGCGCGAGGGCGGGGGGCGGGGCTGGGCGCGCGAGCTCGCACCGTGAGGGGGTTTGGTGGTCCGGCGTCGCCCCCCGGCGTGTGCGGCGGCTTTATTCGCCTTTTCCGAAGCAGAAGCACTTTTCTGTTTCGTAGTTTGCCCTAGCGCTCTGTTGCTGTGAGGAAATAGGGCTCGATGTCTGAAACATCAAAGCTCAGGCCCCGGTCGGAGCTCCCCGCGCTGGGGGGTTGCTGAGGTCGTTCCTGAGGGAGGTGTGGGGAGTGGAGGGCGCTCGGGGCTCTCTGCCCCTCCTCAGCCTCTCTTTTTAGTAATTTTTCCTGCCTCCTATGGGGAGACACTCGTGTCAAATAACTCCAGTTTGGAAGTGGCACATGCAGCGTTTGTACAGCAACTGAAAAACTCCTCCCACGATGTAGCGGGATGCCAAGGCACACACAGTGTGTTCAGTGGTCTGCTTGTTCTCAGCCTGAATGCTTGAAAGTCAAGGCCTCCCTAAAGAAACCAACTGGAGAACTGGAATCACAGAGTGGTTTGTAGCTCCAGCATGTTTTTATGTATTCAGGCTTGCAGGTCAGGTCACCAGTAGGACAAGGCTCTGCGGCACCTGGTGGGATTTTTGGGGTATCCTGTGCAAGGCCCAGAGTTGGACTCGATCTTTGTGGGTCCCTTCATGCTCAGGGTATTCTCTGATTCTGGGTGATAATTACACGTCCTGCCCGCAGTCGAAGAGCTGGTGTGTGCACATGGCATGGCCAGGACCCCGCGTGCTCTGCAGCTCCATTAGTGATAGCAGTTTAAAAAGCAAACAATATGCACAAGGACAAAGTGGCTTTGTTGTATAAATAGGTGGCTGAACGCTGGGCCTTTGCCAGGCACTCTAAATTTACTCTTCTTACAGCTTCTTTCATTTGATTCAGTACTTTTTGTGTTTATTTTTATCGTTTCAGATCCTGGACCAGGTTTTTGGTTCAAAGGGGCATGATGGTTTTTTTTTTTCCACGTTTATTTAAGGTATTGCACAGCACAGGGTCAACAGTGAGTTTGTCAAGACAGGGGCTATGCCAAATAACTTTGGCCTGATCTGCTCTGAAAGTAAGAAATGAGCAGGGAAATTAGAATCACAGGATTATGAAGGTTGGATTATGAAGGTTCAAAGAGATCATCAACTCCAACTGTCAACCCAGCAGCTGCAACCCCTAAACCACTGAAATGATATCACCCAGTGCCAGGTCCAGACACCTCCTGAACACCTCCAGGGATGGTGACTCCACCACCTCCCTGGGCAGCCCATTCCAGTGCCCGACCACCCGGTTGTCCCGGGCAGGGTGCTGCAGGGGGCGAGAGGCTATTCGTGCCGCCTGAGTGTCGGTATTTCTTGATAAAAACAAAGCTGCCATCGCAGCCCGAGGTTTGCCACGGGGCAGCCGCCCGGGCAGGCGGCGGGGTCGGTCGGGGCTCGTTCGAACGGGGCGGCTCCGGCGGCAGCGCCGCTGGCCGCTCCCGGGCCCCGCAGCCCCCGGGCCGGGCGGTCCCCAGGCTCGGTCCCCAGGCTCGATCCCCAGGCTCGGTCCCCAGGCTCGATCCCCAGGCTCGGTCCCCAGGCTCGGTCCCCAGGCTCGATCCCCGTGCCCGTCCGCCCGCGGGTGACGTGGTGCCCCGGCCGGGCCGGCCCCTCTCCCGCCCCGCCCGCCGCGGGGAGCGCCGGACGCGCCGGTGCGGAGGGAGCGCCGTGCGGGCGGAGCGGCCCTGCCGTGCGGCCATGGAGCGGCTCAGCCGCCTCCTCCTCCTCCTCCTCCTCAGCCCGGCCGCGCTGCTGCTGCTGCTGCTGCTGCCGCCAAGGCCCGCGGTGAGTCCGGGCCCGCCGGGCCGCGGGAGGGCAGGGGCGGCCGGGGAGGGCCGGGGGAGCGGGGCCGGGGGATCCTGCCGGGGTTAGCGAAGGATGGCCGTGGGTGCTGAGCCGACACACCGCCCGGGGCACCGCCGGTAGTGCCGAGCGCTCCTGTGTGCAGGGAGAGGGGCTGCAGCCCCACAGCCTCATCCTGCCCCGCAGCCTGATCAGCCCCAGAGCTGTGTACCCCCAGCCGTGTCCTACCTTGCCACCAGCTGTGTCCTTATGAGATACATGTCCTAAGATGGGCGTGTATATCATAATCCCCGAAATGTAAAAGTACAGGTAACTCCCCACAAAGTAGTTGTAAATAGCAGTACAGAGAAACTTTTGAAACAGTAGTACAAAGAAACTTTTAAAAACTGAACCCATGTAGATTGGTACAGGAACCAGTGAGATGCTAGAAGGTCTTTGCTCTGCCTCTTCATAATTAATGGGGCTTGTTTTCTTTCTGAAAAGAAGCCCAGCATTGCATATATATTGATACCCAAATGCAAATGATGGGCTACAGGCCCAGTCGTGGCACTTTGGTTGCTCTGTTTCCAGAGCAAACGCAGCAATGTGCATTAAATTTACATGTGGTTTATTGGGATCCAAACCAGGCCACAGTTTTGAATTCAAAGGTGAAAGACAAAGTGCACGAGTCACTGCCCTACAAAACCTCTTAAGAAATAACCAGGTTGGTTATAAGGTGTTGCAAGAGGTGGAGCAATAAAAGTGCATGGAATAGGGAAACTGGTGCAAAGCAGATGGAATGCTGAGCAGTTTATTTTTACGGAGGTAATAATTTTAAACAGTGTACTTTACAGTGGGTGCTGTCTGTTGTGTGTGTACTGAGATGGAAAGCTAAGTTCAAAAATTCACTTCTGAAAGGTGCTCTTGTTTGCAAGCGCTCCAGAACAGGAGACAATGAAAAGGCCACCTGGCATTTACTGTTTTCATTGTACTCAAATGTAGCAGAGGAAAGTTTGGAATTCTGTTCTATGATGGATTGTTCATTGTTACCTGAAAATACTGGAGTAAGATACGGGGTTGTAGTTCAGGTTAAGCAAAGCTGAAGGCTTTGTTTTTCACCTGGGATATAACAGCTCCACTCCCCTTCTTTAAAAATAAACACATTAGCAGTGAAGCTGTGTAACATACCTGGTGTTGTTACTTAATTAGGAAACTGAAAAAAAATTGAATGCAGGCTGTCAACAAAAATAACTTTATTGTACAGTGCTGATTCTGGACTGTGAGGTTGAACTGAGGTCTCTTCATGGTCCCGACAGGTTTGGGCTTCAGATTTTGCAAGGAAAACACTGATTTGCAACTCTTGAAGTTTTAAAACCGGTACTCAATAAGAACAGTAATAAGTATTTTTAAATACTAAAAATACTTTTCAAATCAAGATTTTATTAATAAATTTTGTATAATTTTAATTGCACAGTCACAAAAAAATAGACTCGTGCCCTGGTAGAATTCAGCCCTTTTTCTCTCGGTTTCTCTCTCCCCTTGGTCTCCCTGACCCGCCACCTCAACTCAATATCTGATCTCAGGTTCTCCATTTCTATTTCTTTTCTTGGCTCTCTCCCTGTTCTTTTTGCTCTGCCAGCTGTAGATCCTCACCATGACTTCCAAGTTGAAATCTATTGCCCAACTTCAGTCCCTTTCCAGAACTAGTTTTAATTTCTGTGAACTTAGTCCCAGTCATCTCACCTGTGATTAACCCATTTACCAGTGAAACTATTCTTGTCACTGGAGTAATATATTCCCATGGAAAAGCCTGGCACACAATCCTTGGTGTGTTGAGGTAATGTAAAAACACGAGATTGCCTAAAGACTTTGCAGATTGTTTTCTTTAGATTTCTTCTAAGAGTAGTGGTTCTGTTCTACTGCTCTGTATTTTCTTTGTCTGATAATTACACTGTTAATTACCTGATGTCCACACACTGGAAGGGTGAACTCTCGGATACAGCAGTGAGAAATGCAGTAGAGCTGTCAGTAAACAACAGCCACCATCCACATAATACACTAATGATCTACAGCTCCCTTTACATTGAAAAGGACCCTGTTGTTGTGAGCCCTGGACGTTCCAAACTGTGCCTGTTCCTGTTCTAACGTGGGGTCAGTGCAACTGGAAAATAACAACTTCTCTGGGATTAAAGTGGCATTTGGAACACGGTCTGTCCCTCCTGCAGTCGGTGGGACAGGTTTCATTGCTGGGTTTGTGTGCAGGCAGTGCCTGACACGGGAAAATCCCAACCTCAACCAGGTGTGTTTTCTTCTGGAATGTTCTTTATCTCGGCACGAGGTGTTTGCCCAGGGACCTGATAGGTGTGAAACCCCAGGAAGGTTTACAGAGGACACGTTCAGGCACTATGTTAACTAATATTTATGTGTTTTATTTGAGTTGCAGGTCTCCTTGGCTGCTCAAAAAAATAATCTAATAGGGTCTGGGGGTTTCGAGGGTGGGGGATGTAAATTTGTCTTGCACATCTAAAATTAGCATGGACAGCTCTGGCCTGGCCTGTAAATTATGTTCTAGGAGTTTATAACTCTGCCCTTGGGTTGCTGGTGTTCTTGTGACTATTGAAATAAGTTTGGGTTTTACAGAGATAATCAAGGGTGAAAGCTCAGCTGGGCAGCAAAGGACAGTTGGAGTGACCTCCTATAGCTTTCAGTTTTTCCTACTGCAGTAGGAATGGGTGTATGAATGAGAACCCCCCTGAACTGGGTTACAGCCTAATGAGAAATAGCTAATTGGAATTTAGTCTAAGATTAAAAGATCTGTAGAATCGATTTAGCTTTCCAAAGAAGATAAAATGTATTTTTGTCAGCTCTCTTTCATGTATTAACTTCATTAGTAGTTATACTGAAAAACTCTCCCCCGTAGTTTTCTGAATTTCACAGAGACTTTCTTCATGGCCTGGTTTTATTATGCACAGGGAGTTTTAGGCTTTAGCCTGGCAGTGTAATGAGATAGCTGTCAAAACCAGGGTAATGAATCATAGGCTATCTGGGATGAATATGCCAAGTGCTTGCAGCGTGTGCTGATGTCTAAAAATATTTTGCTTTGTGTCCTTATTGGTTTACCAGCTGTGGCTCCAGTAGGATAAATAATGGTGTAGGCCCTTTGTTGTTGGGAGGAAAGTGTCTGGAGCTGTTAATGCTGAAGTTGGTTTAATGGTTTTCAGTAAAGTGCAAATGTACAGCCTGATGAACATCAAGCTAATTATGGAGTGAGACATATAGTGTTTTCTCCCTTGAGTGATTATATATCTTGTCAGTGTTTTGGTTTGGTAAGCCAGGCATTGCCAAAGAAGTTCCAAGGCTGTAAGTTACAGTTAGCACACCATCTGTCCTTTACCATCCATCAGCCCAGCACATGAAGTTTGGTGCATGTGTTGCTACTTCAGACTCATAAAAGAGAAAATTCTTTACCTGGCACTATTCCCTGGTGGGCACTCAGTTATTTCTATGAAATCAGTACCAGTTCTTGCAGTCAGCACACACTGTCCCAGTGTCACTGTGAGGTGTTTTCCTGTCCTTTGTTCCTACTGAGGAACCTCTTGTGGCATCACCCCCACGGCAGAGCACGTTTCTGGGTTGCAGAGCTGTGACCTCAAGGAACTGAGTGGCCTGGTTTTGTGTCTGCTGCTCCCACTGACTGCAGCGGGGCCTGTGCCTGCCTGGTGACCTGCATTGCCAAAGTGCCGGCTTTAACCGGATGAATTAATGGGGGAAGTTGGTGCTGTGGGGATCTGTTTTCTTCTGAGACAATAAAACAAACTGGGGCATTGCTTTGCCAGCCCTTAGAAAAGCTGGGGCTGTGGGGGTGAAGGAAGATGTTATCACCTGGACACTGAACTGCACCACACACACCAGAACTTGTTCTGTGGCTTTCACTGACCTTCCTTTGACTCCACGGGTCCTTCAGAGCTGTTTTGAGTCCTTTTGTTACTTGGCTTTCTAAAATATTTTATCTAAAGATATGGTAGATCTAGACTGAGGGGGAGGTTCTTACGCAAGGTTTGACTAATATTTAGAAGTGCATTTCTGTTAGACAGTATCTTTCAATTCTAGCTTAAAAATGCTTTTTTCTGTTTAGTGCCAAATCTTAGGTTGTTATGGATTATTAGCCGTCAGCACTTTAGCGCTTTTAGAGCTTTTTTCAAATTTGAATCCAATAGGAGCTTGAAAATTTGTCTTTTGAATGAAATTATTAAAAATTAATTCTAAAGCAGTCCCCAAGTAATTTCAAAATATTGTAAACCCTTTACTTAACACGGCTGTTGATGTGGAAGATTGTTATGAATACAAACTGCCAAGGCAGTAGAAGCTCTCCCTGCATTCCAAAGAAGGCACTTGTTAAAATAGACCTTATTGCAGTTTCAGGTGAAATGAAAGAAGAACCAAACCAAGTTTTCATTCTATCTCATTTTCTTTGTTCACTAAATTATTTTTGTTTAGTTGTTTCATGTCCTGACATACTTTTCTTGTATTCAGTTGTTGTATCTTCTCAGAAATAAAATTGGAATATGAAATAAAAGTCCCTTTCAAGAATTGCAACACAAGAATTGAGACCCCACCCTTGCAGGGAGGGAGGACAGGATCTCTGATACCACTTTGTATAAAGAGTCTGTCTCAGGCCTGACACTGTGATTTTTGTGGTGGAGAATGTTCTTACACACTTCACACAAAAATGAAAACAAGTTTGGCTTGTACATACAGGGTTTTATATTTTCCATAGCTTTTCGTAACAGTGCTAATCCCAGGCTTTAATTAATCAATTAACCAATTAATTATAAAGCTTTGTGTTCAAAATAAAATCTATTGAGTGTTTCCAACCTTGATACCACAGTCTCCAGCCACTGATAAAAGTCATAAATACAATCAGGAGAGAGTGGTTTTTATTTCTGAGTCTGGGTGAAACACATGTAATTATTTCAATAATCTGTTCATTTTTATGGCCATACAGTTTGAAAGAATCAAACCTTGTTTTCCTACTAACTCCCTGGCCTTCTCCAAGTGACTGCTGCAGATGTTGGTCAGAATAAATGAGTAATATTGCACTGCAGAGCCTACAGTCATTTTATTTTTTTAAATGTAGGTCATAAGCTGCAGCAGTGTCAGTGTGTTACTGAGCTGGGCAATCTCACTGCATGGTGTCATGTGCTTTGAACAGGAGGAGCGAAAGGAAGATTTTGTGTGTTTCACCTGTGTTCAAACACAAATTTAGAAGTAAGGAAGACCTAATGAAATGTGCCCTGTATTCAGTGTTTCACCCAAAGGAGATGATATCTGTGACACTCAGGGTTGCAGTGGCCACATCAGGGTGACTTTGATGGTTGAATACAAGAAAGCCCTTCAGAAGCACTGAAACTTGAACCCAGCTCTGAGGGAGGCCAAGGAAAGCCTTGGAAATTCGGTGTGTTTTACAGGGAAACGATGCACACGTGGGGCAGAACCTCTTTGTGCCTCCTGCTGGTTTCACCCCCGGTGAGACTCCTTGGGCAGGAAGCAGAGCTGAGCCCAGGGCAAGTGGTTTCCTTGGCTTGGTGGACCTTGTGGCTCTGCCAGGGACCATTCCCTTCGGTCCTGCCATCCCAGGACAGGTTCACACCTCCCTGTTACCCATGGAACAGTGTCAGACACCGTGGCGTGAGAGGTGGGAGTGGTGCTTTTCCCCCACACCAAGGATCTTACTTAAAATAAAGCTTAAAAAAGCTGTTGTGATTTCATGATCTCGGTCATAGCTGAGAACTCTCTAGGCCGTTCTGCCTGTGGCAACACTCAGGTGTTCATCTGATTTTCAACAGGAACTTGCATGATTGGCTTCATCCCTTATGGTTTTCTTTCTTTGTAGCTCAGTTTGGAAGTGACTGGAGGGAAATACAGAAGTTTTCATACTCAAAATGCAGAGTGTGCAGAGGAACCCCTGGCACGTTCCTACTTTCTGTAGGGTCCCAAGTCCTACCAACCTTCTCAAGTATCACTCATGTGGAACACAACACTGGCTACTGATGTTCTGATGAGAGTTTCAGAGCCCACATATAATTCCATCATTTCTGTAGCCTTGTTGCCACAATGCATAGATATTCAAATGCTAAATCTACACACCTGCAGCAAATAATGTTCCATGTGCTACATGTTCCTGATATGTGATACCCAACCATCGTCATGGTGGTTGTTTTTTGAGGAGATGACACACTTTTATTTCTCACTAAGAAGACAGGAAGAGAACATGCTCTGTGGAGAATGTGCTGATTCTGTAAGATAAGGAGATAAAAGATAAGACTCTCTATAAAGAGAAAATGGGGTGGATTTGCTCTATGTTGTATTTTATTTGCAACTAAACTTCAATGCTAGTCATAACATTCTGGGTGTCAAATTCCTGCCTGCAATTTAAAGGAACTTCAATAATTTTAATTTCTTGTCTTTAACAGTTGTATTTTCTTTTTGCCCTCGTTTTTGCACCCAGTCTTGGGCTTGGAAGATACTCTTGAGTTCAGTTCTGCTTTGTAACATCTTGAGCTGCATATTTTGTAGGGCAGCACGAGAGGAACTGGTACTCACTGTCCCTGTTTGAACAAACACTGCAAAGTTTAATCCCAGTGCAGCTGTAAATATTTTATCTGAGTGCAGATGCCTGGTCAGCCTGCATAATTTAACAATGTCAGGTAATGAAAATTAAATTTACGTATTGAGATTTTCTGCAGTTATTCCTGCTCTGTGGTTTGTGCACTGTTGATTTGTACTTTCATTTTTTCTGCACTGTGTATTTTACAATTGTCTGCTCCAGCTGATTGGGACTAGAAAGAAGCATGTGCAGTATTTATAGGTGCAACCTGAATGTTGGGTAGTTATTACTGTATTGTATTATCCTTCTGGCTTTGTGCTTTACCTGAAAATCTAATGCTTTACTTGAATTGCAGTAAAATGTATAGTTTTTCAAAGAAAGTTACTCTTATGTCCATGCATTTTCATTTGGCAATTAAGTATTTTGCTTTGCAGTAATTCTAACATGACCAATAATTGGTTTTTTTACCATTTGAGTCATCAAAGATGTTGTTAATTATGTTAAATGAATACACTTCCATTTCATGTGGTAGGTTAAGATTTATATTTAACTGTGAAACTTCTGAACTGTGGCAGGTGGCACGTTTGCAGATGAGCAGTGCAGATACAGCCCAAAAATGACAAGTTACTTGAGTGAAAACTTGAGACTTGGGAACTGGAAATTGGTGATTCTTAGAGTGTGTGGGATCATCTTTAGGCAGGAACAGAAGAGAGACAATAAATTAATGTGTTTGTTCTGCTTTATGTGATGAGACACCTTGGACTTGGCCTTACTGCTCTGACAATAACTGCACAGCTCTGAGTCCTCCATGTTTGTGCGATGCCCTTTTAATAAAATTCCACTCTCTCAAAAGCTGTTTGGGCTGGAGGAAGGACAGGCAGCACCAAACCGTTCCACATCCTATAAATGCAGAGGGACGTGTCCCAGGGGCAGAGGGGTTAGGATGTGACGTTGAGGTTTGAACCGTCAGCCAGCCGCTCGCTCGGAGGTGTCTGTGGATGTGCTCACACACATGGACTTCCCTAAACAGTGTTATTTATCCCTTCTGCACAAACACAGTGCTGGGAGGCACGAGGTGCACGACTAAAGCACGTCCCACTTTGTTTCTAGGGGAACTCAACGCAGTAAGACCCACGGTGCTGCCAGCAAACTAAACCAAACCCAACCAAAAATCACCGAATTCAGAAAATATTGTTCAGTCTGTGCACTTAAACGAAGGGAAGTTGTAGCCCATGTACTGTGTGAGAGTTCTGAGTAAACTCTGTAGTAAATAGTCACATTCAGCATCTGGGTTTTTGTTTTGCAGAACGCCAGCTCAGTGACAGTGCCAGAAACGCTGCTGTTTGTCTCAACCCTGGACGGCAGTTTGCATGCTGTGAGCAAGAGGACAGGAGCCATCAAGTGGACTTTAAAAGAAGGTGAGCAGCAGGTGTCCTGGTGCCCTCAACAGCAGCAATAACAGACAAATTAATTGGTAATTCCGACTGTTGGAGGACCTGGTAAATACTTTTTCTTTCTGAATTTGGCTCTTGTTCCAGCATTAAGCTACAGTGTTTCTGGAGTCACGTTCACCTTCGTAATTTCACCTGTGAATGTTTTCCAGGTTTGTGTGTGGGGTTTTTTTAGCTTAGGCAGAATAGATGTGTCAGCTTGTGGAACTGATGGCAGAGGGATTGCATGATCCTGCCTCTGGAATACCCTGCATTCACTGGTTCAGTGCGTTTTTCCTGCAACACATGTTTAGGAACAGCACAGGTTTTTAAAGAAAAGAACTGCACTTGTGTAAAGAAATTGAACATTGCTCAGTGACTGGAAGGGATTTTGTAATTTTAGTTACTGAGCAGAGCTGTCTTCATGAAAAATTCGGTAGTTAATACATATTTGGTTTAGTGGGACCTATTACATATGGCAGAGTTGATAGCAGCACTTCCCTTCTGGAAATGAATTAGACAGAAGGTCAGATGCAGGGAGTCAGTGATTGCGTCATTCTGTCCTCTATTTTTAAACCTGCTCTCAGTTTGGCAGGTGAGCTGAAATGGGGGAAATGGACTGGGCATTTCTGATGTCTGCAGTACAAACCAGCTGCTGTTCTTTGTGAAGCCACTCACATTGGAAAGCAAATCCAGCAGACAGAAAGTTAACTTCTTAAATGAGCAAAGAAGGCTTTTGTAGCTCCTCTTGGAGTAAAAAGGGGGTGAGCACGTATTTTCTTGCAGGATCCTGGTTAACAGGTGTGATGCTTAGTCCTGGCCCAGAACCAACTGACATTGGTTTGCAGCCAGACTTAGGAAGTGGCAAGAGGTGTTTTGAGGAAGAAATGGACACACTTTGGTAATGAGAAGGATCCTTGTCAGAGAGTGTTGCTCAAGGAACTTCCCTTGTTTAAAAAAAAAAAAGGGTTGCAAAACTCTAGTTGGAACAGTAGAACTGCCAGACTGGATTATCTAGTTTTATAGCACTTCTTGTTTCCTCTCTGTTGCTAACTATGAATTATTCTGCATCTTATATACGTGAGGAATGTTCACTTGATGTTTGGAAAGCACTTATTGCCCGTTACTTTATTTCTGTGCAACAGAACAACACACAAGGTCAATGAAAAACACAGTTAGTGGTAGCTGTCATTATCCCAGGATGCCTCCTGAGTTAACTTAGCTAAGTGGACATGGAACAAGGGCCTGCACATACCAACTGGTGAATTAATTTTTAATGGGAGTGAGTTTCATTTATTTTTGCAAAACTTGCTATGATTCTGTGTTGGTGGGAAACAAATAGCCCATGAGGATAGAAAGTCACCACCTTTCTGTGCTAACTCCCTGGAGAGATTTCATAGTGCAGGCTTCGGTATTAATATCAGTGTATGATACAGTTGCTGGGTGCACCCTCTCTGGCACCAATATGCTTGTAGCCTTACAGAGAAGGACCAGTGGGAAGCTGCCTGCACTGCAGTGTTCTTGCAGGTGCCATTTTACCCTGACTACCAGAAAAATGAACCGTGTGTTGTAGCTCACATGAGGAGCTGGGGAGGTCACCTGAAGTGCTGCACTGGCATCCACCAGGAAGGGAACGTTTTATTACTGCACTTAAGCAGCAAGGTATTTAACAAAGGGCAATTCAGGTACATTTTATTTTTATGGAGGGAAAAAAACCAAGGCACTGTTCATTATCAGGCAGTGCTTAAACAAACAGGAAAATGTTGCCGTGTGTGGCTTGTTTTAATTTAGTGCTGAAGCTTATCTTGGGTATGCAGAGTAAATGAGCCAGTGCTTATCACCACAATAAGGTGTTTGTGTTTCCCCGCCTTCACTTAGTGCTGGCCAGAAAGGTGCTTGGAATACTCGAGCTCCCCATAAAGCAAGAAATGGGTCACTTGGGAATGGGGCTTTCCGCTTAAATAATCCGTGTTATTTAATATTGAATTGGAGATGCTAAAGATGCAGTTGTTTTAGACTGTGCTCCTGGACAGGCTCTTTCTCTGTTCTGGGAGTCACTTCTGTGTGTCCTTCTGTACTGTTCCAGGAGATTAATCAGCTCCTTAAAAGCTTTTCCCTTGAGAACTGATTCAAAGGATTTGGCCAGAAGAGTATATAATATATACAGATTTGGATCTAGATTTAGAACCATCAGAAATTTAGTTACGATCTTCAGTTCTCTGTAGTAATGAAAACTTCATGGCCCTCAATCAATTTAGAAGGTTTGGATTTCCCATACCTTACTTATCACCTGTGGTCTTCAGTGGGCTCTGTGATAAGGTAAAGGTAGAAAGACTTTATTAATATGCCACATGTAGGTTTTAAAAGGGAAAATCTGAGATCTGTAGGTCCTGCTTCTGTAACCGTGGTTTTTCCCAGGCAAGAAGGAATATCTTTGTAAATAGTCGCCTAAATATGTGTAAATAATGTATAAAATTAATTGTAAATTAGTAAGGATTGTCAAAGCAAAACAACTGTAGGACAGGATGGTTTTCAGCAATTTCCAGAGCATAGTTTGTACCTCGAACCTCATTTGCTGTAATTGCAACAGCAGGGAAGGCTGACATGGTTTTAAATTGGCCCCTTAGCCCAAACCTTATGGTGTGGCCTCAGGCCAGCAAACCGTTTTTTCCAGCTCATTCCAACTCTCTTGCTGTTTCAGAATCTCCCACTTCTCCTTTTCAGTCTCTGGGCACATTACAGTGATGAAAACAGGCAACTTTATCTTGTAGGTTAAAGAATACTCAGATTTTGGTCAAAGGACAAATTTTTGTCTTATCATGTCTTTGTGAAATATGGAGAAAAGTCCAATGCATTATATTTAGCAGTATGGGTATAGTTTCAGAAGTTGTATATATGGCTTTTTTCCATATATGTATGCAAAGTGGGGGTTAGAAGAACCTGAAACGTGCTCTGCCCACTCTCAAATGTGTTCTGGCCATGATGCAACCAAAACTGGGTTGGGACATCTGCTGCTGCCAGGTCAAACCCTTCATCCTGGGCAAGAGTAAAAGAGCCAAACAATTTACCAAATATCTGGACAGTCATTATGTTACCATGTTCCTAAGAACTGCTTGTAAAGAAACTTTTGGAGTTCTAGAAGAAATCTTTATAATCTAGGATCAGTGTTGTTTTGGTATCTTTGTTTTCTTAGTCTAGAAGGTGGAAGGGTTTTTGGACAGGATTTCGTACCAAAATCCTTCTGTAGGACATTGCAAGAAGTTGGCTTTTCTGCTGCTACAGAGAGTGGAAGCTTGAGGGAGAGAGACATGTATTTTTATCACGGTTTTATCATGTTTTCTTTGTAAAGCTTTTGTTCTGATACCGAGTAGTTAGTGCTTTGTTCAGTGGTTATCACCGCTGCTGGTGGTGTTGGAACAGATGGGGCTGTTGCAGTGACTTACCTAATTACAGGGAACTGCAGTTCAGGGAAATTTTGAAAGCAGGATGACGTGGTTCCAGTCCCAGCATGTCAACACTCGAGTGGGCAGCAGCTGGAGAGGAGACCAGGCCTCACTCTGACTTTTGCAAGAGCTCTCAGTTTGAGCCGTTGTGGAGCAGAGAGTGCCTTCAGTTCCAGCGCACCCTTTTCCTGGTCTATATGCAAGCAATATGAAAAGTATTGTAAAACCTGGCAGTGATTAATTAAACTCAAGATTCTTTTTTTGTCTCAGAGCGGGTTCTTATTTCAAAACAAACTTTGCTATTGGAACACATCCCAAACCACATGAAAGTGAATGTGGAGAGCTCGTTGTGTCTTCAAAGCATCTTTGCAGAGCTGCGACCTGAGTTCAGGACCATAAAAGTGTTAAGAAAAGGAGAAAATTTGCATCACCCCAGTAACTAAAAATGTAGAGAATTGGCTCTCCCAGGCCTGTCTTTCCAGGTGGAAGGTGCTAATGAGAGAATTCCTTTCACTTCAGCAGATGAACCCTCCGTGGGTTTGTGTTCAGTCCTTGTGAACAGTCCTGTGTGTGGAAATGAATCAGATACCAATAAATGCTTCCTGACAGTCCGTACACAACACTCAGTGCTGCAGGAAGCCATCAGAATAATCAGGGTTTTGGTTCCTGTGCTAAAAAATTCCTGCTGCTTTGTAATAACTTCCTAATCTGTTCCATCTCCCTCTTCTGTATCATTGCTCGTAAATCAAATGTTTACTAAGAAAACAAGGAAAAGCAGGATTTTTTTTCACTTCTGGTGAAGCACATGATGGTACTAAAGAGAAGTTCGAGGACTTTCTCATGAGAATGCTGCTTCTGTACAACTTGGGATTTGCCACAAGGCTTTCCTTCATGGCATCTGATATCCAGCCGTGCTCCAAAAAAACACACTGCAGGAGTTGAAGAGACATTTGTGGGATTTCTGGCAGCTTTTATTAGAGGAGACATTTGTTGATGAAATTGGAAATTGTTGTAAGTGACATTTTTCCGATAGCTTTCAGAAAGATAAGCTTGGGGGTAGAAGATTAATGCAAGTAAATACTGCACATATATATATATATATATATGTGTGTGTGTGTTCTTTCACTTTTATGGTACTATGTGGTCTATAAAACTATGCACAAATTCTCATATCTTTGACATAATTGGAGCAGAGTGCAGCACTTCTTTTTGGTAGATAAAAATAGATTGCTCAGTTTTAGAAGATTAAGTGCAAACAAGTTATGAGCCCCCAAATGCTTTAGTGTATTATGGTTTCTCAGTGTATTTTTGAGGCAGGGAGGGAGCTGTAGGAAAGTGTTGTGAACCAGCCTCTCCTGCAAATGTCATGGGCAAACCAGTTCCTAGAAAACATAATCTGCCTTTTGAAATTTCCTGTAATTGTTCAGGTTTTCCTGAGCATTCTTTGAAAAAAACCCTGAAACACTGATGAGTTTGAGGAACTCCCACTCGCGCTGAGGAGTGTGTTGTGTCAGGGCAGTAACAGAGAGTCAGGAATTTTGGGGCTGGATTCACATGTTTTGTACTGTAATTCCATATAGCAACTTCACAGCACCATTTCACTCAGAGAATAAGCAGTCCTTCTATTAAAATGAAAAGTTTCTGAAGTGAATTCCAACAAGAAACTATTTTCTTATGTTTTGTTGACTAGAAAGTGTTCAAGTGCTTGAGTTCATCCACTTAAATGATGATCAGCAAATGCTGCTTTCTTACTTGCTTTTCTTTAGCAACAGAGGCTTAGATATCATAAAGCTTGTGGAATACTTGGAGCACACACTGATAAATAATTGACTTTAAGTTTGGAGTGTGGGGTGTCTCTCCCAACACATCCTGAAACCACTTTTCTTCATACGAGGGAGAGAAATGAATTGCTTGATTTAGTTAATGGAATAAAGGTCTGACTAAGCAGCGTGGTCTGTAGAGACACACACAGGGCACTGAGTCACTGCTGTGTTTGAATGTTAATTATTCTTAGGGCCTTTGATGTGTGCTTGGGTTCTCAATGAATTAAATGGAGTTTGTTTTGACACCTTGGAGAATGTACCTGGAGCATCTTATAGGCTTAAAGAGACAAAAATTACATCCATGTAGTTATGTTTTGAACAAAGCTGCCTTGAGAGTGTTTGCTGTTGTAAAAAGAAATCAATGAACTAAGGATAATTGTACTGTTATCCCTCATAACCTGCTTCCTGTCTCTGATATTCTGTGCATACCTTTGGGTGAGTGCTGTTCTCAGCAGTGCTGCAGCCAGGGGGCTGTCTGGGTGGGGGGTTCTGTAAAACCAGGGACACTGTTCCAGGTATTGCCATCAAACCCAGCAGCTGCTCTGGGGCAGAGGGGGACAGACTTTGTAAGACCCTGAATTTCTTGCCTTGCTTTGCTCTGCAAATCTCCCAGTGCTCTCTGGCTGCCCAGAATTTGTGCCGGTTTCCCAATCAGAGGCTCTCAAAACATCGCTGTTTTTGTTCCTATTTCCCTGCTGTTGCATCATGATCTTTGCATGGAGGCAGAAGGGGTGAAAAAACAATGTTTGCCTGGTCATCTTTCATCCTCTTGCTCAGGCTTTTTCCAGTGTAATGGTTTGATTTTCCCTGTGGAAGTGCAGATACTTTGGGGATTGCATCCTCTGACTTCTGAGGTACTTTCTGCCAATATACCCATTTCTCTTGAGAATTGTAGAGTATGTCTTGTAAATCAGGGTATTTCTGTGGTGCTAGCATCAGGACTGAAAATCCCGTGACTTTTACGACCTTTTCTCTTTCTGTGTGTGCAGATCCTGTGCTCCAGGTGCCGATACATGTGGAGGAGTAAGTGTTTCCTTTATCTCCTTTGCTGCCTGCTTGATTTCCACTGATGCCTTCAAATCTGGTTTAATTTGAACCCAAACAATCCGTGTTTTACAGAAGTTGCCAACCTTGCAGCAGTCACTTTAAGGTAGTTTTGGGAGCAGATACAGAAAGGATAGAGTCAGCTACGTACAATAGCTGAGATGAAACACGGTGTCTGCAGCCTGTTCCCTGGAGCTCTTGCTCAGTTTGGGGGGCAGGGTGGTGACTGGGCCACAACTGAGCGCTCTGAAATGACAGACACAGCTCGGGAGGGACTCTGGGTTTGTACTCACTCCCCTCAAATAAGGACTGAAAATAGTCAAGCACAGGAAACCAACCACCACCACCACGACCAGAACCTGCAAATAACACCCTCAGACTGCAAATTCAGGGCGGTCCCTCCAGCAATCTCACATTTAGCTTCCAGCTAAAATCCAAATTTGAGGCTTTAACTTTATGCCTCTGAAGTCAGTGGTGACATCCTTTCTTTTCTGTGGTTTGGTTTTGATCACAGAATCTTAGACATCAGGGTTTGGGTTGGTTTGGGTTTGTTTGTGTAGTTTGGGGGAGGGTTGCCTTTATCTCTCAAATTTACTTAGTTCTGGCAACCCTTCTATTGTTTCTTGCCTTCCTTATGTTTTCTGTTTGTTTTTTTCATTTGGTTTGGGTTTAATTCTGTGGCATTTGAAGAGCATATATGTCTTGTTTCAAAGCTTTCACTCAAGTCATTGCCTGCCACGTTTGGGCCTTTGAATTTTCTAATGCATTAGTAATCTTAGATGGCATCAGTTCTGAAGCTTCTTTATATTTTTAAATTTTCACATTAATAAATGAAATTCCCAAAACCGGATAATAAAAAGCAAAAAATGGAACGTTGGATGAACTTCTGTGTAAAGCCAGTACTGACACAGTTACTTTCCTGTTCTCTGAGAAGCACAGGACATTTTATCATTCACAATTGCTGCTTAAATCCCAGGCCAGCATTTCTCCCAGACCCCAATGATGGCAGTTTGTACACCCTCGGGGGCAAGAACAGTGAAGGCTTGACTGTAAGTATTCCAGTTCTCATCTTGGCTCCAGGTGGTTCCTCCCTTCTCCCTGCATTTCTCCTGGTGTAAATTCCCCAGGACGGAATTCCCTCTGCTCCGGGTTTGCAGAGCGGGGCTTTGACCTGACACTTTGAGTCAATAAAAAACCTGTCCCCTTTTTCTGTGAACAAATGTGACGACTGTCACATCAATGTGAAAAAGTTTTTATTGTTTGTTTGCTTGTTTTTCATCTAGAAACTTCCATTTACTATCCCAGAGCTGGTGCAGGCATCTCCCTGTCGCAGTTCTGATGGCATCCTGTACATGGGTGAGCTCACATTTTATCTCCTCTAGACTCCAAGATGTTCAGTGACTACGAAATGTAGAGAATCCCAGACAGGGAAATAGGAAATAGGCTTTATTTTGGGGAGTAATTATGGTTTTTCATAGGCCTTCCTGATTACAAAAAATCTGATTAATATAGAATTCAATTACTCTTTGAAGATTAAAACCCAGAGGTTTTCCTGAAGGAGAAAACAGCTTTTCTAAGCAGTGAATAGCCTGGATGGGGTTTTTGTTTGTGATGTGACTTCTGCTTAAAGTCTTGTTACAATAATAAATGACATTGACTGCCAGGCAATTAGAGTTAAATAGAAATCCCATTGCCACACAGTCAGACATCCTCCTTTATCTGAGGCACAGTCACTTCATCTGTGCTACAAATAATAGAATTTTGGCTCACTGCCCTGACTCATTCTGATTGCAGATGGGTTTGGGAAGGGAAGAGGAGAAAGAAGGACAGTTATTACTTATCACTACAGTCAAATATGGGAAGATCAGGAGGAATTTAGAATTGTTTCTGTGAGTTCTCCTGAAGGACCAGGATTACTTCTGGTTCCCCACTTGGTGCCTTTCCAGTAAAGGAGTGAAAAATGTGATTTTGAAGTTTCTAAACATGTTGGTGTCAAAGTCATTCTTGTGGCTCAAGGAGTCTTGAGTGGGATGTTTGGTTACAATCCTTAACTTGAAAGGTGACCCTCTTTTTTTTTTCCCACCTACTGTCCTTCAATATGAGCCCTTCAGTCTCCTCCTCTGTGAGCTCAGGGGATCTGCACTCAGAGCTCTGTTAGATTTTATCAGTGTGAAAAATCATTCAGCCGAGTACTTCCTGTCCTAGATGTTGTATTTGGGGGTTTTTTGATCAATATTTGGGATTGGCCAACGATGGGACTAAGCCTGACTATGAGAAACTGTTTTATTAAAAACACTTTATTCGTGCTGAGTTCCTGAGGCTGCTAAAGGAAAAAGCTGGATGGAAGGTCAGTTTTTCCAACTGAATGGTAACATGGCTTAAATTATGATTTCAGGCAAAAAGCAGGATATTTGGTATGTGGTTGACCTCATGACTGGGGAGAAACAGCAGACCTTGACTTCCTCCTTCGCTGAAAGTCTTTGCCCGTCAACATCTCTCCTGTATCTTGGCAGAACAGGTCATGTGCTTTTTTTTCTGGAGCTTATAAGAAAATCGTGTTCAAGTTCAGGCTCACAACAAATGACCTTGTGATCAGTTCAGGTTTTCAGGTTTATTTCTTAGGAAAACTTGTGTCAATTATGATTTTAGACTATACACAGAAGAATTGGTAATAAATAGATCATATCCACTGACATTGCAAGTGTGTGACGTCACTGTTGGAGTTACACCAGCACCATGGAGGTGCTGACTGGGAAAAAGGAATAAGTGTTGCAGACTTGTTCTTTAACGCCTCTATTAGTTTGTTGCTGCATGAGATAGTGTTGGGAAAATGGAATGGGAGAGGAGTGAGTGTGTGTGTGTGGTGCTCGAGGAGTGGCTCTGGTTTGAGGTGATTGTTCTCTCATAGGTTTTTTTGCTTCACAGACTGTGTATTTTTTAACAGAGTACACCATCACCATGTATGACACCAAGAAGAAGGAGCTGCGATGGAATGCCACCTATTTTGACTATGCAGCTACTCTGCCTGATGAAGACGTAAAATACAGTAAGAATTTGATTGCTGTCTCCCCATGCACGGGGGTTTTGTGAACAGGCAAAAATATTCTGATTTTTTCTGTAATTAACAGATCAGGCTGTCTGCCTGATTTCTGTGCAGTTGGTCTTCTGCCAGTTTTTATCCTTCACATACTGCAATATCTCAACCCTGTTAGGTAGCTGCAGGTAAACTGAATCTAAGAAGGTGCAGGCCTTGAATGCAGTGGGAAATGGCAGGAGAGGCAGCAGCCCCGAGCTGTGGTGCAGCTGAGTGCGGTGACTGCGGTGCTGTGGAACGGCGGCTGAGCCTTTATCAGCCCCTCTGACTGACACTGCTGCTGAGCTGCTCTGCCACCAAAGGCTGTTGCTGACCTGAGTTAACAGTGTCCTGTGTGCTGGTGAAGCTGCAGCAGTGCAGGAGCTCTCTGTGTTGCAGAGATGTCCCACTTCGTGTCCAACGGGGACGGGCTGGTGGTGACGGTGGACAGCGAGTCCGGGGACGTGCTGTGGATCCAGAACTACGCCTCCCCCGTGGTGGCCTTTTACATCTGGCAGAGGGAGGGGCTGAGGAAGGTCCTGCACACCAACGTGGGCATCGAGACCCTGCGCTACCTGACCTTCATGTCCGGGGAGGTGGGACACATCACCAAGTGGAAATACCCCTTCCCAAAGGAAACGGAGACCAAGAGCAAACTGACGTGAGTGTGAAATCCCCCTTGTTCTCACTGTCCATGTGTCATTAAAACCTTGTCTACACACAAGTCAAGGGTTGTGCTCCAAGTTGCAACATGGTGAAAAGAATACATAAAATCAGTTCTAGTTCTCCAGCTGCTGTTTCATACAGTACTTGATGTTCAACAGTGTAAAGTCAGAGACCAAACCAAAAAACTTACTATAAACTTGGGTTAAATACACATAAGTGTATATTCTTAAGTTTTATCAGATGTTCTGTGTTGAGTAGTTTCTCATAGTGTGGAATTAAATTGTTTTTCCTAACGTGAAGCCTTTGACATTATAAAAATGGTGCACAGCGTTTTGGGAAATGCCAGTTATTGAAAAATGCAGAAATAGGACATGCGCTATGTCAAATGAGTAAATGCTGTGAGGGATGAACTAGCAATGCTTTCATAATTAAAAAGAAAGGCTTCATAGTACAGCAATACTCCAAACGATTTTACAAATCCAGGCTTTTCAGGACACAACCCCTGATGATTTGGGAAGGTCATGCACTTGTTGTGCAGGATTGTACTGCCCAGGTTTTAGCTAAGGTGGTAAAACATCCATTTGCCTGTTGCTAACCCTGCCTGTCTCTCCCCAGCCCAACCCTGTACGTGGGGAAATACTCCACCAGCCTGTACGCGTCGCCCTCCATGGTGCACGAGGGGGTCACTGTCGTGGTGAGTTGGGTGGGCTTGGAAAAAGGGTATAATATATAATTTACTATATATAAATATAGTAAACCGAAAAAGGAAATAAACCACTGAAGACTGTACATCTGCAGAGCTGTGGGGTTACTGCAGATTGCTGTGGAGAAATGCAGAGCAGATTGAGTGTGTCCTGAAACAATTGTCAGTGAGCACTAGGATGCATGGCTGTGTTTCAGGAATCATTTCAATGCTGCAGAGCAGTAACTGCAGCTCCTCAGGAGCTGTGCCAGGCAGGCTCAGCAGGAGAGGACCTGAGGTTTTTACTCTTGGTGGTGCTTTCTGGTTCGTGTTAAAATTGCTGGTTCGTTCACCAAAGTGACTCCCCACAGACAGGAAACTGCATCATAGTTTTGTTTTTCTCACTGTGGCTGAAGAGGTAGGAAATACAGATCCTGTTTAGGAAAAAAAATAGGGGGAATAATCTCATCTCCCAGGCAACATGTCCCTGAGGAGGTCCAATGTCCAAGGCTGTGGAAGCAGCTGCTGAGGGCAGAGTGGCCGTGTTTGCTCAGGGTGACGGTGCTGCCAGTAATCTCTGCCTGCCCACCCATTTGACCTCCACTTTTTTATTTTGTTGCCTATTTAAATAGTGCAAGGTCACCGGAGCAGTAACTGTAACCACAATCTCTCCCCAGCCCCGAGGCAGTGCCATACCCCTGCTGGAGGGGCCAAAAACAGAGGGAGTCACCATCGAGGACAAGGGCGAGTGTGTCATCACCCCCAGCACGGATGTGAAGTTCTCGGGGAGGCTGAAGGACAAGCACAAGCTCAACTACTGGAACGACTGGCTGTTGATAGGTGTGGGAGGCCCTGCTTGGCCTTAATTACCCAGTTCTAGCCATAGTTTCTAATTTGTCCTCATTTGCATATATAAATAAAACAAATGTGTTTTATTTAAAGGGCACCATGAAACACCATTATCTGCCCCTACGAAGATCCTGGAGAAATTCCCAAGCAACTTACCAAAGAGGCCTGAAAACGTGATTCCAGCTGACTCTGAGAAAGCCACTATTGAAGAGGTTTGTGATTAATAATTATATGAGAATATTATATATATATATATATATGAGAATAAGATAATATATAATAATTATATGAGAATAATTATCCTACTGGGTGGTAGAAGAATATAAAGGAGTAGAAGTTGGGGAAGAACATGGAAAGGAAGCTACCTGGGATTAGTTCATATTTTTTGTGTCAGATTTCCGTGTCCTTAGCACACGGAACCACTGCTGTATGCTGCCGTTCCTCATTTCACAATTAAGGCTTTCAGCTGCCCTTTTTTTCCCCACATGCAGAACTTTGACTTTGGCAGGTTTAGAAATGACTAAAACTGATGTGGGAGAAAGGCTGGATGTCAATGCCTCATCACCCACAGAGATACTGAGCTGACAGAGCTTTCTTGGCCTCAGGTCATTGACATCGTGGGAGGTTCCTCCACAGAAGTGCCTCCTGCTGCCCCACAGGACATCGAGGAGGCTCCTGCCCGGCCCATCCTGCGGCCCGAGGCTCCGGTGGACTCCATGCTGAAGGACATGGCCACCATCATCCTCAGCACCTTCCTGCTCGTGGGCTGGGTGGCCTTTATCATCACCTACCCCCTGGTAATGCTGACCTGGTTCCTGTGCTCCTGGGTGGAGGGAGGGAGGGTCAGTAACACTGGACAGCCAAGAAACGATCCAGAGTTAGTTACACACTCCAGGGACTTTCCCTCCTCACAGACGTTCAGTGTTGAGCAAAGGCTACAAATTTGATTTAACAGTGATTTCTTTGGACCGATTCTGGAGACCTTTCTTCTTTCATCTACCAGTTGTGGTTCTTGTAGGTGTTACTCTTTTTAGATGAGATCTTAACACCGTTGGCTTTACTCCTCCCTTCCTCACCTGAACCACTGTCAGGTTTTCCAGGTTTTGGATCCAAGCCTTTATCACTGTGTGGTTTAAAGACACCTGGTCAACCCAGTAACAGCTTTTGCCATATTAACCAACCCATGGGATTTCTCAGCTTGGCAATGGACGTTCAGAACGAAATTGAATCTGAGGGACTGGCAGGGACGTGGCAGGAGAGTTTTGCTCCCACCTTTCAGATGCAGCTCCCCAGTAGCTGTAGGGCTCCCCTGTGTGACCCGGCTGTCCGGTCTTCACTGAGGTCCTCTCTCACAGAGTGTCCATCAGCAGCAGCAGAGGCAGCATCAGCTGGAGGAGAAGATCCAGCTCTTGCAGCAGCAGAAGCTGCCCTTCGGTGCCCCCAGTGACCTCCCCCCCGAGGCGGATTTCCTGGACACGTCGTACGGGCGCACGGAGAGCTCAGCCGGCAGCACCCCAAACCTGTCCCCACGGGCTTCCAACCACTCTGCCTATTCCAGCCTCTCCACGTCCGACGGCGGGAGCTGCCTCTCCACCGAGCAGGAAGAGGGAGGTAAGGCTACCCCAGTGGGGTTTATTGTGGCTCTGTTTCCCCAGTCTGCGATGATACACTGAAGGAGTTACTGGTGATATTTCGTAGCTCAGCAAATGAAAAGAAGCATCTTCCTCATCCAGCATGACCCTCTGCACACCCCAGGGCCCCTGACCCTCTGCAGGATTATTGGCTTTACACAAACAGCTGAGGAGTTGTGCTGCCCATGGCAGTGTGTTTTTATAACCTGTAGCCACTCCAGGGAGAGGTTCACTTCAATAAAAACACATATTACGATGATTAACTGGAATGAAGGACTAAGGATTGCACACGCTGCCTGCCTTCCTGCCTGGTGTGCCTGTGCACTCGTCCCCTCAAAGGCTGTTCAGGGGAACTACTACTAATTCACTCCCATAACTGTCAGTCAGCATTTCCTAAATTCAACATCTGTAAACTTTTAAAAAGAGATTGGCTGCTGAGAACCACTCATCTCTCACTGCTCTGAGCCATCATCTTTGCAGACCCTCTGTCAAGTGTTGTGTGTGTGTTTTGACTCTCAGTGTTGGATCATTTGGTCAACAGAGTATTTCCCCCCTCAGGGTGAGTGCCAACATGGAGATGCTCATTTACTTTCATCATCTGTGTGTTAAATTTAAACGTGAGCAAAGAGACTTTTCCAGACTGGCCGCGAAGGCTGTGCAGTTGTAAAAGGCTGCCTTGCCCCATCCTAAACCAGTCCTTGTTTCTCTCTTCTTGTTCAGATGAGGATGCAAACCGAGTGATGGTTGGCAAGATTTCCTTTAACCCCAAAGATGTCCTGGGACATGGAGCCGAAGGGACAATTGTTTACAGGTAGAAGAGAATGTATGCATTGAACAGGGCAGTGAATGTTGTGTTTGCATTAGGCAGTTATGTTTTATAAATGTCCTCCCACACCAGATGTGAACAGGAGTTGAGCTTTTTGCGTGTGTCTGGAGTATTTTCATGCATTTACTTTAGCAGCAAAAACTTTTACTTTAGTTCCCTAAGAAGTGTTTCCTGGCCAGACGTGCCCGATTCCTCCGGCCACGCTTTGTGCAGGGTGTGAAGGGCTGTTGTGGTTTCCCTCGCTGCCTGCAGGGGCACCTTTGACAACCGCGACGTGGCAGTGAAGAGGATCCTGCCCGAGTGCTTCAGCTTTGCAGACCGGGAGGTGCAGCTGCTGCGGGAGTCGGACGAGCACCCGAACGTGATCCGGTACTTCTGCACGGAGCGGGACCGGCAGTTCCAGTACATCGCCATCGAGCTCTGCGCGGCCACGCTGCAGGAGGTGACCCGGGGGAACCTGCTCCCTGCAAGGCCTCACTGCCCTTCAGCTTCAGCTGCTGAAGTGCCTGACACAGCGACGTTCCCATTACTGCCACCGTCACCTCTGTGACAATTCCACATTCCTGGGACACGGGTGGTTTCAGACCTTTAGGAAGACACCCCTAGCCCTGGACTGATTTAAGGACAGACACTGCTGTCTTTGGATTTTTTTCCTAGTCATTCTCCCCCTCCTACCACCCAGACTTTTGAAAACTCTCTGCCCTCGTTTCTGGAGCACAGTGCTCTACAGAATCCTAGCTCTGAATGACACTTAGAGATCAGCACCTTCAGCCAAAACAAAGCTCTTTTCCCTGTGTTATCAGCTGGCACGATTTATCCAGCTGCACATTTCGGCGGGGGGATGAAGTGCAAGGATTTACCATTTATGCAGCTGCTGAGCAGTGTTGGGGCTGACTCTGCTTGTTCTCTGTTGCAGTACGTTGAGCAAAAGGCCTTCAGCCACCACGGCTTACAGCCCATCACTGTCCTGCAGCAGACGACGTCTGGGCTGGCCTACCTGCACTCCCTGAGCATCGGTGAGAACCTCTCCTGGCAGGGCTGGATAAGGGGGACGTTCTCTGAACTGGAAAAAGAACAGAAACTGCTCTGGTACTGGTCTGCCCACCTGGCCTAGTGGAAGGTGGCCCTGCGCATGGCTGGGGGGGTTGGAACGAGATGGTCTCTAAAGGTCCCTTTAAACCCAAACCATCCTGTGATTTGACGCCAGCCTTGTCCCTGTAACATTCCGCTGCCCTGGAGTACTAAAGCTGGTCCTCCCTGTTTGTGCAGGGCGCTGCGTTTTTTGGATAGAAGTCATATAGAACAGGAGGACTAGTGGTGCTGGAATAAAAAAGTGATGACAATCAATTAAGTCAGCACTTTGGTTTAACAAGCGGTGGTTCAGCCCTGTGAAAGGTTCACTGAAATAGGTGCAGATATCATTGGGAGTGCCTGAGTGGTAAATGGGTGTTTGTAACAGTCCACAGGGACCTGAAGCCCCACAACATCCTGATCTCGATGCCCAATGCCCACGGGAAGGTCAAGGCCATGATTTCAGACTTCGGGCTGTGCAAGAAGCTGGCGGTGGGTCGGCACAGCTTCAGCCGCCGCTCGGGCGTGCCGGGCACCGAGGGCTGGATCGCCCCGGAGATGCTGAGTGAGGACTGCAAAGAGAACCCTGTAAGTCCTCACCCTTCCCCAGGAGCAGCCCAGACCCTACAATGCACAGGACTTGGTGCCTGGGCCTTCAGGCTTCCTTGCAGCTCAGTGTGCCATTCTGGAAATTTCCTTCTGCTCCGAGATGCAAAATAATCACCCTGTGATGATCAGAGTCTTTAGAGGGGAAAAAATATGTCCTTGCTCTTAAAGGTTGTTTGTTTGCAGACCTACACCGTGGACATCTTCTCAGCTGGCTGTGTCTTCTATTATGTGGTGTCAGAAGGTGGCCACCCCTTTGGCAAGTCCCTGCAGCGGCAAGCCAACATCCTGCTGGGAGCATACAGCCTGGAGGCCCTGGATGCAGGGAGACATGGTAAGGACACTCCCCAGAGATCAGGGAACATCCCACGGTGTTAAGTGCCAACAGAAATGAGAGAACTGTGGCCCACAGGATTGCCAGCCTGGCAGCACTGACAGTTGTACTCCTCAGGTACTCCTGAAGTAAAGGGCCTGAAGTTCTCAGTTATAATACCCCAGAGCATCTCTGGGGTACAGAGTTTGGAACCCTGTGAAGTTATTTCCTGCCGTTAAAGGGTAGGAGAGACCTGCACTGTGATATTCTGAGTCTCTGAGTCTTCTGCTTTCCTGCTGTTGCCCAGCATGTCTCTGAGGGCACACCTGAGCTAGGAGGGCAGGAAGTAGAGACCAAGACGAATTTGTAAAGTACGGAGTACCATAAAAGTACAAATTACATTTCCTTGCGGCCTCAGAGCGTAGGAAAAATAAAATAAACCGAAAGGAGTAACATACATTTCCCTGCACCCTTTTGCTTGCAGAAGACATAGTTGCTCGTGATTTAATCGAGCAGATGATAAACATGGATCCTCAGAAACGGCCGTCTGCCAGCTGTGTGCTGAAACACCCCTTCTTCTGGAGTCTGGAGAAACAGCTCCAGTTCTTTCAGGTTTGTGGTGACCTTTTCTCTCCTTCAGTTCTCAGGACTCCTGCAGACTTTCTTCAAGTCTTGAACTGAGAAGCCACAGCCTTTCTGTGAGGAGTGAAGAGCAAAGCTGTAATACCTGGGAGTAGCTCCTAAGGAATGGGCTTAGTCACAGAATCACAGAATCGAGTGGGTTGGAAAAGACCTTCGAGATCGAGTCCAACCTTTGACCCAGCACCACCTTGTCTAGGAGGCCAAAACATGGTGTTAGCAACTTCCCTTGGTGTGAGGAAGGTCTCCAGCAGGACAGGACTGAGAAGGTGGCTGGGGGGAGTTTCAGGAACAGCAGTGAATATGCACTAAATCCTGATGGGGGTGGGAACTGGCTGAGGACCTGAGGCTTTATCTCCTCTGTGCTAAAAAGGCTTTGGCAGATGGCGAAACAAATAATCTCAAACTTCTGTATCCTATTCCCACGCACTGTCAAGGAGTAAAGTGAAATTCTAACTTCATTACCAGGACAGGCTGTAATTGGCCAAAAGCAGTAATTTGAAATTGTTGGGAAAAACTCAGAAATAAAACTAGAAATAACCTGACTGTCTCCTCCAGGATGTTAGTGACCGGATAGAGAAAGAATCTTTAGATGGTCCAATAGTCAAGCAATTAGAAAGAGGTGGAAGAGAAGTGGTGAAAATGGACTGGAGAGAGCACATCACTGTTCCTCTTCAGACAGGTAATGGGCAGTGTTTTTCTGAGGGGAAGGGACTTACATGCTATTCCATTTTGCCGGGACAGGAAAGTAAGGATAACACTGTCTCAGTTTTGGCACATGACCTTTACTTGTCAGTAAAGTATTTCTTCAAACTCAAGTCCGTGTTTATGTCCTGAAACGCCCCTCAAGGATCTGTGGTGTAGGGACTAAAACTATATCACAACACGAGAAGAAATTGTGTCATTTCTCTTGCAGATCTTCGGAAATTCAGATCCTATAAGGGAGGCTCCGTACGGGACCTTCTGAGGGCCATGAGAAATAAGGTAAAGGACTCCTTTCCCTCAGCACCACCTGCTTGGTGCCATCCCTTGGTTTAGGCACTGAGCTCCTGCACAACAGAATAGGAGGTTGCCTTGTCCAGAAAGACCAACAGCTCCTTGAACACAAACTGAGCTTTGCCATCTTCTGTTTTCCTCCACAGAAGCACCATTACAGGGAACTGCCTCCCGAGGTGCAGGAGACCCTGGGCTCCATCCCAGATGACTTTGTGTGTTACTTCACAGCTCGGTTCCCTCGCCTGCTCCTGCACACCTACCAGGCCATGCACATCTGCTGCCAGGAGAGACTGTTCCAGCATTACTATCCCGAGGACTCTGCAGAGCTCAGCCTTGCAGGAGACACTGTTTGAGAGGACAGGGATGGAGCTTTCTTCTCTGGGACCAACATTCCAAGCACAGGCCTACCTTTAGCAGGGAAAAGTGGGATCAAAGAGCTGAATTCTCTCTCTTTGAAGAAACCAAGCTTCCAAAAAGTGCCTTGTCCCTCTGCCTGCGCTGGATCAGGTGGTGGGAGCCCAAGGAGCGAGAGGTCAAGCGATGAACCCCGGGGATGGAGTCATGTACTCCAAGGCAGTGTTCAAGACTGTGGAAGTGGAGAGCAAAACCTGGATAAAACCATCACCCGATCTCCCTGTACTGTATGTGATTTTGTAACTGATGTGCTTTACTACAAAAAGAAAAAAAATCAAAATACAGTGATTGAAATCATAATTACTAAGGACTGGGAACTGCAAAAGGAGCCCTTTGGTTGTAGCAAATCATCCGGACCTGCCATTGCACTACTGCCCCATGAGGCACTGGGCACACCAGTGACTGCAAAGGGAATCACTGCTCAGCACCCAAAGCCAGCAGGAAAGAACCATTGCTGGTTAATCAGTACTGCCCCGGAAAATTAGTCCCTTACTTGAGCAGATACAACGAAGTTCTAAACAATACTGACTTGAAAAATCAGTTCAAGGTTTACCTTCTTTGCAAACAAGCCTCGCTGTTTAATATCAACCAGTATTCACGGAAGAGCTTGTGCAGTCCTCGACTTAAATCACAGATCAGAACAGCTCTGCACAAGTGCAGGAAGCAAAGCTGAGCTGCTCGTGGGTCATCAGCTGTCCCTCAGCCGCAGGAAAACACTGCCATGAGGGAGCCAGAGGTGAGAGAGTCCTGAGAGAGCTAAAGAGGAAACAAGGAGAGCTGTCAGGAGCAGGGAAACCAGGGCAGTGTTCAAGGGGTGCGATGGAACTGTTTGTGTGGGCTGGAGATTCCATGCCTGGGAGCCTGTGTGTGTAAGGATGCAGTATTTCTTTTCACTGGCCCTGGAGCTGTGACACAGCATCATGTGTGCAAAGCACGAAGAAATGCTGAGTTCTGTAATGTCACTGGGGTGTTCTTTTACTATGTATTTATTTAAGGTATTTATATTTATTTAATTTTTACTACAAAGTGGTACAGGTATGAAACATGCCAAATCAGTCTTAATGGGGTTTGTGTTTGTATTTAATCACGTGATAACAACTGGAAGAGGAAAGTGATACTGCATCTTTTGATGGAACTAATTAATGGAGAAATTACAGAGTGGGAATTTGTATGACTGTGCCATTATGTCTTAAACTAATAAATTATTGCCAGTAATGTGTATGATTGGGTGCATACAACTACTTTATAGGAAGTTTTTTTCCTAGTTTTACCATGTATGAGAGCAATTTACCTAAGATGCCAAACTGTGCAGGTTACATGTTTCTAAAGCTTGAAAAAATAACGGTAATTTTACCTAAGAAGATTCAAAACCTATTTCATATTTTTGTACTTCTCATGTAAAGTTCTTTTATAAATCTACTAAATAAAGACTTGTACTCAGATTAAAACCCCACAGCTCTTAGTGACATGTGTCTGGGATCTGCTGCCGGAACTGGGGCAGCAAGCAGGGAAGAGGCTCCTGCCTGAGCAGCCCTGTCCTGCCTCCCTGGAAAAGGCACGCGCCTGGTTTTTGAGCCTGCTTGAACCACTGCCTGCCTGCTAATCCAGGATGGGACTCCAGTGCAGGAAGCACACAGAGCTGGTGGGGTGGGTGAGCAGAGTCTCTGGAAGGCCCGGGTGCTTCGCTGTGCCACTCTGACAGGCGCAGGCACCATCCCCTCTCTGCTGGAGGCTGAGGCCGGTGAGCAGGTAAGACAAAATGGCTGCAAGAATTTGCACTGTCAAGTGATAGCCGTAAATTAACTTTTTTTGGTGCAACTGAGCTGGTAACTGATCACGTGCTTTACAGGAAAAAGAAAGCCAGTAAGACAACATTGTCTGCCAGCACAGCCTCCCTGGGCCTGCTGGCTCAGAGGGCTGAGGAGCCCCTGGTGTTCTGTGACCCTGCCAGCCTCAACTGCTTATGTGGTGAGCTGGCCTGGAGTGAGCAGGTAGCCGATAAAGAGAGCAGGAAGTGGCTGGATCTGAAAACCTGCATTGCAAAGACAGCACCACCCAGTAGCACCACTCTGCCCAGAACGGGGTGGAGACTTGGTGGCTCATCAGGACTTTTGTTTAAACAGATCCCTCTTTTATTTCTGGCAATCAAACCTGCAGGAGCCCTACAGAACGCACACAGTGCTGGGACAGGTGAGCCGGGGCACAGCCGAGCCTGGCACCACAGCTCGGAGCACCTTCCCTCCCTCCTGTGGAAAAGCCTTTCCTTGCGGGCAGGACAGCGCTGGAAACATCCCATTACCCGCGGGCACTGCCAGGTAAGCCTCCAGCCCTCCCTGCACCCAGGGGTCCTGCGGGGGATCGGGGTTATTCCCAGCCTGGCAGGTCACCTTCCTGGGAACAGGCTTAAGGAAAAGCGAGGCTGTCCCTCCAGTGCCACCAGCCCAGCTCTGCCCCCCGCCATCCCTCAGGGGTAAGAGCTGCTCGGCAGCACCAATGGGACTGTCTGAGCAGCTCAGGGAGATGGGCACGGACCCCTCTGCCCCCCTACACCTGCAGCCACATCCCCTCGCTGCCCACCCACACCTCGCCGGAGCACACACGGGCTGCAGGGACCACGATCCCCCTGCCGCCCCCGGCTGCTCCTAAACCCGGGGGGCATCAGGGGGCCATCCAGGCACTCCCGCGCCAATTCAGTTTCGATTCCCCGGCAAGTTTCGTTTTCGCTCCCTGACATCGCGCTCACCGCTCTGTGGCACAGAGACAGGCGCGGGAAGGGGGGGGAGGATTGACCACAAGCCCCGCCCCGGGAGGTGACAAGAGGAACTAAAAGACCAGTATCTTTCTCGGGGAAGGCTGCACCAAGTGTTAGTGGAAATGTCTCCCACCGTTTTCTCAACCAGCCTGTTCATGCTGACTGCAAGGGACCCCCTCACACCCACAGCACACCAGGGCAGTCCCGTAACAGGCTCCCCTCAGAGCCACCTGCCCACACCAGAGCCACGGCCACACCGGAGCCTCTGCAGGGCTGACCAGGTGCTGAAACGACAAGTGTGCACCTACTCCACTCTTTTCTAGCATCCCCTATTCTACCAGACCCAAACCAGCACCTTCTGCCGCACTCACCTCGTGCCAGGCCGCGGTCCCGGGATCGAGTGCTTGTGACCTCCCTTGGCTGCAGCTCTGCGGAGGAGTGGAGCTTGCACAGCACCCGGCCTGCCTTTGTGCTGCTCCTGCTGCACCTCCAGAGCTGGGAGCAGCACTGCTGTAGCACCGTGAGCTACAGGCACAGCTCCTGGCCCTGCTGAGCCAGCAGAGCTGAGGTTTCCCCCAGTGACAGAACCACCACCACACACCTTTGGCTGTCACCTGAGCTCGCTGGGCCGGGGCTCGTGGGTGGCTGTGGCTGATGCATGAATCTCTCGTGCTGTGATGGTGAGCAGGTGTATTTATCCCATTCCTTCGGCAGTACCAGCTGTCCCTGCTGTCCCTCTCTGAGCCCCTGGGAAGGGATGTGAAGTCTCAGGCAAGGACACGGTGCTGAACAGAAACCCTTCTGCTGGGTCGGGCACTGAGCTGCTTCACGGAAACTTTGGTGAGCACCAGAACATGTGGAAAAAAGAGGGAGAGGGGGAGAGTGTACCCGGAAAAAAGGGAGCATAAGGGAACAAAAGGCAGGGGAAGGGAGTGAGAAAAAGTGCTAGAAAGCAAGGGATGGAACCTGGGGGATGCAGTGGGGATGGGCCTCCTCTTTTCCAGTATCCAACAGAAGGAACTGTCAGAGGGGTAGCACCAGCTTCTCCAGCAGTCCCCATTCTTTCACACCCACGCGTGTGTCAGAAGCACCAACAGCTGCCTTCCCACAGAACGGGCACAGCTGGCAAGGCCAGGCTTCCAGAGATACAGAAATGACCTGGGACCAAAAGGGAGGGGACAAGAGTGGGAGAACACCAAAGTCAGCGTGAACTAACACAGGAATGGTAACTGTAAATCTGAAGACAGTTATTTTTCCCCCCTCTAAGGTTTTGTGCGTTAACAGCAGGATTTCCCTCACCCAAGACAATGGGTATGTATTGATTTCAGAAAATTTGTACTTTATATGTAGCTATTTCCTTTTTAATATCTGCATTTTAAGGATTCATCTCTAGTGGGGAACTAATCAGTACTCTTAACATCATCTTAGGGTTTGTATTAATGCTACTACCTTCCTTTAAGAAAATAATCAGCCTTGAGTGGGTAAATGATCTGCCCAAACCACTCCAGTTGGACAATCCAGCCCCATCAGTTACTATAACTTTATCACAGCATTCCTTCCCTGCAAAACATTTGGGTTATTTCCATGACTCCCTGTGAGGACCATTTCCAAACTTTCTTCATAGTTTCCTGCTTTGCTGATTTATTAGTCTTGTACCACTATTTAGGATTGCGTCTGATTACGGTTAAGGATGCTTTGTCATCAGAGCTGACAATCTTGAGAAGTGGAGATGTGCTGTCTCACTGGGACTGGTAGAAAGAAAACAATCAAGTATTCAGTATGGCCAGTTTTGCAGGGAATGTATTGCCTTGTCAACCACGTTGACATGTTTTTAGTTTATATTTCTAATATGTAATTTTAACATCTAGATTACCAAACACTAGCCGTGAATGACTGGGATGAGAACCACGTCAAATGCTGGCTGGAATCTACTGGAATCAAGAAGGAGTACATAGAAAAACTATACACAGAGGAAGTGACAGGTCCAGCGCTAATGGAACTGGATAAGCCTTTCCTCAAAGAAATAGGTATGAAGAAAGGCCAAATGCAGATCTTAATCCGCAAGAGAAACGAACTTCTGCAGCTCCAGGACAACGCCCACCAAGGCACGAGTTCCAGCAGCAAAGCGCCCGACAGAAGGGAGGCACAGACAGCCCCGGGGACTCCCAGCAAAGCCCCCGCTCAGAGCACGGCCAGAGGAGGAACCACCAGCACAGCTCCTGCTTCTGGAGAGGGGCAAAGCAGGAGTGACAACACCCAGCCTCAAAGGCCTGAAGAAGACCTGGAGGTCAGAACCTGCCGGCCCTTTAAAAGTCAGGATGCTGACTTCAAGTACGTGAAAGACACAGTTCTTGCTCCAGAATCAGGAGTCACTGATTTAATCATTCCTTGCCATGAATACAAATCTTTGGACACTGCTTCAACACTGGACAAAAAGCAACTGCAAGCAAAGTTTGCCTCTGAATTGATAAGATTTGCTTCAGCCTGCATGAACATTCGAACAAACGGCACCATCCATTTTGGTGTCATGGACAGTGTTGAGGACAAGGGTTGGAAACATGGACAGATCGTTGGCATAAAGGTCAAAAACAGAGAAGACTACATTGATGCACTGGACTTATATATAGAAAAATGCTTTTGTGATAATTTACAAGAAACTGCAAGGAAATGCATTCACCCACCTGTTTTTATTGAAGTGATTTCAAAAGACCCTCGGGAACAAAGGTTTGTGGTGGAGGTTGACGTTGAACCAACACACATCTTAGTAAAGAAGAGCTGTTTTGAAGTGCGTTTGCCAAAATACGATGTGAGCAGCCAGAAGGTGACCCTGAGCAAAGAGCCAGATCTCTACCAGAGACTAGGAGCCAAGTCTGAGCCTGTGCAGCGCAACAAACTCACTGCTTTTATTCAGGCTATGCCAGACAGGGACGCTCAGAGAGAAAAAGCTGAGCTCTCCAGCACACAAGTGCACACAGGAATACCTCAAGATTTAGGAAGAAAGTTGTCAATCCTATTAAACGATGGCAAAAGCTATATGGACGATTCCCTACGGTACATCCTTGTCACAAACAGATGTGAGCAGGATAATCTGAACTATATCAACTTTCTAATGCACCTGAATATTTTCTGTGTCTTTGACTTCGATGAACATTCCAACGTGTCAGGGCTATGCAGCAAGTACAAAGAGCACCACGAAGCAAGTTCCTATTTTTTACAGGATTTTTTCAAGGCAATTAAGACTGATGCCCCTCCCTCTCAGAAACTGTTTGATCAGACCAGCTGGATATTCTGCAACGGGCGCAGTGACTTCCTCGGGGATGAAAAGCCTTGCGATGAAAACACATGGATCAGAACCAAAAAAAAACACCTTAAGAAAGTAATTACTTGTATCTGTGAGGAAATCCTGCCAGAGAGGTCTTTCATTGTGCTTTTCCTGTTGCTATCACCAGTGCAGAAACCACTCGCGGACACTTTTCATGAATTCTATACAGAGATGCATGGCATGGAGTACATCATTTGCATTGCAGAGTCCAGAGAAAATTATGGAAGGTGGGCTAATCTGGCTCAGGCATCCTGCAGCATTGAGACACTGGAGCAACGCAGTGTTGTGGGCATGAAACTCAGTCACATCGACGCCACGGTCCAGACAATGCTGCCCTCCACAGCCCAGCCCAGACACCTGCCCGTGTCCACTGGAGGGGTGTGTATACTTCCCTCCAGGGAAGAGGAGAAACTCTACTCCCTTGAAATCCTCTGTGCTGACCAGTGTGATGATATCAAATCAAACCTTTGGACTGAAAAACAAATACAAGAAACAGAGCAAAATTTTTACCGAGGGAGAAAAATCATCTGGGAAAACTTGTGGCTTGCTGATAAAAGGCTCTGCGGGGACATCATTGAACGGGAAGCGTGCAAGGACGCCAGCAAACTCCTGGATGGCATTTTACGAGGCAGTGTCCTGAACCACCCTGTGGCCAAACTAAGGATATTTCACCACCCTGGAAGTGGTGGAAGCACAATAGCACGGCAAGTTCTATGGAAAAGCAGAAAGAACTTTAGATGTGCTGTTATCAAGACCTCATATTCACCTTCAGTTGTTTGTAACCATGTGCTTGCACTAAAAGATTATGAAGAAAGAGAAATCACTCACTGCTTTCCTGTGCTCCTCCTGATCGAAGATTACGATGACGAATACTTTGAAGAACTACAGTCTGAGTTACTGGAGGCTGCAGCAACCAGGAAAATGAACACCCCCAGACCTCACTTCATCCTCATATGCTGCAGACGATGCAATGACCCTGAAAGTCTCTGCAAGGCTTCTCCACTGGACACAGTCGCTGTCACTCACAAGCTGACAGAGTCAGAGAAAAGCCTGTTCAACACCAAACTTGAAAAACTGAAGCAGAAAGATGTCAAGCCAGAATTCATACTCACATTTGTCCTGATGTGTGAGGAGTTCAATGCCACGTATGTGTCAGACTTGGTAGCCCACACACTGCAGGGTATAGACCTTCATTCTCGGGACACCTGCCTGATGCGTTACGTGGCTTTGCTTAACTGTTACGTACCCAATTCCTACGTTTCCCTGTCACACTGTGAGGCCTTTCTGGGACTGGGGGCATATACAGAGAGTAAATCAAGAGCATATGATTTCAAACATCGCCTGAGTGAACAAGCGAGAATGATTTTTATCGAGCTAAGGGAAAGCACCACTTATATTTCATCTGTTCGGATCATACACTGCCTGGTTGCAAAAGAAATTCTCCACCAGCTTTCAGTGAATGACTCTCAAAGTCAACTTGCAATGAATCTTCTTCAGGAGAAGACACTGTTTGAAAACAGATTTGGACAACAAGAATTCATAAAGTTTATCAAACATCTCTTTATTCGACGGGATAAAAGAAGCAGAGGTGACAACACTGACACACTCTTCTCCCCGTTCATTGAACACGTCTGGCAAGCTGAAGACTGTGAAAAAGCTATTGCCGTTTTAAAAGCTGGATATGAACTCCTTGGAAAAGATCCCTTTTTTGCCCAGCAGCTTGCTAGGCTAAATTACAGCAACAAAAAATTTGAAGATGCAAAACATTGGGCAGAGGTTGCAAAAGCTCATTTGCCAAATGATTCTTTTATTTTAGATACAGAAGGTCAAGTCTACAGGAAATGGTTTTATTTCACTTTGGATGAAATGACAGAGGAGGACACCTCTGAAACCATCATTGAGAAGATAGAGATCGCTCTTAAAGCTATGAAATGCTTCAGGGCTGCACAACAGGCTGCAAAAGCAGAACGTGACATTATGAACAACGCCGGCTTTCATGGGGAAGTGGAAGTGGGTTGTCGACTCCTCCGGTTCCTGTCCACAGTCCCTGTATTCCAGGGGAGTTCAGAGGGGGAATATACTGAGCTTGTGAAATACCTCACCACAGATTACATTCCTGAAGAGATACGAAGGACCTGGGGGAGGCTTCACTCCCGCATGAAGGGCTTGCGCCAGAACCTGTACAATGCTCTGGAATGGATTTCAGAAGAACTAAGTTATTTCCAGACAGATAAAAACCAAGACAAGGATGATGAAAGTGATGAAAAGGAAGAACAAATTTATAATCCCAGGAAATGGCTGAAAAGACAGTCTGAGGTATATGCTAGATACTTCATTTCAGCGTCACTTCTTGAGGAGAGCAACAATGGCCCTGAAACCGAGCTGATCAGACGCATGACTATTTACAAGAGTGGTGGAGGAAATGTCACCAATATCCTGTCATTCTTAACAGATAAGAAGGAGAACAGGTCAGCTGAAAAGCTAGAAAGCATCCTTAGTTTCTATCCAGACAACCCACTGAGGGACAGGCTGGAGGACAATGACCTGATCAATTATATTTTTTGCCATATCACCTTAGCCTGCTTAGCACCAGGATCAGCCAAACTCCTTCCACTGCAAACTCTTCGTGAGCTCACTACAAGATTCTTCAAAGCCAAAAAACTACTTCCAGCAAGTGCCTATTTTTTGCTCACCTTGCTGTACTGGCCAGATGAAGCACTGGACAAAGAGCCTAATCCAGATAAAGATGAAATTGTAACTTCAGCCCTTCAAACCCTGAAACGCTTATATGACATCAAGATGAAAGATGTTCCTACCAGGAAGAGAAGAATCTACACCCATTTTTTTCTGGGAAAGGGTTATGGCTTAAGTAAGATTGTGCAGAAAACTAAAATTGATAAGTTAATTCCGGGGCCCTTAGATGAGAGGAGAATGAAGTGGCTAAATGGAACTGTATGGAATATTTCCAGTATTCGTGACAATCTCAAAAGAGTTTCTGGCTGGACCGAGGACAGGAATTTGTTTACAAAAGGTCACAAAAAGAAGCTCCCCATCTTGGCACTCCATCGTGAATCAGTACCCCTTGGAAATGAAAACGTGACCTTTTATTTAGGCTTTTCATTTAATGGGCTTGTTGCTTTCAACATTGAGGTTGAAAACGATGCAGGCTGCAGCAGAAATTGAGGGCTGCAGCACTGTAACAACATGCACTGTGCTTGTAGAACACACGGCACTGCACGTGTCCGCGGACACATCTGGAGAACTGAGCTCTGGAATAAAACAGGTCTAGTGGGATCCTTTTCTTCTCAGCTCACATATTATGATTTTAAGTTAATTTCTGGGTGGTCTTGATCAGTAACAGAATTATGTAGTGAACGTAGATTTCAAAGTAGCAGTATATTATCCCTTACTCTTCACACAGTAGTTACACGTAGCAAACCCCATTACCCATTCCAGTATCAATTCCCCTACATTCCATTAGCCTGTTTAGTCTCATTTTCAAGGTAGAGTTGTAGAGAACACCCTAAAATCTGCACAAGAAGATATAGCCATAGACACGATGACCTTCAGGCCTAGAGCTTTGGAAAGCCTCCAGGAACAGCAAGTGCTCTGAGGAAGATAAAGATGAGGAAGAGGGGTCCCAAAACTCCCCCAGACTCAATTCCTGACAGGTATGACGGGGGCAGAACCGGGCAGTGGCTGGACAGGGACTGGGTGGAAATAATTATAAAAATTATAACACCTGTACTCAGGAGCACGTGGTGATGGTATTCCGGGAAGCCTGCAGGCTCATTAAAGCCTTTTCGTACCCTTATCTTACCTCCTACCTAACTTGGCCTGGAGTTTTTTTCCTCTGCAGCCTTTAGGCAACATTAGCTAGCTCTGTATCTGGGGTGGGGTGCAGACACACCAGCACTTAAAACATAAAAGATTATTTGTCAGCACTGTTACGAGTCCAAACAACTCCTGCTCTTGGTGAAGTGTTTTTGCATTATCATCAAGGAAGGTGTACACAGTACTGGACTTAAGTTTATACCCATTCCTTGAGAAACGCAGCAGTTTGTTTTTCAGCAATGTTTACAATGATCATGTCACATTCAGTTTCTAATAATAAAGCTGCCTGATATTGCTCAAGCTTTGCACTGTTTGACAGAAGATATTGTGATCAAAACTGCCAGAAAATCGGTCCTATAACTTTCTTTTATCTAATAAACATTCTTTATAAAGAGTTACCATATCTACATGAGCTTTATTACCCTACCTGAAGATGCAGTTCTAACAGTAGCAAGGTATGATTTGCTTTTCCAGCTTCAGTCAAGATCTGGGCACAGTCAACAACCGTAAAAGGAACTGCAAGCCACTGTGAATTCAGAAGAAACAGGATGAAAACAAAGGTTATTATCTAGTCCAAGCCTTTACCTTCTGGCCTCAGGGAGCAGAAACAACTGTCAGGAGCAAGAGAGCTGGAAGGCCAGAGAAAGGCCCCTCTGGCCCCCAGCCCTGATGCAGGAGACAGGGGTATGTTTGGAAATTTCATTAGGCCGAGGCAGCTTTCCTGGTCTAGAACAGGGCATAAGGATGGCTTCAACCCAGAGCACAAACAGGACGTGCAAACTGACTGAAAAGCTGCTTGACAGACACACAACCTGCTCAAATGCTGTAGCAGCAGCACAGGTTTTGTTTACAAAAAGAAACTGTGACTGTGATGAAAAATTAAAGCCAGCTTGGCCCAGAGGGTCTGTCTGGTACATGTTTCGTGCCTGCACACACCCAACCCTGCAGATAGCAAAGGTCTGCCCTGCAGCCCCACCACTGCAGATGCTCAAGTCTCTCCTCTGAGGAAGGAAAGACTTAAAGTCTTTTCAAATATACCCACTCCTACCTGAAAAACTGAAGCTTGGTTGCAAACTCTTCACCTCACCCCCCACACCCCACAGGAAAAACAAGATTTAAAAAGTCTGAACTTACAGATGAATTCCTGGGGTCCCACGTTGCACACACGAGCTGCAGAGGCTCCCAGGGCAGCAGGCACAGATCCCTCCTTCCCACTCACATTCACACTGGGAGGGTTTTAGCCATCCACACACCACCCCCCTGCTCTAGCCAGCTTTTAGGACAAAGCAGTTCCCATCTTCCAAATGCCCCCTCAGATTTCCCTGGAGCCAAAAGGGCCACAAGACAAAAAGAGCTTGTGCAGAGCAGCATCTTCCCTAAAGGCTCCTCTACTCAGTGCTAAGCATCTCATCACACATGCCCTGTTCAAAATGCCATCAATTGTTCCAGGTAGCATTAAAATATGGATTTATCTTCAACACTCTCTTAGAAATTAATCTGTGGGTAGAGTGGTAGCCAAATGAGCCCAAACCAGCCCAGCCCAGCAATCCATCCTCACCCTGAACACATCCATTCCAAGCTACCTCATCTCTGCAGGGTTTTGCCAGGAAAGGGTTTAGAACAGAGCCCCTCACAGCATACCCGCTCCACCAGCTGTTATGAAAACACTGTTGCAAACTTTTCCTCCACATTCCTCCAGCTCTTCCAACTTCAGAAGTCAAATTCCTTGTACAGTCTGCTCAGCAGGACAGCAAATCAACAGCAAAAGGAAGTTACAGTTAAGAAGTCAGGATTCTCTTGCTTATCTCCACTTTAAGATACCACTCACACGAGTGAGTCTTTGCAGCTTACAGACATTTAAAAACCAAGTTATTCACACCATAACATTCTTGCAATAGTAATTTCAATGGGTTCAAAAGAGAAAAAAACCACACAGAAACAATGGTTCACTTCTTTTAATCAGAGACTGTTACAAAGTGGTTACACATTACAATGATCCATTGCTGAAGCACAACAGTTCATAGAAGGTTCCCAGTGGATGCAAATGTTTGCTCCATGTTTGCTTTGAATCTTCTTTGTAAACTGAATGCTATAAAATTAAGCTAGTTATTATTTGCATGCATTAAAGTGATGCACATACTTACCAGTCTCTCACTTTCTCCAATTAAATTCAACATCAGTATTTTGCCACCACCTGTCTTTTGAAAAAGATGAGTAATCCCAACCCTTTCATACCACTTACACAAAAGCAGTATCAAGTGACAGGAAAAGCCTTCACGAGACACTCATTTCTGTGCCTGTACTGCGACTGAGAGGGGGCACAACTCACTCCTGTGCTTTAGGAAGGCACTAAAAACAGCTTGGAGTTTGCTCAGCTTGGGTTCACTGCACGGTGTCCAGAAACCCTGAAGGAGCAGTTGGGAGTCAGCAAGAAGTCTAAGGAAATAGTGGGAAATGCCAACCTGTTCCATATGCACTGTTCCAGAACTGGGGGGAAGAGTGCTGAACCACGCTAGACTGGACTCACAGGGATGCTGTTCTACCAGAGCTCTGGCAGCACCTACCCTGGACAAATGCACTCGGTTTTGAGTAAGACAGTCTGGAACACACTGTACCTTTAGTTATCCCCACTGACTGCCAGGCTGGGGTACAAGCAGGGCAGGAGGCACCCAAACCTGTGAAAAGCAGGAATTCATGAGGTCCCTGAGCAGCCAAGAGCCACCAGTTCCTCAGCCCAGCTCGGCACTGAGCGTGCAGTATGAGGGAGGGTCACCCACAGAGGTTACACCACACATGGACACGTCCTGTTCCCGGGCCAAGCATCCCAGCAAGGTATCCCTGCTACTCACACACACCTGCCACCAGGATGGAGCAAGGACAGGCAAAGCTAAATCATACATTTCAACACACAGGACTTCCCTTTTTTTCCCTGGGCAACATTAGTTTTGCAGACAGAGCAGTTTAGTGTGAATTACTAAGAACTGATGTGAAGAAGGCGCCAGAGATGGGCTGCAAGTGTAACTACTGTGGAGCCTGGGAAGATCCAATCCCCTTGAGAGGGTGTGCGTTTGGCTGGTGAATTCTGCAGCACTGGGTGAGATCTCAGAATTCTACAATAAACAGTATCACTGCAAGGGGCAAGACACTCATAACCCACTCCAGCCCTCCAGATGAGCTGCACAACCCAAGGGTCTGTTCAGCTCCCATTTTACTCTGACCCTCCCAGTACCTTCTGTCTATGGAATTATCCACCCATGATGTCAAAAGCCCCTCAGTGTGGTAACATGGCCTTAAAAAAGGGGAATTAAAGCATAGTTCTACAGCCCATCCAGCTGCGGATCTATGCTTGGTGCTACAGCAAAGTTTTTATCTCCTGCGCTGATATGTAGAAATAAGATACATAAAGTCTAAATACAAATAAATGGGTGCAGCCATTCTGGAGAAAGGTGCATCTTTTATCCCACCACAAAGAACCTCTCCTCTTTTCTTTTAAGGCATAAAATATTCTATAAAATTAAAATAAAATGCCAAAATATCTGAGAGTATGGGATAGGGCAGAAGTAAAATAGAGGTACAGGAGTAACTCTGGAGTAAGATAAAACAGCTGGACAAAACCACATGTGTAGGTAGCCTCTGAAGTGCTGCAATGGACTAACAAAAATAATGATTAAAAAAAAGCAGAGAAGAACAAGCTCCTGGCTCACAGGCCTAGCAAAGTAAAGATCTGTTGGTAGGAAATGGTAATTAGTAATAGCTAAAGAAAAGCCAAAGATCACACTACTGCTATGGAGTTTACAAACAGAAACGCTTAATCCCCAACACAACAAACACAGGATCCTGTGGGTTTGCTGATAAAAAACAGCCTCTTCAATAAAGGCATGTTACTGAAGTGATTTCAGCCTTAGACCTTCACACTTCCCAGCAGCATCAAAGGCTATTTGTTAAGGTTCTGTATTAAATTTTCCTTAACGGTGCTTGCAGGTATTTATTACCTGCCCACAAGCACAGTTAAATCCATTAGATCTTCAAAAAAAAAAAAAAAAAATCGAGATGTTCACTCACTACTGAAATCAGTAGTAGATAACAATCACAGTTCAGAGACCAAAATTCCCCTCATGAATTAAGTGGTATCATTTGAACAAATGAATTCAAATAGGAACATCAGGTACTTACAGATTAAACTAACCTGTACTGGCAGTGCTGTGGAATTTTTCTTCTCTACCAGTAAGTAGCAAATGCTGAAATTCTGCTGCTAGTTAACAGAAACACAAATTGTATTAAACCAAGGTGTTTAACCCATAATTTAGTTTTTTATTTAAAAAAAAAAAAAAAGCTGCCAAACTTCAATTATTGCAATTTGTTGCTTAAGAAAAGCATATGAAGTAAAGGCAACTACAAAACTATTTTCAATTTGCCCTTACTCTTCTGATCCTTTTCATACATAACCCATAAATTTAACAAGGTCATCCTATTGCCTACCACAAACATAGAGAAAATTACAGTACTTACATTGCCAGGTTCCTTCATTTAAAGTCTCATAAAGTATGTTCTCTTATTCTGGACTTTACAAATGAAAGAGCAAAATGTATTTTCTTCCACTTGGATTTACAAGAAGGAAGCTAAAGAATTCAGTGCAAGTCACTCAATGGAAAAAAGAGAAAGAAAAAAGCTCTGCATGATACCTTGAACTCAAAGCATGATGTAATTTTTAAGCTGGGAGACTGGTTGTATTGCACTAATTTCTGGTAATTCAGAATTACTGTCAGCAAGAAACAGTTACTCACATTGGCTACTAAGGGCAGCAGAGACTGAAATTCTACAACCCCCCTCCCCCAATAGCATCTCGGAACATGCTAAAGATTCAGACAAAATTTAAGGGGAAAAAAATGAGGTATCAGAAGCTTGAATCTGTTCTAAGGCAGTTAGACCTTCTTTAGCTGCCAACCAACAAGAGAATTTTTAAGGAAGCTTTCAAGCTCTCAAAGTTCATGCTCTTTCGCTTTCAGTTAAGATGATATTGCCATTAAAATTCTATTTCCTTAAAAAAACCTTAAGTTCAAACCAGTTTTTATGGAGAGGTTAAACTCCCTGCCACTGAAACAGCAGTGTTGCTGACTGTGCCCACTGCAAGGAAGCCCCTGAGGATGTCAGAGGTTCCTGAAAGCTTGTTCAGAAGGTGCCAGTGCCTCCAACTGTTGATGCCAGGGTCAGTCAGAACTGCCTCCCCAGGATGCCCAAACAAACCCCAAGGATAAGCCCTGGCTCCTGCAGTCAGGACAGGACAGGGCTGAGGCTCCATGCCCAGCTCCCTCAGACACGCGGGCACAAGACTAAAGTAAAAGTGCATTTCCTCCAGCCCAGCAAGCCAGGCTGCCCAGAGCTGCTGCTCAGCCTGCAAGGAAACTCAGCAAGTGTCCCTTAGGAGCTCCAGGAGGATGTTATTACATTACCTGCAGAACCACCTGAATTCATCTTCACCCCTCAGCAGCTGCCCCAAAACTTCCCTTACTCTGAGCTACCTCCCCAGCCCAGACACTGCAGACAACACGGGAGTCACCAGCAGTACTGCATTCCTCCAGGACCCAGGCACTGTTTCACTGCTCTGAGCATCGTGATGGCAAGCACACAGATTTCTTTGGAAGTCCTTCATGTGTGGTGTTTACTTTATCTACATCTCCCATCCACTTCTCTTGTTTAAAACAGTGGGTGCAAATTTACCCAATTTAGCAGAGTACCTGTAACTCCTGCCCCTTTGGAAAAACTCATGTACTTCTACTTAAGCTTAAAAACCCCTTGAACTCCGAGACCTTCCTCTGTAAATATCTATCAAAGTCACTAGAATATTGTCATAATTAGAACATTCACAAACAGTGAGATGTACAACTTTGTGACACACCAGCTGCTGCAATACTGGAATGTAAGGAGGAACGCACTTCATCCCTCAAAATAAAGTTAAATTATTTTAACTATCCCCCTTAGATCCACACGAGGAAGCAGAGAGGAAAATATCACTAAGGAAACTTCACAAAAAGAGCAAGACATGAACCATTTACACCAGATGAGAATTTTAAAAGTTGTTTCAAAGGGATGAGAGGCCAGCTGGTCTGACAGCTGAGGAGATACTCCCAGCAGAAAGCACTTTATGCCATCCTGGGCACTACAAGGACAGCAGCACTTGCACGTCACTTAAGGACAAAACACAAAGCAAGGGAAAATCATTACTGCTGCAAATTTAAGCACAAACATCAGTCCGTGGTAACCTCAGAATAACTCCAATGTCATCTGCCAAAGCTACCAACTCCCAAAGAGGGAAGAAAGAGGACCTGTCCCATCCAGTCCTTCAGTGACCTACAGAAAGGACAGGAATGCTGGGGGGAGTAAAGGGGGGTGAACCACCCACCAGAAATTACAAGCAGTGTTTGCAGTGGAGCAGGAAAACCCAGTCAGAAACCCTTTAAATTCATACAGTAACAGCCCACAGAGCTGTCTTAATGTCAAATGCCGCATTCACAAGTAGGTTGTGTGAAATTAAACTTCTTGGAATTGTTCAAAAGCATGTTTAAGGAAAAAATCCCACAGCAACATGGTGCTGAAAAAATGTTAGTATTTTGCTCACAAAACAGCCAAAACACAAAGAAATGGTTCATTTGCTCTGAAGGATTAGCACACAGAGGTTAGACAACGACACAGTGAAAACAGGAACTGCATTTTGAACTAATTTGACATGTTCATGGAAAAAAGTATCTTCAACAAAGCCAGATAAAAGCCATCTCCCTGAGCTGGAAAAATCAGCTCTCAACAGGGTATCAATTTATAAGGCATAACCCCAGTGTGGATCTAAGTGGGTACTTCACTGGCCACAAGGCAGCACAGGTATCTGAGTTTTAGCTTTGTGGGCTTGATGACAGGCTGAACATGAGGAGCTGGGTAAAGTCCACCTAGTGCTGCATCAGTCTGAAATGGAAACTGGGAATAAAGTTCAGGATCAGGCATTTGAAATTTGCCTATTTTTCATTCTGAGTCTCAGTGACATTCAGATACTTAAAGCAAGAAGTACAACCCACACTTATTATTTTGGGTTAAACAGTTTCCTTGGGCATTGTAGGGAAATAAGAATAAGCCAAAGGCTCCTGTAAACTGAGAAAGTGAAACAAATCCCAGGTGAAGAGTTGTTCTCATCTTCACTCTTATTGGGAGAGCACCACAGTGAGAATTAGAAAAGCAAGGCCATGCTCAATAACCATTTTGGAACAGTCAGAGGACAATTTTCCAGTCAGACTGGGTGAGTTGGGGGGGGCCTTCTCCAGGAAAAATGCAAAAGGCAGAGTACAAGCAAAGAAGGGCACACCAGGAACGTGCAATCACTCTAAGTTAGGAATTACAACTCTATCCTTAAATTCAAATTACTGAAAATCCCATGGGGGGCATTATTTAGCAAAATCTTGAAGAAATGAGACAGAGTGTATGCTGATAAAAAACTACCACAGATTGTGAAAACCTGAAAAAACCCTGTAAAACCAGACACCTCCATTTAGTTTCTATTTCACTGCTGACAGGCTGAAAGACCTCCGTGGACAACACCTGCTCTTCTGAAGCTGAAGTTGACTTTAAGCAACCTCAAGCAGCCAAGGCCAATGTATCTGCACCAGAGTGAGCAGCTTTTCCTTCACAGAGGGTACAATTTTGGTGTATTGGAGAGGTTGAGGAAAAGGTTCTTCCTGGAACTCACCAACTGTCAAATCTGCAGCTTCCATTTCTCACTCCTCTCTTCTGCGTTACCAACTTGGATCAAACCTCCGGTTCCTCCCAGGGCTCTACATTAATATTTGCTGAGGTGCAGCTCACGGATGCAGCAGGATTAACATCTCAACCTTCTCCAAAGCAACTCAGTGCTAGAATTTGGGCTACACAGTTTGGTGCCCATAAATGTCACCTGCTGGCTAAAACCTATTTTAAGCACTTCAACAGATACATCTCCCCAGAAGAGGAAACATTAGTACTTGGTATTTACATGCCACTAATTCAGAGACTACACAAAGTCACCACTACCAAACCCAAAAACAAATACAGCACAAATGCAATGCAGGGAAAGGTGGGGAGGGGCAGTGTGGCTGAAGGATCCCCTGAGCAGCCTCAAAGGAAATGCATTCCAAGAGAAAAGGTACCCAAACATCTTAAAACAGCTTCCCTCCCCCTAAGACTCTTCAAACCACAACGATAATGAAAAGATAAATATTAATATAGAGCCCATCTACCAAAGGAGAATAAAAAACCTAAATTAAAATAAATTTAGGGGCCTTCACCAAACTTGCTGCAAGTTTGGGGACATAAATATCCAACAGCCATAAAGCTGTGAAAGCCCCCAGAATGAATAAAATAAATCCCACTTGCCTCAGACTGAACAGGGCAACACTGAGACTCTGCCTCAGCCTGTCCTATGGCAGGGCTATAGGAAGAAGAAAAATTTAAATTTTAGAAAAAACATGACCCAATTAAGTAAAAGACATGCATTCAAAGTTAACAAAATTCCAGTGATCAAGCAAACAAAAGAAAATTACTGCTATAGCACCTCTTTGGTCAGGCCCAAACAGTATTTTTTGAACTTGGTAGCTATTTCTGAATTGGACAGTTTGTTTTGCTTTGTATCTTGATCAATGGAACGTCAGTCAGTTCTCTTGGGGCATTTTTCCCATAACTGATAGTACTTACTGTACTAGTTCATGGAAAGTAGAGTTAAAAGATTCCATCAGCCACTGGAAATGTTCACCCTTGTCTGAGTGTTTATGTAGAAACTAGACCAGTACAATTATTAAGACATTTACTATTAAGTGCCATCAGTTCCCATGTCAAATTGCAGCCCCAGCTCATGGACTGGTCTATCAGTCTCAATTTAACTGAAGGTCATAATGCCCTTCTTGCTGTTCCTAAAACTAATGTAATCTTGGTATTTCATATTTTATCTTATATGCAGAATTCTTTGATTCCCATAAAGTAACTGTGGGTTAGAGATCCTGTTCAATTTTATCCAAGTTGTAATAAGTTACACAGTTCTGTGTAAGTGCTGTTCAAGAGCTCCACAGATTAAACCAATGGCAGAAACCACAGAAGGCAGATGCAGCTGAATGTGTTTCTAGAAGCTTGTTCATATTCTCCTGTGCATGCACAGAGCGAGGAATTGTTATCCACTGCTATTAGATATTCAGCCCAGCCTCAAATTTATTATCAAATTTATTATTAAAATCTCATCTGTGGGAAAAAAATAACCCTAAAGTTGCAGAAGAAATTTTTAGTCCACATAAGCCAGCTAAACGGTCAGTATTTTATTTGTTTGCCAAAAGCGGAAGCCATTCTAGAGGCAGTATGAAAGAGTCATATCAAAACTAGCCCAGGTTTTTTCAAGGTTCTTTCATGCCAGTCTCATCCCTTTTGCCCTAAAGGCCAGCTGCTCATAACGATATTATGAGACCATGCATAAAATAGTTTCCAACCTTTCAAACAAGTCCTAAATTCCATAAATTCTGGCATGTTTTTTGCCAAACCTTTTCCCACCTGTGCCTGAGATTTTCTTGTAGCGTTATTTTTTGTATTCAACATTTGCATTACGTTGCAATTCCAAGACTGATCAAAATGCCCTTGCAAGTGTTGACTTTACTGTAAGATCTGCTGTGGCATATTTAGGCAACAGCTGAAAAAGAAAGCTTCTGCCTATGTAATTACAGCAGTAGAGTCCTGCAGCAGCACAAGAGATGCTTTTCTGTGATCAGAAAGGCTTCTGCCATCTCTTTCCAGGGAGAGATGAACTACAGCAGAAGCCTGTTCTCGTGGCTGTGTTACACTGGGATTCTGCTGGCACAGTGATGTTGGTTACACTTGGCACTGTAAACCAAGCCTTAGTCTTTACACAAGCCACTGTTACAACCCAAGCAGTTTTGGGACAGCTTTTTGGGTAGATGCACCATAAATCCAACTCTCTGAGCATTAAGAAGCAGTATCCAAAGAAATGAAGGCAGAGACCAACAGACAACACAGGCACTGAAATACCTGCCTGTTCACAGAGGAGTCGCACGAGAGACAAGAGTAACTAAAGGCAGCCACATCACAGCTCTTACAGCACAGGAATGACAGGAGCAGGAAAGGGAGTATCCACATGAAAAATATGGAAAAAATTGTTCACCTGCTTCTATGTGACTACCAATGACAGGTATGTGGCAGTACTTGCTCGAGGGATTATCATATAACATTACAACTAAGGAAAGCTCAGCCTCAAAATGCATCCAAGCTCTAAGTCTATGCAGCATTAGCTACCAGTGGTACCATTATAAGAACAACGACACATTCACTGTTTAAAAGAGGGAAATTCTTAATTAACACAACTTGCAGAATATGCTAAGTTAACAGTACATGCAGTAAGGTTTGATCCCAGGAGAAGGAGGGGTCTGAAAACAACATACAGAAAGTTATGGGAAGACACCGAAGGGAGAAGTGATTTACTTGACTGGGGCAGGAAGGCAAAGCATCCTTAGAGCAGCAATATGATCTCCAGAAAAAGCAAGAAGTTCTATAGTTTTACAAGCAGTAGTTAAGATCGCTTTATAAAGTATGAATTTTATGTGTAGTGTTACAAAAAGGATAAATAAGACGCTGTAATAATCTCTCCATTGTTGTGTAATTATCCTTATTAGGTAAACAGAAGAAAACCAGATATCAAAGCATTGCCTCAGCAAAACAGTTTGATCTGTTAGACTTGTGTGTAAAGCAAGATGAGGAGCTAACAAAAGATCTGACATCAAGGCCCACTCAGCACATTTGCAAGCCAAATACTGCACATCTGACAGGTGATCAGCAGATACCAGTGATCAGAGAGAACTGCTTCTCAACAGAGGCTTGGAGTTATGGTCTTACAACTGCTAAACACTTCAGAGAAAGTGCCTGGCAATTCTGAATGGTTAAAATAAGGCCATCCAGCTGTAATCAGACTGCACTGGATGCTCTTGTGCTTTTAGGAGACATTCTGTAACCCCAGGTGAGAAGCTGAGGCCATGGAGTGCTTTAGCTGTACTGTATTTCTGCATCGTTAAGAGACAGTACAAAGCCACAGGAAGTACGGGCAGCTAAAAAACCCCAAGACTTCCAAGAAACAGAGCCATAATGCTCACCAATATAATTTAAAACAACTCCACCATCTACAAAAACATCTGTGGAACAGCGACACAAAAATGCTGATAGTCTTTCTAACCTACCCTCAAAGAAGAGATATCCCCATCAATTAAATTGCACAGATAAGGCTTGAGGCTGGAACATGTATTTAAAGTTGACCTGCAAATGAAAAAATTCACCACTCATTTTGTTTCCTCCTGTGGTAAAGAGGCCAGCTAAGATCTCACTGCCCTCCTCTCCAACAAGTCTCTGCATTCTCACTTTCATCAGAAATCTAGCACAGGAACACAGTGATGTCAGACACTCAGAGAACTACAACCTTGACGGGAATTTATGGCTCTGTTCTCACAAACAGATAAATGACTAGTTCACGGGGAAAAGCCTCTCTGATAAAAAGGTCCTCTTACTCCAGACACTTTCACTGAATGGCTCAAGATAGAAACTCAACCAACACCTCATCACACAACAGATGGTTACAGATAGTTCATGAAATTCTGAACACTTAAAAATACAGCATATAACACGTTACTTTTGCCTGCTCTGCCTCCTTCATACACAACTAAGGTCAAGCTACTATTTCTCTTTTGCAGGTCAACTTCAATACATGGACTGGGAGTCTCTCACCCGTGTGACATGCACCTGAGCTTCTAGAAAGCTAAACCTACCAGACTCCTGCAATTCCTACATCTGCACATTGAGAAGGGTCAGCTCAAGAGTGAATAACAGGACACACCCGCCATGAGGATGTGTCTTAGAGCACTTTCACATCCTGCCAGTAAGTGCCAGGAGTAGAAATCAATTAAAATCTACTGAGGACAAGAAAGCACAAATAAAGAAACATATGCATTAAGAGAAGTTACAACCAAGAGTTAGGATGTGCCTCCTGCAGCCTCAGTTTTGAGGAGTCCGTTAATAAGTGTACAGGTCTTTGTCTACTCAGATGTACAGCTAAGGAGTGACTTTTTATAGAACAAGGAATTCAGATTTTATCAAAACGGCACCAGTAACTGTGCTCATTACACCAATGGCTACCACAGCATGCATCTGTACAAACCTTTCAGGCAGTTGTCCACAGCTGGTCACGAATAAAAAGGCATATAAATTTTTCTCCTCTTTTATTACAATGAAGTTTATAACAGTACAGAAAAGTCACATGACCTTAGTGGGTCAGTTTACTTAAACCCTGAAACAGGAGGAACTCTAAATACATTAAATATTGTTACAAGTTCAGACTTTAATGTACAAGTAGTTGGGAACAGTTACAGCCCTCACCAAACTATGTTGGGGACGTGAAGTCCAACAGCACTTGAAGTGCTGTGAAGGCATTGTTTCACAAAGAGCAACGTAACATCACAGAACTTGCCTTTAAGGTGGTATGTTCATGTAATTCCAGCGCCTTCACAATTTAACGAACCATATTTACTATACTTCACTTCTAAAAACCTAGATGAAACATGAAAAAGAAGCCATACAGTATAAATTGCAACATCAGGAAAAGTTCCTGTTATTATTCCAAATAATTTTTCCCATGTAAAATAAGAATGTCCAATAGCTCCTTGCATGTGGGAAGGTACTTATATTTTTAAAGTCACAATGAAGCCTTAATTGACGGAAGCTCTGCTATATTAACAGCACAAGATGAGAAAAGGTTTAATCTCCAAACCTATTAGAGCGTGAGTAGGAGCGTCAGTAGCGGCCACCTTGCGACATTACGGGGGGTCTCATTCCCATTGGAGGTCGAGGAGGTCCACTTTGGTACGGGGGCACCATCGGAGGTCCCTGACCGTATGGAGGCATGGCCCCAGGAAGATATCCTGGCATGCCCTGGTGATGAGCACCATACTGACCTATAAACAGAACATTTAAGATGCAAAGAATAATTTATTTTTTTTTTTTTAAGTTGCCTTTAGTGAAAAGCTTCACCCCTCCCTGCCAGAATAGGCCACTTCCAAGTTTTAAAAAGGTTTATGGCAAAGACAAAGCTTTTCAGGAGAAGAAAGCTGGGAAATTTGTGATTACCATGAGGTGGCATGGGAGGTCTCATTCCTTGTTGCTGTGGAGGAATTCCTGGCTGTGGTGGCATCATACCTCCAATTGGTCCAACTGGTGGATTACCCAGGGCAGCCTGTCCTGGCCGAGGAAGATTGCGCTGGTACTTGGGCAACTGAGCCCTTCTCTCTTCCTAAAACCAGAACACACAACCACAACGCAGCGTGTCAAAACCCACCAAGAGCAAAGTAAAGAGAGGTTCAACAAAGCAGATTACAGGCACTAAACTATCTTAAAACCACCTTACAATTCAGAGACTACCACTAACATTCCACAGGAGCACCCGGATTTTCCCCTTTCCTGCAGAGTTACTGCATCAATACCAGCCAGTGGAGCATTCTGCACACAACACAAATTCTGGCCCCCACTCAAAAAGCCTTTTTCTCTTAAGCTGAGACGAAAAAGCTGAACACAAATCTAAAGATACCTGACCTGAAATTAAAGTTAATTTGTTTTATCCATAAATTCCATTTCCTGACTTCTGTAACAGCAACAAAACCACATCAAAGTGTTCAGTCTCTTGTTCTACACTACCTGTATGTATTAAACTTCAAGCTTGAAGTCACATGCAGGAAAACTCCCAATTACATTTTGGGTTGAGTGATTTTCTGTCACCAAAGCCAAGGCACAGAACTGCAGCAAGATCACTGCCCTATGCCAGTGATCTCAGTTACATTAATTCTGCACAGTTTGCACTCTCACTATTATTAAAATACACATAATGCAGAGCACAGAAAAATTTCCACTTAATCAGCCATACCAGCACAAATTGCATTTTTCAGTGAGACAATGAAAACATTTTAACTTACCAGTGATATATCCTCATCTGGATGGATCAACTTACTGGTTGCACTGGTTGTGGTGAGGGTAGCAGGCTTACTTGTTATGGATGTGGCTGGTTTAGCTGCAGTACTGTTGGTGGTGCTAGTGGTTGAGGCTGTGGACTGTGTGTAAGCAGGGAATGTAGGTTTTGGGGGCTCCGTTGTTGTTGCAGGTGTAGAATTCAAAGGTTTGAAATCAGTACCAACTGGCCCTGGCACAGCTGCTGCAGCCTGTGGAACACACACACAGGTCAATACTTGGATCTCAAACCCTAAGAAAACTTAAATAATGATGTCTCTTAGAGCTCTGAAACCTTCCAGTTAGATACGTAATTGTAACAAGCTTGACAAAAGTAAAGTTCAGCCTTATTGCAAACTAGAGCAACTGAAAACAAGACAAAATAAAACCCAGGATATACACATATACACACACACACACACACACACTGGAAAGTCTAAAAATTTGCAGGTCAAAAGCCACAACTAGAAAAAAGGAACAAACAAACAAAAAAAAATAAACCCCATTATCAAAACCTTTATCTCAAATACTGAATTTGGCAGATGTCTAAATCTTTCCTGAACCACTGTTTTATGAAGAGCTCTAAGTATAAATTCATTGTTCTCTCACTAATTAACATACTTTAGCAACCATTAGTTCAGAGTACAGCTCAAACTGTTAGTTTTCATTAAAATTAAGTAGTTAAGTAGTATTTTAATCCAGTATTTAGGAAAGCTCTATTGTGTCAGGGCTTTTAAGTGTTCTCTGTATAAAAACACTGCAGCATTGTCACAAAGTACTATGTCTACCTGCAGAACTTTAATCTCATCGGAGAATGAAGAATCAGTGGAAGCAGATATGAGGTCCACTACAGATTCCAGCAATTCACCTTTCCTACTTGTTTCCTTAAAAAGCCCCTGCAAAAGTCTGCTTTATCAAGCTGTCTCAGAAGACACAGCAATCTCCAAAGCAAGCCTTAGTTACGAGAGAATGCTTTTGTTTCTAGTCACTGCGTATTTACAATCATCTGAACCTCCCAACCAAAACAAAAATATTTAACGTTTTGCACATAAGGCAAATGAAAAATTCCCTACATGGTGGTGTACAATACTAAACAACATAAACTAAAAAGCCTTCACCATGCATCAAACTAACCACTGCCCACTAAAACGCATTTAACTGCTTTCATGCTGGTTTAACCCTTTAGAACCAGGATGTAACATTTCGTTCTTTCACACTACGAAAATCGGGCACTTTGACAAGCTTAATTCTAGCAAGATACAACTCCCAATCAAGGACTCTGCGGTTTTACCAGCTAAACATAATCAGGAAGGAGACAGAAATGGTCTGAAGATGTTTAGTCAATTTTAGATTTCACAGAACGGTCCAAAGGGTTAAGTTGCAAAGCAATTTGTTTTGAACTGTGACTTCCTGCGTACTTGTGCTGTGCTAGGAAACAGAGCGTTAGAAGATGCTGACAGACTTTCTGAATTGGAGGAAGCTGCACTTGAGCTTGTGACAGGTGTCCCCATCTGTAGCATAAAAGAAAGGAAACAGTGAAAAGTCTCCAAACAAATGGGTGGAAAGTATCCACATGAAAGGATTTCTTATGCTAAGCCCTTTCTTACAAAAGGACTGGGTTTTTGTAAACAAGTATCTTCCCTGCAGAAGTCCAGAATGTAAATAATACACTATGAAGGTTTCTGCAACATACTTGAAAGCAAGTAAAGCCTTCAGGACTTACACACAAGTGCATTCAAAGGGAAGAGGTCACAAGCCACTATCAATTCCCCACTTCCCTCCCCAACACATCTGAATGAATTTTTTTACCACCCTAAACTTTCTGCAGTACAGAACCTCCTAACTCAGACAATGTTTTAGCAGTTTAACAAGACAGAATAAATCAGTCTGTCAATTGGCAGAGAGCCCACTATGAGAATAGCTGAGAACAAGTCATGCCGAGACTTGTAATTTGTAAATTTTAGGTAGAGTTCTCTGCAATCAGACTCCAGTGGCTGACTAACACATCCCTTCACCCACCCAAAGCACCCTTATAAACAACAAACTAAAGGCATTAAACAAAGAAGTGTTTTGCCTACTCCCTTCTTCCCCACATGCTTACAGAAGTGTTTGGTTTCACAGCTGTTGCAAGACAAAGAATCTCTTACAATTCATTCAAGCACTACACTGAATTAAACTCCAAAAATCAACCCAAGCAAGAAACCAGTCATTTCTGGGGCCTCCTCAGTAATAAACAGCCACTGCTGACACTGTGGCAATCTGATGGATGTAACAGCAGCTACTCCAGGCTCTGGGATACCTTACCTGCCCCGCACTTGGGAAGAGTGGTTTAGTAACTGGAGGCTGTGGGGTGGGTGCTGTTGCAGCAGGAGCCGGGGGCCGGTTAAGGATGCCCGGAGCTGTGACAGGCTGTGCTTGTGTCATTGGGGGCATGCCAGGCCGGGGCCCCACAGGGGGAGGCATACCTGCAACCACAAAGCATTGCCAACGGATCAGGCTCAGGAGGCAAGGAGTGTTCCTTTAGAGGATTCTGCTCACAGTGTTCCTCAGAACCACCTCCCACAAGGAAGAGGTATTTCTAAGGCAACAGTAAAACACAACATGACACAGGGCAACGTCAGCAACCACCAAGCAGTAACACAGGCAGTAACCTCCAACCCTTCAGAGCAGTACTGAAATAAGTAATTTTTTACTAAAGCTGCCATATTGAAGTTTATGCTCTCATCAAACCAATGCAATGAATGCAGTAACTGTTTCCAACACACTGTGCCTGCCCAGCCACATGTGGATGAGACTGGTAGAGAATCAAAGAGCCTCAGCCCTTAGGAACAGCACCAGGGCTGTGACAAACACCCTCAGTGCTGCTGGGGAGCTTCAGCACTGTGACTGTTTGTAGTCTGTCATCCCAAAATCTGCACTTGGTGCGCATGGAGCTCTAGGAGAGGGTCAGGTGGGAAGTTAACAGCTCCCAGGAGTTCCATCAAGCAAACCCGCAAATCTCAGCTCATTACCACCCAGCTGCTGCTCAGGTGGAACACCCTGAGAACTTTAGGCAGCTCAAGAGACATCTCTTCCAGCTATGGTAAGAGACCAAAACTGCAGTTAAATTTCTTCAAACAGAAGGCTCATTGGTTGGGTAAATCACCAACATTATTCCTCACTTCCCACATTTTCAATTATTACTGTTTTCCAGCTGCAGCCACAGACATTAAAAAAAAGGGATGAGACAACACAACAGCCAGAGAATATGCAATAAGAAAACTATATTCCATTTTTCACTTTAACAACAGGGTAAAACTCAAATAATTATTTGTAATAAAAAGCCATAAATCAACCACCTCTGCACAAGAGTGGCTTCTGTGGCAATCAAACCACATCAAGGTGGTGGCATTTATAAAAATCCTAAATCTTAATGAAAAATAAATAAATATAACTCTCACCATAGTACGAGTTCGACAACCCTGACCTACCTGGCGGCATACCAGGCATAAGAGGTGGTATTCCTGGCCCAGGAGGCATCATTCCACCCATTGGCATCATCCTATTAAACAGAAAATGAACACTGGTATGAACACTCCTGATAAACTCTTAAGACAGTTGGCACATACCTGTATTAGACAAAAAAAATCATAAATAATTCCAAGAAGCTCTCAATAGAGGCAATTCAAACCCAGCTGACTCCACAAGAAAAAAAACAAAACAGGAAACCCAACACCCAAAACCTCAAGAAAATTTGAACTTTAATTTCTTAAGATTTCACTTCCACTATTATGAAATCTCCAGAACTGGTCTCCCTCTTGAAATCTAGGTTTCAGGCTACCAGTTGCAGCAAAGTGTTCCAAGAACATGATCTCAGTGCGCTCAGAAAGTCTGAATGTAGGAAAACAGCCAGTTCAAATCACCCTTCAATCACTCTACATCTGCTCTTACTCCTCTCTGACATCACAAGTGAATGGCAGAGAACCCAAATGTGCACAACTATCCATAAAATATTGATAAAAGCAGAGGGTAAGAAAGCTGCTGCAGTTTCAGTTACAGTAAATAATCTACATACTAATGATAAAGTGGGATTTTGTTTTTTAATATGAGAAGCCCTCATTATACTATATTTTTCTCCATGTTAAAAAGGGCTTTCCCCTAGAGGAATATGTGTGATTGCTTTACAGGGAACAAACCAAGTGTAGCTTAAATTTGCTTACATTTTTGCAGATGCTCAAAGACAGATCAGGGAAAAAAAATAAGGGAATGCTCATTACTTTAGTGAGCAAGACAAACAGATGTGCAGCAACCAAGTACACTCCAAAACCCCCTAAAAAGCAGTTTGCTGGTATGACAGAGTCAAGACAGCTTCACCCCTGGTGTTTCAGGATCAAAACAAATCACCATGAGGAGGTGAGCATTCATTCTGCAAAGCCTGAGTTCTATTCCCAACTCCCCTGCTAAAGGGAACAGCCCCTGCAGGAGCAGGAACGGCTGGGAACACAGCACCATTACCCCTTTCTTTGGGTCAGTTCTGACACATTAGACACAAAAAATGTGCTGGATGCTCCCTGCCTGCTGCCCCCAGAAAGGTGACTTCCCCAGGAACTGCAGAGACAGTGCTAGAAATATTGTCAAACCAAAAACAAAGTTGCTTTCTGTGTCCTAATTCCTCTTTCCTCATTTTTAGACACCAGATAATCAGGTAAAATAAGCAAAACTTTAGATTAAAATGGGTAAAAGGATAGTGCAACACAACCCTCTGCTCCCAAGTGGAAATGCAGTGAAGTTTTGGCAAATCCAGTTGTGTTTTTACCCGATGTGTTAATGTCATCTGACATTAACAAGGAGTTTAGTGAGGACTAAGCACCAGAAAACCTGATTAAATTCTGTTTAGTTTCCACCCAGAAAAATTAAAGTCATGATGAGCATCCACACCACATTTGACTGTGATTTTTAAATTCAAAGATTGTTAAATCGGCATTTATGTCCCAGAAAAGAACAACTTTCCACCTCAGTGAACTTTAGAGTTCCTGCAGTATGTCCTGCAGTGTAAAGGACCGAGCACGGGGAGCTGTACTCTGGTTCAAGAGAGGCTGTAAGGCCCTAAGGGTCTCTTTCGTTAATATTTTGTAGAAAACATTTCACACATAGTTTTGTAATATTTAGATAAAGCATAAAACCTTCGTATATTATACAATAACAAAACCTAACTAGACATTTTCCCCAAATTCTCAGGCAATATTCAGAGGTTTGCAGTAAGACAATTCCAAGCTTATAAAAAACATGACATAAAATGGCATAATGAATGTACCTAAAATTACATTAATGAGATGCTTACATGTTTCCACCACAAAATGACTGCATGTATTTTCTCTGTTGATGTAATCTGTGAAAATTTATGACAAAATAAAAAATCTAACTGTGAATTTCCAAAAGACATTGTGATAGGGTATGGTGTCAACCCCAAACAAGCATAAAAAACCAACACCTTTTGCCCAAAATACAAGAAAAATATAAACTATCCAGTATCTTTTTCCTGTTAGGTTGATGACTGAAAACCAGATGCACAACACACGTGCAGTGCACAAGGGAACAGTGGCTCACAGAAGGCTCTAAACCAACACAACAAAGCTTTAAATTAATATACTACTACTTTAATAAAGTTAAAAGAAAGGCAACATACTTTACACATAAACTCACAGCTTGGCCATATTTTACATGTTGGTTTACAGCCATCCAGTTCCCTAGTTAGTCTTAACATTTAGGTCACAGAGTTTACCATTCCTAAATATATATTTTTAATTAGCTTTACTTCTTCTGTGACAGTTTAAAATGCACAGTATGTGTATGTAATATCAAGTCTTTCTTGCTACTTACCCAGGTGGCATTCCAGGCATAACTGGAGGCATTCCAGGCATCATAGGTGGAACACCTGCCATTAATGGTGGAATACCTTCAAGGAAAAATACATTTTCAGCAACTCTGATAACATACAGTTGCTAATAAATGGCAGCTAATGAATGCAGACTGGATAACTGCTTTATAGGAAGCTCTAAAAGACTGCTTTTGAAATAATGTTGCTTACAAACAGCACAATATAAAACATCTGCAAGTCTGACTTGGATTCACTGCTCTCAGTCCTGCAAGACTCTAAATTTTCTCAGTGGTCTCCGAAGAACACACCCTATTACAAGGAAAAGAGACCATTTTTCACTCGCTGATCAAAATTCTTCCCTCACCATATTTGTGGCCTGCGTACAAACTGCCTGTTCTGTGTGAGCAGTCTCTACATACACAACAGCCTTCCTGCCCTGCTTCCAAAATCCTGTTACAAAATCCCCCAAACACACATCTCTGGCAGACATCTCTTTGAAGCACTGTCTTACTACCCCATATCTTCAATCTACATACCAGCTTTAGGTATCTGAATCTACTCCACTAAGGAAGACGTGTGGGGGAAGAAGATGAGGAAACTGCTTATCTGCACCTCACAGAACTATTTTGTGACCTCCCAGGCCCAGTGCTAAAAGGGCAGATTATTACTCAGCACACCAGCAGCAATTTGCGCAATTCCTACCCAGCTTTTCACACCCTCTCACCTGGAGGCATCCCTGGAGCACCTGGCACAGGAGGCAAACCTGGCTGTGCCATTGGGGGAATGTACCCCTGCTGTGGCTGAACTTGCTGGGGTTGAAATGAAGTTGAAGCCGCAGATTCATCATCTTCATACTCATCAGAATCATCCTGTTGTTTCTTTTTCTGGCTCTCTGCAGACAGGACAGTAGATGGTCAGACAGAATGCAAACTATATTTTATGAAATTAACTTTATTTAGAGTGTTCTAGTTGGAACAAAACCAGTAAAATTCAAATCTAGAGCTGCTGTTAGAGAACACGTCAAAGCCAACCCTCACGGCAGAGTAAGGACCAGAGCAGGGAAATAACACACGACCAGCCACATTACACCTTACCCTGAGTTTTTTGTTCAAGTAACCTCCTCCGTTCCTCCATATCTTTTTCTGGAATGCCCTCCATCCCATAGATTTCCAGTTCAATGTCTGTTCTTCCGGGAATAGCATTTGGAACAGCATCTATTGTTTCCTTATGTACCTAAAGAAAACCAAACAAATGCTGCTGACCACAATCCACGTTCAATTCTCTGTGTTCTTCAGCCAGTTTCAAGATAAAAAAGGAACATCCTTAATGGGAATAATCTCTCTGGCCATGCATATCCTTGATCGTGCTTCCTAATCTCTGGTAACTACTATTACCTCTAAAACCACTTTACACACTTGTCTTAGAACACCAAGACAACACAGTTTCTTCACTCCTCCTCCAGAACTGAGGGCAGAGATCTCTCTGCACAGTGTCCACCTGACTGCTGACACAGCAGGACTCCCGTGCTGGAAACAGGCCATTGCTGCCCTTTTCTCATCAATTTTTAAGACTCTGGAAGCCCCAAACGCCACCTTTTTAAGGTCACTACTCATTCAAATTTTAGATACTCTTAAGAAAAGCCCATGTAAATCTCAAACTCCTTACCTGCATGCAATGTATAGCTAAACCAGGTCCTGTATACAGTTTCTTATGACATATATGGCATTTAAAGTGCTTTGCTTTTTGATGCTGTATAAGGATTTTTTCATCATCAAAATCCCTATTACAATACCTGTAGAAGACTGTTAAGGAAACATTTAATCCTGCAAGAGACCTCCTAGACAAAACCAAGGTAATTAGCACCAGGGTGATTCCTCCTAAATCAAAAGGCACATGAAGCATCTCTGAGCATTCAAAGAGTGACAAACGTTTCATGTATGTTTGAAATCAACACCCTCATGTGATCCAGCATATCCTTCATCAGACAAGTAAAAAACTGGGAAGGTGTGTGCAATAAGAATCATTTGATTCCACATCCTTCATCACAAGTCCTACTTCTTTTTAAGTGGACTCACTCTCTCTTCGAGGGCGTGGATTAAAATAAAGTTGCAAAAGCATTTAAGGAGAAAGAGACTTGAAATCAGAAAAACGGAAGCTATGCCAAAGACTCAGAAGTGTCTCTCTAGTAACAAGCACCAGTAACTAACAAACATAAAAGAGAACAAAGATCTTAGTTAAAAATTCCTTTCCTACCCAGCTATCAATGCTTCTGACACTACATAATTTGCTGCTGTCATTAAAGAATTCTTTGCTTTTAAGCAGAAGTATTTTAAGGATTTCAAGGAACTTTCTGGATATCTACGTAACAGAAGAGGCAAAACTGCATTTCCTTCCTGCAGGTCAACACTGGGATTTCAGCAAACACTCCACACACATGTTCCTCGGTGAGACTAATACACGGTTGCAATTCGTTATTAACACAATGTTAACACTGTTATCACAAAGTGTCTCTCGCTTCCGCCAAAACGTGAAATATATCTAAAACAGAAGCCTTCCAACATTAAATGGTAAAGAGGAGCTTATAAATTCCTTTATTAAACAATCCTAGTTGGTCAGAAACATTTGAGAGAGAGAAAAGGTAAATCTGTAATCACCCCCCAACAGACAACAGACTCTGAAGGAACGATCGAAGAAAAATCCACCTGTATTTCAGAACGCTGAGAAATTCCACCTGACTGTGATGCAGCAATTACAAATTTGAAAGCCTACCCGGCCACAAAATTTAAAAAAAAAAAAAAAAAAAAAAGGAAAGAAGCTTTCAAAAATTCTCTTTTAACCACATCCGCTCCACTCCTTGAATAGCTGCGTATATTAGGAGCAGGATTTTCTCGCTTGTAACATCCTTCCGCCGGGGGATAAAGACTGTTTTCTTTTTTCCCCACGACGCCGGCAATCCCGCCAGGCCCGGCCCGGCTTCAGAGAGCGGGTGCGAGGCCGCGGCCTCGGCGGGAGGGGCCGAAAGGAGAAAGAGGGCACGAACCGGGGCCCATCCCGAGGGGCACAGGGATGGAACAGCGCCGAGCACCGAGACAAACCGTAACGGGGCTGGAGAGAAGGGGGAGCCCCGTCCCGGGGCCGAGGCCGGGGCCGAGCCGCGACCGCGCCAGGCCGCTCCCCTCCCCCACCCAGCTCCCCGCACCCGCCGCGTCCCACACACAAGGATACCAGCACCAAGGCTTCAGCTGCTTCTTCTTCTTACGGCCCATGGCTGCTGCGGCGGCGGCGGCCCCGAGCTAGAGAGCAGGACAGCCGAGCGCTCCCCCAGAGCCGCGGCGCCCGCCCCGCACCGAGCGAACAGGCACAAAATGGCGGCCGCGCTCCCTCAGGCGCCACCGCCTCCGCGCTCCCAGCGTGCACCGCGCGCGGAGAATGGGTGGGGGGAGTGCCCACGTGACGCGCGCGCGGCTCCCCCCGCCCCCCCCCCCCCCCCGGGCTGTCCCGTGTCCCCTCACGGTACCGCCGCCATTTTGTCCGGTCGGGGCTGTGGGTGTGCGGCCTGAGGCACCGACGTGTGTCACGCAGTTATAGAGTCACGGGACGGTTTGGGTTGGGAGGGACCTTAACGAGTGTCTCGTTCCACCCCCCTGCCGTGAGCAGGGACACCCTCCATTAGACAGGGTTGCTCAGAGCTCCGTCCAGCTTGGCCTTGGACGCTTCCAGGGCTGGGGCAGCCACAGCTTCTCTGGGCAACCTGTGCCAGAGCCTCACCACCCTCACAGCGAAGAACTTCCTCCTAAGAGCTAATGTAAACTGTTTCTCATCTTCATATCTAATGGCACAGAGAAAGTGTGTTTTCCGTACAAAATCCGGCGGGGCAAGAAGCCGGTGTTGCTTAGGTTGTTCTGAGCAGTGTTGTGGTGCTGGCTGTGTCCGTGTTACCGGCTGCTGACAGTGTGGCCATGGGGTGTGGGGGAGCCCGGCCCTCCAAGAACACAATAAAACCAAAACCAACTAAAATGTGTCGTGTTGTCACTCTCCTCAGCTTCCTGTGCCTGGCCAAGGGCTGCTCCCTCTGTTACACTGACAACCCATCGCAGAGTGTGTCTGTGTTACCCCACAGCTCTTCAGTTCACCAGCTGCTTAGAACAGAATCGTGGAATCATTTAGGCCGGAAAACACTTGTAAGATCATCAAGTCCAACCAACAGCCTCGTCCAACCCTTTGCAGTGGCCCTGCTGCAGCTGGGGGGGTCAGGGCTGCTCCCCACGGGGCTCGTCTGCAACACAAGGGAGGTTGTGGAGGCTCCGTCTCAGGAGACATTGCACACCCACCTGGACGTGTTCCTGTGTCACCTGCTCCAGGTGACCCTGCCTGGGCAGGACGTTGGACTGGGGGATCTCCAGAGGTCCCGTCCGGCCCAAATGGTTCTGTGACTCTGTAACTGCCGGGAGCTGGCAAATGTGCTGCTTTAACAGAGGAAGAGGTATTTCAGACGCAGAGCTTATTAAAAGCAGACAGCACGGCTAATCCTGCCAAAACCCCCCCCCCCCCCGGGGCAAGGCGTTGGAACGAGATCGTCTTTAAGGTCTCTTTCAACCCAAACCATTCTGTGACTGATTCTGTGAAACGCGGCTTGAGCGGGTCCTGCCGTTAGGCGAGTGCGGGACCGCCTGTGCTGACACGGGCCCGGCGGCGCCTGTACCGCCTTGCCCCGCACGCCGCGCCGGCCGGGGCCGCTCCCGGCGGGGCTCCCGAACGCTCCTCCCAGCGCCGGGCCCGGGGCGGGCTCAGCGGGGCGGGTTCAGCGCACACACACCGCGCCCCGGCGGCTCCGGGGCGGCTCTGCGGGCACAGGCGGGGCTCGGGGGCTCGGGCCGCGATGCTGCCGGCGCTGCCGGACGGCGATGAGCGGGAGCTGGAGAGCAGCGAGGAGGGCGGCGGCGCGGGCGAGGAGCGGCGGCCGGAGCGGCACGGCAGCACCTACCACGGCCTCTACGGATACCGCAGGTGAGGCGCCGGCTGCCCGCGGGGAGGCCGCCCCGGGCCTCGGCCGTTCCCAGCTCCCTGAATCCCCTGCATTTTTTTTTCCCCCTCTCCTCTCTCCCGGATGAGATTCTTTCCCTCCCATAATGCACCGATTCCCCGCTGCTGCTTTGGCTCGCCCTCGGGCCGTACCTTTCCCTGTCACGGGTGTGAAATCCATCCTGGGAATCCCTTGGCTTTCAGGTCCGCGCAGGGAGCGGCCGGCGGGGATGGCGGGGCCGGGGCACACACACCTTCCACCGAGGACTTCAGGTAAAGCCGACCTGCAGAATCCCCTGCAACACCCTGCTTTGAAGTCTCTGCCGAATTGCTGTCAGGTCATTGTTAGGTCCGTTGCAGTGCCTTCAAAGCACAACCCCCTGTGAAAGCAGACTGGAGTCCCCTGTGTGCTTCTTCTGGAATGCCTGAGGAATGGACACAGCTGTAGAGCTCAAACAATGTATTAAACATAAGCTATCCTCTGAGTTTGTACTCTCTTTGCTACTTCATGTTTCTGTATCGACTTAGGTCTTCATGTAGGTAACAGATAACAAAAATTTATTAATTTTCAATGGATATCTTTCCATAAGCTCTGTGTCACAGCTAGGGAAACATATGAAGAAAGAGCTGCTGGGAAGGTCAGCATGAGCTGACACCACCACTCCAGACTCCTGGGGAGGGGACAGATCACTGACTGCTCCTGATGGGGCGAAAGTTAGAGAGGTGTGTCAGTTGTCACCAGAGAGAGATCACAGGGGTCCCCCTGCTAGAGGCAGGTTCTGCACTTGGTGAAACAGTAACATTTGATTTTTGCTGATGATTTCTTCTTGTTTGTAAAGCCTCACCCTGCTGGACACAAACTTACCAGCTGAAGCGGAGACAGAACTGCGTGGTTTTATCGCCAAGCGTCTGGCTAAGGGAGCCTTGTTTGAAGGGATGGGCAGTGTCGCCTCAGTGGGGCTCAGGTAAAATATTTAGGATCATTTGTGGATGAGAAGCTGTAGGGAACACTGGCAGCACTGCACATCTCGCCTGTGTGCTGCTGCTCTTGGGTCTAATCCCAGTTCCATGTTCTCAGTTTAGTGTTAATAACAGCCTTACACAGAGGCACTTTCCTTTTTTACGTAGCTTTGAGAAAAATATTGCAGTAAATAATTTGAAACACTGCATATGTTTATGATTATTTCCTTTTAAAGTAATCACACCTCAGAGGGGAAAAAAAAAGGTCTACGAGTTTTATATATGACAATAGGAGACACCAGTGCTAGTGGGTGAAAATTCTCTCAGAAATCATGTGTGTCTGCTTTTTGCACTTATTTGTTGTGATGTATCTGGAACAAAATAATTAGTTTCTTTTTTTTTTTTGTTTTCACAGCATACCAGAAAGCAAAGTTGGTTGTTACTACTGTCGTTTCCAACAAGAAAATCTTCTAGAAATGGCAACGTTGGAATCGGATGCCAACGCTCCAGAATATGTGGTCTGTTTCTTAGGTGGCTCAGAGAAAGGTCTGGAACTATATCCTTACCTTTGACTTCCTTTACCTGTGTGGAGATGGAGATGACGTAAAATTATCCTGTCATTTTGTCTGTTTCTACCTGAAATCAGCTCGTTTGTGCACACCTTCCAGTAACTGAAAATGTCAGTAACAGCCATTTGCTGAAAGGGGAAAATGCAGCTCTTAACTGATGCACCTTTTTTTCCTTAAGAAGATACTTTCAGACTTGAGCTGGACAAATACATTCAAAGTCTGAAGATAAACCTCGATTTGGAGGTGAGGCCTAACTCTTTCTTTAAGTGGTGAAAATGAGTATTTACCCAAGTTAATTGCTAAGACAATCTGGAAGATTTAGTCTATAGAGCCTATAGGTGTTTTAAGTAGCAGTGAGATTTGGAGAGAAGGATGACTAATAAAAGGTAATGGTCTACAAGGAAATTATCGATGTCTACCTCGATTCTTACCCCTTCTGAATGTTAAGGAAGGAATTTTCGTGGGTTTCTTGTCACATTTTTCTAGTGGAAACTTCTCTGAAGTCTCTTGGGATCCAGCCTGCCGTTGCATGGTCTTTGCTCAATATATACCATAATATTTCAGTTCTGGCTGTTCCTTAAAATGCAAAGCCTTTCATTGCTGATAAAGCGCGGCTTTAAATGTCAAACTCATTATTTCAGTTCTCTGTGGTTTAGGGTTAAGAAGGCTCTGACATCCAAATATCTTTGGTCGAGTAGATTATGAATAGGCTTCTGTTTGTGTAGAAATCTAATTTGTAGTTAAAGCTTTAACGTTTCAACTCGTCACAGCAAAAAAACTTGGAGAGCTGTGTGAGCCCCTGCTTGAGGAGCTGGTTTGAGGATGCCATCTGCCCGATCCAGAGGGTGGTGCAGCTCTTCCAGGACAAGCTGGCCTCTCTGTTACATGCTGTAAGTGTATTTAAAACTGGGTAACTAAAAAAACCTTCACAAGGCGCCTCGGTGACTCCAACATAGTTAAAATGTTTCTTGCACTTGCTTTCCCAGGAGGAGGAAATGAAGAACAACTTTTTTCTTCTCTTTTTTCTTTTTTAATTCAGCACAAGTACCTCTTCCCTGCTTTATTGCTAAGGAAACAGGACAATTTCTTCCGCTAATCGTTATAGTTAACTCATTTAAAATTACCTAACAGTGCCCACGTTGAAATTAGAATAAGAAAATTAGAAATAGCCTGAGCAGGCTGTCCCTGCTGTAATTTCTCTGAACAAAAAGGGGTGTTATATTGTGCATGTGCCTCCCGTAATTCACTGGAAACAGAAAAGAAACTAATCCTGGCTCTAATCCCTGAGATTGAGGAGGCTTTGGATGGAATAGCTAACACAGTACAACTGCTGAATTTCTGAGTGCAAAACCAGCTGCAATAACTAGAACATGAAGTATTGCCGTGAAAAGAACAATTTTTAAAGTGCCACATTATGTATTTATTGCTCACAGCTGCAATATAACAACAGAAGTAACAGCACCGTTGCATCCAGCTTTTTTCTTTGTTTGTGTTCAGGCTTTGAGTTATACTCCTGTGGAAGTAAAAAATGCAGATGAAAGAACAGAAAAGGACATCAGCAGGTAAAGATACTTTGGGACCAAGGCACCTGTGAGTAACTTGGCTCCTGTGTGTGACAGCGCCCTCCCTGCTGTCCGGGAGCTGTGGAGAACCAAGCAGTTCACAAGGGCTCTCTGTGCCAGGTTCCTGGCAGCTGCCAGCCTGCAAGGACTTGTCCAGGAAGGCACAATGACCTCCCTGTGCATTGCCATGACCGAGGAGCAGCACAAGGCCCTGGTTATAGACTGCAGTGCAGCTCAGCCCCAGTTACTCAATGCAGGTGAGATCCCAGCCGGGGATGCCTCGTGCTCCTCCCTCGGGCCCCGCAGCCGCTCAGGGCTGGGCAAGGCAGAGGCTGCGGAGGGTGTTCAGAAACTTGTAGGCTCCTGCCCAGAAAGTTTGGATTCTGGCTGGAAACTGTGACACGCTGGAACTTTGGGTTGGAAATGCTTGGTAATAACACCCATGATAATAACATGCTTGATAATAACATCCCCATGAAAATACAACTTGTACAATTCAGGGAATCCGCAGAACTTATTTTTCCTGTTGTGATTTTGACAAATACTGTGAGAAGGGATTCAACAATCACAACAGTGTCATATAATCACTGTAGCTGTGTCTGCTTTTCTCTTCCACATACACTGGTTTTCCTTAAAACTCATTTCCTGGCCCAGGTATACGACTATCAGTTGTCACGTGAGAGGGATTAAACCAGGTGAATGCAGCTGTATATTTATGTGGAGCTCATTTACTCTTCTCTTCTCCACGTTCCTGAACGTGTAACAGGAAGCAACAGGTTCTGTGAGGACTGGATGCAGGCTTTTGTGAACGGTGCTGAGGGTGGCAATCCATTTCTCTTCCGGCAGATTTTGGAAAACTTCAAACTGAAGGTACGTGTTTATATATGTTAAAGACTTGAAGAAGACACTGGGGTTGCTGAGGGAGCAAATACTCTTCTTGCAGCAAAGAAAAGTTGTAGGTTGTTTACAGTGTCTGCATGTCATTAGCTGAGTAACCCTGAAGTTTAATTTGAGGCCTGGCCTACTGCAGTTGGCCACTGTAAAGCAGCGTGGAAGTTTTCTCAGTGAATGCTGCACAGGTGTTTTCTTATTTAAAATAAAACCCAGCTATTGGAAATGCCTTTGCTTCTCCTGCTATTCATCCTTCATTTTGCACATGGTTGTGTGTTCTCTTCCCACACAGAAGGATAAGAAAGTGCTCTGGTTGCTCTTTCCCCAGGCCATACAGGACATCAACAACCTGAAGAGGTTTATCCGCCAGGCTGAGATGAACCACTATGCCCTGTTCAAGTGTTACCTGTTCCTGAAGAACTGTGGCAGTGGAGACATCCTGCTGAAGATTGTCAAGGTGGAACACGCAGAGATGCCAGAAGCCAGGAACGTGGTGACCGTCCTCGAGGAGTTCATGAGAGAAACGGCCGTGGCTTAAAATCACCTTACGTGTAAATCATTCATTTCTTCTGTGCAGCTATTGCAGGATTTTTAATTTATATTGAAAAGTATTACCCAAGTCAAACCTAAGTTGCAGTTTCACCTGCCTTTTGTCTTTTTTAGATGAGGCTTTTTTAATGTGTAAATATCAGACCATACAAACTCCTGCATAGTTTTTAGTGCTTATCAGATTCTCCAACTGACTTGACTCTCTCCTGTTGTGAGGAAATCATGATGTTTGTTTTTTATAGTCACTACATGGAAAAAAACCCAAACCCAAATCCGTTACCTGGCAAGCATTTCAGTGTTTTAAATATTTTAAATGTCTTCAAAATAATCATGTGTAATCATTAGAATCTGGCTACTTTGTTTTAATAGAGGAGCACAAACATCTGGATAGATCATAGTAAATGAATTAATTAGGTTGTGTAAAAGAACACAATTAACAAGTGTGTAGCTACTTTGTGCATTCTGCTTTCAAACTGAGTGTTCTGTCACTGGATAAACAAGTCATTAAATGGGATGAGACAGAGCTGCCTTAAGACTGAACAGTTTCAGTGACACGGGACAGGCATCTGAAGTTCCCAAGCTATTTGATGAATCCCCTCCTTTCTTAGTTTGTGGTGTGATCAGTGCCTTTGTATGTTCTTAGTACTGGTTTTGCATAACTGTAAATTATCATATGTAAATCATGTGGTTTTTAATTGGGAAGAAATAAATCTGAACATTTTACAGATTAAATATTAACTTTAAATTAAGAGAAACTACTTCGGAATTGAATTAAATTAAGTTCCCAAGTTCAGACTTCAAAATATTTTGCTGTTTTTCAGCTATGAATTCTTTCCCACATCATAGGACAGGTAGGCAGCAGAACCCCTGGAGGAAATCTTTGGCTACAGCTGGAATCAAAACTCACAAGGTCTCTGAGAGACCTCATGAATGAGGATGATTTCTGCAAACCCAATAAACTCCCCTGGTTTCCCTTTGCAGCAGAGGCTGTTGGGGCAGCTCTCCCTGAAACTGTGACTGTGACAAACATGGTTCAGTGTGACTGTTGTGCCTCTGCTCTGTACTGTGATGACAGAAGTTTGGTGCTTTCCTGTGACACCACTGCGTGGAATAAGATTTACAATAAACTCAAACCCTTAGTAGTGTGTCTGTAATTGCAAATGAGTGTTGTCCTTGATGTCTCCTGTGCAAAACCTGTTATCACTCAATGCAGAGGAGCTGCAAGTGTCATATTCACAGCTCAGGTGACACAGAACATATTTGGGCAGGTCAGAGAAGAAAGTAAAAGGAGTCTAAAAGAAAACAAACCCCTTGTGTGCTCGTTTGCAAGCGCTCTGAGAAGTACCCACTCTTTTCCTTCAGAATATTTTATCCATGAGTGAGTGAAGCAGCACCACTCCATAAAACATGTCAGCCTTTGTTGCTCCTGTACATTTCTAACAAAGCTGGAGCACTGATCCTTCAGTATTTTGCCTGATCAGGAGGCAAGAAAGAGCTCAGTGCTCAAAAAGATAAGTGGGATGTGAAGAACAGGCAGCAAGAAAAATGATTGGTGCCCGTAGGCAGTAAGAGTTCTTGTGTTATCTGACAAACACCAACAAAACCCACCTCACCTCCTTGCTGGAAGTCCTCAGCTAATGAACAGAGAGATTTAAGTGTCTCCAGAGAGCTGCCAGGAAGAGCTGAGTCCCACACACAGCAGTGATCTCCTCCCTTAGGAATAACACATCTGACAGGAGCTGCTGCTGGCTGCATCTTCATCCCTGGAAGTTACACTTTAACCCAGAAAATCCCAACAAAAACATAAAATATTTTTCCAAATAAACCTCCCCCTTCCACACTGGAACTTGGGTATGTATATATACCTTCCCTGCAGTGCTGAGGTCACTGCTGCACTGCAGTGGCAGCTGCCAAAACGTGGGACAAGACCTGAATTTCCATACAAGTCCCAAGCTGGTTCTGCATCCTCATTATATCCCAAAAGAAGTGAAGCTGCACTTCACTCTCCCCTTTGTCTCTTAGACAGACATAAAATGTGTTACCAATGTCATCATTAGAAGATTCCATTGCAGAGCTCCAAACCAACTGCTCTCTCATTAAATAATGTGGTAACTGTAGACAAACTGACAAAACTGTCCTTGAAAGCTTTTGCTTGGTTGTTTTTTTTGGCATGTGACACAAAACAACTTAATTTTATCAGAAAAGAAAAGAAAAATGAAAGAGAAAACAAACCCAAAAAAAAACACCACCCAAAAAAATTTAATGGATTCTGCGCTCAAATCATATTGTTACAACAAAAATATACAGGATGTACACAATACAAAAATATTTGGAGACGTCCCATAGCATCTTACCTTGCAGGCATCACTTTGTTGTACTAGCCCTTCGCGGGAAAGTATCATTTGTTCAGTATTTTAAGGCAGAAAATCACTTAGTTTAGTGCTTTGTGTTTAACACTGGGATGTGTTGTTAGCATTAGCAGGGTAAGCAAAAGAAAAGCTGCATAAATCTGGCTTTATTTGCAAACTAAACAGACACTGTGGGGGAGTCAGGAGAGAGTCAGTGACAACGTGTCTATTAAGCTCACTGAAAATAAGGTACTTTTGCTACTTAAGTCAGGCCTAGGGAATATTTTGTGCTCTCTGTTATAAAGTACCCTGAAACATAAATTTTCTGTACTCCTACTGGCATTTCAGAAATACCTCATTAAAAAGCTTTTTCCAATTAAAAGCCAGTGATTAATGGTGACATTAAAAATACATTTACCCTTAAACAAGCTTGGTTTCTGTCTTAAGTATGATTTTTCACAGAGCTGCAAAATGGACTGTTTTCCTTCCTAACCTGCTCTTGGCATCAGTGACTGCAGGAGGGATGTCTGAGTTCTGTCCCAGAGCAGTGCAGAGCAGCCACCCCTGTGAGGAAACAGGAGAGCAGCAGCACCCAGAGGGGCTGGCCTGGCTGCTCCAGGGCCCAGCTTGTCCCCAGAGGTGGCTGGTGTTGAACTGCACCCACATTCTCCAGTTCCACTCCGGGTAAAGCCAGAGGATGTGGTTTCCAAAGTGACTGAGCTGAGCACGAATCTGTGTAAACAGACTTTGAGCTCTTAACTCGCTGAGGGATGTGTGAAAGTGCTGCCCACGGGAGATCCTGGGAGATGAAATATTGGCACAGAGCAGCAGCTGCCTCGGGGTCAGCACAGAGAGTCGGGTTAGTGCCAGCTCTGAAGTCTCAGGTTCTTCCTTCCTAGCCCAGCTCAAACTGAAACGGTCTAATCTGATCTCAAACACATGGGCAAGGTAATCCATCGGAAGGAGCAAGGTCTTGGGATACAGAATCCCAAGCTTTATTCCTAGTAACAATTTCTCCAGCCTCCCCCTTCCCTGTTGATAACATACTTCCCACTGTCAAAGGAGCAAGTAGTGAAAAATCACAATATGCCACGTAAGTGCTAAGATTCCTCCTCGACTGATGGGGGAACAGTGACATGAGATGTTGTTGTAAGAACTCAGCAAAAGTAAATTCGTCAGCATATTTACGGCTCTGCTACACCTCACGCAGAGACTGTTCCTGGCAACCTCTCTCCTCTCCCATCCCTGCCCTACAACTCTCTCCCTCCTCCTTCCTCTGTTACCACCCGGTGTAAAGTTAATCTTTACCTGTCTCCAAGCAAGTGGGAACAAAAGGTGCCATCTGGGCTTTGGTCTACCTGGTTCTCCACCTTCCTCCTCCTGCTCCCCACGGCTGCCTGAGCCCCTTCTCCCGCCTGTCCTGGGCAAAGGCAGGACCGAATTCCCGTGCTGGGGAAGGCAGGACCGAATTCCCGTGCTGGGGAAGGCAGGACCGGATCCCGTGCTGCCTCCGCGCTGCCGGCAGGTGTCCCTGGAAGCTGCACATCCCGCACGCCCCGCTCCCGGGTACCGCACTGCTCCTGCCCCATCCCCGCCGGACCTGCAGTGTGCTCTCTGCAAGGGAATCCCTGCACAGAAAATTTTTATTTTTAGGTGTTGTGTCCTCGCTCAGGGTCACAGCACAGAATGACTCCCTCTCAGGTGCCCTGTTCAAACCTGTCCGTGGGTGACAGTCCCTCTGCTCTGGCACTGCACAGCCGGGAGGGTCAATAAACTCACATTTTACGTGACTGATGTAAAATCCTGGCAGCAGCTGAAATAAAACCACAACAATCACAGAAACGGGTCCCTCAGTGGACACTCCTTCAGGAAAATGTTGCAGGCTGGGACAAGCTGGAACGGCAAATGAGCAGGATGGGGAACGTTCCGGCTCTGACACGAGCCAGCAGCTCCAAGGACACCTGGAGGTAACAGGAAAGCCTGGCTGCTCTCAGCTCTGTGGTGCTGCAGCACTGTGGCACTCCTGGGTGCGTTAGAAAACAACAGAACCAGAACGCATGGTGCTCTGTAGAAACATAACAAGTTTTCACACTGTAATTTTGGTGATTTAAAAAAATAATTATAAGAGCTTAAGCACTTGGTGTTGCTCCTGACTCGGTGGGCTGATCAATTCTTAGCAGACAACCTGCTCCATGTGTGGGGGGAGGAGTGTGAGAGGTTTGCATTGCTTCCCTCCCAATAAATCTAGTACTGCTCTAAAGTCTGGCCTTTCTGGTCCCCAGGGCTGTTTGTAGACTTGCTCAGGGTGTGGGGACACAGAACGGAAGGCAGGGAGATGAACAGCAGTTTAAAAGAACAAGTCATAAGTTCAGCCTCAGAGCTGTTTCCAACCAGTTCATGTAAACTACATTAACCTACGGATAAAGAACCAGAGAGAGGTGTCTGAATTACTCTGTTCAGCTCCTTCCCACTCCTGAGCAGGCCAAAGGCATGTTGGTCATGGGCAGGTTGATGAAGAAACTGGTGGCTCTTGAACCTGTGTTTTGCTGCTTCACCCCAGGGCACACACTGACAGGCACAGAAACCTTCACTGGGGAGACACTGGTGGGCATTAAGCAGCTTTCAGCTGAGAAACCAAAAATAAAAGTCAATTGGTGCATATTGTACCCTGGTAAATTATAGGCAAAATAATATGGAGGGGTTTTCTTTTGCAACTGGAATTTTTACCAACATCTCGAAAGTTTTCCTAAAACTTCAAGGGAACTCCCATTCCTGGTCACCTCTGTTTAAAGGCATCTTTAATGAGAAAGGCTTGGCAATAGGTGAGGGAAGGAATGTCCTCCTTACTTGTTAACCGTGTCTCTGCCAGCACTCTCCCTGCTCCTCTGTTGCTCCACAAGGACGTGATCTCCACTGCTCCAGCACTGCCTGGGCCAGCACCTGGAACGATCCATGGGCACTCCCGTGGCTGCTTCCACCTGGACCCAAACTGCAGAGGAGACAGGGCACGGGGAACCAATCCCCTCCTCCAAACTGACCAGAGCTCTGACTTATCTCGTCCTCTCTCTCCTGGCTCTGAGGGCCCACGAGCACGGCACTGGCCGTGCAGAACAGCAAAGGTGCTGCCACCCTCAGAAACCCCATTTCTGTGCACAAGGGTGACAAAACTGGTACCTTTCAGTTAAGGCTTTTTTCACTTATTTTCTCCCCCCCTCCCTTTCTCCGAGGCAATGGAAGTTTTTTCCCGTGCATTCTGTGGGAGCAGGACTTCACCCCTCAAACCAGAGCTATTTTTCCCACAGGAAGCAAAGAAGGGGGCAGATGAGAAGCACTTGTGAATGTCCCCTCTGGAAGGACAGACTCCTACCAGGTGGTTGTATCAGATGGCAGCACAGACAACACAGCTGAGAGAATAAAGCCCACGACACAGAGACATTTTGCCACACAACTGCCACAGGGCCTGTGAGATGTGCTGTGGAAGGCTCAGGGGGCTGTGCCTGGGCACCAGCAGGGAAAGGGAAAAAAGGAAAAAAGGAGCTTGTCTGGAGAGACTCTTCTGGCTGCTTTATCCAGACCATCCAATGGGTGGGTAAAGGGGAGAGAAAAGGAGGGCACCCACACTCCTGGACTGTGGTTTGGCAGCTCTCTGAAGTGACAAGCAGATTAAGCACCTTACAGACAGGAGTACCCACAGGCACTGCTTGTGCCACAGATGGTCCCCTGTGGTCCCCAGGTCCCTGCAGGCAACTGCATGGACTGTGCCACAGCCCAGGCACACTGCTGGACCTGGCCTTGGCCAATGGCAAAGAAAAAGGCATCACTGCAACTAACTCTTGTTTGGAGCTCCTCAGCAGCCGTTGCCTCAGGAAGAGGCACCCTCAAAATGCAGCAGTCACCTTAAAACCAGTTCTGTTTGACAGTGATCACTGTAGCACCACAGCACCATCTCCACTTCTGTGGGAAACCAGTGCTGCACACAACCTGATTTAACTCCACTGCCTCCAGTGGACCTGGCCCCAAATGGACTGTATGGCTGGAAAGACTGGATAGTTCCCACCCTGGACTGCTGTAGGTGATCCTGGTCCCACTTTTCTAGGAAGAACCTGCTGGAAGGGTTGAGATCCTTGCTAGGAGCTCACTGCAAGGCCAGGTGTTAGGTCAGCGTGGCCAAAGTGAGAAAAAACGAGCACCTGATTGTCCTCTGATAAAACCACAAATGAACATTTGCCCTCCTTTTCTTCATCCCTCAAAAAAGAAACCCCAGCCACACCCTCTTGCCACAGTAGGCTGGGGAGGGGGGGATTAATTAATTCAAATCAAGTGAAACATGCACAGTAGAAGTCACCTCTGGCTGGGTATCCACAACACTCAAAGATTCCCAATGTTTGTAGTGCAATTTCATTTGACCTGTACTTGAAGCCCAGTCTCCATCACTTTGTGTGAGCAAGTTCTGCTGATTCCTCTGAAAGTTGTGCAAGACAAGTTTCCCCACAGGCTAAAATACCTTCAGAACCATTCAAGTAATTAGACAGTGGCACTGGTGTGGCTGAACAGTCAGATGTGTCCATGGAGACCAGGCTCGAGCTGCCCTGTGAGTACCATGTGAGTCTCTAATTACTAAATGTCTGCTCTTTTTCCCTTTTAGTGTCCAGCAACATTGAGGAGATTCACTCTACAGTTGGCCCTAATTCCAGCACTGACCTGGAAAATACAGATGCCTCCTGCAGAACGCTGGTGTGTGCCAACAACCCAGGCAGTGAGCGCCCAGGGGCAGGGCACAAACCGCAGGGCACGGCCAGCCAGGACTGCAGAACCTGCTGGATTTGTGGGCAAACTGATCAGCCCATTCTTTCACGAGATCCTTAAGCATCTCCTCCAGCACACACTTGTGTGGAGAAGAATCATCCTCCCCTAAGTTAAACACTAAAATAGATCCTGCATCTCCATTCATGCCACACAGCTGACAGATGATTTCCGCTCTCCAGTTCTCTGTCCCGTGGTTTCAGGGAGGGGGAGGTAGCTTTAGATCCAGCAGGCTGTAGGCAAAGATGTTCCAGAAGATGGCAAACAAGACAAAAATGACATAAATAGAAAGGAAGATCCACCACAAAGTCTGATCTTGGAGTCTCTGCTCATAGTTCCTCAGGATGACGACTCCCAGGGTGATCCCCACCATGACCCCTCCCAGGTGGGCCATGAAGCTGGGGTGGGGGCACGGTGGGTACGCAGAGGGGTGGAACCGCAGCCACACGGCTCTTCCGAACTCAAAGCTCACTGCAACGAAGAGGGAAAGGTCAGTTCACTGTCTGTCCCTTCCTGAGTCCACCTGGCAGCCTGCACTGCACCCCCGAAGAGACACAGAGGGAGAAATTGCCTGGCATGGTGAGCCCAGGGAAGCCTGAGCTGTGTCAGGGCTGTGGTGCTCAGACACGAGGTGTCCCCAGTGCTTACCGAGTGGTTGTGTAGATAGGTGGGGGGATATTCACCTCCCAAAATTTATACCAAAACCACAGAAAAACCCGAGTTGGAATTTGCAGACAGCTGTCTGTGATGAACACATGGCTTAGTTTCCCTTATTGTGCCACCCTGGGGATATGGCTGGAAGATAATTCATTAGTGTGTGGATAATGCTGCTGCCACCCCGGACAGGAAGTGCTCCAGGAAACCCCAGTATCCTCATTACAAAAGCATTGCTTGTTTTAACAGTCCCAGGAGAAGGTGTTTAAGTCCCACATCTCCACAACCACCCCAGGCCGGCTAAAGACAAACCCTCGGTCACAAACCCTTGCGTTGAAAGCCCAAACCTGCAGCCTGAGAGCAGCGTGTCTGCTGCTGCCAGAAGGTCCAGCTGCAAGTTCCTACCACAACTGCTGCAAAGCCAAACCCCCCCGAGTCAGCTCGGACTGTTATGCCAAGGACTAACAGAGCAGGACTCTGGCAGGCCAAGGGCTGTGTGATACTCACTACAGATCAAGGCGACCGCCATGCGCAGCAGCTTGAATTGGCACTTCATCCCGGACCAGTTCTGGAAGGGAGACAAGGAAAACAAAGCGGTGCTGCATCCAAACCTGGATATTATGCTCGGAGCTTTTCTCTCCACCCACCGCTCCACACGCAGAGCTGTCAATCCCAGAGCCCATGGCCATACAGGATATATGAGATTCTGCAGCTCAGACCTTTAGCTGAGCACACAGAAATAATAAAGACCTCGGTAAAAGCATACTAAGGAAACAGTGCCGTAAGAAAGCCTGGGTTCAGCCCCCTCTCTCTTCAGACTCGGTCATTAATCAATGTAGTGGAAGAAGGATCTCTGAATGATAATCAGAAATCACAGGAGAAATATTTAAATTCCTCCTTTCTCACTTGCACAAAACTCTCAAGCAGAAAAAGAGATCATATTTTGGGAAACTCAGAAGTATGACTACACCATTATTATTATTCAGTGACTAAATGAAATTTCTCTCGTTGAAAGCAGTCTGAGATACCAAGATAGTAAAGTCTCTTGTGAAAACCTCCCTGTTCATCACACTGAAGGAATAATAATAAAAAAAAAAAGCTTGTAAACTCTTCAGCCTCGCTTTGATGGCACCCAGTGACTCTTCAGCCTGCTGAAGAAATATTTTGCAATATGTATTACATATGTTCAAGTTTGATGTGGGATCTGCCTGTAAATCACTTCTGGGGCTGCAAAAATGCATTCTCTACAAAATAAGTAACTCATTTTCTCTCTCTCCACAGAGAAACCCAACCCAGTCAGAAAGCTCTGAGCTCACACTGATTAATACTTTGCTGCTTCCCTCAGTTATCATTTCCATGTGGCTGCCCTGAATCCCTCCCCTCCCTCTTTTCCTTGGGGTGACATGCTTTATTGCTTCCCCCTGTTGGTTATTTTGTGTATTTGATTCCAGTAATGTTTCTTTTTACAAGAAAGAATGTTCCCATTTCCTCTCACTACCAGAAGGCTCAGGGGAAAAGGGGAATCAGGAGACCCTCCCTGGACCAGCCCCTCCTCTCCCAGCCCCCAAAGCACCTGTGCCAGCAAACAGCCACAGTGTCCTTCAGCATCACATCTAGACAAGAAGTGAGCAAAGGCAGAGGGGGGGAGAGGGGGAAAGAAAAGCCAAAAACACCCCACAGAACCCTCCACCAGAACTGGAAAGGCAGTAAAAGTAATTTCAGATGATAAGAGAGGCAGTGGATAGTGGGGAAATACAGATGCAAAGGTTGCAAAGGTTAAATAGATTTGGTGGAGGCCGATGGGTAGTGAAATGACAGACCATTTTGTGATGTTTGAAGGAGTCTGGAGAGGTAACTGCTGAACTCTCCACACACCTCTGGCAGAGCCTCTTCCTGTAAAGCAACCCAAAATTTCCTCCAGTGTCCCGCTGTGATCCTGTGAATCGTGCTGTTAAAACCCCTGTACCTGCATTCCCACCCTGGGAGGCAGAGGAAGCTCCCTCCTGCTTCTCTTGGCATGGTGGCAGGGAGCACAAATCATACTAAAAATAACTGTATCTAAGGAGGCAATTTCCCAGCAGAAACCCTGTGGTACAGGGTAGCCCCTCTCCTCCGCTCCCTGCCTCTGCCAGCACTCAAGTGTCCCAGTTTGGACACCAGCCCCAGCTCGTTCATGCTCTGAAAAGCTTGGAGACAGCAAAGGAGACCAGTTCTGCTCAGGAAATCACTCATTTCCCTGCTTCCAGCTGCTCCACAGCCTGTCTGGAGCAGCACCATTGTGGGGCACAGCTGGAGCCTGCACTGCACACGAGCTTTAAGCACAAGGTTTTCTTTTAGGCCCGACTCCAGGACCACCACACACTGCCACGTTTGCCAGCACCCATACAACAGACCTTCTGTCTCTGCTGCAGCCAAGCCACGTTATCTTCCCGCTCAGAGCCAGGGGAGGAGGATTATCATCATTTTTACGGTTATTCTGTTCTGGCATTGCTGGTACAGGACGGACATGCGCCCCTGTGCCACCACACACAGTCCCCTCTCGGCAAAGCCCTTTTTGCCAGTGTGAGCTGAGGAGCCCCCCAGGCAGATGTGCTGGGCTCTGCCACCACCTAGCGAGGGCTGGGGATGAGCTCCTGCTTCCAGCTTTGGCGGAATGATGCTGCTGCCCTTTACTGACCTTTGGGAAGTATTTCATTAGGTGGAACAGCCAAAAGAGGCATCACTGGATCACCCGGGGTTCAGCTGCAGCCTGGTTTACAGGTGGAGGTAAGGGACATTCTGTACACGAGTCCACTGAGCACTGCGTTTCCTTAGACACCCACTAAAATGACATGGCACATGCAGGCAAACACATCTGCACCTTCTGCAGAGCCAGGCAGCTCCTTCTGCTCAAACACCTGGCAGCCCTTGCAAGGAGAGCTGATAGCCTGGAGAACACTGGTAAGTCTTGGATTACCAGCATCTTTGGCTTCTCCTGGTGAGCTGCCAATCCTCAGGGTACAGAGCTATCAGCTCCAGTGTCATGTTCCCGTTCCAGGAGCATATCACTGAGACAAGACTGAACTGGGGCAAGCTCTGAATGACCAGCAGCTGGGCCAGGCCTTATTTCCAAGCCCTTTGGGCCACCTGGCTCACTTTGGAGAGGTCAGACAGCCCTTCTGGTACTCACCATCACTATATTGGCCAAGTGAGCGGAGACAAGAGCATACACACCTCCAGAGGAGCCCACCACCGGCGCCCTCATGTCAGCCACCGACACCGCCAGGGACCCTGCGGGAAGAACGAGGGTTTGGGGCAACTGCCAGCCAGAAAAACACCCCCTCCCCTCCCCCACATGCCTGCTACTGCCTGGTTGTGCTAATTGCTGTAGGTCAGTAATACAGAAATCGATTGGTTTGTGGAGCCAGCTCCATCCTGTAGAACTGCCAAGGCAGTGAGGGATTGATCCCTCTGCGCCTACTTTAAAAGCAGCCAAGCAAGGCAGCAAAGTATCTTTAAACCTGTGCTGCACAAAGGCATTTATACCCTGACTAAAATAACAAGGAAGCAGGAGACAGACAAATGTCCGTGTCCTGTTTCTCACCTGAAGATAAAATAGAAGGAGTTCCCATGTTGGCAAGACAAATATTTGCACAGGGAGAAGGAACTCGGGACTTGTAACTTAGCACAGGCCTCTGATCAAAGCACAGCTTGTTACTTGTAAAACTTCAGAGTAAAACCAGCTAAAAATATCCTGGATAGGGGCAGCAGACACATGACAGCAAGGTGACAGGTCAGTCACATAAAGACACCACTAGTAACAATGCACCCAAACACGGACACTGCTTCTCCTTATCCCAGCTGGAGGGCTTGGATCTGCTCAAAGCTCCTTTCACTGCCAAATTTAAGAGTAGTTTCAGAGCTAGAGAGACAAAGGCAGATGTATCACAAGGCAGGGATAATGAAGATCTTGATGAGCAGGAACGGGAAAAAACCACTTTGGCAAATCATGAGAGAGTCCTTGGCTGTCCATAATCTAACGAACTTCTTTGCTAATTGCTCAGCTGATTCTGGGTCAAGAAAGTGCAGAGGTTCCACCAGCCAACAGTGCTGACAGCTCCCTCCTCCACTGTATGTCCCTGAGACTCCTCAGCTCTTCAACACTGCCATTAAGGAAAATGTTGATGAGCAATAAAGGAAGATGTAATGAGAACTTGCAGTGAAGTCCTCAGCCACTGCACTGAGACTCTCAATTTCAGCTTCAACGTGTCTTCTTAGTAATGCCAGACAGATGAGAAAAAAGCCATGAAAGTCGTGGCCCATGCCTACATTTTACTGTTTATTCCTGGCTGTTTAGGAGCTGAGTTATCCTTACATTGCCAGATCTTCATCATGAGTATATCTGTTTCTCTCTCTCACAACGGGCTAACAACTCCAGCGGGTATCGAGGGACGCTTTTCTGTGTGCCACTGTCTGGTCACATTTGTAGCTCCATTCTGCACCAAGAAAGGAAGTTTTCCCTTTCCATTTCGCGCCTTCTTCTAAAATTTATAGGTTGTAGGGTGGGAGAGGCAAGTCTGTGGCCTCAGGAATGTGAGAGGCAGCTGGAAACTCAAAGTGCTCGCCTGGGCTCAACTGCAGCAGGCTCAGTGTTCACCTGCCTCCCTCACCTGGGCCAGGTGAGTGTGTTTACACTCAGGAGTGAATCTCCAGGGTTTGGTGGATGTATCTATGTAGAAAAGCTGGGAAGTTGCAGATTGGGAACCACTTCAGTGAGTGCTTGTTAAAATCACAGTCCAGGGACAGTGGAGCTGGTCTGCTAATTCCTTTCTCTGCATTAAACAGTGTGGGGTTTGCACCGTGCCTAGTCCTGTGTCCTAGTCCAATTACTCTTTCCACAGTCTCTCTCCTGGAATGTAGGATTTATTAGTACCCAACATAGCCCATTTTGCAAAGGCTTTATCTGTTCATTATGGAAAAAAAATAATTACGGAGCTGGGAAAAAACACCCAACCAAACATAATAAATCTGGAACTGAGGCAGTCAGTCATCGTCTGAGTTCAACTGTGAAGCTTCTGGTTGTTCTCACACTCCCCTCCTGTTTTAATCAGATGTTGATCTATTGTCAGCTAACTTCCATCACCTCCAAACCGCTGGAAATTCCAAACATAAATAAAAGCAATACAGCACAAGCTGAAAATCAATCAAACCCCAAGCCTGATTAGATGAATTTCCCAGATTCCTGTGCACTGTTCACAACCTACAACCAAATCCTTCCTGCTTGCTCAGGCTGTAGAAAGCTGCTGGGACAAACAGAGGCAGATCTGGCACGGCACCAGCATCACCTCCACACTCAGCAAGACCCTCTAAAATAAGGCTATTTTAAAGCAGCAGGTTGTTGGTGCTTGTTTAGGAGGTCTCCTAAACACAGAGTCTCTGGCTGGACAGAAATAGATGTCCAGCTGTACCGTATTTCCCACCTCCAGCCCCCAGAAGGATTCCAATGCTCGGAAGATCAGTGACTGCTCTTCTCCTAATCCCAAATGCCATGAAACATTTCTCCTACACAAACAGTCAGCACAGGCCACTTTCAGCTGCTTCTCCAGCTGGGGCATCCGGAGGTGTCACCTACCTGCCACAACTCCTGCAACGTACACAAAGCTGATCCTCGCAGCCCCGTGCACCATTTCCAGGGGAACCCCAACCAAGAGCTGCAGGACAACATTGAGTCCAAGGTGTTCTATCCTGCAGCAAGGAAAAACAACAGTTGTCCTCTCTTCCCGCTCTTTGGCTGCCCTTGAGGCAGAGGTATCTTGGAAAGAACAAATCAACCGGCACCTGCTTCACATAAGTAGATTGTAACGCTTGGAAAAGCAATGGTTCCTGAAGAAATCAGGCCCAGAGCTGGGATGTTTCTTCCCTCCTTGCAGCTTTTATCTTTTTCACATCCACCCAGGTCCTTTCAGCCAAAGACCTCAGAGAGTGTTTGGTTCTTAGTCAGACTTTCCCCCCCTTTTGCCTTTGTTTGAAGGAGTTAAATGACTTGTCAAAAAAAAGCAGCAAGATGGCAGCAGAGCCTGGAACAGAAGGGAGAAATTTGACCTGCTCTTCTCTTCTCCCCTCCTAATGACAGAGCCTTTCCCTGCACATCACAGAGCCATGATGGGGAGGGGGTGTTAAGTCTGGAAGTTCCAAGGCAGTTGTACCATAATGCTGCTTAACAGTGTGTGCTACCTGACCCTTTTCTGTGCCTAATTCCACGTGATCTTGGTCAGAATGGCAAGCACAGGGCATTCTGACCTCTGGTCAGGGGCCAAGGTATATTCCCTGAAGCTCTCTCTTCACCTACCCTTGTTCCCAGTACTGTCCATAGCAAAACTCCTGCTGACTTCCACGGGAAAAGCTGAGGGAACTCTTGGGGAAACCCCCTGTCCCACTGTGCAGAGCCACCTGCAGAGGAGGCAGAGTGTGACAGCTCAGATGTGCAATCTTTGCTCTTGACTAAAAACTCCAGTGGGGGAGTCGCTTTTCGGCTTTTGCCTGAGCTGAATCAATAGTTTCAAAGCAAGTTCTTTGTTGCTCTCGTCAATACAACTCAACAAAACTGCCCTGCCACTTTCCAAAGCTCTATACAAATATTTTCCACCTGCAGGATCTCCCAGTGAGGTAACAACAGGACCAGGCCCCTGAACAGGGGCCCCAACACCGAGGTAGTGCCTGAGATTTAGCCTGGGCTCACAGGGCTGTGACCTCCCTCTGGAGCCAGTGTATCCTGCTTTTTGTATGGACAGTACCTGAGCCTGCTTACAAAGCAGGTGGATCTAAACGACACAGTGGTACCTTAACACAGAAGGCAAGGGTAACTCCTGCTTTGAAAGCCTGCATCCCATTTTGCACAAAAAAGGGCTGCTCACAGGCAGCCACCAGCAATCTTTGGTTTAAGTTCTATGCATTTCCACTGTTTTGGTCTTTTTTTTCATGTTACCATAGCAATTTCCCATATACATGAGGGAAAAACACTGCTGGTGAGATGCAGTAATGACAGAACAGCCTCATAAATGAGAATTTAAAGTTGGACCGGAAAAAACTGCTAGAAATGATACTGCAGGAAACAGTCCTTTCCTGGCATCTTAATATTTTTGTTTCCATTGAATTTCTCTGCAAAGATAAATTTCTCTCCTGCACAAGACACTCAGCACTGCAGTTTGTCACCACGGGAAGCTGCTGCATGGAACTGAGCTCGTTTATTCCCTTCCTCGAGGCTTGGGAAGCCACTGGCCATGGTCATATTCTGGCACTTGTTCTGGTCCTGCGTGTTCACAGGACCCAGGAATTGAATTGGGAACAACCAGCAAAGGTCAGACTGAGATCACAGAGGGGAGTCAAAGCATCCCAGTGCCCTTTCCCAGAGGGGAGGGCAGGAGCCTTGGCTGGCACACCACGTCATGAAGTGCCACCTGACATCCTCACACAAAGCACTGCGCCTGGTTTTTCAAAGGAACCTTTTGTAAGAGCTCAGCAAAGTTTCTCCTGGGCTCTAAAGGGACTGCTCTGATTCACAGCTGTTCTTAAAAGACTTCCCAGGAGCAATCCCATTCGCTTCTCTTCCCCATCATGATAAGAGCTTTGAAGGCTCCAGAGTCAATAAGAACCCATAAAATATAATTACCCTTTGCCAGTGCTGAATGTGTCATTCTTGAAATGACAATTTCATTGATTTATTAAAGACTTTCTCCTTCCCTGGGACCAAACAAATGGGACTGAGCATCAATGCAAGTCATTAGTTATGGCAGTGATACAAATGTGTGGGCTTCAGATAATCAACGTCTGCTTTTCATGAAAGCAGAAGGGCAGGATTTACAACTTTGCCTTTTCAGCCTTGGACAAAGCTGCCTCCACCAGGACCAACACACAGCCTGTACATTTTTGGAATCTTTCTAGAGGCACAGCCAGCCAAGCCTTAGCAACTGCTGCCTTCCCCAACACCTTCCGACTGCCACTGGCTCTTCAAAAAAAGACCCAGTGCACTAAATTAGGGAGCAGTCCACATTTCCATTTAAAAGTCTCAGCTGGAAGCAGGATAACAATGGACCCACGGCATTGTGTTATCCTCCCATTTGAAAACGCGAGGAGAATGATGGGCGTCCACTAAAAATGTTATTACCTTTCCAAGATTTATCTGTTTTCCTCCCGAGAAAGGAGCTTCACACACAGAAGTCAGCCATAAAGGAACATTTAGTTTAACTCCACGCACTGCAGATAAATCACGGGGTTTATCGTTCCAGGGGGACTCTCCATTGTTTTTTAAGGCTGTGTAGCTAAAGGACTTGGAATCCATCACCACGGTGAGTCCTCTGCTCATCACCTTCCCTGCTGCTCCACTCTGGGCCAGCCACAGAGGTGACACAAACCCGGGAGTGTGAGGAATGCCAGAGCTCTGTGTGCTCCAGGGAGGGGTGATCCAGCACAGCTCAGGGAAGCAGGACACAAAAACTGTCCCTGTGCAGGTGCTTCTCTGCAAACGGAGCCCAGAGCCACCTGTGGTCGTGTGAGTGATGCAGTAAAACGCCATCAGCAGCAGAAAGCCCAAATACAAATCAACATTAGCTAAAAGCAGGTGTTTCTTGCTTTTACAAGCCCGGTTTCCCCCTATCCTCAGTGATGGAAACTCCCTCTTCTCATTTAACAAAACCAGCCCAACAGCCTCCACTTGCACATTGAAACCTGGAGGGATTCAACACACACAGCACAGATTTTGCCACATTCAGAAGTTTCTTCTAAAAACTTTTTCCTACTCTTTCCTTTAGTGGAGTCTGTTCTGCCCTATGATTTTTATCCAGAGATTTGGGGCACATCTTGTGCTCCAGGGCAATTACACCCCAAGGCAGTTATTCCATGGCAGAGACATCAGCATCTTCCACCAGAAACATGGAAAAAAAAAAAGATCAGCTTGATCTTTCATAGGAGAACATTGACTGATGGGAATATAGGCTCTGTATTTCAGAACAAAGGGTCCTTATGCAGTTTCAAACTCTAAACTACTGCTAAAAGGCTTGTTGCTGTAATTTTGTCAATGACAGAATTAAAGAAAAGTGCAATTATCTGTCAGGAATGTGCAAAGATAATGATCTGAGAAACTGCTCTGAGGGGGTAGAGTGTTTTGTACAGGGATGAACTTTCCAGTGGCACTCACTCATCACCATGGCATCAGAAACATCACACAACTAAGTCTTTTTGAATTTTGGGTTAGAGTTAGGATCCCCAGGCCTTGTGATCTTTTCCCAAGTCTGCTACATATGAGTGTAGGAGGAGTCATTTTACTGTGCACCCTTTGCATTTGGCATGAGGTGGACCTTCCTTTGTCCCTGCGGTCAGGGGACTGTCAGCCCTTTGGGAACACTGGTGTTTGTACAGTGGGTACCCCCTGGGAGCTCAGTCTTGGCTTCCAGGCATTACCTCAGTCCCTGCAGGAGGGACATTACTAAGTGATGACATATCACAGGCACATCTCATCACATTTCCAACCCCAGCTAGGCAGTCTAGCAAGAATACACCCCTGGAGTGTTTAAATCCCAGTCCAGCATCCTGCAGACTTGTCCTGCCACCTGCACAGCTCCTTTAGTGGGACGCTGGGCTTCGAGCTGGTGAGTTCTGGGGAGTGTACAGCAAGAGGAAGGTGTGGTGCCAACACTGCTGGGGAGAAGAGCTACATCCCTTACGTTCCTCATGTTGCCTGCTCCCTTCAGAGATGCAAAGGGTTGCCCCTCACGGCCCAACACTCCACAACAGCTCCAGATTTTTACACACAATTTAGAATTGATTTTAAAAAATTTATTTCTGAGCTGATTCTGCCACTTCCTCCTCCTCCCTCTCTCTGGGGAACCTGCCTGTGGGGAATCTCCAGTTTGTCAGTACTCACCCTGCATGCATGAATATGTAGGTTAGGTACCTCCAAGCCTGAGCACGGAGCTGGGGATGGTACAGCAGTGCATTCTTCAGGTACAAGGGGTGGCTGACTTGCAGCACAAATCTGTCTAATACCACTCCATTGTAAAGAAAAAAGGCAACCTAGAAGAGCAGAGAGATTCCTTGGTGAGCAAATGCCTTTTTTCACCAAGAAGCACTTTGTAGCTCAAAATCATTGAGAAATAAGTTGCATATGCAATAATTTTTCTCTCATTTGACAGCTTCACACAGCACAAAAGTTCCCTGTTTTGAGGAACCTGCAAGACATTGAGATAACCCTATATATGACCTTCTGTAACACACCAGCCACTGAGTCAGGAACTCAGCACCTACTGATCAGGGCCATGTTATATCCTCCTCTCAGATTATATACATAACATATATATTATATGTTATACCCTCCTCTCTACTCCAGCACATTACTCAGCAACTGTGCTAAGATCTCATCTGGGCAACAGATGAGCAGGTCAGAATATTTAACCCAGTTTCTCTCCTCTCCTGTTTCTCTCCATTCACAGAAGAGAGGCAGACATACGAAAATTTGTCTTCCAACTCCATTATTGAAATGCCAGCTTCATTAGAACTGCCCAGTTTTCACTCCCCAGAAAGTTTTGCTGTAGTTTCCCAGGTTCTGTAGTGTCATATACAAATTGTTTCAATGACAGGGCTATAGTTTCCCAAGTTCTGTCATCTACAAATATTTTCAATGACAGGATCACAGTTCCACTCACACACACACTGACAGTGGCCACGAGCTTCGTGTACAAACATGATCCTTGCCCAGACCTGAAGGAGTCCCACCGTAACCCTTGTTTGTGTCCCAGCAGAGCCTTGGGCAGCGTGGGGAGTGTTCCCAGAGGGTTTTCGGGGTACTTGCCTCCACAATAGTGATGGTGATCATGAACCAGGGCGGGGGGCAGCAGGTGTAGCTGTCGTAGTACCACTTGCGGTCAATCTCGCGCGGCAGAGTCTCGTAGGCCACGTGCCGGATCAGCCTCTGCGAGAGGCTCAGCCCCGTCTCCTCCAGCAGGGCCTTGCTGCACAGCCTCCTGTTCCCCTGCAGGATGGCCTGGCGGAAACTGTTCGACCTCTTGTTGCTCATCTGGCTCAAAAAGAGAAGGAGGAAGACATGAGGGCAAAGCAAGGCCTGGCACAACCACCCCGGGAGAACACCGTGGGTTTGGCAGCAAAGAGACACCACCGGGCTGAGCTTTAGGGGCCGAGCCCCAGGATGACCACAGGGTGGAAAATCAGTACCAGGGGCTGCCATGAGGATGCCAACAAACGAGGTTAGGGCACAACAGAGGCTGCTGATGCACCTGGCTGAGGTCCCTGGCCCGTTCTCCAGCCTTCCAACCACTGCCTTCACCATCAGTTACCACGATCCACATCCCTGTGTCCTCCTCCTTGCTCAACCTCACTTCCCTGCACTTGTCATCTCTTGGGGCAGAAAGTTTCTCTAGTGTAGCAGCAGGTACGTTCACAGCACCTCTAATCCTTGTGGCAGGAGTTGGCTCTGGGCAAAGAAAATCATCTCTTTGTGTAGAACAAAACTGCACAAGCAACAGCAACAGAACAACAAATTACTCGTGTGTACAGGCTGACTAAGCTCCTGTAAGCCTGGAAGTCTTCACAAGGCTTCTTTTAAAAGTTATCCTCAGAGGGGCCAGGTTCTGAGATGGAGCAGGTTCACAGCTCATTTGTATATGCATTATCACCTTACATGCATAGATTTAGCTGTCTATCTTTTTGAGCACACACTTTCCCAATTTGGATGCATAATTAAAGCAATTGCATTTGCAAATTAGGCAGATGGAATTTTGCACCGAGCCTGCTGGGGGTGGGGGGACAAGCCAGGTCTGAAAGAGCTTGCTCCAAGATTTGGATAATTGCTAATTAGTCCTGATGTCAAACAAACCTCCTGCATTAGAGTCACTGTCTGTGACTGAATCTTTGGCAGGAAGCTCCAAGGCCTCGCTGTGCACACAGACCACAGCAGAGGGACCTTTTACAGCAAACAGTCAGCAAAGCAAACATGACAGCCTGGTCCTTCCTTCTGAGAGAACTGCTAAATGCTCTCAGCAGCACCTCCAGCCTCCCAGAACTGAGGAAGAGATGACACTCAACACCAGTGGCTCTCAGTTGTCTTGGATCACGCTGGCTCCAGCTGATATCCCAAAGCCAGCAAAGCCCAGTGACCAGTCAGATGGGGAATTGCTCCAAGCTGGACCAAGCTGCTTAAAACACAGTAATCACTGCAGGGAACCACCTCCTGTTAATCACTGCAGGAAGGCCAGGGGCCATCTGAGGTGATGGCTCTGCACCCACTCTCACAGCAACTTCCCATCCCTCCTCAGCTTCAGTTTGCAGCCTGTCCCTCCAGCACAGAGGAACACTGATGGGCAACTGATGTTGTTAAGTTTTTAAAACCTTGGGAAAAAATTGTAGTTGTTGCTGTTCTCTTTGAGTTCTTTCAGTGAGAGGATGGTTTACCCCAAATGACTCTCTCCTTTCTGGTATTTCTCCTTTTCTCTCTCTTCACTCATTCAGAAAACAGTTGTAAACCAACATTTCTGGCAAAAGAAGCAGAAAAGGCAAAGAAGGGAAAAAAAAGATCTTTCCTCCAGTCTTCTCAAGTCTATTATCCAAAAACTTTTATTTAAAACTGGGGAAGATGAGGGGGAAAAAGCCCACTCATATCAAAAGACATTATTGTCATAGAGAACATCCACAAGTATAAGGCTTTCCTTAGGATGTGTGAGATGCTTTTTGGTAGGTAACAGATGTACCTCTGTTTCAAAGGTACCTTTAGGCACCTGGTGACCTCTCTGCAGAAGAAAGCTTCACTCCAGGTTAGCTCAGAGCCATCCTGTGTGTGCTCCCTCACAAAGTTCAGTCTGTTCTCTCTGCCTTTGCTCCTCTTGTGGAAAAGAATAAATCCAGACTGAAACTATAGACTGGCCTGAAAACACCAGACAGTTGACTGAAGCTGCTGATTTGCTTATTCTAATTACAGTGATATGTGTGATTTCCTGCCTTCCACCAGACAGTCAGTGCTTTTCCCTGCTGCAGCATTCAGTGGAAAATAGAATCATTTCCAGAGTCAAGGAGAATCATCGTTGCAGTTCAGCATCCAGAAGTGCTGACCACCCTCAGCAGATCATCCCTACAGAGGCTGCCAAGACAGATGGGCAGGGAACTCCAAAGGCTGCCGATGTTCATGTCTGTGCTGAGCTCCTAACAGCAATGTCCTTGTGTGTGCTGAGCAGAGGATCCAACACAAGCACTGCTGAACCCTCTGTTACTGCTGAGCAGGACTGCCAGGGCTCAAGGGAACACCACAGTCCTGGCCCTGCTCACAGAACCCCACAGGCCTTTGGATCAAGTGAGGAGGAGATGGGCATGAGGGGAGACGAGGATTAAGTCACTGCTGCTGCTCTCACCAACTCTTAATGAGAAGCCTGTTTTGCTCCTCAGACTGACTTTGGAAGGCTCAAGTCTTCCCAAACAGAGTTTCCCATATGGTCACAATTTGCTGACTTGATTTTGGAATTACATAATATTGGTATTTATGAGCCAAGTATTTAATCATCAGCCGAAAGAACACTGGGCCCATTGTTGGCCTGCACGTTACTGCAGCTCCAGAAGCCCATGGCAGCACATCCCACTTCTCTTCATGCAACTGGTCTGTGACTTCTGTAATGAGTGTGATATCAAAGCTGCAAGCAGATGGGCACAGCCAACTGTGTGTGGAGAATGAAGGTAGCAGCGGGGAAACAACACATTCCCTCAGGCCTGCAAAATGTTATTAAGCAGAGAGAAAGAAATTTCCCTTGCAGAACAGCCTAGCTGACCTGCCTGGTACCCGGGAGCTGCCACCTCTGCTCTTTGGCATTACCATCTCCAAACAAAGCCAGGCTTAGAGCTCCAGTTCCACTCGAAGGCTGGGTTTGGGACCTCTGTCCCAGAGGAAAATATTTTCCTACATGGTCACGAATCTGTCTTCAACACTGAAAACATCAAAACTCAGGAAGAGTCCTCGCTGTCTAATGTGGCACACTGCCAAACTTTGGGAAAGTGCAAAGTCTGGAACTGGGCTGGACTAACCTGCAGCCTGCAACGGGAGCTGTCCATTCCCTCTGGCAGCCCAGCTCCTCTGTGCTCCTTGGCTACCTGTACTGCCGTGGCTCCCTCAGACAGTCAGGTAGCATTACCCCCATCTCCAGTTCCAAAGCTTGTGTGGGGCACAGGACCCTTTCATGGTTTTTTTTCAGTCCTACTCAGGAGGTTTTGAAAAACATGGATTTCTGCCCATTACGTGTTGGCATCTCTGAGGCTGGTCTGGAGCTATTTTTAAACACACCCAGCCCTGTGACAGGCCTTGCATCCAGCTCTGATCCTCCAAGACACAGAACACTAAATCAGAAGTTAGCACAAGCTTTTTAAAAGCCTCTGCCAACTCCAGTTTTATAACCCACTTTACTTACAAATGCAACCTCTCCAATCAATTTTGCTTTCAAGATTCACATTTATTTCCTTCCCTTACTCCATACTTCTACAAAATGCTAATGTGGGTAGAGCTGGCTTTTTCCAAAGCTCGTAGCTCAGCATCAAGTTCATCTGTCACAGATGTTCACATCCTCCGAGTCAACCTGGTGGCACTTTCCCAAACAGTATCAACTGGGAAAAAAGCAAATACCAAGATCCTGATTTGGTCTGACCAAGCAGTGGTTACTCAAAGAAAAAGAGGCAGGAGAGACCAAATAAATTATCCTGGTCATTGCAGGGGTCTTCCCTGCTCAAGGTTTTGCCTGTTAAATGTGCCAGGCTTAGACCTCCCAGCACTCCCAACAGAAAAGATAAACCACTTTCAGATTCTAAGGGTAGTTGGTTGCAGGACAAGACCAACACTGTGCTTCAAACAACGTTGTGTCAGAACACAGCAAGTTTAAAACTTCAAACCCCCAATACCTGTTCCACTTTCCATGGGTGCTGGGAAGGATTCTACAACTGAAATTCATCCATCAATTTTCTGAAGCAATTTAAAAAAAAATAAAATATCTTTATAACATTTCCCACTCATGTGTGTGTTTTAGATACGTACACAATTAAAACTCCCATTTAAGCTGACATTGCACTTCTCTGGTTTCAAACGTATGTGACTGAAAACAGCTGAGGACTCATGGCTAGGGATGGAAATTTCTATGCTAAGTTTCACTTTAATTTACATCATGATTGTTTGCCAGACTAGTTTACTTGGAAGAAAGTCCTCTCCTGTGCCGCAACTTTTAGCCAGTATCTAATGGACTTAAGTTTAATCATCCTTGAATGGAGAGCGCCTTAAAATATCTCTCTGTGCTGCATTACAGACTTTTACAAGTCTATGGAAGTGTTAAAACTAGAGTAGGAATTCATTATTTTGCTGGTTTTTTCTTTAGGATGAGACATGATGAATTCCTACAGACTGATGAAGCTGTAAAGGGCAAGTCAAAGCCTCCAGCTCATTTCCCGCTTATTCCGGGATCCACTTTGGACTCATCGCTTTTGTTTGTGGACTGTAACACAATCCCAAAGTATTTTATCCCTTCAGCCAGTCCTGCTCTTCTCTTCAGACACCTACACAGGTCCCCAGGGCAAGAGAAGTGGCTTCCCAGAGTCTTACAGTGTGTGCTTGTGGATGAAACACAAAGGTGAACACAGCAGAGAGGCACGAGATGCCTCCACCTGCACAGCAAACACTTTTGTCACTCTGCGCTGTCTCAGACACAGGACTAGAAGCCCCATCTGAAAGTGTTTTGTGCTGTTCTTGCAAGCCCCAGTGCAGAAACAGAAATGGGTATGATTGCAGCATTGTGTTTTACGACAATGAGATGAATTTCATGCATACAGAGGAGCAGGAATTTCCAGTGAGTTGCCTATCTGATTTTTTTCAGCCTTTTCTGTTTGCAGATCACACCAGGAGCCTTCAGCTTCCCTGAATTTATTCATTACTCAATTTATTTCCTGAGTGATTTCCAGGGTCTGTTCTCATATTGTAAAACTTTCAATTTCAGAAATTTAAGTTGTTTGGCTGAGCTGAGAACAGGCACGTGTGTTGATGTCCTTATTAAGGTCAGGAGTCCTATAATGACATTTTTGGTGCATCTAGAAGTTCACAAAGTATTCTGACATCAGAGAACACAGCTTTGCTCAATAGCAGTCCTTTAGCTGGGGATCACAGTGTTTGAGGGAGCAGGCAGAGTTCTTGGTGCTCATGATGATACTGGAGAAAAGGAAGATCACAAACACAGAGCTGTGTTTGTAGAACCTCTGCATTTAGTAAAAGGGCAGCCTTTCCTCACTGTTTTGGGAGCAGGTCAATTCTTGCTAAGCTACTGATACAGACAAATTAACCTGAGCAAAAAGCAGAGATGGCTTATGATCATCAAGCACAAACATGCACCTAAACACCCCCATACAGAGTTTCCAGGACTGACAGCTCTGAAGCAAAGGAAATCCCTAATTTCACAGGGATTCTGGGTCAACTGTGTTGTTTCTTTCCATCAGGAAGTTCAAAAGGCAGGAAAAAGAGAAGGAGCCCTAAAAAAGTTTGGATGTTGGGAATCAATAGAGAGTAGAGGAGAAGTGAGATGTCATTTGTAAGTAGTTTAATGCTCTGGCATTTGCATGGCTTACTGATTGGAAAGTGCAAAAAAATGCAGACAAGGATGGAGGGGCTGAGGACAGGAAAATCAATGGCTTCTTCATAGGAGCCATTCAATAGCAGTGAAGGAAATTTGCCATTTTGCAGAAATCCCATCAGGTGGGTGTGAGCTGGCAGGATCCCCTGTTCCCAAAGGAGGATGTCCAAGCATTTCACTCCCAGCTGCCTCTCATCAGCTCGTGCTGCTCCGAGCCAGTGGAGCGAGGAGAGAGGAAAGGGCCCAGTTCTGCTCCTGGTGCCAACATGTTGGCTGGCCCTGGGCCATCATTTCTGTGCAAGAAATGAGGTGACACCTCGTCGTGCTACCCAAGTCAATGTGAAGTCAGGACATGTGGAAGATACTTTCCTTCTAAACCCAAAGCACATGCATGAGTGACCAGGACAAATGACTACACTCTGCGTCCAGGACACATCCAGCTTTCCAGTGAAACCTTAGAGACATTAACTTCCACTGCTCAGTGACTTTGTCTCACCCAGGTTTATCTCACTGCTGCACTAAAGCTGCTGGGACTCAGGTGTGCAAAGGCAAAGCCCCTGACTGGCCACTGCTCAAGATCTTTTGCAAACGACATTTCTAGGCCATTCTGGACACCTGACAACACATGTCTTTATTTGTGTTGACTCATCAAACTGCCTTGACAAGGAACAGAGCCATGCCTTCACTAATTGACTCATTAGTAGAGATAGAGAGGCATCCAGATCATGACTCATGCAGTCTGAGACGTCCCACCTGGGATAAAATGAACGTGGCCTAGAAATAATTCCTCCCTGCTGCTGTTGATGCCTAGAGCAGTGCAATGGGACTCCACCCAGCACGTCAACACAACGTTATCTATACATTTTTGTCTGGAAGTGGTGAAATTTCTAGATAAAACAGGAGACATCCAGACTGACAGACGTCTGCTTACAAACAAATGGCTCCTTGTTGCAGCTAACAACTGATATTGAGAGCAAAAGCCTCTAAACCAGCAGCAGACATCGCTTCATGATCTTCTTACAATAGCTCCCACAGTTCCTTCCCATGCAAATTTGTTTCCCTGGAAAAATCAGCAGCAACTTGACTCTTGGCTTAAGAGTTCAGTCACCACTTCGTGTTTCAGCAAGCCCAAGCAGAATGTGGAGCAGGGACACAGTGAACACTGGCGTTGACAGAGGGAGGGGGAGAGAGAGAGTCTGTCCCTGCACAGCCCGTTTGCAGCAGAGCCCAGGGCTGACAGGCCCTGCCAGCCACACACTCACCAGGTTGACGAAGTCCTGGTAGCAGATCCTGCCCTCAGAGTTGCTGTCAGCCAGGGCCAGCAGCACCTCCAGCTTGTGGGGGTCCAGCTCCGAGCCGTGTCTCTGGAGGAGGGAGCGGAACTTCTCAGTGCTGATGTAGCCAGTGTTGTCAGGATCGAACTGGGACAGGAGGGGAAAGGGCCAGAGTTAACCAATTCATGTCACACACACCTCTGCCCTCCTGTGCACCCATCACCTGCTGCAGACCCCAGGGGCTGCTCCAGGCTTTGGTGACACCGCCCTGCAGTCACCCAGGGGCTGCAGAGCGCGGTGAGCACAGGCACCATTCCATCTCCACCCAAGCTTCAGTTACGTCCTCTCCCTTCACCTTCCTTCCCTCTGCATCATCATTTCTCTTGTCTGTTTTTTACCTCCCTCTCTATCTGGACCATCAGTTAAACCAGAGATGCAGTTTGTGAGATAAAACATACTGAAAATGTTTTTACTCCTCTGTTTCCTAACACAATTGCACCACATGGATATGCCACCCCTCCTCAAGCCCTTTCTGTGCTCAGTGTTTCTGACAGTCACCTTTCCAGATCACCTCTACAGATGCCATCACAATGGTAACTGCTTTCACTGCTGAAGAGCTATTTTAAGATGTTTTGGAGGGAAACTCTTTGGACAGGGAGCAGAGCAGATGAACATTATGTCAAACCAGAAGTGACAAGGCAGCCACATGCCACTTTGAGAATGTAAACCAGTCATTAGAAGGAAAGTCCCAGGTGAGATCTGGAGGGACTCCCACTCTGACCAAAAACATCACTGTTTTCCCTTAGTTCCCACCAGACTAAGTGGTTAATCTCCTAAAAATGCCACTGACTGAAGGGAGGCACCTTTACCAGGCTGTCCAAACCGAGGGCTGTTCCAGCAGGCTCTGGCCATGCTGAGCTCCCCAGGGCCCTCTGTGAGGGGCTGCGGGCACAGCCGTGACAAAGCCAGGGCTGGCACCAGGCCCAGCACGTTTCTTTGGTGCCTGGAAAACGAGTGGCTGCAAGCTGCCAGGCCAGCCCTCACCAGCCCTGTGCAGTCTGATCTCCACCGGCTCCCTGTTGCTGGGAGATTTGCCTTTGATTTCCCAAACTTGGCTGTGAGGACCCTGGTGCTCAGTGGCCCCCTTTTGTAGATGATGATATCAAGCTTGTTGGCCGGATTGAATGGCTGTCAGGGGGCAGGGTGGTCAGGAGGGAGTCTTTTCATGGAAACATTTGGGACATAATGGAGCCTTGGCAGAGCCAAAAAGGTCCTGACAATCTTTGCTGTTTCCTAATGGAGAACAAAGGCTGAGCAGGCGCCGGGCCCTTGATCAGACACTGCCTTGGCACGGGAGAGGTGGGGAGGAGGATTTGGCACAGGGTGCAGCCTGCCAGCAGCAGGGCTGGCACAGGGAGCAGAACAGCTCTTAAACAGACCAGCCTCAGCCATGGGCAGCTTGTTTAGAGGGTTCAGTGCCCATGTGTGAGGATCTGGCTCCATCTCCTCCTGGCCCCAGCACCTTTGTGCTGCTGCTCCCAGGCACTCTGCTGGGCTGAGGAGGAGCTGTCTGATCTAAGGAGGGGAGATCACAGCTCCTGGCTGGAGTAGGGCTGTCTGCCTTTTGTCAAAGCAGCAGCCCCTCTGTGAGGATCCCAGGGATTACATAAAGCAAGATAAACCAAGTGACCTGTGGGCAGTCAGAGCTGGGCACTCTCTCCTGCTCTCTGCAAAGGTTGTCCTGTCCTTGTCAGGTGCCCTGGATGTACCTCCCTGGCAGCTGGCACTCAGAGCCAAAGGTGGATTTCATCAGCTGTTTACTGTGAAACAAGGGCTTAATAATAATCCCTGGAGAAGTTTAGCTCCCCTACTCTGGCCCACTCTGATGTTTTGAGTTCAGAGATCAAACTCTAAAACCAACTCCAGAAGACAGGGCCTCTGCACTCAGGCTGAGCTCTGTTGCTTTTTGGCTCTTGCTGGGACTCCCAAGCCAGCCTAAGTTTGCAGTGTCCAACCCCAGAGACACATCCCCAGGAAATAAAGGATTATTAGCATAATACCTCAGGTGACCTTTCTCAGGGGGAATTTGCAGAAGCTGGGAGATGAGTCATTCAGTGAATGGATCTAAGACCTGCAATCCCATAAATACTGCTTCTTTGTTTCCCGAAAACATCCGACCTAACCAATGTCTTACTTAACAGCACTACTTCATCTTGCCATTTAAGGCCGTCAGAACCTCTCTTGTCTAGGACAAAACCATTTGCTCCTTGAAGGCGTAAATCTCTCTCTACTTTGAGGGCCAGGGTCAGTGACTGAAGCGTGGAACTGTCCCCATGCCCTGTGCTCACGTTGGACTTTGCAGGAGAGACCAAGGGCCACAGCCACAGGGAACGTGGCTGTGCCTTCAAAGGGCAGAGGAGATACAGAGATGAAGCACACAGGTCCCCAGAGCACAAAAGAGCTGCTCACATCACAAACCACTTCTCCTAGTCCTTGTTCTGCTTTAAAACCTTTCAAAAAGAAAGATTTTGTAACCAAGAACAACAATTACACAACTGCTTCAGAGCTTCAAACCAGCCCACAAGAGCACACCAATGACTCCAGACTCACTAGTGCTGCAGCAGACAGATCCTGTCACTCAGGATGTCACTGGCTGCTGGCTTTCCAAAGGCACAGTGGAGCCTGTCTGGTGGCTACAGACGAGACCCTGCTCCAAGGATGCTTCTTTCTCACACCAGCAGGCACCAGCATTCCTCCTCCAGCTCAGGTCTTGCTGCCTGTCCCACCCAAATCAAAGCAGTGGCAGAAGGCAGCTGGTGTTTTCAGTGGTGCAAACAGCCTAGGGAGCCTGTTCTTCTCTTCCACATTATTATGTATAATTATTTGTTGGCATTATGTTAATGGTACTAATTAGAAATAGATTTGAAGTAAAGCGGTGGATCTGAACAGCATGAAAAAGTAAGAGGGGAACAATAAACCACTGACATCCGAAATAAAAGCCTCAGAGCAGGGCCAGAGCACGGCTTCCACAGCCTGGAGCACAGCGTTCTGCTCCAAGACCCACCTGCAAGGGAGCTCTCTTATTTATGTCTAAACAACTTTTTAATTATATAGCAATTGTTTTAGGATATAAAAATCTCATCTGTCACCACAGAACTCAAAATCCACAACACCACTTTAAACTGCCTCACACCTTGTTTCTGAAATCACAGCTGGCCCCAAAAATCAAGGGGTTGAGCTGCTCCTGTGGATCCTGCGTCCACACACTCAGCAAATCATCAGTGTGCTGAGTTGGAAGGGACCCACAAGGGTCATGGAGTCCAACTCCTGGCCCTGCGCAGGACCATCCCCAACAGTCACACCACGTGCCTGAGAGCGCTCTGCAAATGGTTTTTGAACTGGCTTCCCCTCCAGACCCTTCCCCATCCTCGTTGCCCCCTTTGGACACTCTCTAATGCCCTTTTTCTATTGTGGTGCCCAAAACTGCCCGCAGTGAGCAGTGGGTACTCAAGGTGAGGCTGCACCAGTGCAAAAACACGAGACACCAGACTCAAAGCCCTCGGGTCTGAGTTACAAAAGAGGCAGAACTGACCTTCACAAGGCGTTTCATGTGTCTGTCCATGAGGGTCTCGTTAAGGGCCCGCTGTCCCTCCAGCCCAGCCAGCAGCTCTGTCCGCCCCAGGGACCGGAGCCAGAGCCGGGGGCAGGAGCGGGGCTGTGCTGAGCGGCCCCAGCCCCGCCGGGAGCGCTCCCCGGGCACGGCTCCCACAGCACAGGCACACGGAGCTCTCCTCCCGCGCTGTCCCTCCTGCCCGTGCCCGTCCACCGGGGCACACAAGTGCATCCCAACGTGCCGGGATGAGGAAGGCCCTTTGCCCCCCCTCGTCCCCCCACCACCCCGGACAATAGGACGCTAACGGCAATTTCATGCAAGGTTTCCTCCGCATTTCAATGACAATCATCCTTAACTCCCCTGATCCTCAACCAGGCTCTTAAGCAAAAATGTAAATATGTTAATGACCGTAGCAGCCATCTGACCCAGGATCTTAATTCCCTCTCCCAAAACAAGCTGTTTTTCTCCTGTTTCTTTCTTGTATTAGAGCAACACACCACAAACTAAAGGCCCCACAGCAAAACCACAAGACAAAAATAAGGGGAGGGGGCATCACAAAATCTGATGAAAGGAGGAAATTTGGTTGAGAAAAGAAAATGAAATCTCAAATTGTTCCTCTGCTTTAATTAAAGATACATCAGACACGGCTGAGTGAGCAAGTAGGGTGGAGGCTGGTGCTGCAGACAGACAATGGGTATCTTGGGAAAACTCAGACACTGCACAGAGCACAGCCAGCTGCTCCTCTCCCCATGGCAAACAGCCCCCGGGGGCATCCAAGCAGCTGGAGAGTCAACAGCTGAGCTGGGCACAACAGGAGCATTCTTGGATGAGCACAGGGATCACACCAGTGCACGGATTTTCTCCCTGCAGCAGCAAGCAGCATCTCTGAGTTCTTCCCCTGTCACTTGACTACCACTTGCGTGCTTCCACTGGGCACACACCTTCCTTTTCTGCCTTATTTCCCAGAGAAGATCCCTGCTCTGCCAAGCCGCCTTCTGCCTGGCCTGCTCGACTCCTGACACTGAGGAGCTGCTGCTGCTGTGCCCTTAGGAGGTGATGTTTGAAAAGGGAGCAGCACTCATGGACACCAGCACCAGCAACAACATTTTTGTTCTCCAGGGAACGTTACTCACTAGTTCCCTGAGCAGCCTGAAGGATCCAGTCTGGGTTTTTTCCCATTCTGGATTCCACGTCTCATTCAGTCTAGGTTTTCTCAGGGCTCAGAAGCAGAGTCTGTTTGTTTAAAAAAAAACCAAACCAAACCAACCTAACCCAAAATGTGGCAAGAGTACATGTAGCATTTGCTGCTTTGATGAAGATTAAAGGAATGACAAGGCAGAAGATGAAAGTCTGCCTTATAATCCACACGAGAGGGCAAAAAGCAGGGGCTGTTTTAGCAGGAGCTTCATCACTGCCTGGTGGTGATGATCTTCCAGGCAGCTCAATGATCCTGCTCTCTACCAACCGTGGGAGGTGCAGGCGAGAGGATAAAACCCTGACCCAGCAGAGGAAGGCCAGTCAAAGGTAAGTGCCTTTCATGCACATTGAAATCCAGCTCCTCACCTCGTCTGAGCTGCCTGAACACGTGTGCTGGAACATTAGTGCTCTGGTAACTCAGGCTCCCAGTAAATAATGAATTTACTCACCGCTGCCCAGACAATATAAAGTGATTAAGGGCTGCCCTGCAGTACTTTCAGGGCATGTTAGATTGCTCTGACCTGAGGTGAACCCAGGGGCTGGAAACATCACCCAGCTCTCAAAAGCCAGATTGTATTTAAGCACAGGGGATGTTCCTTGACCAAGCAGGGCTCCCAGGCAGACCTGCTCCCTGGATACCGCACCGGGAGAACAGGGATCTCCCCAGCTCAGCACTCATTCCAGAGCAGATGGGCTGTCACCTGGATTTGGGTGAGTGTCTCATGCAGCACATGGCAAAGTGGAGAAAGAGGGAGCTGGTATAAGATTCCCTTTTCCTTGAAGAGCAGAGAAGCCTGAAGCCCAGGTTCATGGCTAGCTGGCCAATCTGTAAGGACATTTCTGCTCTGATTTATTTCTCCTACTGTCTTAGGCGTAAAGACAGGGAAAGGACCTACATTACCACCATCTGTTGTTACCTTCTGCAAAAGCACTTCATCTAAACAGGCGCTGAAAGCACAGATACAACAAGAACGGGAGAATGGAAGGATTCAGGAGTGCACCACTGCTCAGTTCTTAGGCAGACAGGGAAGGGGGCTTGGGATCAGATTTGATTCTTGGTATTGTCGAGATGTAGCACCTTGACCTTGCCATCTCCAGGGCACGAGCAGCACCCCTGTGTCTGTGTGACCCAGCACAGTGAGGGCTGTGCAGCTCACACAGAGCGTGGCTGGCTACTGGCTGCGATGGCAAAGGGCCACCAGGCCACCAGCACGGGAGACTGGGACCAGAGCTGCCCTTCTGAGGAGGTTTCAGACAGGGAAACCTATCAAAATGTTCAGAGTCAATGACAGCTGGACACCACACAGAACTCCTTGTGTCTGCAGAGAGAGACCCCTTGTCCATAACCACCCCAGGCCAGGCAAATCCTGCGTTTGGAGACCCTGGAATTTCTGCCCCACAGCTTGCTGGGGAAGCCTATGACTTTCAGCCAGGTACCCAAATTCATGTTTCTGTCTCCATACTCATTTTTAATGCACCTCTCTTCCCTGTCCTTCCTTTGCCTGTAGGTTTCCTGCTCCAAGTCCTGCTGAGACACTGAGAGAGGGCAAAGCACTCACAGGACCTGCTGCATGAGCCTTCAGTCCTCGGCCACCTCGGTGTCCACCACTCTGGGTGATTCCAGTGCCTCTCTCCAGGCCAGCCCTCCTGGCAGAACACTCCCAGAAATCAGCCTCCAGTCTCAGCTGGGGAATGACACACGGTGTTCAAGCCACCCAGAACTAAATTATTCAAAATATGCCACTGTGCTGGCTTTGAAAGCAAAGCTGCCCCCCAGAAAGAAGGCAGGGTAAATAGAGCTCTGTTATCAGCAGCACTGCCCGGGAAGGAGATGCAGCAGCGAAAGTGAGCGAGGTGATGACGTGATTAAGGAGGCAGCACGGGTGGCAGGAGATGCCCTCCATTGTGCCACAAGGCTTAATGCAAGGAGACATGTTTATAGACTGAGCCTTCTCCAGCTCTGCTGCTTCCTGCTTTATTATTTATGTCAGTGCATTAAGACTAATGGAATAAAGCTGAGGCACTCTGAAGGGTGCTAGGGGTTTTTTAGGGGCAAATACAATTTCTAATTTTGACCCAGCACCTTGCACACTTCACTGCTTGTTGTCCTAAGCTGCAGCAACAACCTGGGCAGCTCTGGTGCTGCCTGTCCCTCATGTCTGAGCATGGGGACAAGAGGCCACCTAGAGATCATCATGACCAAACTCACCTGGACGGTTAGAGAGTTTTCTTAAGTCCTGAGACAAGAGGTTGGACACTTTCCAGAACTGCTTGTGAGTGCTGCCCCTGACATTGTTAATGTGCAAATGCCCAATCTCTTGCTCTCCCTTTTGAATTCCTCTGGTTTTCAGAGCTCCACAATCTCCTGAGGCAATGAGTTCTGCAGCCCAAACAAAACAAACCCCACTTTTCAACTGGGTGGTGTAAGGCACTAAATACCCATAGTACCAGGACACATGATATTCTCACTTACCACCACAGAATTACGGTTTATGTGGTTTTATACACATCTTATTGGAGAATCTCAAAATCTTGTATTAATATTAATTACATCTCAGGGCTTCTACATTATGAGGAGACATGATGTGTAAGTCACTTCATTCAGAATTGAGATGCAATACACTCTGGGTGGGATGCTCTGTTTATCTGGAGCACAGAACTCACCAGAAGACACAAACATGTACAATCAGTCTCACAGCCAGGAGACAGACAGGCTCTAATCACTGTTGCTACAAGGAAAATAATAAATACAAAGCAAATCGAAACCCAGCACACAACAGGGAGGAGAGCTGTTCAGCTGGGGCTGTATTTCAGGCCAAGTTCCTGCAGTCAGACCCCTGCTTGCTTGCAGGTCAACTAATTGTACACAAGGTTTCTGCCCAGTGTACTGCTGTGGGCAATGTCTCCTGTCACGGCAATGTCTCCTGTCACAGCAACATCTCTGCTGGTACAGATGAGGCAGATGAGTTCTCCTCATTCAAAACAGGGGTTTGGTCTGACATTACCTGGAAGAAGTTGCATAGGTCATACCAGCGTGAAAGAGTCAGGGGAGCTGAAATGTTTCTGTTCTGTATGTGGACAGAAGCCCAAGGAATTATCTCTATCATAGGATGATGATGCCCTTTCTGTCCCAACAGTAACTCTGGAGAATGTTACACAGCAGCTGCTAAAGTTAGATAGTCTTGAATCAGCAGGTCAAGGTAACTTTCATCCAAAAGATTTTGAAAAGTCATTACAAAAACTGATTTTCTGCAAGTCTGGGAACACTGGAAGAACATCAAGATCTGCTTTTTACCTTTCTTCCAGTTTTGAATCAGCAGTGCAGCCCTTCCAACCACAGCTCCAAAAGCCCTGTCCAAACATAGTGACAGGCACCCACCCTGCTCCCACAACTGCTGAGGAGGGATTTAATGGGACACGGCAGGGCTGCTGGTCTGACAGCAGCCCACAGCCAACGAGGAGATGACTGACAGGGAGTAACACATTCCTGAAGGAGGATTGGTCTAATATCAGTCAGGGCAGGCAACAAAACCAGGTTATGTGCAGCTGATATTACCTGGATGAGAACACAGCCTTGGTGCAGGTCACACTCTAACTGATTCCTGCAGGGTGTCTGACTTCACCACGCAACCCTGTCTCTGGGGACTTGCTGTGACACAAACTCGGGCTGTCACACACTCAACATGCTGAAGTCTGGCCCTTTGACAGGTCTCAAAAATAAAACTAAGGCAGAGAGAGTTCCTATCCCATGGCAATGCCACTAATGGGGTCCCATGAGAATTCCTTCTTGCTCCTCCAGGATTCTCATTTGTGACTTAGCAGAAGTCTGCATCATACTCACAGATAAAGCAGCAAGCTGTTAAGCATTAGCTGGGTCTTTTGGTAAATCTGTGTGCTTGCAAACAATACATATTACAATAAAAACAAAGAGACAGCCATCTGGCCCAGAGCCAAGAATGCCAGCCAGCTCTCAGGACCGGGAATGCCACCTTCAGCACCAGCCACTGGGGGGAAAAAGCCTTGTTTGTTAGTGACAGCGCTCAAGGTAACGCTGCCGGCAGAAAAAGGACCGTGCAGGGTTGTAAATGAGGTGCCATTGCCTCTTTGGCACTTGGTGACCGGTCCAGTCTGACTGGCTGCACTGACAGTCTCAATTCATTATCCTGTGAAAGGGAAGGTAAAGCAGTGACCTGATCATTGTCCAGAGTAAGAAAATTGGCAGTACAGGAACCTCCTCTGAGACAAAGGTCAAAGAGATCAGAACTGGGCAGCTTTAGATTAGAGGAAGTTGATTATTTTTTACTATTAACAAGTGAAATGTCTCACTAGAAGTTTTACAGTTGAATTGCAAGTTTTCCTGGGAGACGAGGAATGGTTGAGGTCAGGCAGAGGATCACTCAGAAAATCCAGCCTTCATTATGAGAGACTGGATGACCCCAAGAGCTCCCTTCTGACCTGACTGCAGCTCTCAGGGCTCAGAGAAACTTGAGCCAAACAGATCCCTTAAAGCCCCACCTAGCAAGTGCCCTAGCACAGGTACAGCCAGAATGACCCACCTCTACTGGAAATCAAACAGTGCTTCTGGTTGGAGCAACAGCCACAGAGCAAAACTCTTATTAAACAGACCGGGAAATGTATTTACCTCCTACTGGTCTTACCCAGTCAAGGGGACAAGGAGCTACCAAAGAAACGCCTCTGTTTTCTGAGCTGAACTGGAGCAGAAGGCAATGTCAGCCCTGAGAAGAGGAGGCAGAGGTATCACATGATTGCCTCGAAGGCACCTGGTGTTACAGGGCAGCGACAGAACCATCCCAAAGGTACCACAAACAGGCTGCTTCCAAACTGAGCTGGGAGCACTAATTATTCTCTGGCTTCGACAATTTAAATGCCTGAGAGCAAGAAATCCTGGCCTACATCTTTGCAGGGTGATCACCAGGGTTACAGCCAGGAGCCAGACTGCTGGGAGCTCTGGTGGTTTGCATTGCTCCTTAGGAGAGCTATCCAAATCAGTCCTGGATGACACCCAGACTGCAGGTTCCCTGCATGCAGGGCTGCATTGGTAATTTCTGCAGTGTTTGCACTTTCCCAGAGTCTGCTGTGTCAAAAATACTTTGCTTTAAGGGTGGAAGAGATTTGTCCGAGTGCCAAAGTTGCAGAGCCACATATCAGAAAAATCAAGCTGCATTTCGGGATTTTATATGCTCTTGGTGGACACAAGGGACAGATGCAAGGCAAGGCACGACGTTTATAGAGTTGTGTCTGCCACAAGTTTTCAAACAGGCAGAAGTTTTAAAGTTATCTGAAGTTTTAAAGCAAATCACGACTTAATAAACTCCACAACAGGAATGCAACCCCCTTCTCAGGAAGAAGTGCTGTCCCTGCAGGGTTCCCAGCCCAAGCCTTGCTGGAGCACAGCAGTTCTCCCTGCAGGTGACCAAATGCAGGGCTGGCCTGGGGCTGGTTGTGCCCTGCAAGGTGCAATGTCTCTGTGGAGCACAAACACAATGAGTAGGGAACCCCTTCTAACAAACCCTGACAAAAAACCACGGCAGGGTTTGAAATCCCTCTTTGAGACAGTTAGCAGGGAAAAGGGTCCTTCTCACAGGACTGACAGGTCCTCACAGAGCCTGGCCCTGCCTGGGCTGTATCAGGAGCTCCTCTCAGCCTCAGCAGACAGCAGCAGATAGTCCCTTCACAGCCTCCCACATAACAGAGAGCTCATGCTCTCAGTCAGACCTGCACTCATTCACACAGCCCTTGCCTCCCTCCTTCCCTGCTCTGATCACATTTCCCACGTGTGGAGGGCTCACACAGGCTTTCAGAGCTCCTGCTTTCCCCCACAGGCCTGTCCATCCACTCTTCCCAAGCTCTGCTATTGCCCTTTGCTTGAACGGACTGGTTTGGATGCAGTTTAAGCACCCAGAGCTGAAGCCCCTCATGGGCACCCAGAGGCCAGCAGCCCTTCCACCCCCTTTCCTACAGGCCCAGGGAGCTCTGGCAGAGGCCTCTGGTCCATATTTCCTGTGTCTGCATCGCAAGCACAGGGTTTGTGGCTATACTGAGAAACAACAAGCCCTGGCTACTCCAATTCACAAGCTCTATTTCCTGGGCAACACTTAAAACACACATTCAAGTCCAGAGATGGGTTTCCAAAACTGATACAGCCTCAATGTAGGTGATTTAAAAGAAGGAAGCAAAGAAGACACAGGCAACAACCATACTTTCAGAGCCAGCATAATTAAGAGTATTCATGTTATGTTCATCAGGAATGAGGAAATCAAAACAATCTCTGGAAAGAATCACCTGAGAGCTGCAACTGCTGCAAACAGAGGGGAAACAAGCCAGGAGGGAGAGACAGAAACAGACTAAATAGGAAGGTTAGGGAATCACAAACCTCTTCCTATTCCTGTGCATCAACCTGCATCTCTGGAAAGTGTGAAGAGAGCGGGGGAAAAAAAATCTTCTCACCTGCAAGGTAACTAGAGAGACAAATCCACCCCAAACAGTCCCACCAGGCTTCCACTGGGGATTAACCAGCCCATCAAGTGAGGCCAGCTTCTAGCAGAGCATCCTCCCAGAGCACGCTGCTGACTGCTGAGCTGCGGTCACGGAGAGGGGAGTGCAGGGGCACAAAGGGACGAGTGGGGAAGGGGCAGGAGGAGAGGGCAGCCCAGGCTGGCTGGGAGGAAGCCCAGATGAATGGAGCAAGGCAAGCAGGGAGGTGAATGAGCAGGAGGTGATGAATGGTGGGGAGGGCATGGCAGTTTTACACAGGGCAGAGAGCAAAGACAGACCTGAATGGGGAAGACTGAAAGATGCCGCTTGAATGGAAGGGGAAAGAGGGGGAGAAATGAGGCAGGGAGAGAGCTGAGCAGCACAAAGTGAAACAGTGCAGACAAGAACAGCTTCCCACATGCACTTGACAAGGCCTTAGACAGAGAGACAAGTAACACAGCGTGAACTTTAATCCAGGAGCAGAAAAGCTGCCTTGAGCAGACAGTGCGACCGTCGTCTGTCCCGGAATAATCCCCCCACCGTCGGCCACCTTCTTTGCTCCCAGACAGCAAATTCTCATGAACCCAGAGCAAATCCAAAGGCAGCCCCCAAAGGTCAGGCTGCCCCCATCAAAGGGAACTGTAGCAAAACTGAGCCAGTGACATGGAAACAGCGACGGGACAAAGCACCAAAATAATCACCAGCGGCAGCCCAAGGGATGCAACTGTAGCATTATTGTAAAGACAGGACAAGGTGCAGTTTCTGTGTATGGTATTGGTTGTCAGCAGTGTTATTTGCAGGACTTGGCTCCCATTTGTAAAGCCAAGAGAAGCTTTTTAAAAACGAAACTTTTCCAAGCAAAGAGATTTCCTGAGATTTCACTCGTGCTAAGACTTTCCCAAGAATTTTCCTTAGCTTTGAACACTGACTGCTTGTAAGACGTTCCTTCAGATCCTACAAGGCCAAAACACTGGATGTTACCATTTCCAAAACGTTTCATCAGAAAATTGCCATTTATATTTCTATTCAGAGCGCCCAGACGGTTCAGCTCAAAATAAACATTTTGCTCAAGAGAAACAAACGGAATTTCCCCAGCCTTTTTCAACCTGATCTCCACCATCATTCATCCTCCTCCACCCTTTGCACAGCAGGGGAAAACAAAGCATTCAGAAAGGGCACATCTTATAACTTGAACCTCGCTGGCAGAGCTGAAAACTGGATACACTGCCATCCCCTTTGGGTGGCCAAGGTATCCATTATCCTGCCAGGTCTATCAGTCATCCCTCCATGATCCTGTGCCAAAGCTATTTCCCAACTGCAAAGCAAAAGATACAGTGACTCAGCCTAAAAGGGGCAGCACAAAGCCTTAAATCATAGTATTCCCCTTCACATTTGTCAGGAACAACCACTTAAAAGTTAATTCAGTATCTGGAGCACATGTTTTGCTTGCTCATAAATAGACTCCACTACCATACAAGCTAAAATGAGAGGTCATGGAAACCCAGCAGAAGGTAAGACACCCCCCTGGAAAACAAACACAAAGGAAAGAAAAAGTTAAATCCAGGAACTGACCCTACTTTGCTTTTTCAATACACCAGGGAAATCAAACATACAAACTGGTATTAAAATGGTTTTAAAGTGTTTGGAGAGGAACCATGATGGGCTGGATTGTGTCTTAACTTGAGACTCTGCTCTGTCCCTTCTTTTTGGTGTTCCTTGCGCCAAGCAAAGGTAAAAATACCAGTGAGGGTGATTTCAGGCAAAAAATGTGAGTGTCCTGGACTCCGAGCACAAGCAGCACCTCATCTGAGAAAAACATAAAGATTCTTCCCCCTCCAACCCTCCAAAGAAAGAGCAAAGGAATTCCTGAGAAGTCTGGACTGGATTATCAATCCCTCTCAGAGAGGTCCAAAAACGTAAGGACAGAGATTTGGGATCTGTCATTAGCAATCAGGTCTCCAGCACACAGTGCATTGTGAAATGGTAATTTATGCTCTTTATGATTCGCTGTGGTACCACCTCCTAAAGAGTTCACTTTTGAACTGAGAGACAGGCAAAGTAATTCACCCAATTACTGAATCATGAATTACCAAACCAATTCACACAAAGTAACTCACCCAAGGATGCAAGAAGCTTAAAATACTCCAGTAGCTGAGAGAGCTGCCTGTGCTGCAGCCCCCTCCATGACACACTCCTATACTGACACCTAGTAACTAACCAACAACAATTCCAAACTGCCAAATACTAGAGGGGGGTTTTGAAGGACTGGGGAAGATAAAGGTCAGAGCACCTGCAGGAAGCAGCTAAGCTTGGTGATATCCACAGGCAGCAAGGAAAGATGTCCAAGCGTGGGAGTCTCTCCTGGAAGCGGCGGGGAGATGAAGAGGTGGGTGTGGGTCTGTGCAGGCACACCCAGCAGTGGCAGAGGGGCACAAAGGGTCTCCACAAGGGCTGCTCTGCCAAAGCCTGAACGCTGCAGCTTCACAGGCCAGCTGAGCCCGTGAGGAACCACTGCCGCAAAGAGAAGAGTGCCTTGGCTTCCATGTGCCAGCCTGGGCACCGGGAGATCGTGTTACGTGTGGCACTGGGGGGAAGGGAGAGACAACATGAGTAACTCTCAGCTCAGTAAAAGGAGTGTGAGCTGTGCAGCTGCTGCAGTGCAAGCAAGTCCTACCAGCACTAGCTATTGCTTTGGGTCAGGAGATCATACCATTGCAGCCTGCTTCCTGACTTCTGCTTCATCCCAGCTGCTCTCCTCTTGCTTTAGTGCCTGCCTGCAGGAACAGCTACCTCTCTGGAAAAAATCCAAACACAAGGAGGAGAGGTTACGTGTGCCTGAGGGAAGTGACAACACAAGGCAGGTCACCGCTTAGTCTGAAAGTATTCAAGCAGGGTCAACACCTACTAAAAATAAACACATAAACACACACGCTATGCAGGAGAAGGATTTACTCAGACGGGACAGCCAGGCGTGCTCGGGGTTCCTGAAATTTGCATCTCTGGGAAACTGGCAGCTATTCCATCTGGGTCAGACAGCCTTGTGCTGCCAGTGGCCGGGAGCTGACAAGTTATCCTCCTTCCAGGAAGGGTTGGAGCAGCAGGGACCAAAACTGCCCTCTCCTCCCCATGCCACAGGCAGCCTGGGGACTCCAGTTCTTTGCTGCTTCCCAAATCTAAGTGTCCCATATCAGACAGTCAAGGCAATGCCACTGCCACAGCCTGGTCAATCTTCTTATGCAAATGAACCCGGGGTAATTGGGACAGTCACAATGAGTCCCTGACAATGTTTGCCTTTGTGCACACCAGTGGTAAATGTAGACGGAGCTGTTTTCTAAGAACGGGGTGAGGGGAGAGCTGCAGGGAGGACACAGCTCAGCTTCCCTTGGGTCTGATGAGGAAATGAGAGCTGTTTAAACACCGCAATGCTCTCGAAAGTGTCGAGCCCATGGGCAGGGCAGAAGCAGATGCTGCAAATAAGAACAACTGGCTGGAAGTCTCAGAAATATTCTAGGAAGCACAGCCGCTGAGGCAGGGCTGTGGAGCTGTGCCCCTGCATTACAACCTTCGTTCCACAGACAGGAAACTTCCAGAGCATTTATCCCACTCAGGATCCCAGCCCACAAGATCCAGAGCTCCCAACAGAGCCAAGGCTGGACAAGGCACAAACAGCCCAGCCAGAGGAATTGCTGGGAGTCTCCAGGCTGCGGGAGCACAGGGGCTGGGCAGGATCAGTCACTCCTTTGCCTCAGCCCCATGAATTCCCAGATATGCTCTACTTTTGTTGTGCCCTTCAGGGCCCACTCAGCAGCCGTGGAAGAAACCTAAACAAAACGCAGTGGCCCCCTGAAATCCTGTCATGCAAACAAGACTCTTCCCACCCATTGCCACAAGGCCTGAATGGAGAGGGCCTGAGCCCCCCCTGCCCAGCCCTGCCTGGTGGTCTTTTTGTCTCGTGACCTTCCCCACACAAACACAACCCCACAACAATCAGACAGGCAACAGAACGCGCCAGTGCCGGCTTTCCCAGCCCTTCAAGGCAGGCTGGGCAGGGAAGGGGGGAGAGCTGGGGAGGGCTGAAAGGAGCTGGGGAGGAAGAACTGATAGGATGGGCAAGAAAACACCAAGCAGTGTTTTCATTTCTACTTGGACAGTCCCCACGAGCCAGGATAAAAACAGTTTTAATGAAAGAAACAAAAGAAATGTCATCTCGAATGGCTTAAAGGGACGTGGGAATACCAGCCAGAGGGATCTTCATATCTAAATAAATAAATACAACAATGCTTCTAAACCCTTCCCTCCAAGAGGCTCACAAAATTGAGCCCTTTGGTGCAAACTCTGCTGGTTTTACTTTCCTATCTTTGAGATCTAAAGTCTGAGATGGATTACATATAAAGGTTTCCCTTTAGACTGGGGGAAGACTATTTTGCAATTGCTGTAGCTGTAGAAAGCACCAACATACACGGAAATCCTCCCTGGTGTGACACCTTCAAAGCACAGCCTGTCCTGGGCTTGGAAAAAGAGAGTCCTCAGGTGCAGTACTGAGCCAGGAGGAAACATGTCCCCAGCCCCAGAGTGCCCTTGCAAGGTAACAGACACCTTTTGGCCGCTGCAGGCCGTGTATCACCTTTGGGAATGGGCAACAAGGGTTGCCAAGGACTTCTCAGGAGCACATCGGGACAGCAACCCGGTAAGGGGAAACTCCTCACCCTCTGAAATGCCAAGGGATTCTCCCATGGTCCCTGGGCAGACTTTGGAAGAAATGCAGACTCTACGGGCAAGCAAACCCGATAAAATACAACGAAATACAATCTCTCAGAGCCTGGATTCAGAGAGCTTAGCAGGGCCCTTGGCTACGCTTCAGGGCACTGAAATACATCCCAAATACCTTTACAAAAAAAGGAGGCCGTGCTTTTGCCAATACTGAGATGTGTCCCCCGTGAAATCCTGGCAGCTGAGGCAGTAAGAGAAAGCAAAGCCATGGGGAAGCACTGGTGTGATTTACAGACACATTCAGCCACGTGGGGAGCCTGACACAGTGAGAGGTGACATCTCAGCTCCCACTGCCAGCACCCCCAGCGCTGGTGTCCTTATCACAGCCTCCATCAAAGCCCTGCCACCCCACAGTGGAACCCACTGAGCAGGTGTGAACTGCCCTCCATGGGAAGGTGCAGGTGGGGTGAACACACAGAAGGTGCTGACAAAGGCCACGTGCAGCCCTTGGGTGCAGGAGGCCTCTCCCAAAGCCAGCACCCACTGCACTGGCCACATCTGGCCTGCTGTGCTGGGTGACAGGGCACGGAGCTGCAGCCGAGTCTTGCCCCTGTCCTGATGTGAACTGGAGCAAGCGGCAGAGCAGCAGCACTGAGCCTGCACACAACTGGCAAACTTCCCACAGCAGGGATACTGCCTCCTGTCAATCCACTCCAGCCCTAATCCCCCATGGAAAGATCCTCTCAGCACCCTGCTAAGAGGCAATCTCTCAGGCCAGACGTTAACAATTAAAGATAGTGGAGATGACAGAGGAAGGGACAGATGGAGAACAGATGTAACTGGGCTCTGCTCATCACACTGAGTGACTTGGAGGAGCTGGACAGGAGATAGAAAGACAAGATGTTTAGCTTTGGTTAGCCCTCAGTGAAGTACCACACATCAGTGTGCCTGGGACAGCAAAAAGCAAGCCAGGCCAACTCCCATGGCCATCACCCTCTTCTCTCATCGTTTCTATGCCAGCAAATCTCACTGCATAGATAAATACTTGTTGTGGTAAGTAGGGAAGCACAACATACTGGTTGCTTAGCTGAGGTGAATTCCTGTCCCATCCCATTCTATTTTATTGCATTAAAAAATTAATTATAATTTACCTTAGTCTTTATTATGTCAGTGGAAATTATATGGCCATTTTAATTGACCGGTGTTGCTTCCTCCAGTTCTTGACTCCACAGAGTTTGGAGGCAGCTAAAGTAAAAATTATTTCAGAAACTGCCAGCTGGTGTCACCAGAAGAAGCAGGTCCTGGTGAACAGCTCCATTCACTCCTCCCTCCCCAGGCTTTGTGGTCCTGCTCTCAGACAAGCTGAAGTGAGAATCCCCCCCACACCAAGGAAATGGGGCAGTGTAAATAAGTTTGATCTGTTCTGGGGGGGGGTGAGGGGAAGGAGGGGAATTTCAAACTGCTCAGCCTGACCCTGGCACACATCTCTGTGAGAACACATTGGGCAGAGGTGGGTGCAGCACCCACAGAGCTGCACACTGTTACAGCAACAACAGACTTCCCACAGCCAAACTGCTGAACTGAAATCCCCAGGTCTGGTGGCCAAGGAAGGCACCAGCAAAGACCTTTTGCCTGACGTGTAGGATGCTGGCTGTTAGCAAGGCTTGGATCCAGCCCTTCCCCTTAAAAGATATTAAAATAAACCGCAGAAGCCTCAGGGGAGAAGGCAATGTCATCCTGGATGTTCCTTTCGCCTTGGCACAACTTTCTGGTGCCTATCACAACATCCTCCTGGCATATTTGCTGCTGCCCCCTCAGCCCAGGCTTGCAGGAGTGAGGGAGAGCTGAAGGATTTGTCGCTCAGTGCCAAAGGGAAAAGCAAGAAGCACCAATGTTTTCCCTCACAACATCTGAGGGATCATCACAACCTCCCGTGCTTGGAAAATTAAATTTATCACACGAATGCTCCACTGTGGAAGGGGTGCACGTTGTGTGAGCTTCCTTTAATGAAACCCTCAGCGAAAGAAATTGAATATTTCTATGTCTGCATGCTAAAAGAAACACTGTAAAATTAAAATCAGTAGAAGTCCTTTCCCTTCTGAAAGCAGTAATGAAATTAGAGTGGGGCCCGAAGGAGGCAAACGAGGCCCCTTCAGAGGGACCAGGATTTCAGCCTGTGTTTAAAACCCCACAGTGGCAGATCTGTACTTATTTTAATGACCCACCAAATCCTTTTAGTCCTCTATATCCCTCAGTGAAAGCCTAATAATGAAAAATTATCTACTGGAACTTGGCTTTTCCTGAAAAACAGTATCTGAGCAGATCTCCACAGACAGCTATTTCTGTGGATACCACGGCCTGGGACTGCAACACTCTGTTTTCAGATATCATCCCATTTCACATTTTCACAGCTCTCCTGGAATAACATTTGATACAGAAGAAGTTGATACTCACAGACAAGAGAACAGCCAAGCCTCTGAAACCACAGGGCCTCTCCATTTGCATTGCCTTTGTAACAAATATAGCCTGAGTCACAGAATTCCGAGTAAGAGATCCTCAGGAGACCAAAGCAAACCAGCGCCTTGCAACATTAAATGCATTCATTTTTATGAGCATCAGATTCCGCCTGTTAATGGCTCAGTCATCCTCTGCAGCTCCCAACTGCCATTCCCAGCCTGCAAGCTGCCCAGGGGCCAGGGGACACCAAATACAGGAATACATTAAATCTGAGAAAGGACCCTCATGTCCATCGTCATTCAGCTTAATGGGCCTGTTTTCTTTGGGAGCAGCAGCTGAGCCCTGCCTGACCACCACACACCCAGGTGCAGAGAAGCCCTGAACCCTCTACTGTAACTGTGCTTCACACAAATTCATCCCATCCGAGCCCTGCACAGAGGGGATTCCTTGCAGTTACCTTCTTACCAAGTCAATAAAGCCCTTGCTATTTTACATGGACTTAATTCAAAGGCCTGAGCCTCACTGTGGGAGACAGATTATCTGGACATACATTAAATCCTGGAAGGCTTTGTCAGACCTTTTGCCAAGCCAGGCAGTATTACCAGCTGTAATGTAACAGCCGTTTTGATCTTGTAACAGCCACAGTGGTGCTGGTATAGCTATTATTCCTCCTGGAACAGAACCATGGCCTGATATCACACCTATAATTCACTCTTTTTGCACAGGTGAGAGAGATCTTCTCAGTAGCATGTGCCACTTCATCACCCCAGGGAGGTGGATGGCCTTCTCCAGTGGCCAATCCAGGATCCATTACAGCTCTGACAAGGCAAAAGGCTTCTATTTTAAGCTTGTTGAAGAGGTAAGTGGGTGCTGCAGGATGGACGTGGGGAACAGACTCCTGTAAGCTGGATCTTCTTTTTCTTGACTGGGCACCACACAGGCAGACAACACCATGAGGAATGAGAGGCAATCTCATGATCAAATGGATTCAATTCCTTCTTTTGAGGTCTGTAGCAGCCTGTCCCCCGTTGTAACAGGATATGGCCACTGATCTCCTTATTCCATGTGCCCACCAGTGAAACTAAATGAACTGGTACTGGAGCACGAGCTTTGAAGTCCTGGAAGAGGAAGGGCTGTGGCAGTGCTGAGTAAGGCCAATTCCCTCCAACCCACGGCCACGGTGGCGGTACAAGCAAAAACCCCTGAGGTGCAGAAGAATCTGAAGGAAACTGAAAAGCTCAGAGAAAAGATGAAAGAAACTGAACATGGAAAGTTAATACTGCTTTGAACAGTTACTGAGCAGAAATTCTTCCCCACAGTGACAGAACTGTAATTAGCAATGGGGGACTCTGGGCCTGGCATCCAGGCCCTCAGGCAAGGCCCACACCTCCCAGGAGATCCAACTGCAGGGCTTCCTCAGAGCCAGCCCACAGGCATCAGCAATATTTCAGCAAGGAAGGGCAGGAGCTGTTAGTTGAGCAGTGGGGAGGACGCAAACACTGCTTGTCTATTCACGGGTCTTGCTACTTGAACCTTTTGCTTCCATCAGATGTCACAGTGATAAGTACCTGTTTAAGAAAAAAAGTCAGGAACAAGCGCAAACCCACCCCCTGCAGCTAATCCAATTAAGACACGGGATAAAGTTGTAGAGGTTAATCAGATCTGAGCCTTTGGGTCTCTCTGCTGCTGCTTAGTGACATATCTGGTGAGCAACACCAGTGAGAGGAAGGCCAGGCAGGAACACCAAGGGCCTGGGAAGACCCAGGAGAAAAGTGCTGCTGCCCCCCCCTTTTCTGCTCCATGGGGCAGCAAGCAGAGGGGCACAGGGCAGGGCAGGCTGGAGGGAGGGCTGCTGGCTCAGAGCTTGGCTGTGCCCTTGAGCCTCCTCAGGGGCCAGGGCTGCTGTGACCGATGGGCTGTGTTAGGCACCCCCTGCAGCAGAGACCAAGGTGTGTCTGCAGGGCTGTGCCAGGCTGGAACCAGGATGCAAATGTACTCAGCAAGGAAAAGTTCTGCCGGTACAGCTGCAGGGAGCTCCTGTGACCTTGTGGTTCATTAGCTGGAGCTCTGTGTGTGCCCAGCCTACAGCAGGGGAGGGGAGGGCTGTCCCTGCTCGAGGGGCACCAGCACAGACACCACCAGCCAAAGGAAAGCTGGGCTGGGCTTTGCACTGAAGCAGCTCCACCAGTGCTGGATGGACAGGGTTCAGTGCTGATATGGGAATGCTGCTCCTGGCACACTCCTGCCACATCCTGCCTGCCGCCTGGCCTGAAGTCCTGGCCTAAAGATACCTTGCAAAACAGCTTTCCCCAGCTCATGCCTTCCTGCACAGTCAGATCTGCTCTGCCCCTCTCCCTCCTTCTCTCTTTAGGGCAAAAAGAAGCCTCAGCCCTTACTGCTTAGACCAGCACCTGCACCTTGGGGGCAACAACTTATGACCCCAGCACCACAGCCCTGGGTGCAGGACAGTCAGCAGGAAGGACGGACCTGCTCTGGAAGGCGCCCTCCCCCTTGGCCCACCAGTGTGGGCTCAGCACAGAAGGGCACACGCAGCAGGGAGAAGAAGAAACTTTTTCCATATCCATTTCTTCTGGGCAGGGAGCACACTTGGACCAGAAATTCACCTTCTCTCCTGGACAATACCTGCCAGCCTGCCAGGAGGACAGATGGAGCAGGGACTGCCGTGGGATGGCAGAACTGGAGTGACAGCAAGATGCTGAAAGAAAGGTGTGTAAGCACCATTCTGACAGTGATGCCAATCTCCCTGGCTGCCAGAAACATTGTCTGAAGAAGTGATTCCTAATCCATTACCACCAACGTCCCCCCTGGAAGGGAACTGGGTCTCTTGATACCACTCTACCACACTAGACTTTGCCAGCCCCCTTTGTTAAATCGTTCCTCCTTCTGGTAAGTTCTTTAATCCAAGGACTGTGATTGCCACTGTTCTTCAGTTTCTTGAGGGAACTAAGATCTGTTGCCCCCAAAATCAAAACTTTTGCCCTTCCTGAAGGAAGTTTTATCCTTCCTTTATGGACAAAACGTTTTATAGCAATCAGCTATGAGGAGGAAAAACTACATTTTCGTACTCTGGACTTGAAACACAGAACATTTTAGATTAAAAATAGCTCCCTTTTTCCCTGTCTGCCAGATCTGGGAGGGAGGTGAAAATCCACAGGGACTTGATTTGATGCGTGAAAAGCAGAATTCTATAGCGGTGAGTGTGCACACTCTTATTTTAGGTTAATAATAGCTCTGCAATAATACTTTGCTTTCTGGAGAAAACCAAAGCTTGGGATAGACACACGCTGGCTGGGGCTCTGGTACTGAGTACCATGACAACTCAAGAACATCAGAGACGGGGAAAAGAGAGAGGGGGACACTTTAAAATAAATAAATAAACGAATAATTGACTCCAACAACAATAATTGACTCTAACAACACAGAGTTAAATAACCAGCATGAGGGGCTACTGAGTAATGCAGGAGGGCTGGGACAGAAGAGTTACCTCAGTAATTTGATTAAGGGAGAAGAATAGCCAGTTTTTTCCTTTCCCTGAATCGGTGTAGGATGACAGAGGCTGGATCATCTATACAATGTTGATCAGTGCCTGGCCACTGGCAGGGAACACAACACCAGAACACTCAGAAACATCCCTGCTCTGATGTCAACGTCCCAGCTGGCGCACGCTGAGCATCCTCAGCACAGGGGGCAGCTCCTCAGCAGGGCCGACTGTTTGCCTGCCAACAGCAGAGAAACACCTCGGTGTTCCCACTGGGAAAGAGCTCATTGAGCTGCACCTCGCAGGGAGCAGCGAGCAGAGAATGACCTCAGGCAGGCTGCAGCACTGCCACTGCAGAGAGCACCTTCCCTTGAATGAGCCGTGTGCGGAACTCCGGAGGGTTGGACTGCGAGAAACCTCCCGATGCAGCTCTGTGGAAAACCTCCACCCACACAGCAGCTACATAATTAATAAGGAGGAAGGAGAACATTATCCCGGGCTGGTGTTCAGATCCTCAGTGATCAGCAGAGCTTGTTACATTCTGTTCAGCCTGAGAAGCCAGCAAAAGGGACATACTTCACACATGGGACTACATGCTTGGGCATTAAACACAGGCTTGGAACCCATAAAGTCATTGTTGCTGGGAAATGTGGAGTAATTTTTTGCATGAACTCATTTGTTTTGCAGTAGGCACAAAAGTTAATTAGTTTTCATAGCTTTATTACTCCACATGCTCAAATAAGAGCCTGGAGCTTCCAGTCAGCTGGAACAACATAAGGTCCAGAGAACTCTTACTGTGCTTTCCAGGACTGTTCACTGGGCTCACAGATCAGCAGCTGGCAAACAACTCCTCTGCCCCAGCTTTTCTTGGCCACCAGTTCCAACACTAAAGGACCCCATAAATCAGTGCAGCAATGGCAGCTCTCAGCTGATGGGCCGCAGAGGGAATAAAGCTGGAAGAAGCTGTTTCAGACACAAGACAATTCTTCGGGAGGCATTTTGGCCATCACCACCCTGGGGGAAGTCATCCAGTGCACCTGTTTTGTTGAAGGGGGCTCTGGTTCATAGAGCCCTCGAGGAGACAACACCAGAATATTTAACGTGTGGAAGGCACGAGAGCAATCCTGCACACACACACACATCTACCAACGACCTGCCCAAACTGTTCCCAAGGCTGGCAAGTCCGAGTGTGATAAAGCAAACTTGCAACTCGATAAAGAATCTTCAGACACTTTATTTAGGTTGGAAGGAAGTTATTCCTCCAGCCCTGGTCTCCAGTCTCAGCTCAGAGACCAAAGACAACAGCAGCAGCAGGACGATCTCCCCTGCTCGCAGAGCACTCTCCCCCAGAGGGGCTCCTTAATGCACAGATCAATGCAAAATAAATCTTTCTCCAAGACCCAAATACTATTGTCAGAGGACATATGAAGGAAAAATATTTGTGCCTTCCCTGCTGACAGAGAGGAGAACAACCCAGAGACATAAATCCAGGACTGTGTACAGAAGCAACTCCTCCATCAGCAAGCAGGGAGCTGAGGGAAGAGGCAGCAGCTCAAAGGAAAGAAAGAACCACAACAAACACTTTGATTTTCCTCCCCAGTGCAAACGACAAGGCTGAAAACCAACATCCTTCCATGGAGGCCACTGCCTGCAGTGGGAAAAGATGCTCAAGGCCCACTTCCCATCATTTCTCAGTGTGAGGGTAAGTAAACATGTGAGAGGAGTGGCATCTGGCTCTGGTTCAGAGCCAAGGGGCAGAACTAAAAACCCACTTTGCTTTCTAAATCCCTTAGGGCACATCCCTATTCTGGTACCAGCCCCAGCAAAACAAACAATCCACGTCAGACACGTAAAGCATCCAGGACAACTGGTACACTTGTTTTCAAGTGCTTTGCTAGACCAGGTCAGAGCACAGTAGTTTTTGTGAAACCCTTTTCTGTTTTCCACCTCCTATAATATTGATCCTCTCTCTGCCAAAGGTAAACATGGCCACACCTCACTGGCTTTAGGCTGCTGCCAACAAACACTTCCACTGTAACTGTACACGACAAACAAGTGCTACACAAGCCATGGTCCCCATCGTCACCTGTACCTAACGGTGAAGGACCACAGAGGCAGGGAGGTGCTTCCTCAGGGAACACTGCCCTGAAGAAGCGCATGAAACCAGAGGTTTGGTGATTGATAGCCACAAACAGCTTTGCCTCCAGCAGCCTCATTTATCTTTTCCTCATGCAATTCAGGAAACTCCAGAGTATTTGCTGCTCACAGAGAACACTGAGTATCAAAGCACACCAAGAACAGTTCCTGGGGGTAAGATTGTTTAACATCAGTTCCACACATCCTTACTCTCCTCACCAGCAACATGGGGGTCACTGCAGACAGCTGTTCCTAAGCAACAGGAATATGCACTCAAAACACATTCTGTGTGTCTTGCTAGTGCTGGGTTTTACTTCCAGAGTTGAAGGAGTTAAAGGTCCATGTGACAAACATTCAGGACTTTCAGTACACATTCGACCAAGACATGTTGACTCTGGTCAACAGAATATCCCTGGTGTCACCGCGAGCAGCTCGATCAGGGTTGATGGCACCGCTCAGGAGACTGGGAGAGAGAAAGGAGTGACTGTCTCAAGTGCTACAGCTAGAACAGGCAAACAGTGCAGGGTTTGAGTCACATCAAAATCCAGAGCACCCAGAGATCAGCTTTCCTCAGCAGCCTGTATGTACAAACGGTGCAGGGAAACAGCCCATCAGCTGAACCCCATCAGCTCTGTCTCGTGGCACCAAAGTGACTTCAGACCAGTGCAGTGTATCTGCACTGACTGCAAATACCAGGAAGCGATGGCAACATTGTACTTCCTACTGCAGAGGAGAAACATTTGCTTTCCACATCTAGTAGAGAGTGACTTTAAAAGCCCTGCAAACATTACAGGCATAACTGATGATGGTGTAGAAAAGCACCTCCACACTGTTTCTCCTCGCTGAGCAGCTGGTTTGTTCCTCTGGAGACGGGATGATCTCTTCCCCTTCTCTGCCACGACAGCACACAGCCACGGAGCACAATGAGCCAGCTGATTTGCAAAACAGCATCAATCCACCCTGTGTTTATGGCTTTTTCTCCCCTTTCTTTTTAAACACGCAGGCTTAAATGTTTTTATTGCTTCAGTGGTTTTCTATGAGCAAGACAGGATTTGAGAACAATGCACCAGCAAGGATCTGTGTGCCTAAAGCTCATCCTGCACATTCAGCTGAAACGGCAGAACGTGCGCTTCCCAAGCCTCCCGCCGGAGCCGGGATCAGGAGCGGCCGGGACAGCGCATCCCTCTCGGACACCGCAGGTTTCCAGGCGGCTCACACGTGGAAGGTACACAAATGTGTAATGAGTAGGAAGCCTCCCGAGGCTTTTTACAAACCTAGAGACATCAAGCTGCCAGTAACTCATGAGCTGTGTAAGACTGACTCAGCCTCCATGTGCTTTTTGGTGTGTTTGTTGTGACTCCTTGAAACATTTTGGGAGATGCCTACTTGTACTGGCACAAACTTAATAGTGCTGTGTTTGCTACACTGCCAGTATCTGGTTCGTACTGATGGCTCCTATTCCCAAACTTTTACACCAGGCAAAGCCAGCAGTCTGTGTGCAGGCTGGTGGGACTGGAGAGAGGAACAGTCAAGGAGCCAGGGAAAGGAGAAATGGCATAGCTGATCACAAACCTTTCAGGCTGCAGGGAAGGTGTAAATACAGACAACCCAGAGACCCACACCCAGCTGCAGGGTTGGGCGGTGTTCAGCGCACAGAGGCATCAGAAGGTGAAGGAAGAACTTGGGGCATTTTTGCTGTTCATCTTGTGAGAGGCAGGAAGATCATTAACAACCTCTGTGTAGCTTTTCTGTGCTGAGCCATCAGCCCAGGGCATCGTGGCCAAAAGCCAAATCTGGGCATAAGCCTTGAAGTGCTGGGAGATTGCCATCCCCTGTAATAACACTGACGATGGACACAGGCTAATCCAGGAACAGTAAAAGGCACCAGCCTGCAGAGGAAATAGTATCTCAGACATCTATTCGCTGCTAAATGCCTCAGTTTCCCTCCCTGACTGAGGGCAGGATAAGTTCCCCTCCCCTCTTCCCTGGGTGCTACTGTATTCAAAAAGGTCTCCGGCAGAAGGCAGTGAGGAGATGACAATCCAAAGAGTATCAGCAAACCAATCTCCTTCAGCAAAAACAGATCCTCTCCCACCAGCCCATTCTTCCCTTCAAGGCTGTCCACAGGGCAATGAATTTGAAGGGACTCTCTTTTTTTCCCCAACCCCATAACCCAAAGTGGAGGAGTCAAAGGGTTAATGCTGCATGACAAAGGTCAGCCCAGTTTGGGGAGGGAGGAGAAAGGGAAGCATTGTGGCCGCAGACAGCAGCTCCCTGCACAAGGCCACTTGAGAAATGTAAAGTGATGGTGCTGCTCAGGGAAAAGGCCTGAGAGCCCGGCCTAAATCCCAGGGCTTTGTGGCTCACAAAAGCCCAGCCCCCTGAGTCATTAATCGTGTGCTCCATGGCCGGGTGCCTCAAAGAGCAGCAGATGACACATGCCCAGCTGCTGCCGCCGCCCCTCCTCAAGGTAGCGGGGCAGGGGCAGGTGCACTCCCGGCGCCCTCTGCTCGGGACTAATCTGTTCTCCTGCCTTGTCCTCTGCCTTTCATCTCCCCCAGCAGCCCACGCTGACAACTGTAAATGAGATTAGACGCCAAGGCGTGGGGCAGATGCAGAACCCCCTCTGTGCATTGCCAAGAGACCCTTGTAGCTTTTAAAGTGTCTGTCCCCTTTACAAAGCACAGCTTGGCAGAGGGGGAGAAGGGGGCGCATTTCTTGTCACACTCTCAGAAGCATCTGATATAGCAGACAAGGCAGACCCTGGTTTGGGGACTGGATGCACGCCTGATTCTCCAGTTCACCTTAGGAGATGAAGTGACAACTCTATTACTATCTCCTCATTCCCATGACCTCTTTGCAGTACCACCCCACTGAAATATGGGCATCCCAACACCACTCTGAAAAGGCAGTGATAGCCCAAAGTTCAGGCAAGGACTTGCACACAACCCTGTGCTCAACTCCCTGCCTGTACTGCTACATCATTTCCTATTCCTCGTATTGCAGCTGGAGCTCCCAGTGACCCACACAACCCAGCAGTGAGACACAAGTTACTTGTCAGACAAAGAGGTAAAACCTCCAGTCACAAAGCCCTGCCTACAGCTCAGCAGGACCTGCCTGCAGAGGTCCTGCAGCCACAGCTAGCAGGGGTTTGCCAGCAGCAATAGGCAGGGAAGCTTTTCCAAGGGCAGGGGGATGTTTAGCTCAACAGTACCTGGGTAAACAAAATAGAATTTCTTTTACAGTGTGGGAAATAATTTGTCCCGCCTGTGCTAAAGGCTGTCCAGAGAAAAGGAACAGAGTCAACATAAAAGCTCATTGAGTTCAAAATAATTCCCTTTCTCAGTTACAACCAGCCTACGATAATAGCTGGCCTGATTTTATGGATTGCTTTGCAATTTCAGTCGTGCAGGAAGCAGCCCTGGACTTAGGGCGGCTGCAAAGTCAGCGTATTTTAAAGCATATTTTAATGTTTTATGAGACCGTGGCAGAGCAGGTTCAGCTGCACCCACTGCTGGTAGTGTCAGCAACTGAACTCTTCCTGGCAAGCGCATATCTCCCCAGCCTTGTTTCTGAGCTCAAGTTTTCCATTAGCTGCCCACACAGACTGGGTAACTTGGCATCTCTCTGCATTCCCCATAAATTCTGTTCATCTGTTGCCATCACACCCACGTACAAGTCTCAGGAAGGAATCTAGGATTTCTAAAGCAGCTGCAACAAAACACAGCCTGGATTGACAAGCAATAGGATCAAGGTGGTGAGCCAGTGAGGAGGGTCTTTTTGGAGAGTTTTGTGTGTGTGTCTATTTAAAATGAGTTTGTTGTCATGACTACAAACCAGGGTATGGGTGAGAAGTGAGAACTCCAGGATGAGGGCTGATAATGTTAATTCACCCTTGAAATCTCAGCAGCCACGGGGATGGGGAAACAGAGAGGATGATACCAGCTCTTGGCATTTAAAAGGGCTGAAAGCCACTTTCAGAAGGCAGGTCTGTCCTAAGAACAAAGATCACCCTCCTGGACAGCCCTTTCCCCAGCACAGCCAAGGGCTGGATAATTCCCATCAGCTGCGGCCGTGGCTAAAGGGGCACTGGGGACACGGAGGCAAAGGCGGCCACTGAAGCCCTGCAAAGGACATGACAAGGCTGGAACTGCCCCTCAGGAGACTCATCTGCAGACTTTCTCTCTAGCCATGCACTTGGCTTCAGCAAGGACAGGGAGATGTTCCCATGTCTGTGCAAGGCAATTAACAGGGATCTTAATAGCACAGAGAAGTGTGGAACTACCTGGACCTGCTCCTGGGACTGTCACATTTGTATGTCTACCAGAAGATTAACTGAAAAATGGGGGTTCTGCCAGCAAAGAACAAATGAAGAAACCCCCAAGTGATTGCAGAGGGATGGAGAAGCAATGCCTTGTTCTGCTCAGAGCTCAGATTCCAAGGGAGCCAGCGAGGAGCGCGCAGGGATGGCACAGGCACTGCAGAAGGCAGCAGATGTGTGTGTGGGGGTGGAGGGTGTTTATGAGCACAATAAATAAATGTATGAATCCCTATAAAAATTCCCTTATAAAAGTGAGTTAGAGCTGCCCGAGGGCCACGGCCTCGTAATAAAAACCACATCCTGCAAGCACAGAAGGAAGCAGCAGCTGAACTGGAACTGTCTGGCTGCAGCACCGCAAAGCTGCCAGTCTGCTGCTCCCAAACTCTTGGGTGAGGTGCTGACCCCACTAAATGCAGGAGGAATTTTGGGACTTGCTTCAGTGTAGTCAGGATTTTGCCCTGGGAGGGGCTTCTTCGAACCTCAAAGCATAGGAAGCAGTTCTGGGTCTGAGTTTTTGTCAAATTTAATCCTTTTTACTTCTTAAAGAGAATCAATCTGCAAGTGGCTGAAGATCTTGGCTTGAGCCACTGACAGTTCCCAGTGTGACAGATTAGAACTGGATCAAAACAAATAAAAAATTCCTCTAGAAAGCATGGTCAGTGTCTCCTCTCCCCCAAAATAACCAAGCAAAAAGTACTGCTTTATGGCTGAGCAGCAATTTCCATCAAAAAGTTTTGAATTTTTAATTAAGATGATGGGGAGGATGACATTAAAAAACCAAACCCTTTAATTTTGTATGTATAGAAACCTGCTGCTTTTTTTGGTCATTAAACTCAAATAAAAGTTTTTAAAATACCTCCCCACAGGGAAAAAAAAGGAACTCAAACATTAATAATAATTTCTTCCCCACTCAAAGGCTGGGGAGGGTGTGCTGACCTCTCCCTGACACTGTTTTCTGCGGTGATGGACTGTGACAGCAACAAGGCACTTGCAGAGTCCCAGCCTGGGAATTCCCAACTGCTCTAACACTTTCTCCAGAGCCTCCTCTTGCTCTGCTGCTCCCCTGGGAGGTGATGAACACAGCCCCACGTGCCCCAGCTGAGAGGGTGGCTCTCAGACCTCAGTCCCAGCCCACGAGTCACAAACACATGTGCACCTTCCACCACGCATTCCCACTCCAAGCTCACACACAGCCAGGTCCCAGCTCCCAGGGAGGGCTGCAACTGTTCCCAGTATCAACACACAGGCTTTCTCTAGTTATTAAGACTGTCCTCATGTTTCACATGGATGCCAATCAGAGCTGAACAAAATGCTCCTACGAGCACATTGCTGCTGGGAATAGCAACCTTGTTCCCTGACAAATGGCATCTTGCACTGCACTGCAGGACTAATTGCACTGCTCTGCTGATGGAATGCTCGAGGAAGACGTCAGCTTTGCCCAGGGGCAACAAGGACAACATTGATTTATTCAGGACTTACGACTGGTTGTCACAGGTTGCATTCTCTTTGATAATAAAGCCTTACAGACAAGGTTTAAAATTCAGCTGCAGCCCTAATTGAAACATAGCTAATTACTGGAGTTCTGCCTTTACAGCCAGTTCCATTGTCACTGGGCTAATGTTCTGTAAATCCAACAGTCAAACGCTCCCTTCCCTTAAAAAGAGAAAAAAAAGAAGGAAAACCCCCCATCTACTATTCAAGCAAGTCCAATGGGAAATTACAGATTCCTCTCTTTGAGCCTGAGGTAGCTACCAGCCAACAGCCCCATCCCACAAGGGCTCAATGACTTCAAAGGATGCCTGCAGAATCAGCCTCCAAATTAAGGCCAGTGTTGGAGACGGGAGAATTCAAAGTGACTGGAGCAAACCTCCGGCCCAGAGCACAAGCAATTCATTGTGTATCCACCTTTTCAGTGGCAGCAAGCCCCACGAGCCCCAGGAAATTCCAGCACATGGCGCAGTTTAGGTGTGACCATTAGGGTTCCCCAGCTCCCACCCACCGTGCCACAGCCAGTGTGCTGCAGTGCAGACACGTGGAGCAGCACTGGGTCGCAATAACGGGGACCAGCACTCAGGGGAACAGGCAGCCCAGTCAATGGCTGGGTGATAACGGGACCCCCAGGGCACCAAGGACATCCTTTCACACAGCGCACCACAGCTTTGGCTTTGCAGTTCGGCCAGACACAGAGGCAAGATTAGCGCCTCATAAAGCAGGGATGAAATCCCATCCCAACTTTATTGCCAGTCAGAGCAAGCTCCCTTACAGAAGGTGACATTTACACGCACACACAACTGCACAGAAGTTTATGACATCAAGAGAGGGCTGTAGTTTAGAAGCCAGTCAACCCTAGAAAAATCCTCCAGTTTAGAGCTGCTTCACATTTCAGCCTGGCACATGGAGGGGATGCCACAAAGCAAACTTGTCCATTAAAGCAGCTGAAAGCATCATTTACAAACTCGAGCCCACCACCCAAAATCTCTGCAGCTCTAACTCAGAGCTCTGCAAAGCCGTGCTGATTTCAGCCAGCTACAGGTCTGACCCAAGGCATTTAACACCACACAACCAGTCTCGGTACAGGAGCAGACACTTGGCTAATTCTGTGCTAATAGTTTCAAGCAGCAGGTGCTCCCCGGAGGATGAAACCCCGCACAAGTCAGTTTAGCCATTTCAAAGAGCACAGCGCTGGTTTTGCAGGTCCTGGTCTGCCCGCCTGAAAGACTGGAACATCCTCTAATGCACGGCAAGGACAGCACAACTGGCAGCACACAGAGCACCTGCTGCAGCCTCTTGGCTCAGCCCCTGTGCCAGCAGGGATGGGCTCACTCCTGCCCCTGGCTCGTCTGGAGAGGGGCTGAGAGAAAGGCCCAAAGCAGTCGTGATAATTACGATTTGCACATCAGCATCCTGGGAACTGGGAGCAGGGAGCACATTCCTCCCAGGCTGTGTTTTAAAGGCAGGGAAAAGCTAGCACAGAGGAGAGGAACTGGAGGTTGGGCTCCTTGCTCACGAGACACAGACAATATATCAGATGTTCACATACCTGATCAAACAGGGCTTTCCAGTGCTGAGAGGAAATGCATGAGGGAGGAAAAAGAAGAAAAAGAAGGTATAAGAGCAACGACATTAACATGCAGTAAACTGTAGAAGTGCATTCTAACAGAGGAATAGCCAAATGATTTAATGCCATTTCCAGCATCCTTCTTCATCCCAGAATCACCTACCCTTCCGGGGGAGGAGGCAGGGGGAATCTACCAAACACAGGGAGGACAGTTTTCATTTACAAATCCAAATTAGGATGAACTCAGAACATTCATGTGTTAATTCTGTTTTCTCCCTCTTTGTCTGCTTGCAGGCAAGCAAGGAATAAAAGGCTTTTTTACTCACAGGGATCAAGAAAGCTTGGTGTATATTGAGGGGAGGGGGGAAGTAGCAGTGGTTTTTCAGATCACTTTCTGAGATCCTGTGGCCCAGCACTGACCCCTCGATTGCCTTGCTGGGCAGTCAGAGCCCTGCCTGCTGCCTGTCCCTGACTCTGGCAGGGTCTTTAACAGCCCACCAGTTTTTCTGAACCTCACATGTCCACATTTGGAAAACAGGTAATTCCTCCTGTGCAAGGTGGGAGGGTGGAAGGCTGGAGAGAGCCCGTGATAAGGATTTATCCCACACTTTTTGCTGTAGCAGAACTGCCTTAAAAATGCTGTATTGGAGGAAGCTCCACTTCAACACTCACAACCACGTGAACACTCCAAAAGTCCTTGTCACTTGGGAACAGACAAAACCAGCCGAAAACTGGCTCTGATTTATGTTTTGTAGAAAGACTGATGTCAAGTCACCTCCCTAACCCAGACTTGCTGCCTCAGTGTCCCACGGAACAGAGGACATTCCTAATGAATTGTGTAAGGCTCTCTCATCTCTCCTGGATTTAGGGACCAGTTCAGAAGATAGCAACTTCCATGGGGCAACACTGGGGTAACCGCTGGCTTGGGATCTCCAGAAAACACCTTGCACATTTCCAGCTCTGCTGTCTGAGGTGCTGTTCTGCACAACATTTTGTTTCTGCCTCATTCACTGCCCCATAAAAGCAAATTGAATAAAATAACAAACATCAGACTCATAGAAGCAAATCTCACTGTGCTGTAGGCAAAGCAGAACTCTGAGGAGAGTCCTATCTAGTCCTGGAAGAACATTTCCTTTTACATTGTAGGCAGATCTAAAGCAGAATTGACTGGAGTGACACTGGGATATCAGGCCACCAAATTCCTTTCCATTAGTTAAGTTGTTGGCTCCCTTCCTCCCCGCGTTTCCCTCCATTTATAAACTCCCATTTATCATCATAAATCAGCCCAGCACTTTAAACAGAGCATTTTAGGACTGCCTGGATCCTGGTTTTGTGGAATGCTGCTCTGAGAGCTGCAATGACATCACAGCTGAGCTGTTACACCCTGCCAATGCTGTGGCAGCCAAACCTCCACTACGTAAGATTTTTGTGGTTAATAACACATAAAGAACTGACCCTGTGTCAGTTCTTGCCGGCCAAGCCAGAGAGCTCCCATCAAGCTTTCAGATGCAATAACAACAGCAAAACAGCCCCCAGTGAGGTCCCAGGGGGGCACAGAGCAGTTGGAATTCTCAGAGATGCTGCTCTGTAGCCTGCTTGTTTCAGCAGGAAATCTTGGCTGAGGAGAAGGAGGGCATTTACACCACTTCCTGCTCTTCTGACTTGCAGATGACACATGATACCTCAGGCTTCTGTCACATCATCCACTGCCAGGTCTCAGCAGCTTCCTGTAAGCAATGCAACTGCAGCTCTGGGGCTGCTTTGTTGATGACAGAAAACGAGGTACCAGGGTCGGATAACAATGCAGATCCCACACCAGTAACGGACACGCTGCAAGCTGGGGCTGACCCAGGCTGCCCTACCTCAAGGTCGAGCAGCAAATCACCAGCACAACTGGGATGAGAATCGAGACTTCACCAGGGAAAGCTCCTGTCCCAGGAGCCCAATCCTGCCAGGCACTCAGCACTTCAGCATCTCCTGGCTCCCTGGCAGGATGGAACTGCTAATGGCTGCGTTCATGTAGAGGCTGGAGGAACTCCAAGGGGTGCATGTGTGTCACAACGGGAAATCTTTCTTGGAGGACCATCCAGGCAAGCACAAAATTTGTCAGAGAAGAAAAGGTCACAGGCTGACTTAAGCAAGAGCTGGGACTTGGAAACCTGGACTGTGAAAGCTCCTTGAAAGCCACCCTTTCCAAGTCAAAGCTACACGTACCCCTGGATCAGGCGTCTCCTCCTAGGACTGTCTGGCAATGTTGTAGCAGAGGTCAAACTGCATCACACGTTCCCTCCTGACTGCACAGTGCTCAGGGATGCAGCCCGGGGAATGCAGCTCTACCAAGCAACTGCACTTCCTCCGCTACCCTCTGGGGGGAAAATCCAACAGCAACCGAATTCTAGGTGACTCAGAAGGAAGGGGCATGAGGAGCGGGCTCCGTCCCTAAACATCCCCCGGCGGGCTCCTCCAGCAGCGTCAGAAAGTAGGGAGCAAAGGGGAGGCTCAGCTCCCAAGTGTCCCTCGCGTAGGGGTGCAAGACCAGAGCCCGCTTCAGAAAGACGTTTAGTATCTCTGTTCATGTCTCATTGGCAGGAGCAGACCCTGCGCTTACCGCTGCAGACTGAGCAGACACTTTGCAGTCCTCATCCCAGCCGAGTTTGCTGGGAAGGAGAGCTGTGAGCAGTCCTGGGATGCACCAGGAATGCAGGATCTCTCACGTTCACTCCCTCCCAGACAGGTGCACAGCGGGCTCCTGTCTCCGGGACCGGCAGCCGCAGAACAATCGCCTCAGCTCTGCAGTCTCTGCCTGTCAGGAGCAGACTCGGTGTCCTTCTAGGCTGGATGAGCAGAGGCAGAGCCAGAGTGCCAAGTTATCCCGCTCTCAGGTGCAGTCAGAGCTCAGAGGGTGGAGAGAAGCCATCAGCCCCGCCGAGCCCGGGAAAAAACTTCCTCGGCTGTTTGTTGCTTGGGGGTCTGGAAGAGGGAGCAGCTCCCGAGAGCGGGAGCGTTTGGCATCTATCACCCTCCGGGTGGCCGGGACTCCGGAGAAGCTCTCGGTCCCCTGGAAGCCCCTGGAGCCAAGGCGTCAGCCTCTCTCCGGGCTCCAGGGTCGCCTCGGTGGGCAGCCCGCTGCCCGTGCCCGGCAGCCGCAGCATCTCCGCGGCGGTGGCGGGCACCGGGCGGACCGGCCGCCTGCCCGGGCCGCCGGGGCAGGGAGGGGCGGGAGCGGCGGCCCCGGGGCCGGAGCCGGCCCGGCGGCTGCCGGAGCCCGCGGACAGCGGCGGAGGGAGGGCGGCGGGGACGGCGGCTTCCCCGAGCCCCGCGGGGTCACCGGCCCCGCTCCTGTCCCCATCCCGGGATGCAGCTATGAATAGCCTGAGCCGATTAACCCGGCCCGGGAAGAGGGGGGAAGACACCGAGCGAAGCAAACTTACATCCTCCGCGGCCATAGGTAGGACATCCTCTGAGTCCAGCACCTCGATTTCTTCCGCCTCCGCGCTGGCAGCCACAGCAGGGGAAGAGCTGGCGTGAGGCTCCGGCAGCCTGTCTCCCATGCTTGGAAACGGTCCCCCTCCAGCCCCCGCCCCCCCTTCTCCCCAGATCCTTAAAGAAATTAAACCTAGCTGCTGCTTGGCAAACTTTCAAGCGCAGCCGAGCCTGCCTTCATGACTCCTGCAGCCGGCAGGGGAGGAAATCCTCCATCCAGGGAACATCCAATTAGCGCGGGCAGCGCCGGCGGGCGGCATCATCCCGGCGGCCGAGCTCCGGCCGGGGCACTGACCCCTCCCCGCCTCCCGCCGCCCGCCCCTGCGGCCGGGCGGTGCCCCCGGCCCGGGCACGGCGGGCGCCTCCCCCGAGCCATCGCCCGGGGACGGGGGTCCGCCCTTCCCGGCGCGGGGGAGCCCCCGGGGGCTCCGGGAGGCAGAGCCCGGAGCTGCGGCACGTCCGAGGATGCGGCTGGGCGGCGGCGGCGGGGGAGCAGCCCCGGGGGAGCAGCCCCAGAGGAGCAGCCCCGGGGGAGCAGCCCCGGGGTCCCTGCACCGCCTCCCCCGGGCCGGCCCGCCGGGGATCGGCCGTGCCCAGCGCCGGGCAGGTGACCAGGTAACTTCTCCGTCCCGGAGAGCCCCACCGTGAGGGGCTGGTGTGGGGTTTTACATCTTTGACCGTAATGACTCGTTCCTGTGTGCCAGGATGGGTAACTTAACCATCTGCAGCCCGGATTAGGAACTTGAGGAATGCCCTGACTGCAGGCAGAAATCCAGCAGTTTTAGCTTCTTCCAATGAAGCACAGAAATAGCAGGTTGGCAAGGGGGAAGGGCAAGCAGAGCCAGGCTGAGCCACATGGTGCCAGTGCCTCTGTTTGCTGCTGCACCGACAGCCACGGCCAGACAGAGCCAGAACAGACAGAGGGTCCAGCACCACAGGCCACGTTTTCTGGGTGCAAAGGTCCAAAACCACATCAGACACACCTCCGCCACAAGGACAGAACCAAGCTAGAAGTCCATCTTTTCTCTACAGATTTGTTTAAAAAACAGACAGTAACAACAATTAAAACCAAATGCAGCTAAAATACCTCTGAGAAAGGAATAGGATCTTCCATCCTGCAGAAGCGAAGCAAAGAAGTAAAACCATGACCTTTGGACCTGAAAAGCAGAACTTTTCTACCTCAGGATTCAGGTGGGAAAATGACAGCAAAACAAAAGCTCTTCAGAGGTCTTCAGTGCAACTGATGAACAAGAGAGGTTCTGCCCCCTTAAGGACCACCACCTCGAGCACAGCATCCACTTCTGGCTGCTCTAGAGCCTGTCCAGCCTGCTCTCCCAAAGCATAAGAACAGGAGACCAAATCCAGCACTTCTGAGAAACACTAACCCACTTCACTCATACAACACCACCCCTGCCAAAATATTCCAGGCACTAAGCAGCTATTATAAAAACAATCTCGTTTTTTGACTGAAAAACTAAACCTCATCAAAACTTCAAAACAGATGGATAAGCAAAAATATGCTATGCCAACAGAGAGAAACAGCAGTCATTTAAAGATGTCTGTAGGGAGGAGGGAAGCGAGTTTTTAAAGCAAAGAGAGAATAAATGAGCTGAATTTCAGGGGTAACAGGTTCCACACAGTTGGGGACTGTATCGTCTCTGATTCCAGATGCTGGTGGGAAAATGCCAACCATGAAACGTAACATGAGTGCAATCAACAACAGGGAGAACCCCCAAAGCCTTGCCTTAACACCAAACTCCCAGTAAACCGGAAAACTGCTGCAAAATTGCAAGTTCATTTTTCTCCTCTAAGGAATGTTTTTTCACCAGTGGTAATGATAGTTTGGGTTTGGGTTTTTTTTTCAGGGAAATATCTCTGCACATTGCACATATGAGCTAGTGCTGTGCTATAATTGTCACAGAAAGGAAATTAACAGTATTCTAATGAGGAGTTTTGTTACAGACAAATTATCATCTTGCAAGTCTGTGAGAGCCTCTTAATTTAGAATGTCATTTCTCCCCACTGCATACCCTGGTGACTCTACCTTGGAAAACAGTAATTGCTAGAGAAACTGGGGAGCTGGGGGCCACCCGTGAGCAGGTGCAGACAGAACGTGGAAGGGCATCAGAAGAAAATGAGACAGAAAGAACTTGATATAATAAAACCCAACCCATTTGCACATTCAGTCATGTAGGCAACCCTTTATATTCCAAATACTGCAAGGGAAATGTAGATATACATCCTTCCTGCATTGGAAGTGGCTAAAAAGGTCAGCTCATGAATATGCAATAAAAAGCCCTCAAAGTAGGGACCCAGCCAACATCTGTTAGCTAAGCCTCCTGGAACAAACCTAAACAGTTTGTTCACTGGTCCTTTTTCCACCCAAAGTAGCCCCAAAGGGCTTTTACAAAACTACCCAGCTCTCACAATTGGGAGCCACATGGAGCAACCTTCCCAGCTTGATTTCCATATCAGAGTTCAGCCCAGCCAGCCCTGGGAAAAAGGAAAATGAGATATTTGGGGTCAGAAACCCAAAATGCTGCACCCAAGCACAACCCTAGCAAAAAATTAGATAGCACACACAGAGCTGGCACTGGATCAGACCTGTCAGATTAACCCCTTCAGTCTCATGGAAACAGCTAAAAATCTTTAAGGATCGCAGATGGTTCGAGATTGGGGTTTAAAAGGTAACAGTGGCAAAGGGCTCTTTGAGCATCAGTGCTGGGACAACACAACTTTAGACTCAATATGAATTAGACTCTATGGCCTTTCCACCTGCAGCTCTCTTCTGCCCCAGTAGCTGTTACTGGTTGCAGCTGGTTCTAATTGTCTTTTTGGTTATAGCTGAGGAAGTAACTAAATCTGCTATTAGTCCTTTTTTTTTGGTGGTTGTCTGAAAAGGGAGCCCTCCTATAAGATCATCTTTAGGGTATTCAAAATGTATCTCTGCCCCTTTTTAATGTTACCTGATGGGACCACAGCACAGGTTCATTCTGAATCAAAAGAACTATTTGAAATGGAGACCAACTAGTAACTCAAGGTTAATTTCCAACATTAAACCAGGTCTTGCTTACTATTAATCTTGAACTGACAAGCTTTTGGACAAGAGGTCAAAGCTGAGGGGTGAAGGATGTGTCTCCAAGGAAGAATAATCAAGATCTTTGTCCTCTGGGTGACTTTACATCATGACCAAGCAATTCAAGCATCAGACTGAGCAGAGATGGAGTCTGGTTGTGGAAAATACAATGAAAGAAGTTGTTAGGAAACTGCCAGGACCAGAGGAAAGAAAACAAATCACTGCCAAGGGTGAAGGGACTGGGCTGCTGCTCCTTCTCCCCAGCACTTAGCAGCAACAGCTCAACTTTTTGGACTTTTTTCTGAGTAGAACGCTTTCCCTTACGGTGACGAGAACCCTCAGAGGATGCGGGAGGGCTCGGCCAGCGGCGCGGGGACATCGTGGCTCTTACCTGGGGCTGCCTCAGGGAACACCGCCCGCCCGAGCGGGGCCGCGGCGGGGCTGGACACCGAGCCCCGTGTCTCTTCCCTGGGCAGACGCCTCTCCCCGGAGCCGAGCGGAGAAGGGCTGTTTGCCCGCAGCCGGCGGCGCTGCGCTCCGGACTCACCTGCCCTCAGGGCGGACCCTCAGGGCGGGGGCGGCTCCCTCAGGGCCCTGTGGGGCGGCCCGGGCAGCCGCCGCGGGTCCCCCCGCCGGGGTGCGAGGGCCGGTCCCGGGCTGATGGGGTGTTCCTCGGGGCAGATCCGATCCCGATCCCGATCCCGATCCCGATCCCGATCCCGATCCCGATCCCGATCCCGACCCCGATCCCGATCCCGCCGGTGTCCGGGAGCGTTTCCCGCTCCCGCCGGCCCCGTCCGCTCGGCGGCAGCGCCCCCTGGCGGCCGCTCCCGGCTCCTCCTGGGGCCCCTCGGGAAGGGCCCTCGGGAAGGTTCCCCTGGAAGGTCCCCCGGGAAGGGCCCTCGGGAAGGGCCCTCGGGAAGGGCCCCCGGGAAGGTTCCCCTGGAAGGTCCCTCGGGAAGGGCCCCCGGGAAGGTCCCTCGGGAAGGTCCCTGCAGAGAGTCTCGGGAATCCTCCCAGGCCCCCCCGGGAACGCGGCACTGCCGGGGCTCGTTGAATTAACACCAAAATACTCACACAGTTCCTTAAACCCCGCCGAACTATTTGCTTGCTCCTCCTACCGCACGCTCCGTCCTTGAAAAATAACGAAGTTCACGGTTGACTATTTGTATTTTAGCTTTAAAGTATCGCAGAAGTCACTTTGGTCTGATATAAATCATAAATAAACCTCTAGTGGAGGCAGCACAGTCAAGAGAGGGATCAGAGAAACCAGAGAGCAAAGACGTGTCACCTCCAGGCACTGAGGGCACCGAGAGCATCCTCTCCCCTAAAGGACAAAGTTTTGTTAAACTCCTCTTTTTAAGGGCAGAGAAAGGGAAAGAAAAAGAAGATAAACACAAACACAGTACACAGTTATTTTATTGAAATACTTGAAAAGGCCAGCAATGGAAAAATAGGTTTGTCATGAGGAATTAATGTTTGTTTTACTTGATCGTTAAAAAAGCTGTGTCTATACGTAATTCTAGCCCGGTACAGAATGCACTGTGATCCATGCAACTAATACCCTACAGCAGAATAGGCACTGTGTACGAGTGTGTTCTTTATACACAGCTTTCAAGGGCTATGACTGACAGATGTGAGAAATTAAACTGCAGCACTTTCCGAATTAGAAACATTGAGAATATACAAATTTGCTCGTCTGATTCATAGGGGCTATAAAACACAACAGAGTGGAAAATGAAAGATGGATCACACACAGCAGATGAAGTTGATCTGGTAGTTTTTGAAGCTTATGTTCTTTCTTTTAAAAGAAAAACCAGCCTCTAAACATGTCACTGGTCATGTAAAATACAAAATCATAGACCAGGACAGCTAAGGTGAGTTTTTCTTGAAACACATAATTAGAGGGGAAAATTTGTTCATCAGTTAAAAACATGAATGAAAATCACAAATTCTGCCTGGTATAGCTTATAGTCCAAAAAGATGAAGTCACCTCGGATGAATGTGAAATAAATAAGCAGTCCTTGAGGAAGTCTGATCCTTGAGTTGACTCTACTCTACTGAAAATTAATTTCACCTATACACTAGAATGTCACCATGGTGGACACCTAAGAACAGTATTTTGAATAGGTTTTTGGGAAGCAATGTCTTACTTGCTTTAATATATACAGGTTATTTACAGCAAATTCCCTTTTGGCCTCACAAGTTAAGCCATTTTACCTGGCTGTTAAGATGCAATTCCTTTTTTTTTTTTCCCAACACATTATGCAATACTGTAGTTAGAGCTATAATTTAAAATAATCTTATGCATGAATTACAAATATTAATAAAGTAACTCTGCATATATAAATATTTCTAGCAGAATTTAAAGCATTCAGAATGTACATAAAAGTGGTTCTTTTTTTAATTTATTTATTTGGTAGGGCCAGATGTGCTTCTTCTCAGATCATCGCTGCTTTAGCAGTGCTTTGTACATGGCAAAACCCAGAACTGCAAAGACAGTAGCACCAAAACTTGCTCGGAGCCAGAACGTGGAGCTCTTGAGGTCCGCTTGCGTCACGTGCCTAAAATCCAACAGACACACAGACCCAGGTTAACGCCGTGACAGCAACAGCGGACAACTCCTGCTAAACTACTCTGCTTTTGGAAATTCATCACTACACTTGTCACAGGCAGGCAGCTCCCAGTCGAGCCTCAGGAGCACTGCACAGCCGCTGCCTGGGCGGGAGGCTCCGGGTGGGATCTGCCCTGAGCTCCTTCCGCAGTCCCAGCGCTCACAGGGCTGGGCAGAAGTGCAGGAGCAGATCATCAGACAGGGACGTGGGGAGGGTGTGTGTCTCCTTTGGGAGGACCAGCAAGCGCTCAGGAAAGGAAACCCAAAATAGCTACAAAATGATTAATAACCCACGGTGACAACAACTCTGTCCAGGAAAACCCTTTTTTTTAAAACTTTGAATATTTCTGCTTTTCCATGAAAAACTTCCCAGTCCTGTTGAATGCCTACTTATTCTTCTTCCCCCCAAAAGTTTACTGACAAGTAGCAAGTAATATTTTTCCAAAAGCTAGAATTAAAAGGACCATTTGTAAATCCCTTTCTTCCCAGTAGTCCCAAGAAGACCAACAGAAACAGTCATCCAACACCAAGCTGAAAGCTGAGAGTGTGTGAGTGAAACAAGCAGTGACCATGGCATGAACAGAAAAGGACAGTATGAAGTGACTGTATGACAGAAAAAGCCACATCTTGCATAACAGTAGAGACAGGCAATGACCCAACTCTCCCAAATGCTGAAGAGGTCTGTGAACATGCTCAGTTAAACACTGGCCACCCTCAGAGCAGTCTCAAGTATGACAGCTTACCAGAGAGCAGGGGCTACTGTTTAAAACAAGTTATCATAAATGCCATCATTCAAAGCACAGGAAGTTCCTAAACAACAGTAAAGTTGATTTGTTTGTTTGTTTGCTTTTAAGATAGAACAGAACTTCACTAGCCTAGGTGTTTCAGCCTGTGTTAATCCCCACGGGTTACTCAGTGAAGCTGCAGGAGGGTTTAGGGCAAGGAGCACAGGGATCCTGAGCACACACAGGAATTCATGGAGTGAGAACTGCAGAGCTGTTTAACGGAGCAGGAATTGTTACTTGCTGCCAAACTACACAAAACCAGTTCTGGATATTATTCAGTAGACACTGGCAGGAGCAGGATCAGCCATTTAGTTAATCAGTGTTCTGCCATACACATGCTGAGGAACAGGCTCTTCGGTGCACACACAGCGGAACAGCTGCTCTCTGAAAAATCCTAATCTGATTTAAGAACGTCTTGCCGGGTTATGGAACAGACCAAATCCAAGAATTCCTGAAAGCGTTAGTTTTTCTACAGCTAGTTTGGACAAACCAGATGTCAAGTGGTTTGCTGGGGGGAAGGAAGGCAGAAGGCAGTGGCAAGGTCACCTCGGTTTGGGTGTCGTTACCTGTCTTCAAGCAAACGTGGCCCAAGGGATGACTCCATGAAGATGGAATCTTCTAGAGAGCTGACGGCGTGCACCTGCTGCGTAACACTGCTCTCCTGGTCTGCTGCCAGCACGGCCCCCAGCTCAGCCAGGCAGGCTCCTAACCTTGTCACACACATGCACAGGGCACTTCACTGCAGGGCTCAGCAACTGGCTCAAAGATGCTCAAATCACAAAGCCCAGAGAATTCAGGATTTTTAGCCACCTAGTCCCCCTGGTTCTTGTGCAGTTGTTTAAAACTCTCAGGGGAAAAACAGAAATGAATGGAGTTCGTACTTTTGATGAGCTGAGTAAAATGGATGATCTCCTGCAGCTAAATGCCATCGCTTTAAGGACAAAGAAAACCGCTTAAGAAACTGAATCTCTCTCCCCACTCCACCTCCACAGCCTTGACTTTCTGGTGTCCACAGGACACTGCAACGTTCCTGCACCACATGCAGGAGCACCTGTGCTAAAAACACTGGAATGACTCCAACACATCAGCCCCAAATCTGACAAGAGCCCATTATTGGGATAAAATGCTGTGCATGTATTTTATCACCACATGTGCTGGTCTGGGTTTCTTTTTTAGTAAAAGGCTGTAAAACCCTCATCTTCAGATCTCTAAGTTATAAAGCTTATCTGTGTCTGTAAAATAAATCACTTGTATGTGACATGACTTTAAGAGATTATGTGACAGGCTCTGTTGGATGAGTATTTGTATAACCAACAAGTCTCCAGTTTAACTTGGTTAATTCAAATGCCCAGCCATTTGCATAATTTAAAAAAACCCTTCCATTTAAATGTGCAAATCAATGTTTAAATTGCAAATCAATGCTTTTGCATTGCCTCACAAAGCACTCTCTCTCACAGGTAGATTTTCAGATTCCTATCCATAATTTGCCTTGTTCTGACTTCTGCACATGTCCCTATTTAATGGTATGCAAGAAACTTGCTGAGCGTGCTTCATCCTTCCAAAAGCAATTAATACATTCTCAGTCATGATAAAATCCTCTTGTAATGTCTAAAGGGAGAGCAAATTGGCTTTGATCCCTTCTCTAAGCCTTACAACCACTGACTCTTTCATTTAAAACAGGGACTAAATGGAGACGGGGACTTTCTCACAACCTCCAGGAAATCTACTGACTTCAGTAAGGAATGAACATCTCAGCCCAAAAATCCAAGCCCAAAACTGCCCACTGAAATTCAGAACACTACGGATGTCCAACTGCTTCACAGCTTTGAAAAAATTCCAATTGTTCTTCTGCTGTCACAAAATCCATTTTTACAGTTTTGATCCCTAACATTGTTTAGCTGCCATTAAAGGAACAAAACAAATCTGAGATAATAAAAAATAAAAAGGATCAATATTTGTTTCCAGCACAGGTTCTTCGACATGAAGGTGGTTACAGTGCAGATTTTTTTCAATACACACTGAAAAATTCTACCTCTTCCAAAAAATCATGTTCAAACTTTATTTCAGTTTAGTTGTGCTTAGGAAATTATTTTTCACCACTGGCAGAAACTCTTATTGCCTTGTTAGTAAGAGAGTAACTCTGAATTAGAAAAATGATTGCCTCTAATAAAGCATATAGAGATGTGCACTCGTAGACACACAGAGTAGTAGTCAGAACTCTGTAAGTGAAGCTGTATTTGAAACTATTGCTTATTAGTACTAATAATGTGCTTCCCAGACAGACTGCTGTGTGTACTTAATCAAACAATGAGTTCCACAAATGTAAGTCTAAAATGTTGCCTGTGGTGTAAAATTCAGATTTTAATGCATATTTTTGAAAAGAAATCATTTTTATCCAACCTACCCTTAACAGTGAGTCAAGGATCTTGTCAGTTGTTGAGTAAGATCTTTGAAATCTAAACAGTCTCTCACTCAAGAGACTTCACCAACTCGCAGTTAGTTTGCCGCATGCACTGATTAAGAGGTTAATTAATTAACTGAGCATGGCTGCCATGGGCACACCCAGGAACTGCTGAGTTAGGGGCCAGTTCTGCCCCTGTTCCCTGTGTCAGGAGCAGAAGAATCCCAGGCCTGGGCAGGTTCATCCTTAACTACACAAGTCCAGAACTATTCCTGTAGTAACTTCCAAAGCATTTCAGTAGCACAGCAGTGAGGCCAGCAGGCTGCTCACACCAAAACTAAAAGCCACTTCGTGCAGCAGCAGCAGCTCTGACAGACAAAGGGTCACAATAAAATATAAGCAACTGAATTCCAAAGGGCAGCACGTCACATGCACAGCCTGCTGCAGCTTCCCTCCAGGCACACATTTTCCTAGGATGCAAAGCAGCTCCAGCAGTCAGAATTCCCCCCCCTGCATTAGTCATCTTAAATATGAAAGGCTCCAAATGCATCTTATCATCTAAAAAACCTCGAAAAGGATGTCAAATCCAATTCAGTAAAGTCTATTCAGAAACAAATCAGGGGATGCAGCTCTGCAAATTCCTACACAGGCTGGAGCATTGAACAGTTTGGAGCAGGAGGAAAACAGGTAAGAAAATAGTTATACTGTACTAACTGGGGGGGGGCACCTCAGTGTAGGGATAGATTTCTGCTGTTAGATTTAATGGCAATATACAGAGTTTTGAAAAATAATCTGCATACACTGCACACAGTGCAAAATAAACCCTGGGTTATGCTCTGAGAACTTTCCCATTATTACAGGAAAATGGAAGTATTGTCTCAGCTTTTATTTCACAGAAGGAAGGTTTTCATAGAAAGCCAAACCTCACTAATAACTCCTGAAACAACCATGTTTCATATGCAAGTAGAATTTCACTTCGATTCCACAGTGTTTTAAAAACTTTAGAAGAAAAACATGCTCTGAGAAGTCTCCTCACTGAACAAAGCCATTCTCATGCATGAGGATTATTTTATTTTGAAACGAACTTAGCTGACAGAAAAATGCCACTACTGTGCAAGCAAAAGGCAGCATGAATGACTGGAAACCAAGGGAAAAAAAAGGAAGCCAAAACCCCAAGCTCATCATTAAAGAAAAGGTTAGAATGACAAAGGCAGAAACCTTGCTTTTAAAAAGAGTTTTGTAAAACAATGTAGTAAAAAGAGATCAAGTGCCAGCCAGAAAAATACAAATGAACACCTGAAGGGAAGAACAAATTAAAGATATGAAAGTACTACAGGATAGTCCCCAGTCTCAGACATGCACGTGGAGTGCTCTGAATGCAGGGCCTTCCTGCTCCGAGAACCAGCCAAGTGTGACCCAGGGCAGTTCAACCCAACAATGCCAGTCCTGCACAATAAACACCTCCACGCTGAGCTGGCCTTCCTGAGCCTCCAAACCCTGGGAGAGCCTTGGTGTGTCCCGAGAGGAGGAACTGAGGGTGGGCAGGAACAGCTTGCTCAGATGCACAGAGAAAATGTTCTCTCTTTAATACCAAGGTGGGGCTATTCAAATATGATATATTTTGCGTTAAGAGTGTTCAAGGATTACTTAGCAACAAATAGCACAGGAAGGAGTGCAATGTGAAAAAAATCACGTGAAAAAAGCTTCCACTGCTTAAAGCTTCAAAATAGGAAGGGATCAGAAGAATAAAGTGGTCTCGAGAAACCTCCTTCACCTATCAGTTATCTAACCTTTGATCAACTGTCTGACCTAATGTAAGCACTTGTGAAGGCAAAATAAGAGAAGTTACAGAAAGTAACTACATCAGAAAGTCCTTCTTCATCCAAATGCTTTCTCTAATCTAATCACACATCATTAGATTAAAAATCTATCATTTTTAAACAAGAAATACACCTCTACCCTCCTAAGTCTGCAACTGGGGGCTATTCCCTCTTTTTTACAGTTACCTCAGCTCTGCTGTAAAGGCAGCTGTGCAGCAGTTCATGCGCTGAACGTGAATAACCTGCAGCAAGGTGTTGGTAGGAGCTGGTGAGGTGAAGTGAGCGTGCTGGGAACCTGCAACAACCCCCCGAGGGCCTGACTGAACCACTAGAGACAAAGGGATTCCAGCAAATAATTCTTCCCTCTGTAGGGAGTGGCTGTGAGGAGTTCTCTTTACCTTGAATTACAGACTTTTTAGGCAGCAGATTCCTGTGTTTATTCCACACTCCCTAGCGATAAGGGGTGGAATGACAGCACCCCAAAGCTTCTCATTAAAAGGTTTCAGTACCTTCAGTCCCTGACAGCATTTCAGAGGAACAAAGTCCAGTGTCTAATGCAGGACTCAAAACCCCACGGGCCCATAAAGAGAGAAACAAGCCACAACAGCCAATGGAGCAGCCCAGACCCATTCCCAAAAATGGAGCTGTGTTACAGAGGTGATTTCAGCCTCAGAATGAAGAGTTGGCATTTCCTAGCAGTGACTGCCCAATGAAGGTTCAGAGCGACAATATGCAAGGAGATGCTGTTCCAAGGGATTTCTGCCCACGGGATGACTGCTGGAGAGGAGGTGCAGCATCAACAGCCTCACTCATTCAGTCTCCTCCTAAGCTAGGAAGTTTTTCACCCTTCTTGGGATTCTCCCTCTGTGGTTAACACTTTTATCTTGGATTAAAGTTGTATTTCACAATACTCAGTCCTGTAGGTGGGTGTATCAGCAGCCCTCCCACCTATGTGTAACTTGAATTTAAAGGAGACAGACATTCTTATTTGGAGCAGCTACATCTGAAACCCATAAAAAGTAGTAACATCCATGGACCAGCAGCACGTCAGGATATTCTAACCATGGCCTTCAATACACACATTTACCATCTAAGCCTCCAAGAAGGTCACGGATAATGGAACGACTGCACTGCAACAATTGTTGGGTTTGAACTCCCATTTGCTGGGGTGTGATGGCCAGTGCTGAGTGTTAGTAAATCATGTGTCCAGAACTGCCTGCAGTACGCACAGGACAAACCACAGCACTGTTTTCAATGCTGAAAACCAGTCATCTCTCTTTACCCATTGTTTTTCCAAACTGTCTGGAAATGCAAATGTTTAAGCATTTACCACTTCTCACATGTTGCATTCCATTCAGAGAGGATTTGGATGTTAAAAGATCTGGATTATTTAACACAAAATATTCACTCTTTGTGTAAACCAAGCATAACACACACACACACAGAAATTCTATGAATTCCCAAATATCAAACTAGCAATTATAAACATGTAATTAAAGTTATACGATGCTGCTGTAAGTCAAGCTGTGCCTTTATGAAAGCATCTGTGTAATTGGTATCTAAAAGGCACTACCTCTAATCAATACTAAACAAACCTGTAATGTTTGTTTATTCTCAAGTGAGAATTCTCAAGTGAGAAACATTACACAGATTTGTAGACACTACTTAATGTCCATTAGCAGCTCACTAAAGACACAGTCCTAACTCCTCCACAGTATTTTTGCAGTCACTAAGAACCTGAATCAATTACCAAATTGGTAATGTTTAAAAAAAAAAAATAAATCATTGAACTAAGCTCAAGTTACAGTTTGACAATTCTATGAGCGTTATTAAAGTATCTGCCTATTCAGTGGATATGGAGTGAAAACCCTGCAGTATATAAAGGTTCCCAATCGCTTCTTCCAAAAAAAAAAAAAAAAAAAAAAAAAGAAACAAAAAAACAAAACCCTTTATTTTTTTAAAAACACACCTGGTACCTAGTAAATAAAGTTAAGGACCTGTTAAGAACTGCAGTGAAGAGTTTGTTCTTTACAGATTGCAGCAAGTCTGAGTTGAGGAAGTTCTGACAGATGCAAAATGTACACCTGTTGCAGGCGCACATACAGCGTAACCGGGCATGGCTGCGGAGACACACAGAAGGACAGCAGGTGAAATCTTGCTCATCAAATCAGCTGCACATTAGGGCTGTGCCACAACCAAGAGAGAGTCAGGAATAAAAGGTACATTTGAATGAGGAAGGAGAGGAGCGGGGGGAAGAAAGGGTACAACTACAGCTGTGCAGAGCTTACGGTCAGAGCTGCCACGCCCCGGAGGTTTTGGCGTCACCACCGCGCTCAGATCTCAGGCAAAGCACAGGCATGGTGAGAATGTTGGCTGAATTTATCCCAACTTTGTATGGAGAGCATTGAAAGGCTTCTGAGTGTGTCTGCACAGCAATAGGTAACACCCCTTTTTCAAAGGAAAGGAAGCCACATTTTCTACCACTTTGCACACTTTACAAGGTGACAGTTGCCTCTATTTTTCCCACCCTAACATACACAACATGCTTAAAAACTAAGGGAGAAGCAGGAATATTGATATGACAGACATTTGGGCAGTGCTACACTTTAGTGGTTTCCCAGTATTCCAGTGCTACAAAACAAATACGAGAGAAAAAAACCCCAAACCAAAACTTTACAAGTCTAAGTCAATAAATCCAGTTTCAAATAATTAAGAACACCATCTTATTTTAGGTGAGAGTGACATTACTTCTATTTAATTTAAAGCAAATGTCAGCTGTCATACTAGACTCCATCTGCTGTAGTATTTATGTAGTTCAGCACCATATTAAAAGCTCCACCCACCAAAAAAAGAGATGCAAAGTGAGCTTAGCAACAGGGAGATGTGAAGGAGAATCTGTACTTAAGTATCTTGCTTCTGAAGTCCAAAGGTGTTTATACAGAAATTGTATTAAAACTATAATATTTACTAGATTAATAAACCGAAGCACAGAGCAATAAACACCCTGAACATTACAAATACTTCAAGCAGGGCAGTGGGGGAACTGCTGGGCACTAAGGTGTCGTTAGTTGTAATCAACTGTCGAATTGGTCTATTAACAAGGATTACAGTGCAACTCATTCAGGAATATCTCAAATATACCAAGATAGGAAAATGATACACTGAGTTTTGTATGCACAATAGGGACCAAAAAGAACCCTACACTGGAATTTGCAACGTGAGCTGGATGAACCAGTGTATTCCTCAAAAACCGCCTTGGCAACAATAGCTGGGAGTGATCGGTTGGATCTGTGCCAGCTTTCTCAATCTGAGGTAAAGATTCTACTCAAGTCACCCTGTTGCTAAACCTGAGTGAGGCAGTTCCCTGCTGTGGCTCACGATGACATGCAGTGGTTCTGAGCGTGGCCCATGCACAGGGACAGCAGCACAGCCCCGGTACTTACGGATACATTGCCATTGTCGTCAGCTTCACGAAGATATCCTTACTGGGCACATCAGCAGTGTTACAGGTAAAGGCTTGAGGTGGAGGCATTTTGTGTTTTTTGCAGAATTCAGCAGGAGAAATACTATATTCCTGTCTAACTTCATGCAAGTCGGACTTGGCAGCTACCACTAAACATGGTATCCTGCTGTCCATGAAGTGCTGCTGCAAACGGAAAGGAGTGAGAGACAGTGTGAGACACATTCAGCCTGGAACAGGCTGCACTGAACTGGCTGCAGCAGCATTAAAATACGTTGCTTTGACTGAAATGAAGCATTTCTAGCAGAACAGTTTACACAGACAAGTAGATTTGGCTTTGTATGAATAACTGAACTGCACCGTTAATGCCTCAACCAGCACTTGTAAATAAAACGTATTTTAAGCACTAGAACCAGTGTATAGGACCAGTAATTGACACTCCATATTTAGTCAGTGAGAAGATACATAAATGTGAAGTCTACAAACCTTAAAAATCCTGGCACAGTACTCAAAGGATTTGGGGTTGCTGACATCATACACCAGGCAGACAGCGTCGCAGACGGTCTCAGCATCAGTTAAAAAGTCTGAGTCACTGACATCGTGTAGCTGGAAGAAAAGATGGTTGCAGAGGGAGAAAAGCTTGTCATTATGCAGCTAAAGGAATTTTGTAACTTCTCTCATCATTTTTATGGCTCATTTTTACGCATCCTTAGAACTACTGGGCTGACAACAGGAAGAACCAATGCAAAAGAACAGCAGGAATTTGCCGTGCAGGCAGCAGGTGGGAGCTGTTAACATCACATCTGCAGCCATAAAGAGTGCTATCTGCTTCAACACAAAGTCTGAGACACCCATAGAAAAGGGCATTTATCCTACAGAGGAAAACCACAGAGCAGAGGACTAGATCTTGGAAAACAAAGAGAGAAGTCATATTATCATAAAGCAAAACTCGAGTGGAACAAGCTTTAAAGAACTTATTTCTCCCACTGAATATTAACATCAGCCACCTTAATCACAGCACAAGAACAAGGTAACCTTACCAGCAAGTATTTTTCCTGTCCATATACGTAGACTGTATTAATGGCATAGTAAGATTTGTGTTCTGCACGGATTTGCCTCTGTCTCTGAAAAGGCAGAATTTCATGTTAGACCACAGCAACTTTTCCCTTTAAGTTAGATTTGAAAAGCTGTTTTACTCCATTTATGAATGAATGAAAATTACAATATCTTTGATTTATTTTGCATTGCTATAATCCACTATGTACATTATTGTCATTATTGCATGAAACAGCCTCTGCCAGAAAAGAACAAACCCAAAGCAAACCCCAAACAAACCCCTCCCTAGTAATTCTGTATTCCCTCAAAGAACCTCCAAACCCAGCAATAACCAATAAAGCTTTAAGATCAACTCCTGTCCAGTCTTAACTCAAGAACATATGTAGGTGAGTATAAGCAACAGGGTTCTTACCATTAGATTTCTTCCAAGAAGAGCCTGGAGAACTCCACTTTTCCCACAGCCCTTCATCCCAACAACGTTGCAGCGGAAGACGTTTCGCTGGGTCTGTTTTTTCTGCAGGTCTATCTTCTTATCTCTTGTCACTTTTGAAAAAACACAAATGTTTCTCACAAGATGCGCACACACGTATGTGAAAAAATAGAATGCACACAAAACAAGCCCCCAAAAATCTCAAATCAAGGGTTTCACTTGAGCAGAAAGCAAAAAAAGTGAAACCAGGCAAACCATAAAACAATTTACTTTTTAGCACAGTGCTAAATTTAAATGTCTAAGTTGGATCACATTTTTGTTACCTGTAATTGCTGATGCTTGAGATTCTTGTTCTGCGAGTATGGAGTACCCTAAATAACCCAGGTACTCCAGGCAACGCTGCACGTCCAGGTACGTGGTTAGTCTGGCAGAGGGGACAGAAAGAGCCTTCAACTCTCAGCATCTGTGGCACCAACTCTTTCCTGAAACTGGATTTCCCTCCTATCTCCAGACTGGCATAAAAAATTCCTGGCACTGTGCAGAATTGAAGGACAAAAGCCTCTGAAGGCAAATGGTGACAACTTCACCAGCACTGCTGGTGCCCAAACACCACGAGGACAGTACCGGCTGAGGCCTATCGACCTACACTGTATTTTTTTTCCTCCCCAAACAATGTTTTCCTCATTTTCCCTATTTTGGAAAAAACCTCTCGTTATTGAACACCATTATTCAAACCACCTCTAAGGAGCAAACAACGTAACAACACTTCAACAAGTGTTAGGGAGATTGCCACATTTTGGAGACACTTCTTCACTGTTAACATAAATACTGGTCAAATCCTGAACAGGTTGTCACAATTACCTGAAGATCAGGCCACTGGATGACTACAGAAACTTGACTGCTTGTCTAAACTATTAAACTTGCACTCTATTATTTTTTTAAGAGGAATGTACAAACTAAAATAACCATATCTAAATTTCACAAGTACAGAATGTGGAGAGTCACACTCACGTCCACTGAGAGAGAAACCCTTGGTATGTGATCCATCCCCTCTCATTTGTACAAACTGTGTTGTTCACATCAGGGCCCCATGGCATGTAAGGGAAGACTTTGAACAAATCTTTCAGTTCATCGGGAGACAAAGCACAGTCTCTGTCCTGAAACAAGCACACGACAACAGACATAATTCACTTAATTCACTAAACTGGCATTTTCTTGCCCTACACTTGCAAAAGTCAAGAAACTGGTTGTCAGAAACTGAACTGCTTTCCTTTTTATCATTGTTCTTTCTTGTTTTTAAATAAAACTAAGCATCAGCTAGTTAAAAACAATTTGGTAGTACAGCTATAACTGCCAACTGACTCTCCTTGTAGACAATCATAAGCAGCAGGCTGGTTCTGACTGCACAGCTCAACCCAACGCCAGTTTCTGAATAAAATGACATCTATAACAAAACCACATTTTTAATGGCAAAACTGCTGGCAAAGTAAGGCTCTTAAGCACAAGGGACATGCAGACACTCAAATGAAAAGCTTACCAAATCATGTTTATCAAAAATACTTTGAAGGAACAAGTATGCATGATGATTAAGTTCTGTGGTGCAGTCGGGGGGAATTTTTAGGCTGTTATTGAAAACAGAAACAAATACAAGAAGTGTTAATTGTGCTTACAAAATAAAGAATATTAAAACTCAAAACTCACACTTTCTGAATTACAACATTTGGCATCTGACCTTTGCATTTAACTTTAATAATTAGTCTTAAAAGAGACCAAAGCACAATGCTGAGTGAGATTACATTATATATAGATCTATAGTAATCACATTTCAGCTTGGTTTGCTTGTTGTTGTATTTTGGGGTTTATGTTTTCCTAGAGGAAAATTATGCAGTTACATTTTTGAACAGAAGCCACAGAATTGGTCCATCTCTACTTTTTAATTTGGGCATTTTCAAAGGATCTACAAAAATCCCAACAAGTCTCTCACAATTTATAGCCACATACAATAAGCAGCTGCTCAGATTTATGTTCCAGTTTTGTACTAAGAGTTTCTTCTGCCACCTTTCTTAGGAAGAGACAGAGCAGTACATGGTGTGGCACCAGAGACAGGAGTCCTTCCTTCGTAATGGTCACTCATGGGGCGATTGTGACTGGTGGGTCGTAAACTAAGGGAGATACTCGACATAACAATGTGTTAAACAAACACACTACAGCCACCCTTTCCAATCCAGCTTAGACTAACTGCAAGTAAGTAAAAGAGAGGTGAAATAAGTGATACCTACGGAGGAAACAAATATTCTGGGGTCAGCTCTAAGTCATCATCGTATCCAAAGCGACGCAGGACAGTCCAAGTTGTTTCGTGCCTTCCTCGCTGGATGAAAAGGGTGTGCAGAAAAAGGAAACCTACAAATCGAACGAGGAAATCTTAAGGCCCTGAAGTGCTTTACCTGCTAAAGGTATTTTTAATGGAACCAATGAGATCTTAAACCTCCTGGGGACATTGCAGCATTACCTACACACACTGAGGGGTCAGGAATGGTATCTGTAAAAGTGTTGTCCAAGGAACTCTTTCCTTAAAACAACCCACTTGGCTTTCTGTTGCTGTTTGCTTTTTTCAGCGCCAGCACTGCCGAAGCACTCAGCTGCGTGGAAATACACCCAGGTTATCTCCCCCAGTTCAGAACAGAGAGCTCCCTTCAGCAAGAAGCCCGGAGAGGGGTCTCAGCGAAGGCTGCCTTTAGCTCGGCTGCATCAAAAGAACTGGAGAGCATTTCTGTTCAGCACATCCCAGGGCTCAAAGAACACTGAGATTCCACTGTGCAGGAAGCTCAGCTCTTGCAGACTGAAAGAATCCAGGCAGGGGTCACACTCCAAAAGACCAGCTTTTCTGTGTAAGGATGATTATCAAATGTATAAAGACATGGTTTTTTAAGAATTAACTAAGACCTACCTTTTAATGTCAATCCATTATCTGCAACTCCATCACTTAGGTTTTTCCTGACTACATTCTTCACATCTTCCAAAGCTTGAGGTGCCAGTGGTGTATTAAAACAAATTCTCTAACAAAAAACCAAAAAGGGCACGTTAAAACCACTGGCTTCTGAGCTGACAAACAGCATATCTTGTCTGAAATACAGCCTTAACCCTTCTGATAAGCCAGTTAAGGACAACCCCACTTCTTAGTGGAAATAAAGGTGTACAAATTGTATTTTATTTTTAAGTACAAGCACTGGGGCTTGTACATTCAATAGATTCTTTTATTTTGCTCTTGAACTAAAATGTGAACAGTGGTTAAAAATAAAAATAATACTATTTCTGTGTTTACAAATCCACTCCTCTGTGCTGCACTTGAGATTTAATATTTAGGCCTGATTCCCTTACAGGTCACCTTACTGCTATTTCTTTTTAAAAGAATAAAATCACTTGTTTTTCTGGAATTATACAGTTAAACTATAAAGTATGATGAAAAAATAAGCACAAGAAGTACCTGGAAGAAGTTGAGCTCTGCATCATTGAGAGTGCCATCGTTATCCTGATCAGAAATCCTAAAAATGCGAGTGAGGGCTTTGATACAAGCAGGTTTCATCTGAGGAATAAAAGAAAGTTCAGTATCTTTCCAGGCTGGCATGTAAAAAGATCACACTGAATGACACCAAACAGCTCATTCACATGGAAACACACACTGGTCTTCATTTACAGTTTTAGAATGGAGACATTCATACACACGTACACAAAACTTAGGATATAAAACCCTGATACAGCAATTTATATATCCATAAACATAAAGCAATTATTCCACATTAAATGTCTGTCTATTCAATTATTAGAAGAGTCTCAAAGCTTTTCGCAAAATGAAGGTGGCACTACTTAGTCATTAAAAAGATACAAATCAGTTCTCTAAATTCAATCAATCGCTACAGAAAGCTTTAAGAAACAACTAAATGAATTTTTTTCCCCAAAAACATTTTTTGGTGGGGAAAAAAAAAAAAGGCCTTGAAATCTCAGTGCTTTGCAAAACTAAACAGGTCTAGAACTACAGTGAACTCTTTCTAAACAAGCAGACTATTCACCACCTCAGCAATGGCTTCAGGAGGCTTCAAACATCAAATACCGATAATTTTCACAGGGCTCATTCATCTACCAGGCAAAGCACTGAGCATATGGACTATCTCTAGGACAAAGGAACTGCTAGGATACCTTCCAGTGAAGGAAAACAGACACTGGCAATTCTCTCCCAACAACTACTGTGATGATGGACTCTTCTCTTCACAGAGGTCACACAGATTGCACAGAGATTGGGTTTGGGAAACTAAAAAGATTTCAGCACAACAATCTTATCACAACATTACTAACTCATAAGGGTGATTCTGATGGAAGAAATCAAAAGAGGGTTATTCTCTGCTTCTCTGCTTAACAAAGTATTTAGGGTTGAAGTAACTTTCCTACTGCCCAACACTACACGGGGGATACATTTAGAGATTCTGTTTGTATTGGCCCCAGGAACTGTATCTTTAAAATAATACTCTCAGCCAACCACCTCCATACCTCAAAACCAGCCACATCACTTGTTTCTTATCCCTTTTACCAAAGTTTCACAAGACTCTCAGAGAAAAATGATCCCTTAGGTCAGGCCAAGTGTGGAGGATTTTCCCTGAAATAAAGGGGGGTTCTGTGAAATGTACATCTAAAGGAGAACTGAATTGAAGGCATGATTTGGTTCATGTTACATCTGGCTTAAAGCCATTAGCAAAGCTTCTCCTTTTACTCAGCAGTTCACAGGGGCAACCAAAAACTGTCCTCACTGCTTTGAACCGAGAGGAAAGACAGGTCAGATTAACACAAAACAATCACCAGGGTTCTGGGCTATAATGCCTGACATTTGGGGGTGGTAACAGCACACCAAGAAATGCAAAATCCACTGAAAAGAAAGAGCAGGAAAGTGATTAACTCCCCCCCATTAACTGCTCTGAGAATCTCTGTATAAATACCTCTTTCTCCTCTGGGCAGTACAGAGGACCTGTAGGATGCAGAACAGCTTTCTGTGCATAATAAAATAGCTCAGATATATTCTTCAAGTTTTTGGCTGAACACTGGAAGAGAAATCCTCACATTGATTAGTTCAGTTTCTCGACTATTGGGCGATTTCTTCTGAAATTTAAGTAAGCATCGATTTTGTAAAGACTGAGCCCCCTCTTGTGGGTACAGGGCTGGTTTAGGGAACAAACACCCAGCCCCTGTACCTGTTCAGGAATTAATAAGTGAGGTTTCACTACGATTTGCTGTCATACAATCAATTTTTAATACTTTGCAGACATCTGTCTGGCTTAATATTAAATTTAAACCCCCTGCTAAAGGCAAGGAGGTGAACAGGCTCTAAATATTAAGATTAGACAGTAGCACTTGATTATACAATAGTGTAATCTTCCCTAAAGAAAAATAACATACAAACTCACTGTTATAATTACTTCTATTTGAAATATATTATTTGGGGGAAAAAAAAGTCCCTTTTTCTGTTACAAAGTTGCCCTACATGCTTGGCAAGAATGCATTTTTTGTTACTTGTTCTAACTTGAGAAAGTCTTGCATACCTCTACACAGGTTTCTATCTCTGTATATTGATTCATTATGGGAAGGATAGTTTCCATACTGCTATACTCCACTAGATCAGACTTGTTTCCAACTAATATAAGAGGCAACCTAAAACCAAAAAAATACGAAGAGCTTTAAAGACAGGTGCATAAAATGATTTAGCATTCTATCTCCCACCAGAAGCCACTATATTATTTCCATGATGTCATTAAATAGCACTGGAGGCCACAGGCAAAACTAAATGACAGCAGTTTTAAGGCAAGTGGTTTGATATACACTTAGAATTGCACTTGTTGTTGATAGGAACCCCACAGAGTGAAATACAACTAATCACAACAACTGCACTAACCAGCACCAGCAGGAAAGCTGTGCAGCCAAAACTAGTTATACCCCACCAAATACAAACACAGCTGGGAAAGGCTGCCCACGGAATTCAAAACAAATAATGTTGCTGCCCATGTAACATACTTTAAATCTCTTGCTGCTTGGACTTCTTAAATAAACTTTAAATTTAGAATTTGATTTTCTTAAACAATTAACACTGTGCATTGCCACCCATCGATGTGCAGCCTAATTGACACTTCTCATCTTTACTTAAGCACCTGCTATCTTTGTCTGTCCTCTCATTGATGAGGGGGATCCAGCGACTTGTTACCTACAGGGGGATCAAAAACAAACAGGAAAAATACATTTTCAAACTGAATGTGAGCGAACTGTGCACAAGTTCCACTACAGCTGCTACTGCTTCTTTCCCAAGAAGGTACATAATTAAAAACAAAGGAGGAAACGAGTAAAAATTACAGTTAATTAATGAGTAACTTTCTCAGGTGAGCGAAATGACTGCAAACTCAGACGCTGAAACGGACTAGAAGCAATAACACATCTGAACATTCTCTTTACAGCTTGATCTCAAACTCCACCCCAGCTATTTTAAATGTCTAATACAGGTCTCAGCTTGGCATCAATTAACAGTGCACAAGTTACATCTAAAACAACAACGGGATAAAATGGGCTACTGTACCTTATCAATAGAATTCTTGTTGTTAACAGCATATACTATACAAATCACATTTGCCTAAAATGGAAAAAAAAAAAAAAAAGGAAAGGCATGGAATTCCACTGCTCAGAGTCTCTGGAGCAACAGACACAATAAAGATCCACACATAACATCCGAGTAAGAACAGTCCACCATTAGTCAAAAACACCCTGTCCCTGATGTGTTTAAGTTCTTTGTAGCCCGAACAACAACTTAAACCAAATAATTTCTACGTTGAGAAGCGCCAAAAATCCCGTCCTGCGGTGTGACATTCCCAGCTCGTGCCTGCAGAGACCCATCCTACCAGGAAACCTAAACTGAAGAGCCACAACGTGCGGCCTCCACTGCAGCACCCAACTGAGTGCCAGAAATGGAAGGCAGCACCAGGCCAGGCTGTGCAGAACATGTGCAAAGGTGCTTGGGGAGAACCGAAAACAGGAAACAGAAGGAACGATAAAATTACCAACACTCCCGTGCTGTTCATCAGTGCAACAGTACAGCATGACAGGGAGAAGCAAAATGGACCTTCCCAGGGTAAAACCATTTCTTTACAACACTGGCCTGCTGACTCAAAGATATCTAGGTTCTGTCTTTTCCCTTGAAAGGACAAAGCTCAGGCTTGATTCACCAACACAGTGCCAGTACCTACTTTTCTGAAATAAAGGAAGCTTTGCTACAGCACAGGGCACAAAACAAACCCCTTACCTGTGATATTTCGTGGTAAAGCTGCTCATCACTTTGCTCTGCTTCTGCATGCAAGAGAACAGGGCACTCGTTAACACCAACCATTTTTGCAAACAAAATAAAAACACTTCTGAAACTGAACCAGGGCATTTCATAAGCTCATAAGGCAGCCCTGTCAAAGCCTTGCTATTTAAACTTCTTTTTATAAAATACTCTGAGTGCTTCTGCCAAAACAATAATGAAATTGGTCCATTAACTTGCAAGACACAAACAGTCTGCTGCACACAAGTTTGTTAGCTGCTATTTTGAATTACATCTGTAGACAGGTTCTCTCTGGAACAAGTCACAGTCTGCATTCTCCTACATTTATCAACAGTCCCTTCCTTCTATAACGTAAACTTCTACATCAGAATACGGCACATTCAATTTTATTACAGTGGTGATGATTTTTTTTAGTGATACCAAATTTCTGTGAACTGAATCTATGAAAAACTTCATCCAACAGAAAGAAAAACTCACTGCACTTAAACTTAAGCTCAAGTCCCACAAGAAAAATGTGCATTATTTCTTTTTCCAAGTAGGTCGGCACACCAAAGATGTTCCCTCAGCAGTGGTGGAGGGAGAAGACAGGAAGGTCCCTGTTAACACTTCCACAGTAAATGGCAGAAGGGTTTTTCCAGCTGGGCAGCAGCTGCAAGGATTTATGGCAACACATCAACCTTGACAGTGGACCTATTACCTATTCACTAAAGGTTAAAATACATGAAAAAATACAAAACAGGAAGCAATAGGGTGTCCAAACTTAGCGTCTACTTTACTCTGGGCTTCTCCTCCCTGTAGCTCTGTTCCCATCCCTGCCTGACTGTTCCAGGGGCTGCTGAGTCAGACAAACAGTTCCCACCAAATCAGTGCTGGTGCTGTGCAGTCCCACCTGAGTAATCCACTATGTGGGTTGGCACTCGTTCAGGGGTGACATCAGCTGGGATCGTGATTTCCTCAGCCCGGGGGGGAACCTTGGGTTGTAAAGAAACAGCAAGAAAGAGCCTTTAAAGATAACCCAGAGGGTGAAAAAAAGTCAAATACTACAATATACCTGCCAACTAGTCAGCTTTAAATAAACAAACTTATTAAGTTATTCAAGTACTTTTCTTTTTTATTTGTTTGTTTTGGGCTGTTTTAATGTACTGAAAGTCACTGTTACCTTCTCATTCTTTATTAGTCAACTTCCTAATGAACTCCCTGCAAACAGGTAGTGCTGTTAAGGGATACACACAGTGAATGCTTCTATAAAACCCAAATTCACTCTATGCAACACCTAAACAAACGTGACAGACAAAATATAAGTCTCAATTTTAACACAATCATAACCTGACAACTTCCTTGCTTCTCACAGTGCTAAATATTAAGTTCTGCAAAGCAGAACATGATACCAACAAAAATCGTGTTCTGCCAAATGCTGTAAACCAGCTCTGATTGCCATTTTTTCCCAGAGAACATTAATCCATATTCAGGAACAATCAACTTAAACCCAATTTTAATGAAAATCTCCTGCACAGCTACTTATTGACTTTCACCTGTTGACACTGATCCTACATGATACTTATCTTTTAGTAAACACAGGCAAAAAGAAAAGCCAATCACCACAAGAATGGCTCTTTGTAAAGCTTCAGGCTCTGCTCACACTGCCCTTGAGAATGATTCCTGATAGCACCCCTGTATTTATATATAAAATACACTGTATATTGAACACTATTTCCAAGCCTGAAGTGCCTGTCACACCCCCCATGACTGGTCTGCAGGAATCGTGTAGGTCTCTTCCAGCAGTTTTTCTGGGATGCAGTATTTCTGTAAGAGTTATTTCTGTACTTTCAGGCAGATTTTGTGCTATATATTAATGCTGCTTTATCTGTCCAAGTGAATTTAGAGAAATATTCCCGGTTCTACTGCAGGAAGGAGCTGAGAAGTGAACAGAGGACGGTCATTCATTAAATACACCAACACGTGACCTGCCAAAGGAAAGAGCCCCTGAGCAGTCTAAGAACAGGAACTGGAGCTCTTTTTTACCTGCGAGGCTGGGAACTAAATTCAATTATGTTAACAAAATTCAGTTCTGTTAACACAACTCAGTTATGTTAACAATCAAATCTTCACTCCTGCACTGTGGTAACCTCCTGATTTGCATTAAACAGCACAGAGCAGATTCAAAGAGCAGCACATGATGTCTATTTTAAGACCTGTGATCAGAAGAAATAAACATCCATGTTTATATGTAAAAAGCTTAACTATTTGCAGCAGCTCCTGCTCTTTGTGTGGCATACAGAGAACTATGTGCTGCTTTTTTAAAGGATTAATGTGTAGTACTGACTATACTTTTGTTTTGGAAGAAAGCTGGAAGAGTTGTTGGCATATTTTACTTCAAGAGAGTCCGCAAAACATTCTTCAAAGGCAGAAGTAAAGGCAATGTCTTGCTTAGTTATAAAAAAATGGCTAAAGTTATACAATGTGACTTTTTGATTCCTCATTCTCAATTTTTCAACCTACTTGCCCTTTAAATATAAAAAAACCCCAACATTCATCACATATGAAACAATCAGTTGAATTAACCATGTGAAAAACAAGAAAGGAACTTAGATAAAATTTAAATTTCTAATCTTCTACATTTAAACTACATTTTCTGTATTAAAGCCTACATCATTCTTTCTGAAGTCCTCATTGCAGTTGTAAACTTCATTTTTTTCTAAGCCTTACTTTAAAGCAGAGCCTCTTAACTTACTCTTTGAAAAAAAGAGTTATACAAAAGTATAGAAATAAAACTTAGAAAACAAATAAGAATGCTCTACCTCTTCTGGAAATTCTTCACTGACAAGAGACATAATTAGTGACGTCTTCCCCACTCTGGCTGCAAAAGCATTAAACACACAGATTAGATGACTTGTTTTGTTACACTCAGTAGTTGTACCCCATCTTGAAACGGGAAGATTTTAAAAACATTTTCCAATTGCCCACATGAAAAGCTTTTCTTCTGTTGTTTCATCACACTAAACGTGGATGACAGCAATGCTCTCAAAATTCTTTTATTGTAGAACCTTGGGATTCCTCTCATACTTCTGCATTTCATCCAGAAGGGAACCAAATTCTGCTCTTGCACTAAAGAATTATCAGGTTTTAACCTTAACACAGAAGATGTCACCAAACCAACAAATAATCAAAACAAACTAAAAACACTTCAATGCAACTTCAGAAATACAAACAGAGGTGGCAGATGGAAAATAATTTAGAAATTAACTATTTTTACAGCATTCTTGATATGATGACTGTGCTCCAGGCCTAAACTACCAAGGATGAGAATTGGTCAAGAAGACACAGCTCTACTGTCAGTGGACAAAGTCTCCAATAGTTTGACTATTTGGAAGCGCAAGAGCATCATCTCCTTGACACAAATGAGCTGGCCCCACCAAAAAGTGAAAAAACCCACCAAAACCACCAATCCTTCTAAAGCCACAGCTTTCTTAATCCCAGATGACCATCTCTGCTTCAATATCCAGCTCCACTCAATCAAGTGAATGACTTTGTTTACCTGCAAGGTTCAGGCTTCTGATATCACAGTTGACCTGCTTGGGTTTGAGAAGCTTTAATGTGACCATTTAAAATGAAGAGTTGGTAACCTTTCTCTCCAAAAAACCCTCCAGCTGTGAATTCCCTGTTCCTTTGGAAGCCTTGAAAGACTATTTATTGGTTTTGAGACATATTAAAAAATAACATGTTCAGATTCAAATGTTATCTGGGATTGGATATTTCCAGCAGCTCTCCATTCAGGGAAAAACCCGTTTAATGTGGATGTAACAGCATCCCTGCCAGCACCTCTGTGTTACCAGCCCAGAGCCTGTGTCGCTGTTCCCACCAAAACCAGCAGAAATGCCACAAGGCACAGAAGGTGTTTGGCTGCCATCACTGCATTTACACTCCTCTGTGTAATTGTGTGAAATTCTGAATATGAAAGAGCTGGAATTGTACAACTGGTTGATTTTGTGCAGGAAATGGCATTGCTGAACTGACGATCTAAGCAGACTCCACTCAACTTATCTAAATCTATTTTTGGTATAGTCCAAAGGGCCTTCTGACCACGAGAAATGAAACCTTCTCTTCATGGTGGTAAGTCGAAGAATAGTTGTTACAAAATTATGAAAAGCAAAGAAAAGTTACTCTGGGAAGGAAGATTTCTGCTTTCCTTAGGGAGAACTGCCATAAACTTTTCCCTAGAGCAGCAAGTTGTGGTGGTGTTTGCACCAGAGAAACTCCTGTGAGCTAAAATTCTAATTTATGCTGCCAGGTGTCCTTCTGCATCAGCTGCATCTTAAATTTCATCCTGACAGAATCAAAAGAGCTTTGGAAGCTCTCCTATTTCCATAGGAAAAAAGGTAAGTAAAGTTATCAGACCATCAGTGAAAACAGTGCTGTGCATTTTGCACAGACCAAGACAGTTCTCACCTAAAGCTTTGCAGATACAGAAACTCACTCCACAGGACTGAAAACAGAAGATTGTGTGTTGCTGGTTAGTAAATGCTCAGTGTTTATAAGCTCCTGATCCACTTCCCACTGTCCCAGAGTTTTATGAAAATCCACAGGTTCAAGTGCAGAGATTTGGTTTATTTTCTTTGAATCTAGGTCAGCCCTCTGCCTTTCCCAGTCTGTTTATAGTCTGAGAAATAACAGCCCAAACAGTACCAGCTGACTGGTATGAAGGAAACACAGCACCCTGGGGTAATTAAATCATCTTTTTCCTCATATGTGAGTTTTTTAGACCATGCTGCATAAAATAACATGCTGGACATACTCTGAAAATTGCTGGCTATTAAAAATCGATGTTTGCACTCTGGATACAAGGACTAAAACAACCTTAAACCTCAGCTGTAGAAGACAAGGCACGAAAAAAGCCGTTTTGGAGCAGGCTTACAATAACAGTTCTTCACACATTTCAGATCCGGAACCTGATGGTCTGCTGTTACCACCTACTGAGTTTTAGATGGTCTGGACTAACTTGTGGTTTAAGATGAACAAATATACATGAGACAAGGATACAAAGCAGCACTGGCACTATCACTGACAGGTTCTACCGATTTGTGAAACAAATCTCTCCTCTGTTTGCTACAAGTCCAACAAAAACACAATACAGAGACGCTCACAACTTTGATGTGTGCCATGTACTGTGCATTGCTATATTTAAATTTACATTTTAAATTCCCACTTGGGCCACTGCTGCCAAAACAAAGCACCTGTTACACCTGTGCTGAAACCACTGAACCAGTTCAGCACCCAGGTAAATGAGGTAAATCAGGCACGTATTCTAAAGAGGGATTAAACTGTCTATTCAAACGCACAAATAGATTCCTAAACAGAGTCATGCAAAACTAACCACGTACAATCTCAGTGAGTGAGCTCTTTCTGCACAGTGGCAGCTCCCTGAAGATTCCTCTCTGGAGAAGCCACCAAGAATCTTTCCAGGCAGCACAGACAGAGCCACCCTGCACTATAAAACAACTGCACAAACTGCACTATAAATATATAATATATGTGTGACATTCAATCCTCAGGAAAGCTTTGTTAGCAGCAGCACCACATTCTCAGCATAATTAGCCAATTTTACTAATAACGCTTGGTAATTACTCTCTATTCTTTCCCCGTGAGGAACTTAAGCTCACTTTGCAAACTACCAGAGCAGAACCTCCTCGCTGCCGTGAGCAGCTGTGTCTCCGCGATTATCTGGGCACCTCAGTGACAACTTAAGGACGTGATTTTGGGAGCACACGAGAAAACCCGGCCCCACGGTCCCTCCGGCATGCACACGGTACGTGCTGTTCATCCAAGGTCATACAGCGAGGGAAAGGCAGGAAAAGGGGATGTGGGGTCCCTGGGTACAAATCCACAACATATATGCATATATATATATATACACATATATATATATACACACACACATAACCGGCTGGAGCAGCAGGCCACTGATTTCCAAAGGCAGTAAACAGGAAAGATGCGAGTTGGGGCGGGGGGGAGGACAAAAAAAAAAAAAAGGGGGAGTGGAAGAAAAAAAGAGAGAAAAAAGGGAAAAATAAAGGGGAAAGGGGGGTGGGGGAAGGAAAATAACTTTGAACAGGCCAAATTCTTGCCAAACGCCGGTCAGGAACCTCCTCCCCCCCGGTGTCATCTCCAGGGGCGTCCAAGCCGCACAAGTCCGCGCACTGCCCGGCTCGGGGAGCCGAGGGCCAGCTCGGAGCGCTCCCGGAGCCCCGACCCCCGCCCGCCCCTCAGGGCCGGCCCTGCCCTGCCCTGCCCCGCACCGCCCGGGCCGGGCTGAGCCCCGCGGCACCGACGTGACAGCCCAGCCGGCGGCTCCCGCCCCGCCGCACTCACGTTCTCCCACCAGCAGGATCCGCACGTCCTTCTTCATGTCCGCGCCCCTTGCCCGGCCCGGGCCGCTCACCTCGGGCGGGGCGGCGGCGCCGCTGGGCCTCGCCTGCCCGGGCTCCCCTCACCGAGCTACGGCGGCTCGCGAGGGACCCGCCGCGCCGGCGGCTGCGCGGCGGCTGCGCGGGGCGGGGGCGGCCGCCCCGCAGGGACCGCGGGCGAGGAGAGGCCGCTCGGGCCGGGGCTGCGCGGTGGTTCCTGCCGGGGCAGCGCTCCCGGGCTCGGTCTGTGCGGGATCGGTGTGCTGGTGCCTCCCGGGGCTGCGCTCCCGGGCTCGGTCCGTGCGGGATCCGTGTGCTGGTTCCTCCCGGGGCTGCGCTCCCGGGCTCGGTCCGTGCGGGATCCGTGTGCTGATGCCTGCCGGGGCGGCGCTGCCCCGGCTCGGCCCGCGCCCTGAGGGAGGTGCATGGTCCGTGTGTGCGGGTTGCCCCCGGTCTGTGCCCTCGGGGAGGTGCAGATTCCGCGTGTTGGTGCGGGAATCCGCTGTGAGGGGGAAGAAACTCCAGCCACTTCTCCCTGTCGCTCTGCAGTAGGATTTCCTGTTGTCTGTGTGAACTCGGAGGTTCACGAGGTGACAAGTGTCTGGTAAAACGCTCCCGGTGCAGCTGGCAGTGTACCTTCAGTAAAACAGCCCAGCAAATAGCTGTGCTCGCTTTTAATTTTCTAAGGAGCTTTCCGGCAGATGAAAGGTTGCTCTCTGAGCAACCTCAGACAGGGTAAAAACACATCCTTTAAAAAAAACCAAACCCAACAACCAGACCAACCCCAGAGGCTGCGGGCTGTCATACCACAGAATACAGGGATAAAGGAGTCTGCTAAAGCAGCGCTGCCCTGGCTCAGTGCCCTCAGACAGAGGAGGGTCCCTGTGTGTTGTTACGTGTGTTGTTATATGTGTTGTTATGTGTGTTATTATGTGTTGTTGGGATCCAAACCGTAACAAATTGCTGCCCCAGGAAATGTGGGAAATTAAGAGATGCCCAGAGAGTTCACGCTGTCACTGTTGCTTTTCGAGGTGGACTAGGAGAGGACAACTCAGTCCTAACGAGGCAGCGGCATTAGCTACACTGGGAGAGCTGCCCCAGCCTTGGGGGAGCTGATACACGTGCCTTTGAGATTTTACCAATGTGCATTTTGCCCAAAATGCTCTCAGACTGACAGCGCAGAGTAACCCTCAAGAGGACCAGCAGTTCTGCCAATGACTTTAAAAGGCATGGATTTATTAGCTGGCAGAAACACCCCTGAGCATCTGCTTCCACAACCATTCCCGTGGTCACACCACCACCAGGACTGAAAAAAACCCTTTGGTGTGGGCAAGACTGAAATACAGTGCCAGGGAGATGATCTTCTGGGACCCAAAGTGTCAGGTCTTAAAATACAAAGCCTATTTCCTGTAGAAAGATTTTCATGCCTGAGATCAGTAACATTCTTGCCCTCTGGGCATTCCTTATTCACTCGGATCTTTCCAGAGAAAGCTCACTTGACGGAAAGTAATGGCATCTGTTCTGTATTTTTTTAGATCAATGCAGGAAAAATGAGGTCCATGAGTAAGGCTTATCCCCAACCTTAGAGCTTCCTTGGTGTGTTCCTTTATCAGACACTGGAATTGCTTTACTGAAGCATGGCTAGACCAGAGCACAGCACAGAGAGAAGCAGAGCAGGCAAAAGCCATTTGCTGATTCCCAGGAAACGCATTTCTTGGTGAATTCCTGTGCTAAACACTGAAGCTTGGATAGAAGTCATTGGCAAATTGGTCCCTTTTCTGAGCTTTATCTCCTGTTTGGGTGACTTAGAGTTAAAGATCCTTTTTTTTCCAGGCTGTACAGCCAGAAGGTGGGATAGAGAGGATGGGAGGTGCTGAGGTCAAAGCTGTGCAAGAGCATTTCTCTGTCAGCGACAGAGTAAAATGACACTGTCTGCTTTTGTAGCTCCAGGAAAACCCCAACCTTCAGCGGTTTATCCTTGTGTAGCAATGTTTCTTGATTTCTGTGCCAGGCTGAAAGCTGCTTTTCAGAACCCACCCATTCCACACACCAGGAATGCTCTGTTCTTCCCAATTTGTCCCTCTTCCCGATCATGTCATGCACGACTCCAACAGCCCATCCACCACTGCCCTTGGTAATCACCTCCCAGTAGTGGCACCCAGTGGAGAAGCTCTGGGAACACATCACTTGGCTGATGCAGAACCTCCTGGGAGACGGTTCATACCAGGTGGGGTGGCTGGAAACCACCACTCTCCTGTCCTGGGCCGTGAGGGCCAAGTGCTCGTGAGCTCTCCTGTGGTCAAAGATCACGTCCTCTGCCCCTGGAAGGGAGAAAGGAAAACACTCTCACCTGCAGGCAACAGGAACAGGTCACCTGGTGGAACAGGAAGGAAACAGAGTGATCACATAATAAACCTGAATCAAAGCTCAGTCCTGCAGGCCAGCGAGAATCCTCAACCCAACACTCACAGCTGTATCCTGGGCTCACTGAAACATTTAACAAGCACAACTGTGGAAATATCCATGAGAGACTCAGGAACTCCAGTGGGAAGGTGAAGGTACCCTGCACCCTACAGGATGGATTCTCATCCTAACCACGAGCCTTTTAAAAACATTACCTTTTTATCAAAAACAAATGGGATGCTTACCTTAATAAAACTCACACTCATCTGTTCACTGGGACACATTCCTGCATATTTTATCAGCAAAAACATTTGTTTCCTGTTTTAAGCTACAGCTGTAGTACTGTGTGTTGGCTGTAAAAATATTTCTGTCAAAATGGGGCAGAATTCAGGTAATAACTGGAGTCACTACAGCTTAACAGTAAAGGCCAGTGAGGTGCAGGACCTGCCTGTACACAGACTCTGTGTACAGACTCTGCAGCCACCACACAGCTCCCACACCTCCAGCAAACAGCTTTTTTATCTGCTTTTTTATCTTGTATACACAGCCAGGTACAGTGTTGCTTTGTGCTCAGTAACTGATTCACTCATGGCAACTTCACTGTGTTGCTGTGCTTCAGGGAAACAGGCAGATCTCCTGCTCGTGGCTCCAAGAAGAGTTTTCTTCAGGAAATCCACAGCCCCACAGTCACCAGGGTGTTGTCAGTAAGAGTCCTGTTGGACACTTACACTGAGAAAACGGGCTCGGAATCACTGGGTCTGGAATTTCAGCTGCAGACTCTGGAGGTGATGAGCCAACATTTGCCTCTTGATACGAGTTTGGAGGTTGCACTAAATAAAAAATAAAAAATAAATTAAAAAAAAGAAGTGTTAAGGCATTTCTTCAAAATGTACAGAGGAAGTGTTTCTGCTTCTAAAGGAAAAAACCTTAAATAGACACAGCTACTGGGTAAAGTACAAAACAAAGAGTTGATTTTTTAGGTTGTATAAATTATCAAAGGATGTGTAGGCAAACATTTTTACCCAAAATTAACAAAACATTATATGCTGTTGTCCTGAGTGTCAGAATGGAGCAGCCAGAAGAGTCAGATGGGTAAAGCAGTTGGATCTCTCTATGCAGATGCCCCATTTTCTGTCATAAAATCTTTAAAGTGTTCTTAATTTTTTTTCTGAGTATCACATATTTCTTGTGTTACTTGCACGTGCATTTCATGAACACAGGCCAATTTTTTACTTGCTTTGCTACATCCAGTGCCTCTAAGAAAGACATTTCAAAATAAGGGAAACTCACCTGGTGGGAATTGCTGGGGGTATTTCTCCAAAAGTAACATTTCCAACTTTCTCTTAAGATCTTCTACAGCACTTCTGACAACATTAAGCTTCTCGTCAAGTGTAATTTTATTCATTATTGAAAGCGAGCCTTTGTAAGGTAAGTTACTCCGATAACGAAAAAAGGATCAAGGGAAAGATGTAAACAACAGCAGTTATTTCATCTAGCAGACCAGATTATATGGTAAAGCCAGAGTGGAAAACCAGCAGTGCTCTCTCCAAAAATCTTATCCTTTGTATCAAGAGTTTCCTTTATAGGATAGTTACCCAAGAGAACTAACTTGAAATCTTACAGAAAATAGGGAAGCATAGTTTATTCTTATTAAAAAATAAAAAGACTCTGTTTTCCCTCAGAAAACTGAGAGTGAGCCCCACTCCAAATTCCTGCTGGCTGACCTGCATCCCTGGCACTGCTGTTTTCAACATCAAAGCAGGCTCTGCAGAACCTCAAGTGCTTTAACTGCCTCTTTCAAGGGCCCTTGATGTGTTTTCCCCAAGGAAGTTGTTACAAAATACTTAAAACTGTCAGTTCTTTAACTTGCACATTTACCGTATATACGAGTTCTGGAAAACAAAACAGTCTTAACTTTAGATTTGACTGAGTACTGGACTTAAGCAATGTAGTGCCCACTTCACTTCAGCTCACCAAGGCCCTTGGAACAAATCTAGTTTGGAATTGCCTCCCCAGCCTGTGCCCTTTTCTAGTACTATTCTGCCTCTGAGTTTCTCACTCCAACCTCCCCCTGTAACAGCAATATCCATGGATTGGCATCACTGTGTGCAGTGAGAACACTGCAGACCTCAAAGTGCCTTGTTCATACTCAGCTATCCAAGACATGGAGCTTGAGAGCTTCTACTCATATTCTGCCACTCGTTTCATCACTCGCAGTTTGGGCTTTGCTGTCTGTGAGCCGGTGAATAGTCTCTTCAATCTTCTGTTGAGCAGCTTTTTGCACTTGTTCAATGAACATCAGGGTGTTTCTCTCTTGTCTCTCAACATATTCCTTCATGCAACAGAAATGTCGAGTAATCTGGCTTTTGATCTGAGATGTGTATTCCTGAAAGGCAGAACACATGGAGTTCATTGTGTGGTTGGGAAAGATGAAATATGAGAATCTACTGCCCCATTTAATGTGCTCTTTGAGTGACCCCTGCAGACCAGAAAACTTTATTCAAAGGAATAAAATACATTTGACACTATTCCTGCATTACCTGCAATGAGATTTTGGGCATCTTAAGGATTTTAACTATTTTATGGCCAGCAGACTTTCCTTGACAACTCAGAAAGATCAGTATTCCCTCTGTGATTTGTATTTGCATCTGAGAGTACCAGAAACACTCAGGCTACTCCAGGGATAAGCACAAAAAGGCAACAATGCACAGCTCCAGAGGCCTTTGTGGCAGCCAAGACAGGAGTTAGTGCAGTTGGGTGCCACAGTTCATTCTCATCAACAGGAACAGAATTGTGACAGAAGAGAAGGAAACAAAAAGGCAGATTCCTGCTCTGGGCTGGAAGGCTGCCCTGGAGTCAGTCACATCTCCAGCCCAGAGCAGTGGAAGCAGAAGGTAAGTGCAGGTGATGGATGTACAACAGGTACCTTGGTTTTATTGAGATCTCTCCTCAACAGGAGGGTGGTCTCTGCAGATATTTTTGGTTGCTTGGAGCTTTCCCATATCTCTTCCTCCTTCAAAGTGACACATTGAACCATTTATCTACATAACCCTCAAAGAATGCCTGACTAGGTTAAGCAACAAGATACAAACACCGCTACAAGCACTGGATGGGTTGAGGAGGGGCCTGGAAGACACAATTCCAAGCAGGAATAATCACAGTGAAGTCAACATGCAACAATTACCAATTGCACGTTCAAATATAATTGTGAGCTTCAGCTCTTTGCTTGACTGAAGAAGAGGGTTTTTTAGATACATATGTGCTAAAATATTCTTCCCCATCGCCTCCAAGTCTGGGAGTTATTTTAAACAGAGATCTCGATACTGAACCGGTCCTATTCTGTGCCACGAAGCTGGGTGGAGCTGTAGCACCGTGTTATGTGTCCTTTCAGGCATTTCCAGTGTAATGCTGATGCAGTCAGTAACGACCAGAAACAGGAACAGTCACTTACTACCGTCTTACATCAGCTGAATATGTACAGATAGATACCAGTTCTTCTAATTCAGCTGTGGAGCCTTCAGTGTGTCAGCCATACCAAAGAACCCCAAACACTGTCTGCTCAACGTACGGTGATTTTTGTTACTGTGCAGGGGATGGAGCGGGATGGAGCCCCGCGCTGTGCCGGGACACGGAGGGATGGAGCCCCGCGCTGTCCCGGGACACGGAGGGATGGAGCCCCGCGCTGTGCCGGGACACGGAGGGATGGAGCCCCGCGCTGTGCCGGGACACGGAGGGATGGAGCCCCGCGCTGCCTCGAGCAGTACCTTTCTCCCCAGGACTCCGCCCCGCCGAGCTCCGGTCGCGATCCGCACCGGCTCCGAGAAGAACTGCAGGCAGAAGGAGCACCTCAGCTCCACGGCGGCCAGGAACCGCTCCAGCTCGATGGCAGCCGCCATGGCCCTGCCGGGGCCGCACAGTTTCTCTTTTCCCGGAGCCTCCTCCGGGGCCGGGAGCGCCTGGGCTGGGCTCTGCCCTGGCTCCTCCTCTCCTCCGGTGTCCGCTCCGCCAGAGCTCCCGGCGCTCAGCCCGGTGTCTGCCAGCGCTTCCTCTGCTGCGACTCGTTCCCAGAATTCGGGTTGACTGTGGGAATGGGAATGTGATGCTGAGCTGTCCTGGGCCTGGCCTTGACTCGCGCTGACTCTCCAAAAAAGTCCCTGTAATCGGCAGGGTTTCATTTTCACCGTGAATTTCCCGAATTTGTAGCAGTCTGCTGACCCGGCCGGGACACCGAGGGGCACAGCCCAGCCCAGCCCGGCAGAGCCCCGCCCGTGGCAAGTTCGGGCCACTGGATGCACTGAACCCTTCTGAGGTCATCCTGGGCTACTCAGGACATCTCAAAGTAACAATTAACACATGTCAAACCAAACGAAGACAGCCACTGTTCCTCGTACAGGTCAGAGGGCGCTTTCTATTGATTTCGGGAGCTGCAGGATTAGGCTGTTTAACAGATGTGCTGAACCAGCATGGGAACCGGACTGAATCAGGCTGCGTGGGGAGAGCGGGAGCACAGGGAGGTTCATGGAAGCATATCAGCAGGCAGAACTGCTGCAGATTGCTCAGAGCTGGCTGATGAGCTGGCTGAGACAGGCAGAGCGATGATCCAACTCAATCCTTTTGCACTGTTGGGGGGGGGGGGGGTAAGAGAAGAATTAATCTCACTCATTCCTGCAAGAATTGGCACTTCCTCATTTCTGCAGAAGAGGAGAACTATTCCGAGTGTCTCAGACGGGCTGGCAACAGTCAGCAAAAGGTGGAAGCCTCACCAGAAACTTGGTCTGCAAGACTTCCTCTTGATTTGCAAACTAAGGCTATCTGGAAAGAATTAAATATCTCAATGACGTGCTGCTTGGTAGAACCAGACCTCAGAGTTGGTCTTGAGGAAACACTCAGTGCACTGTAGCAGTCAGGGCAAGTGCCCATCAGTTCCTGCACAGAGTGGACACAAGGGGTACCTGATGAGGAGGCACTTACCCCCAACACTGAGAATTGGTCCCCATTCAGTGAGTGAACTCAAGCAAGTCACTGAAGACAACACTTCTAAAACTACTTTCTGCCTTTCAATGCTCAGACTAATCAAGCTCATTAAGCTTCATCTGGTTTTAGTTGAGACAGATCAGCACATGTTCATCCTGTACTCACGAGGTGTTTGCTGGGGCACTGTGTGGGGTTGTGCTTTGGAAAAATTTCGTCTTCACGGTTGGATTTGCCACTCGTAAAAAAGCCAAACAGTAGAAAATGCTGAAAGCAAGGAGCTGGGAGTGATTCCATTAGAGTTGTTCCATCACAGCATCCTCCACAATTCAAACGTGACCTGTATATTTTTATTGTGCCACTGTAAAAGACATTCAACCCACTCTGCTGAAAACAACCCTGTCCCTGGGTGGGCAGGCAGATGGGATGTAGCTGCCTGAGTCTGCTCCTCCCTGTGGACATCAGTGCTGGGAGATAACTCTGTCCAAGGCCTCAATCCACTCCTTCTGCTTCTCATCGTTATCACACAAAAACACAAACTCTCTCCCTGGCGTGACCAGAATGATCCCTGGTTTCCTCTTCTTCACACGGATTCCCTTGGGCAGCTCAGGTCGTACTTCATATCCCTCATCCCTCCTTCCAATAAAAATCTGGCCCCGTGCAAACTCATCCTGGAAAGCGGGAAGCAGAAGACGGCCGTTAACCAGTGGACAGCACAGCTCCAGCAGACACTGCTCTGTGTTTGACATGGAACGGGATCTGGGGACGAGGATCCCCCCATAATGGAGAGGACACTGATTTGGTGACACCAGCAGGAAACACAACAGGGTTTGTAGGTAGGGGCCCAGCCTTACAGAGAGTGGGCATTAATGCTACAGGCAGTAACAGCTACTTTTAACAGACTTGGATCTTCCTCACAGCCACTGGATGGGCCAGAGCTCCAAACAGCTCAGAGGCATTCACTGACAAAGGAGATGGGCTCTTGAGGCTGAGCCTGCTCCAGTCCTGCACAAGCTCTGGAAGAACTGAATGAGAACAGACCCTTCCTCCCCACCCACTTCCCGAAGGGGATGTGGAACAGTGAAGAACACTCCTCTTACCAGCGGGTTTTTAAAGTACATCAGGTTCCTTTCTTGAGAGTCCAGGCTGAACCAGCGTCCCTTAAAGGCCTCCTTGTGCTGCAAGGAGATGGTAGAAGTTCTTTGAAGACCAAGTCCCAGAGAGGAGTTTGGTCTATTCAGATCCCTGGACTGCTTAAACGACTTGGAGCTTGAGTTCAGTTTCCTTCACCCCCGTGACTGGTTCAGGTGAGTCACTGAGTGCCCTCAGCCCTCTTCTCCCTGGGCTTAAACTACAGATCTGCATTCAGTGACAATCCCTTGGGGTGGGCAGGGCAGGGAAGTTTGGTTCTACCAGTGATCGAATTAACAGGATTAAGTTGCAGAAAATGCATTGGAAGCTCTGCAGAGAACAATCCCTGGAGTTTGTGTGAGAAGAGTGTGCAATCAACCTCAACAGTTTGCTCAGGGGGTTGCCCCTAGAATTCTGCAGTGTACAATACTGGGGTTTGTCTAAAAGCACTAATTCCAATCACTACACTTATCTGACCATTCCTGAGCTATTCTCTGCTCTGGGCTGAACTGAAGAGGCCCTTCCACGGCTCACTTCAGTTTGAGCAGAATTGAGGCCTCAGGAGGAAAACACACAACCTTTCATGCTGTGTGCAAGCACCTTCAGTGTGGAGAAATGTTCTCAATGGCACTTTGCTGCTCTAAGCAGATGTGACTGTAAGTGAAACAGAGAAGTAGGGGGGGCAGCATGTGATGTTCTGTTCTAGCAGGAGCTGCACTTGGCAGACACAGCAATCCATGGGGTGTTGTGTAACAGCACTTTGCATGTCCCACTGCCAGCTAATCCATCTTGCCTACTCTTCAAGGATTCTTCTTCCCGATCTCATTTTCCACACAAAATAAAACATCATCCCAAAGAACATGACAGGCTTGAATATGAAGTCTTTTATGGACCCAGGACGCAGACAGTCACTGAGCAAGCCCTGTACTAGGCAACATCACGGAATGACCGAATGTTCTCTACCTGGAATGATCCTGTTTGTGTGCTGGCCAGTGTGCACTTACTTTTGGTCCTGTTTTCTCCATATATCCTTCTTTGACAAAATTTCTTGTGATCCTGGGTATGAGCTAGGAGAACACAAACACAAAAAAGTCTGTGTCTGTCCCAGCCAAAACCAGCACAGTATGTCTCATTCTAGCTTGATTTCTGCTCTGTTTCTGTCAACGTTGTTCACCATCAATCGTGGCTTTTGGGGTCGGGGTTTTTTTTGGCTGCTCAGTAAAGGGAAGTCTGAAGTAAGAAGGAACATAACACTTTTGAAAGACTGCACTTTATAAGGATCACATGGAGAATTTTAGCCCTTAAATGTTGACTGAGCTTTGGCATGTTATCCACTGTGGCCCTTCCTTCTACCTCTCCAGTCCCTTCCCAAGACCCAAGTGCTGCTCTTCGAGCACCTGACCCTGGCAGAAGAAGTGAGAGCGTGCTTTCCCATGCTGTGTTTGCCCAGCCTGCTTGGAGCCCTGCTCAGTTCTCACCTCGTGCTCAGGGACCTTTGGGAAGGCTGCTCTGAGGTAATGGTAACGCGCTGCCCGAATGGCGTTGAACCAGTCCACGATCTCCTGGGGGAAGCAGAATATAACCACAGAACTGTTTAAAACCATGAGGCAGTTACCTTCAGAGATTTACATCCATGCACCACTGAAGCCTGAAGACCATCCAGGGTGTCAAGTTGAATATACGCCCCAAGAGAAGAGGGGCAAAATGCTACAACTATTACTGTCAAATTCTGCAATTTTCTGTCTTCTACAAGTCTTAGTGACTTCAAATAAAACCAGATCCTGCAGACACACAGCATCTCTTCCAAATCACAGATCCAACACCTAAGCAGCTCGCTTATTCCAGCATCTCCAGGATACTCACCTTTCCACTTTCGTGATAGACAAACAGGTTCCTTGTTTGCCCGTCTGTGCTGTAGGTGATCTGCAGCCCGTGGGCATGTCCTATTTTCCTTCCCTGGAACATTGCATTCAGAGTCTCCACACTGATAATGGCCTTGGGACCTGTGCACTGCAGAATGAAAAGCATCACTGTATTAAAGGGCTCTCAGGGAAGGCAATGCAGGCCAGATCAGCTGTATGAGGACCAGATCCCTGCTGAAGGGAGACATCCTGAAATAGCTGAATACTGGACACACCTGAAACATAAAGCCCTAATTGCGTGCAACATTAAATGGCTTACAAAGAGTGATTCCCTTTCCCTGACAAATGCTGGGTCACTCTTTGAGGGATGTGTGTGCATTGCAAGGGGTGGGTCTGTCTCCAGCCTTGTACTGGAGGACAGTTTGCTCTAGTCTCCTACAGAAGGGACATATGTTGAGGCTGATGTTGCAGGAGCTGGTGACAGAATATTTTGGTCCTGTGAGAGGTAACCGCTGCTAACAGACATCTCTGTCTTGCTGTTCAACTGCCAGTATCCATTTCCTTTGTTCACCAAGCAAAAGAAGGCTGCAGGATTGAGATAAGGGATGAGGAAAGGGGTTAAATCCAAAAGATACCACGTATGTTAATGGGGAAACATTTGGACTCCTGCAAGCACAGGCTGTCCTGGCTGCAAACCTAGAGACAAAGTTATTTATGCTGGTTTTTGCCTGCAAAAAGCAGGGTCTGAGGGTGGATGTTGACCTGCTACTCTGGCTCAGGAACTCACTTCTTTGCCGTAGTACTTCATCACCCCTTCCCTTGCTGACAGGAGAAATTTCCTCTTGTGGAACTGTCTGCGTCCCTGCCCAAGCTTCCAGAGGAATCCTTCACGGTTCTCTGCAGAGCAGACCAAGAGAAGTGTCAGAGAAGGGTGGCACAAGAGCAGGACTGTTTAGCTAAAGGTGACGTAGCACAGTTTCAAGTCTCTTCTCCATCTGAGAATTTTGACCTCTTATGAAAAAAATCAGCGGAGAACTAGAGAACTGTAAGATCTGAATACACCTTGCACTTACGTGCCTTTTCTTGGGAGCCACTTCTCAAAGTTAGACCTAGAGCAATGACTGCACCCCCAGCAGTTCAAATGTGCCAAGCCAGCCTTGGAGACACTCAGAGTTGTGAACAGAACACTGTGCTGTAGGGCTGACACCTTCTCCCTGACAATCCTTTTACCTGCAGAACAAGGGTCTTGGCAGACTCGGGTGGCAACAAATTCCTCACGCTCATATTTAGCTCTAATCCACTGCTCTCTTAAAACCCTGAAAGAGGAAAACATGGATAAAGTTGATCAGCCTCTACTCTATTTTCACCAGCCAGTCACAGAGACCTGCAGAGGGGAGCAGTAGCTCAGCAGCTGTGAAGGTCTGACAGTGAATAACCGTCAGCTTACATGCAGTCACCGGAGTGGGGGATGTAATAGTAGGGAGGGACTTTGGCCTCATATTTAGCTTTGGCACAGAGGTTCCCGTGGTTCTTCATAAACTGAAATACAAAAGAAGTTACAGTCAGGTGTGCAGCCACAAATCAATACCAAGTCAGGAACCTGTATCAAGGACGGCACTGTGCTTTTTGCTGAGTAACTCTCAGTGTGTCTCTACATACATTTATAAATTCCCTTTAGCACTGGAGTTTGCAAACTGTAGGTGGCTGAGCCTCCTTCTGAGTATTTACAGTTCTGGACCAAATGGGAAGGAATACAAGACTGTGGTTGTCAATTAAAAGAACAAAAGAAAATTAGGAGAGAATTTATTTCTGATCTCCCTATTCCTTCATATCCTCCCAGACATTAATTGTGATTATATTATTAACACAATTCTACTGAACAATGAGAGACTGAACCAATATTTAAGAAGGGTATGTTGCTTTCTGAATAGAAAACACACTACCTGGAAATACCAGTGGGCTTCTGAACCACAGTGAGAGGTTACTGTGTATATAAAAATGCACACCAGACTGTTAGAAACAGTCACCTATCAGTGCAATTGATTGAGCAGGTCACAAAAAAACCCCTTAAGTAACTCAAGCAGTTAACTTGGTTCTGTGCAGCTTTGTTCCCTTGTCCAGGGTGCATGGCATAGGCATTAGGACGTAGAGGAGGTTATGATGGAATGTGGAGAAAAGTAAGTGAATTACTGGTTTTTCTTCTGTACCTCTATAAGATCATTCTCCCAGAAGTCCAGCACAAGGGATTTGACTCTGGTGATGCCAGGAAGATTGCGATGGATTCCAGAGCAATTCATACAAACGAGTATTCCAAGTTTGTAAGAAGCCCACTCTGGACCTAGATACAAACAGAGAGAATGAACTAATACATGGGAAAAGGCACAGCCACTGGCAAGGGTGAAAAAGCTGATGCACAGCCCAGGCTTCATATGTAATAAATACATCAAATCCCACCCCACTGTTTATGGCTGTCACTTCACTGTTTTCAGGGGAACAGCACCTGCTTTCCACAGTGAACAATGTGCATTCCTAGGTTCTTTTACTGACTGTTTGCTTTAAAAATTAAGGTGACTCTGCAGGCAGGTGAGTGGTGATGGAAAAGCTCAGCAAATTATCAGTCCTTCTTGAAAAGCTGCTCTTGCTGAAGTAACAATGGAAGGATGTTGCGGGCAGTGAATACTACCGAGAGCACAACCCAGTACAAGCACCCGCAGCGAGGAGGAGTCCTGTCCAGTGCCCACCAGGGCTCCTGCTCTCGCCTGCTGCTGCATCCCCGGAGTGTCCTCGACAGGTGCATCGCTGCTCTGAAGAGACCATTTCCTCGGTCCGCACCACCCTCCACTTCTCCCTTATCACACCCAACACAAGCTCCTTGTCGCCTTCTTCCAGCGACAGTTGGCTCCCCGTGACCCGCCCGCGGGCTCTGCAGGGGCTCCTCGCTGCCTTCCCCTGCCCCAACCCCCGAGCAGTGACACCCCCGGGCTGGAAACCCAACCCACGCACCCTCCTCCTCCTCCTCCTCCTCCTCCTCCCGTGCCTGTCCAACAGGTAACCCGGGGAGGCGGCCGGTGCCGAGGCCGCTTCCCGACCCCGCTGCCCTCCCCTCGCTCCGTGCAGCGCCCACTCGAACAGCCCCGCACGACCGTCCCGCTGCCTCCCCGCGGGACGCGGAGCCGGGCCGGGCCGCGCTGAGGGGCGGCGGGACCCTCAGCGCCCCCGAGCCCCCAAGCCCTCAGCGCCCCCAGCGCCCCCGCGCCCCGAGCGAAGGGACCTCCCCGACAAAACTGGGGGTCCCGCGGCCCCCCGAGGATTCCCAACAGCCCCCCGGGATCGCATCTCTCGCCTCCTCTGCCAGCCCAGCCCGAGGCGCGGCGGCGGCCAGAACGCCCCGCAGAGTTACGTGAAGTAGGTGCCTCCTGGGAGCGTCTGCTGCTGTTATTTTAATTTTTTAATTTTTTTTTTTTTTCCGGAACAGAAAATTGCTGTCAAAACAATTCCAAATATTTTCACTGTTTCCTATGCGTGGCTGCGTAGTACAGGATTATTTGTAGCACGAGAGCTGTCGCCTCACCTTGGGGCACCAGATATGCTTAGGTGAGAGATCGCTAGAACAAGAGTACATTTTTGATCAGTATTATTTAAAATGCAATAGTACCAATAAGCAGTGGCGTAGGTAAAGGCCAGCACGTTGTTTATGCTCAGCTACCCCGTGTTTAGCAAGTAAATGCAAGTAAGTTACCTTCAACACCAGCTCTGCCAAACCTGGGGGCCAAACCTTCTGCTTTTCTTGGAGAGAAAAGATCTCCTTCCAAACCATACCAGTTTCAGGGATGTATGGACAAATGAACAGTTGAGAGGAGTGTAACACAAAATGTGGGATTATTAGGGTGTCTGTATCACCACTTATTGCCGTCCTTAATATCAGAAGAAGGAAGTGGTGTGGTGGAATGAAAAATGCAAATATTTGCCTGCCAGGATTAAGGAAGTCTCTATATGGCTTCAAGAAGACCATAACTCAGGGAATATGTTAATCCAGTCAAAATCAGCATGGACAGGTATGAGTAAGCACACATCAGAAAGAATAGTTCAAGCTATGTGTGCATAAAATACTTCTACTTTGGTATCCATTAGAACCAGGAAAAGAATGTAAATTTTCAGGACTATAATGCAGAAAAGATATTTGATGGCTGGGCCGTGAGCATGGTTCTAGGGAGAACTACAACTGTAAAAACACAAAAATATCAGACTGTCTGGCGGACTTTTGTTTGTTTATTTGTTATTTTGCTCCTTGGCAGGGTTCAGTTTTGCTTGCCGACTTCAGGAATCAAACATAGCAAAACTTTAGCATCCCAGAGAACACATTTCTGCACAAAGAAGGAAATAAAGTACACAGTTGGAAAGGGAAGGGACAGTAAGCCAGAAGAGGGGGAGGTGATCCCTCATCTTTACTCAGCACTGGTAACGCCACACCTGGAGGGCTGGGTCCAGTTCTGAGCTTTCCAGTACAAGAGATACATGGACACACTGGAAAGAGTCCAATGAATAGCCACTAAGATGACTAAGGGACTGGAGCACCTCTCCTATGAGGAGACTGAAAGAGCTGGGATTGGTCAACATAGAAAAGAGAAGGCTTAGAGGGATCTTATAAATTAATAAAAATACCTGAAAAGGGAGGTTACACAGAGGACAGAACCAGTCTCTTTTCAGTGGTGCCCAGTGACAGGACCAGAGGCAATGGGCACAAACTGAAACACAGGAGATTCTCTCTGAATATCAGAGAGAAAATTTTCACAGCGAGAGTGACTGAGCACCAGCACAGATTGCTTGTGGAGGCTGTGGAGCTTCCATCCTCGAAGATATCTCATAGCTGTCTGGACAGAGGCCTGGGAATCTGGCTGTAGGAGGCCCTGCTTGAGCAGGGAGGTTGGACAAGTGACCTCCAGAGGCACCTACAAACCTCAACCAATGTGTAAATATATTAAAAAACAAATGCCCCGCCCCCACCCCCCAAAAAACACACCTCAACCCAAAAAACCCAAAACAAAATAAAACCAAACCCAAACCACCCACTCATTTTAATGACTCTGTCAACAGAGCTTCCTTATATCATCTAAATAACTAAGTACTCATTCTGTGCCAGATGAAGGTAATATAACCCTTTTCTTTTTTTCCAATCAGCTTTGGGCAGTCTGCCATTATTAGTAGGCAGCTTCATGAATGCCTTTAATTAACCTCAGTTTTTCTGCAAGGATTTTGGGGCCTCTCCCATTGCAAGTCTTCCTGGGGAGCTGGAGAAGATGATTGTTCCTGGCTGCTGAGCCCAGCTGAAGAGCAGCACCTCTGACCAGCACAGCCTGAAACTAGGGGGGAGGTGGCTGGGCAGGCATACGACTACCAGGGCAGCAAACTCCAAAACAGTAAATTCTGGAACTAATTAACAGGCAGCGCCAGCCAACGAGTGCAGCCGTTACGGCACTTCCTTTGGAGAGCACATTAATAGATTTAACGGCAAGTAAATTGCACCATGTGCAGTTTTCCAGTGCTTTTAAAGATGAAATCCCTAGAGCCCAGTCTGCTAGTAATACAATCTTGAAGTAGCAAAGGCATTCTCATAGAGAGCTGGAAGCATCCCCCCAAGCATGTACTTATGCCAGACACTAAGCAGCAGCAGCTTTTGGAAACACTGTATGAAGAAAAGCCAGGAATTCAGTTTCACAGATTGCCTCCCCAGGCTCTGTGCACTTTGCAGCAAGTTTGCAGCTTGGGGTCTGATTTAAATTTTTATTGTGTCTTGCTGTAAAACAGAAATAACAATTCCTAATTGTTATTAATCGTCCATTACCTAGTATTACAGCATGCTGGCATTCTAATTATCTTGTAAAATTCAGTCCAGAATACTTAGGCAAATAGTTTAATAGGATTCACAAACACACACCACAAACTCAAAAGATCGCTCTTCCATTCTGGTATAATGAAGGCTACGACCATTTTCTTCCTAAGCAGTTAAAAAAAAAAAAAAAAGGTAATCTACGTCCTTATTTCTGCTTACAAACCGATCACAAAGTTAAACTTTATGTTGCTCATTTACTTGGCATCAGGTGGAGAAGTGTCATTATCCCTAGCGGCCAAGTCAGGAAACAGAGACAGAGAAACTGAAATTAAATTCACAAAGGAAGCATGTGGCAAAGTAGGGAATTTGGACTCCATGTCTCCAGACCAGCATATTAATCACAAAATCAATCAATCTTTTTTTTTTTTCCCCTCCCATCTTTCCCTGCTAGACTAGCATAAAATGCAATTTTAAGTACTCATATGCTTTTGATGTTCTGTTTTCAGAGCATTTTATGTCTTCCATCACTATTGACGTTCCAACTTTATTGTACTGCAGCTGGCAGTAGCACTTAGGGACATGGTTTAAAGGTAGACTTGGCAATGCCCAGTTAACAGTTGGACTCAATGATCTTTGAGGTCTCCAAAATAATTGATTCTGTGACTGAAAGTGACAGCGACCTGTTCCTGTGCCTCACTACCCTCACAGTTAAGAATTTCTTTCTAATATTCAGTCTAAGCCTACCGTGACTCCGAGTGCCTATTAGCAGAGCAGTCCCATGGTTCTTTATTTTAATGCAGTCAATGGAATTAAATTGTAAACTGGGCCAATGTTTTTCATGTCACACCTCCAAAGATATGAAGTTAAAGCAACAGTGAAGGAAACTTTGACTGGGTAAGTATGAATAATTTTTGAACATGGGGTGGGTGTCCAGCTAAATATTCCTATTATGTTAAGGAATTCACAGGTAACAAATTATTTTTTATAAAAGCAGTCAGATTTCTGCTTCATGCATTTTAGACATATATATTTGGTGTCACCATTTCTTGAAAGAGGGAAGGAGATTGTGCAAGAACAGAGATATTACTTTTATAGATCAATCTCAACCCCCTGCAAAATTGATCATTAAAATTCCATATTTAGCAGCATAAATTTCTGCTTTGTGACAAGGTCAGTAATTAGACAGACACAGTAATGGCTAAAGAAAAAGCTGATGGCAGCACCACAAAACATGTCCCTTAAGAAATAACTTAGTGAGTTTTGGTGGCTGTCATGGTATTATTCTCGTATTTTTCACCTAAGTGTGTAATTTTTCTTTTTTAAGCTTTTTGTCACTGCAATTCCTATCCTTCACGGAATGTTATAAAAACTATTGTTAGCTTTTTCGTGTTTTCTGAAAATCCCCCACCTGCAAGATACATTTGATATATCCACTATCCCCCACTACTCTGCAAACATCTTGTTTAACCGGTTTCCAAGAGAAAGGCTGGTGGGGAATGTTAGGGCAGGGACAGAGAGCCGCCACATCAACATCATGATCTGTTTTAAGTGCTTATCACCACCAGCTGCTTTTCTTTCCAATGTTCCATAGGCTGTAGCCCTCTGCCTGTGGAGCGGAGGGACCATCCACCTGTCCCCCTGCAAAGGCAGCTTCACCTGGATTGCTGCAGCTGCAGGTTTAAGTAAATGCCGTGACTACTTGTGTGAGGAGCTTTACCGAGTCCGTATAAATATTTGGGTGTTAAACCTAAGCTGATAGGATTGGCGTTCTCCCTTGGCAAGAGTAACACTGAGCATCAGCAATGTAACTCCACAAAGGGCAATAACAACAGTAAAGCAGAATTTAAGTAAAAGCTTTTTTCTGGAGCTCTGTAATGGTTTCTATGGTTTTTATATTTGAGATGCTCTGCATGGTGCAAAGGGCGAGATCCAAGAGCTGATATGTACCTCCCCTCCGGAAACAGTCTGAGTGCTCTCAGAACAAGCTTTGATTTTTAAGCAGTGAAACAATAAACCCTGCTTAAATCCTATACTCATATACAGCTGCTATCTACTGTCTATGAATTTAAAACACTTTCAAAGGCTATTATTATAAGAGGACTGGGACTGTGCCCACGCCCAAGACAGCATCCTGTTTTTTACACTGATTACATTTACCTTGGATTCTTAAGAAGCCTTCAGGCATTTAACTGACAGCAAAAAATAAACGATTTGCTAATACCAAGGTGTACTGAATTGTTGGAGCAGTAACTGATGCACATTTCTAGTCTTTGATTTACTATCCTCAGTTTTCATTATTCAGTCCAGCCTTGATCCTTAGGATGAGCCTGAGAAACATAGGAGAGTCAGAAATCTCTTGAATCTAAGATACACCTTCTCAACCTTGCACAACCGTATGACAAATTTTAATCACGTTCAGTTTAAAAAGCAGATTATTATTTCCCTTCCCATAGCACATACATATACGTGAAAGCTGTTAGAAATGGACTGTATCAGGCTCCTTCTATTTATTATGTTTTCTTTTTGCAGCTTATGATCCCCTCCCTGACCATGTATTTGGATAATAAGCACAGCCTAAGAAAAATGGTTGGTAAGAAGATAAACACACCAAACTCACTTAAATCAAGCAAACCAACCAACCACCTCCCTCTTCATCCACAGAACATCTAATCTTTGCACTAGGACAACTATGCAGATAAAGAAAAATTATCACAGAGAATTAGGGAAGAGGTCATTCAAAGTTCACTGCTATTAGAAGGGGCTGCCGATTTATTAGTATGTTTAAGTACTAGCTACCTAAGTGTAGTCCTTTTAACACAGACATTATTAGCTTCTGCATTCCTCCTCTCCTTCCTGTCAGATATTGTCTGATTGCTGGTAACAATCCAGTAACACATCTGAAGTAATTTAAATGAGCCTTTAAAAAAAAAATAAAATTCTAACCCTCCTCCCCATAACAAAACAATTCTTTTCCATTCATCCAGATGACTCCATTGCTGTTATCATCTTCTAAAGTAAAAACTGTGGATACTATACTAGATCCACAAAATATCTTTAATACATTGGTAATCATCCCATTGTTTTCTACCTTGCAACATTTTCTCAGGTAAGAACAGGCATTCAGGTAAAAAGAAAGGCACTCTGTTGAGTAAAGATGAATTTTATTGAAGTGATGGCCACATGAAAAGGCCATCAAAAACATTATTTCCAACCAAAACACTTATCTATCCAGACTAGCAGTTCTGAAATTACTACAACAAATATATTTTAACCACTTCATACATTTGGTTTCTCAGCTTGTGGGTGGTGACTGCTATTCACAAGGCTCCTAAGTGAGATATTTTTATCGTACCAGTAATAATAGAAGTAGCACGTAGTTGAGGAAGTGTTGGTGCACTGGGTGAAGCCAAAGCAAATGAAGCATGGATGGTTCAAAGCCACTTAGTACAAACTAAGGAGAGTTTTTAAGCATTCCTCCACAATTTCATGATATGTCATCTGCTATCAAAGCAAAGGGATGGAGGGAGATAGCCAAGGGACAATGTAAATTTAGAAAATTGTCTAACACTGTATTTCCACAGTTGTACTTTGGGGAGGGAGGGTCACGAAAGAAAAAAGCAACTCTACTTTCCCATGTATCATTTCTAACATGGGTTCCCTTTGGCCATCCTGAATCCCAGCTACAACGGGCCACATCTACACAACCGACAAGCTCTGGTCTTCCTGTCTTTTAACTGGAGCACTTTTGCTTGCACAGATGAGTCTCCCTCCTGAGTAAAGGGAATGTGGAAGGTATACAACCTGTTTCTAAGTTAGCATTAGGTAGATAAAAATTCAGCCGCAGTGCACGTGCAGGTCTGGGAATTCTGAATTACTCCCATTTTTGGTTTTTAATTAATAAATATACTCTGCATAGTGACAGCAGAATCTTTACTATTATTATTAACATTATTATTATGCCCTCCTTAGGCTTGGGCTGAAGGCAGGCTGATAGAAGCTAAACATTGGTCCTAAGCTTATAAACTCTTTGGGCAAGGGTGACCTTTTCTAGGAAACATTCTAACAAACATGGCACTGTAAAGGAAACAAAAAGAACCAGAAAGCAAAGTTAGCACAGTGCTCTTCCAAAAAATGAGCACCACAGAATATCAAGAAGCAGCAGTACTAGTTAAAACTTAAAACTGCTTTCTGAAAGCAAATTACAGCTACAATGCTGTACATTACAAATGCAAATATGTGACATATAAAAAGTTTTCTATGCAAAATAATCCTCCTTCCAGTTCACATTCTTCTATGCCATTTACTGCAAATGTCTATTAAATTCTGATATATTTGCTTATCACAGAGGTAAGTACTGGCAATCTTAGCAACAGAACAGTTTAGTAACAGTTATTAAAATACTTTTAATTAAGATCTCAATCTTCCATTGTAAAAAAAAAAAAAAGTAATGCAAGTTGTTCACTACATTCATAAGTACAGTACTCAAGTTTTACTAAAAACAGTGAGCATGCAACTCAGACTTGAAAGAAGTCAATAAACAACCGGTATTTAATACAGCCAGTGATATGAGTTACTTGCATACATTTATTCACAGCTTACAATGTTAAATAATTTACAGTTCTGAAATATGTGCATTTTAAGAGGAACTTGTCACAGCTCTTCAGCAACAGCAGAGACTAAATCAGGTCAGCTGCAAACGGAGTGTGAACTAAGTAAGAAAAAGCTGTACTCTTCTACTCATGTGCTTCCATTGTTGAAATCACAGCAGGAGAATGACCTGCACTTATTTTTATACATACTTCAAATCTCTCCTGCCACTGTGTTTTGGCATTCTTTTGAATGACATTAACCAAACCCAGCTGTGAACAGAGTTAGAACTCAACATCTGAGATCTGGAGCAAATTGTGAATGCTGAAGATACGGTAAATCCTTCCAAAGGCCAATACAAGAAAGCCTAAGCATAACCTCATGTTTGATACTTACAGACATCTAAAAGATTCATCCCTCACACTACCATTTACTATCAGTTCTGTGATCTGAAAGTCCACAGAGAATGTTTTCCCTGGTAGCACAAACCATAAGGATTCCAGTTAAAATACATATTGGAGGAGAAGTAAAAAGAAAAAAAAAGAGAGTGCCTAAGATGGAAAGGAATTAAAATACTTAAATAAAGCCAATTAGCTCTGTTGATTGTGTACTGAAATATATACAAGAAGAAAAAAATGAAACCAAAAGTGCACTAACTGAACAGTTTGTTCTCAACGTGTTGACTTTCTGCTGTTCCTATGTCCAGATTAATTTCAGTCCCAAACAACGCAATACTAAAGGAACAAGCATCATTTCCTCAGAGCCTCAACTAAGGTAGGAAAGGAAGAATGCTATTTAGTATTGGTATGTGTACCAGGGAATGATTCTCTGTAACAACACAGAGGGCATGGAAATATGAGTGAAAAGTATGGAAAGGCTCTGGTTGAAACGCAAACAGGATTTAAACACGTGTATGCATTTTAATAACTTATAAATAAATTAAGATGGTGAAAGGTAGTATGGACTGTAAACGGGAGAATAGAAAGTAAAAAAAGGTGCTGTGTTGATAAGAGAAGCAGAGATGGTAAAGATTTATTTTTCTCAGAAAAAAACATAACATTCTGCTGAGTGACCCAGAACAGAGATTATTACCTCATCTGTGCAAAAGATCTGTGTGAATAACGTGCACACACAGATAAGTGAGAGAAGGGTGTAATACCTTCAGTCAGACCATTTAAAAAATGCATCTATTGATAAAAGCTCCATCCTGTTCTCTTAGAAGTTAATGCTGGAAGTCTGACCTCTGGATTCAGATTCTTTCTTTAGTGTCTTCAATATTACTAAGTCAGTATGGGTAGTCTTTTCATCTAAGTACGGACATTGCTATAGTAATGGAACATTTCTTCCTGATCTTTTCCACAAATTTCCAACTTCAGGTTAAAAAGCCATAGCTTAAGCCCTTTCTCCTAAAGCTTCAGCTGACTTAGGACCTCTGAGTCTTGGAGTATATCCTAAGACCTCCATAAATGTCATTAATCTCTACTACAGTACTATGCCCAGTGAGCCAAACATTGTATTTCATAGAGATTTATGAACCTGCTACATTTTGTGAACCATCGCCTGGATATTTCAATCTAGCTTTTGCAAAAAAAAAAAAAAAAAAAATTAACAAAGACTAAAACTATAGTTCAGAAAATGCCCTTTCTGTTTCTTAATTATCTTACGTTTTGTAACCATCACCAGTGAGGAAATAATTTTAAATTTCTGAAACATGCAGAATATAACACTAACCATATAGATTAGCTAGCTGGCAACAATACATGAAAGCAACTGTAAACCCTTTAAAATGCTTTAAATCTAAAGTCTAGTTATTCCAGTTCATATATTAGATCAAGTTTTTAAATTGATATCAAAAGAGCCATTACAGGTTTGTCAAATTCTGTTTCCAGGCAATTTGCAATTAATTTGTCATTTCTCATAGTTCTTATCATCAGCTTTAACTGGTTCACTGTTGCCAGAGCATAATGTTGAATCATCTTTCAGGGATACTGTGGGGCTTCTTTCTTAGAGAGCCTAGAAAACTGAAAGTAACACACAAAAATAAAAACCTGTAGTTCAATGCTATAACACCAACAGATTTTCTACAGTAAGATTTCTCTTTTTTTGCAATTGTGGAATGTGTTTAAAGATTCAGTGTTTCCACTGTTTTATCGAAGTCCTGACCAGCTGTGGAGGTACGAAGCCCACCCAGAGGGCCGTGAGGTACTCTCTTCCTCACCTGAAGGAGGAAGAAAAACATTTCAGTTTATTATGTTAGACATTGCATTATTTGGTTACATGACCTTGCCACCCTCCCCGCCTTTATCCGTTTTCAAATGCTATCCTCAAACCTGTTGAGGAGGGAACTCACTCTTGGGCTGCCACAAATATGTTCATGGGTTTTATCACAAAGTCCACTTTACTTTGGGTACTTAAGGATGTTTGAAAAAAGGCCATTTATCACCTTTCTCCACAAAAATTCAATCAGTCTTCATTAGAGGGTCAGAACAACATCAAAACATCTAATTTTTCCAAATGCACAGCTATCATGGAATGCAGTACTTTAATGCTTCTCTTCTGAATGTGATTTTGTTCAGAAGTTGCAAGTGTTTAAAGTAATATAAGCACATGGTGCTTACTCTATTAATTTTTAAATAAAGTATAGGTTAATGATGTACTCGAAGCTACAGTTATTGCTTTTGAGAAGTGACAAACAATACCTTAAAAAGTGTTTTAAGGGAACCAATGCCCAGAGTATTTGAAGCAGAGCCAGAACATTATTATATACATAGCTCCTGGTTTCATTTCTTGCAAATGCTTAACTCTTTTTATCTCCTTCCCTAGTTCCTTAATTTCTTGAACAAAAAGCATATTTTCTTTAAGATTTTTTAAAGTTAATATATAGAAACTAATATTAGATCTGCAGTACTGCCTTGAGAGGACCGCTTTAGTTACCTGTTTGGAACATCTGCCAAATCAGTATTTCAATTATATTAACCTCTATTTTGACAAAAATTTTTTTAATTCTACTCAAAACATGAACACATTAAATTTCTAGAACTTACTATAATCTTCCTAAAATGTGCATATTTCAGAAGAAATTATATTTTGCCTTAATTATATTTATATTTTAGGGTATTTGTTCTGTTTTCTGAACACTGAATAGTAACTTCCCAACAAAGCTTAGCTCGCTAGCATACTGTTGCTAAGTTTTGTTTTCCCTCAAAGGTCTATACAACAGAAAGCAGAGAACTCCAGTTGCCTTTATATCCACTTCTCCTTTTTTTTTGTGACAGTATTTTGAACACGTACCTTGGGCAATTGCAACCAGCTTCCCCTTCTCTTCAGGGCTGAGCTGCAACATGGTGTCTATTACTGGGAGCAGCCGCTCTTTCTCACTTCCTGATTTTAGAAATATGAACTGCAATAGAACATTCTTCAAGTATTCTAAATTAGCCACAGACTTTTCTCTCTCTTGATTTCTTTCCAGTCTTCTTATTTCATTCTTAAGAAGCTGCAGATGAGGGAAAAAATATGCAATATTGTTTGCTTCATACAATGAGCAACTGAACAAAGGTCTTTTGAAGACCTAATAAATGAATTGCACATATTGCTTCAAAAAGAATGTGTGCACACAACATATTCAGAACAAAAATCCAGTGAAAACTGAATATGTGATAATATTGTACAGAAATAACTTATTATTGGTAAAAAATAACCTTTTTTAAAAATATCTGTGCAGTAGTTATAACAATTTCAGCGATAAAGAGTAGTAAGAGCAGAACAGTTAAATAAATCAAGAGAACTGGTGATGTAATTCATGAGGAAACATTTTAGAAAAGAAAGCCAAGCACATTCAGGGAATATGCTAACTCAGAAATGTGTTCAGAAAACTCAGGGAGGTACAATCAAATCAGATCAAACTCGTACATTAGTACAGGTATCTTCTTTTAACGTAAGACAGCTAAAAAGGGTTACAGGAAGAGAAACCAGACAATGCTTCCATTGGGGTTTACTGCTTTTGTCTAAGTGAAAACAGTAGAGACCCTTTACTAAACATTAAACTTACAAACTCCTGAGGTTTTTTTGTAGAAGGCTTTACTCCATATTCTTTCCCCCTCCCCTCACTCCACCTTCCCACCCAAGCAGAAACTGTGGTGAAAAGAAAAAACCAACCAAACCCAAAAATTGAAGTCAACTCTGGAAGCAGTTGTGCTTATTAGTTATGCTAATTAGACATGTGCAATAAAAGCTCCTACAAAATTAAATTTTGATCACCAAAATTTTATAGATTGGAATTTTCTGAAACATATTTGGTCTAAGAAACAGACCATGGAAGCTGTCCTCACATCTCCTGCATGTCTGCTAACCTTTATTTGTTCCATTAGGATTGCATTGGTTGCTTCTGATTCACGAAGTAATTCATTCAAGTGATCAGCACTCTTCGCTGTTGTGCTTAGTTTCTGAATCAGTTCATCCTTGGTGAGTTCTGCTTGCCACTGAGATGGTTCTGCAATTAATTGGGAAAGAAAACTAAGAGAAGGAAAAAGCACTTGCATCTACCTCATACTAACTTAACATCAGGACTTCATTAATGTAGTTCCTTATAAACAGAATTCATGCAAAGTCAGACTGCAGACTTAACAGGCATCAGTGTTGCTGCTGCATGCTTATTTTCTGATCTATTTTTGTTTATATATTAGAAGGGGACTGGCAAAACAGTTGTAGAGTACACCAAGATATATGGTTTTAATTATCTCTTGTTTCCTACCCACAGATAGAGATTTTCAACAGTTATCTACAAAGTGTTCAGTAGGTTTTTGAATCATGATTAGATGCTACCATGTATTTTTCTGGTTTTGGGGGTACTCTTAGAAGATTGTTCTTCATGATGGCTTTCATTTTCTTTGAAAGAAACCTATGAATAAATTCCTGCTCTAATTAGCCTCACTGATACAAACAGAAATTTTATCCTTTCACTAATCAGGTTAAATCAGCACTTAATTGTCCCTAGTATAGATTCATTCAGAATACAAAAAGTTCTGCATCTTTTCACTCACTTGCTCATCCTGTTTTTCTCTTTAGAAACTCAGAAGTACAACATTTTTAAATTACTAAAACCTGTAGCAATGTTTTATTTTATGGTAGCAAGTTTATTCCTTATTCAAGAACAGAACTCCTACAGAAATTCAGGACAGTGTAAACTTAGTGGCACTTAAGCAGACCTGTGTCTTGCACCTAAACGGATGAAAACATGAGGGAAGAAACTTCTGCAACTTATGTAGGCAAGTGCTTCTGAAAGCCGTGTTCTACATACCAGGTTTTGCTTCTGATGAGTTCAGAAGTTGTTCCAAGGATTGTACATAGGTGCTGGCTGAAGAGACAGATTCTGTGTCTGTTGTTTCCATACCTTCTCCCTCTTCCCTAGCTACAGAGTGCACATCGAGAACAGGAAGGTCAGTGTTTCGCCGTTCTCTCAAGCTCTTCGTTCCTGGATTTGAAACAGCTGGACCTGAAAGATATTTCCTGATGTTTGTCATCAGAATGAAATTGGGAGGGCTATTTCATAGATTTGACTGTCTCAGACTGAGAGCAGTACATGAACTAGTCTTCAAAATGCAGGTGAAGAAAAAAGAGAAAGCCAGACACATAACATTTATAGTAGAAAAATACAGCCTTTCACCTCCAAATGATCATTGCAATCAAAGCCTGTTTCTAAACCTAAAATTTACTGGCAAATTTTTATTTCAGTGACTATGAAATCTTCGTGCAACTCTCCCTGAAGATGTGTTGTAGCTATGATCAGAGTGACAAATATTTTTAAGGCATAACAGAATTAACTTTTATTTCAACCAGTCCTGTGGGAGGCGTAAAGTCTTCTGTTTCAATACTGCGTGCAGGACCTTCGGGTTCACTAATAAACTAACTTCTTAAACTGTTACTGCTGCTTGGCAAATGTCCAACTACATCCTGGTTAGTAACTTTAGAGATACAAAAATAACGCTTGAGCCTGAAGATACAAAATCTTAAATTAGAAGAGGGATCAAATGGCAAGTATACCAATAACAATCTTGAAACAGCTTTCAAACACTTTTCTTCAGCTTCACCTCTCAAACTTGAGGCAGATGTCCAGTAAGCTCCAAAACCTGACACAACCTAAGTAATTTCCCTTCATCTGTCTGACAGTTCAGACACTGCAGAATAGATAACAGTGATGCAGACTGGAAGAGACCTACAATGATCATCTGGTCCAACCGCCTAATCACTTTTGGACTGACCAAAAGTTATCAGAAGCATGTCCAAATGCCTCTTAGACACTGACAGGCTTGGGGCATCAACCACCTTGCTGAGGAGGCTATTTTAGGGTTTGCCCACTCTCTCAGTAAGGAGATACTTCCTAACGTCCAGTCTGAATCTCTGCTGGGGCAGCTCTGAACCATTCCCACACATCCTATCACTGGGTACCAGTGAGAAGAGCTCAGCATTTCCCTCTTCACTTCCCCTCCTCAGGAATCGCTAAGACAGTGATGAGGTTGTCCTTCCCTCCTTTTCTCCAGACTAAGAGTTTTTAGCCACTCTTCACAGGACAGTCCTTCCATCTCTTTCAGCAGCTTTCAATGGATGCATTCAAGGACCTTAAGATTCTGAAGGGACAGTAAGTAATAACAAAGACACGTTCCTTACTTGGTATCTGTGGACTGATATGGCATGCTGCAGAGTCTCCAAGAAGGTTTCTGGTAATTTACAGATTCACACACTGTAAGCAGGTTTTAGATTCAGACTCAGGTGCACAAATTGGTAACTAACTAAAGAAACCCTGGTACTGTGCCTGGAAGTTACCTCTAGTACTTGGTTCACTCTTGAGTTGGAAGAGCTGAGCTTCTACTCGGGAGAGTTGCTGCTGAAGTGTCTCTACTGTTTTCCTGTGCTCTTCTTGCAGGTTCCTGACTTGATCTCTGAAATTGTTCCGGAGAGCTTCATTCTGGGCTGTCAGCTGACTCAACATCTGGGCGTGCTCTGTTTTCATGACCATGTTCTCAGACTGTATTGTGCAGAGTCTGAAAACAACATATACACAAACAGTAGAAACACGCAGCAAAACACTGTAATTTAAATTTCAAAATTTTTAGAGTTTGAAGCAGCTTTGAGTTTTCATGAGTATGATTATCTCAGAATGACCATTTAAATTCCTCTTTCTACAGGGAAAATCTAAGACTGGAAAAGTTATGCTGTTTACCTATCATTTGAACGCACTGTGCTACAGAAACTCTCGATTTCTATTTTAGAACACAAAGTTCACACATCTTTGGGGGAAAAAAAAAGTATTAGAGACACTGTGCTCTAAACCTTCTTACATTCTAGAATTGCAACGTGACTGTTTATAGTGTCATACGGGGCATGTCACTTACCTTCTACTCCACTTCTTATAACATTTATTTACCAAACACTTACGCAAGACTTCTAAAAACACAGGTTTCTAAGAAGCTAAATTTAATTTTTTTAAGCTTTGACTTTCATGGCAGAAGAGCGCAGAAGACTGTAGCTGCTAGCAAGAAAAATGTTAGTAACTCACCAATTGTTGGGGTATTTTTTTGGTTTGGAGGTACTCCAGAAGCACAACAAAATCGTCACAAGCAATTAAACAAGTGCACGTAAGGAAAGACTAAGCATAGGACTTCCCCTTGTAGGCATAAAGACTTAAATAGAGCCAGCATGTCAAAGAGCAGTCTCTCCAGGTATAAAGGGAACCTACTGTAAAATGAGTTGTTTCCAGAAAAATGCAGGACATAATTTAGCTGATTACAGTGAGCCATCATCTGGCTACCAGGAACAGATAAAACTGTGCAAAGATGGTGACAAGAAGTCAACAGTTCCTAATACCAAGCCGTAATTTTTAATGAATATTTCCTGTGAACTTCTTCATACCCTCTACAGACAAGGGAAAGACCCTTTGTGAGGAGCTCAAGTACGAGGTACTCACGTAATGTGATACAGATTAAACAGATTCTTTTCATTTTGAATGAAACAGCAAATTAAAAATGTGGCAAGTATAGACTTAAAATCCAGTACTTTAGTACTTTCTGCAAGAAAGGCAGTTGGTGAACACAGGACTGGCTATTTTGTCAGTGAAATTGTTTGCTCTGCATATAACTGTTTTATTTTTTTAATAGGAAGCATCCCTAAAATTTAGTTGAGCAGTACAACACAAATGTAGTGCTGAGCATTGGACTTTAAAGTAGTCAATGTGCTTAAAAAAATGTTAAATTTTAAATCTGATGGTTAAGTGGTAGAAAGCTTGCAGAAATCTCAAATTCCCTTATCACCTAGTATTTCGTTTTCATTATTGAAACTTCTGAGGGCTCATGAAAAATAGCAAACAATCCTTTTGAAAATTCCTTTAACTTTCTCAATAATATGCCCTTTCTTTGAGAAGTACACCACTACATGCACAGTTCTTAAAGTTCACACAAAATATCTGTGTCTATTCATCAGCAGAACATACTTTTCACGGAGTTCTGCTTCTTTTGCAACAGTCTCTTGCAGCATCTTATTGTGTCTTTCCAGCAGGGTGTCATGTTCAGACTGCAGTGCCTGGAGTTCAGATGCATTCATCTGTGAGTTATGCTGAGCATCCTGCAGCTTAACTTTAAGTTGATCTATAACCACTTCCAACTGTTCTCTGCACATGGAAAAGAAAGAAATACATGACATACATTTAAAAATAATTACAGAATAATTCAGAACCTATACTATATTCACAACATTTTGGATAGCTGATCCAGGTTAGTTATTTATTAATTAAATCAATACAGCACCATGACCAAAATGTCTTAGAATGTGACTACAGAAGACGCAATTAGCAAAGTTCTGATCCTGTTTCAATATAGGCACAAATAGGTTTACCACATCCCACCTGAACTGCTGGGAATGCAACTATTGGGGTAGAAAGAATGACTGACATCACTTTCTACTTCAAGCTGGTTTGGAGGGACAAGACAGAAGGAGAATAATATGTGGGATTCAGCTGGGAGAAAAGGTTTCTTCTTAGAAGTGGTAGAGGCTTTTTTTTGTTTGTTTAGTAAATGTACATCAGTTTAATGAGACCAAATACAGGGGACAAATGGTTGGAGTGTATTTTGAGCAAAGTACTAGGAAGCAACATTAAATTTATAAAAACAGATAAACTCAGTTTTTCAGAAACAAATCAAAATCAGATACACAAGGAAGAAAGAATCTTAAGTCACATACATTCTCTTTTCGTGTTTTCTGTATTTATATATGCAGGCATCTCCATTATCTCATGAATTGTATATCTCATTAATCTTAGAGTTGATTCTTATAGATAATTTCTTTGGGAACCATTTGTCACCTGTTTATTACTTGACCAATTTGTTTCCAAGGTGACTCTCTCTCACAAAAAAATAACAATATTAGACTTCTTTACATTCTTCAAAAAGGCGAGACAGAGAAATGCAACTGTTGCAGTTTACTTGGTTCAGAGACGAGAATGTTTTTAAAAACCCCAAACCAACTGTAAAACCAAAGTCCTCTAACAAAGCACAAGTCGCCCTCTGGTGGATTTTTGGCTGCAATTGTAGGTACTGTTTGAAGATGGTCAGAAATGAATTTTGACATCTCACACAGAAACGCCCAGTCTGTCACCAAGGGCAGCCGTCAATGAGTTATAACAGTAACTGATCGACTTTTACAGTTAATTGAGCCACTTTCCAAAATGAATCTGAATTTACCTGTGTTATTACTATAATTAAAAGGATTTTCAGAGACCTTTCGGAAGTGTAACTTTTTCTTCCAAGTCCTTCCTCGTGCAGCAGCTGATTCAACAACAGTATTTCATAAATCTGCTCGAACTGATGACTGAATTGGCAGCCAGAACTTTACCTACACTAAACCACTCATTCCTGAAAAAGTTCAAAGTGAACTCAGCTGAACTGTACCAACCTGCTCTTTCCTTCTTAGTTGCAAATGGCACTTGGCTACAATACTTCATGGCAGAGAAAATGACATATCAAGTCTACACAGAATATGCTGACTAATTTCTGCTCATGAGATTCCTATGAAACTTCCTAACACCTTACTTCCCCTCTGGCTGTAACTACAGGTAATCTACACAAAAATACTGTTAAAAAGATAAATCCAGGCATCAGAAATTAACAGAGTACCATGATGGTTGAAATTGATATTCCTTCTCTTCAGCTAGGCAGAGCCACAGTTAGATTAAAAAAAACCAAACCCAAACCAAACCAAGCAAACCAAAAAAATTCAAACCAAAGTAACTGGGGAAGCACACTGCCATCCTTAAGATATTTTCCGTATCAAAGCAAAGAGCCAATCAGTGGAATTCCCTTGTTGGTCAGAAAATAGCAAAGGCAAGCTCAGTAACTTTGAGTATCCGTATTTTTCTGTATGCATATAGAAATGTTAGTTTTACCTCTCTTGTTTGGCTCCTTCAGACTCTGTTCGAGAAGCAGATTTATTCTTTTGCTGTTTTAGAACATTATGAACACGGACTTTGTAGCTCTCAAATTCCGACGTCACAGATGCTTGTTCAGCCTATCACATAGAAAACAAACCCTTAACAAGTTATGCTGTTGACTATTGCTCCCTTATTTCTCTAAAATGAAATGCATTTTACATGGGGAAAAAATTAAAACCACATGCTGCATTTTCTTCCTTTAAATGGATAATTAAAACGGTGACTACCATAACAGATCATGTTTCTTTAGAATTTGAGTATCACAAAATGTGAAACTTGAGGCACTAATTTACTAGTATTAAAGAAAAGAAAGAATACCTGAAAATTCAAAAACTGAATTCAACTGAGAGATTCAAAAGCAAAGGGTTCTATGAACAGCTTTAAATGAAGGCAAAGGTGAAGGAAAAAAAAAGGGGGGGATAATTCTGTTTCCCTCTTATACTGCTAAGGTGACAAAAATCTAATATGCTTTAAAGTTTTCAATAATTCTGAGGAGTTAAATCAGTCTTGCAGTGGCATTACAAAGCACAAGATATAATATTTTTGGTCTGTCCTTTCTTCTAAATTCAGCTGATACATGAGTTTCAGAAAATTACCTCACAACACAGTAGCTTCATCCTTGACTGTACACTGTGCTGTAAGAATTATTCCCATTGTTCAAGTACTCATGTTGTACATTACTCTAGAAAAGCTGCAGACGCACATTTTCTTTCTTGGATCTTAGGACAAGCTCATGAGTTTAGTAGTCATTCCCAGGATAACTAAAATGCTCTCACCTTCAAAAGGAGGATTTTGGAAAGTTCAGCTACTACTTACCTGCAGGTTGCACACCTATCATACAACAGAGACCATAGGGTAGTACAGTAATCTCCATAAAGGCGCTTTGAACATAGCAGTCCTAATATATTCTGAATCTGTCTCCAATGCAAACACTACATTCTACGAACATTTAACACAGTGCCATATGGACAAAAAAACCCATAAATAATAAAAAACCCCTCAGCAATAGTGTAAGTTTTGCATGTAGTTCAGCTGCCAATCAAGAAGCTGCTCAGATTTCATCATATTAAATGGTGCTGGCAAATATATTTTTCACAGCTTTTTTTTTTTTCTTGAAGTGGTATCTGTGTTAGCTGGTTTTATATGAAGCAAATTATATTCCTTTTTTTTTGTTCTCCTCTTCTCTTTAAAGACTTCTCTTTTCCCTGAGTGTATACTTGCTGATCATCTTAAATAACTTCCAACTCCTCACTACCACTACAAGGTTTTCCCTCCTGGAAATATAACTGTGCAGTCCGAATGTTCCACAAGTGATGCATGACAACCAGGACACAGTCTGGCCTGTCCTTTATACCACCACTCAATCACCTTAAGCACTAGGGTAATTCCCAGCTCTTGACAGACAAAAAGAGAAGAGTAAGGTCTGCAAAGTATTTTTAGAGAAAAAGACAGCAAGTGCAGTAAACCCCTCTTCTAAAGTCTCTAAGAATACTTCTCCCACCAGAGTACCTGGGCTGCTCTGCACTCTTCTTGCAGGGTCGCAATTTTTTGCTGGCAAGCGCTCATCGTACGCTGGTGTTGCTCCGAAGACGTTCGCAGCTGTTCCTGAACTTTATGCTTTTCTGATGTCAGAACAGCCACTTGAATCTGAAAAAGTCAGTTGAAAACTGACAAGAAGTTTTCTTCTCCAAGGGGACATGTCACTGAGAACACAGGATTCTACTACAGTAATTCATGCACAGAATTGGTGAATAGAAAATTAAAATCCAATAAAAATAGAATAAAAAAATCGACATAGGTTTCCTCATAATAATTTTTAATAAAATTATGTTGCTTAAAGAGACAATTCAAGATAAAATTATGATGGTGGTGTGGTGGCATTTAAGAAAGCCAGCCTTTCTCACTTCCCTGCTACTTTCATTACATTCAATTCCTATTCTGCCCAACCAACAAAATTTATACAGACAGACAACACTTAAGATTTTTGCTATGTTGTGTTACTTTGTTTTTAAATTGAATAACTTCAATTTTTAAAAAATCATTTTAAAACATATCCCAGTTGTAAGCTTCAAACTCCACAGTCAGAGTTTCCCTTTGCCGGAAAGGGAAAGAAGAAAAAGACTGCAAATCTGTTTAAAGAAAGCCACAGGGAAAATATCTGCGGAAAGCAATAAACAGACAAAACTAATTTAAGAAACAATAACTTAGTAGTAAAAATAACACCTTTTTGTTCTTCATTCTATATTCTGTTTGCCCGTAAAAAGCACACATGTATTACTTAAATGAGAAACGTTACACTAAAAAAAAGTTAAGTTTCTTGCCTTATAGGCTTCCACTTGCTGCTGACTGGCTTCCAGTTCCCCTTTCAACGATTCCTGCAACATCAGATGATCATTTTCCTGCAAGATAAAATTACCTGGATATTAAAAACTACACGAATCTCAGCAACTTAATAATTCAGCTACCAGCCTGTTTTTTGAAGTTAGTTTAAAAATGGAACACACAGTCATTAACATCGGGACTTACAGCTTGTTTTGAATCAGCCAGTTCTTTTTTGGTTTTTACCAGGAGTTGTTTTATCTTGGCATTTCTTTCCTCATCCTGTTGCATAGTTGACTGAAGGAATTCTAATGCAGAAAACAACAGTTTTATGCAAAGGAAACACCCTCTCCTGTATTTCCTTAAAAATACTGAAAAATATTTAAGCAAATTCTGATAGATTCCTAAAGAGCTGCAAATAAGTAGCTTACAGTAAGCTTAGTATCCTTTGTCTAAGTTAGCACAAAGATCTTCAAATAAATGGAACGGTTCTAAGACTTATACTTAAGGATAGGAAGAAATTAAATTTTAACCAGATGCTAACTAGTAAAGTTTTATGAATACGGTATATTAGGATGAAACCCATCACCAACATTCAGAACTTATGATTAACTTAATCAGGTAAGTAACAGTATATCAGGCAGGCAAATTGGCTTTTAACTGCTGAATACTGTATGATAACCTAGTAAAGCTTCCTTAAAGTCAAAATTACAATTTTCCAGTGTAACTGTTTAGTATTCCCTGCAAACCTTACTCTCACTCATTGACTTGAAAAGTTGTTTCTGAATTGCATTTTTTACCATTACTAACTATATACCATAGTGACTCTTGCTGTTTATAGTTTACTCACTTATTTCTTCCTGTAGGGTCTCTTGCTTCTGTTTCTGAATACTTGTTTCTTGCTCAAGATCTTCTATTTTGCTGTCTTTATCAGTAATCTTCTGATTAAGTTCTTTTACCAGCCTTTCATAATCAGCTATTTCCATATCCATCAGTGTACTCTTCTGAGCATCCTACAAGTTACACACGATGAAGGCAAAGCTTACAATTTGCTTTGTCCGCTAAGGCTTTTAAATTATATAAAAAACTGTATTGCACATCTAACAAAAATTTTTTCAGTATCTATATCCACAAGCAACACCCATCCATCGGGTTTCTGTATGCTCAGTAAATAATCTGTTTTCAGACAATAACCAGAAGCTTTGAAAAACCTGTTTCTGTCTTTAAGTTTTATCAGTAGGTATTTTGTAGATATTAGTTTCTGTCAAGTTCAGTACTTAAAACAAGGGCAATTTCTGAATAGCACACTATACATGTACCCCAGACATCTAAATTCTCTTCCTACTTCTACCCATGACAGGCCACATAACCCAAGTTAAAACAAACAAACAAACAAGCAAAAATAAAAAAATAAACCCAACAAAAACAAATCCATAAGTATACATCAGCTCTCCAGTACAAAACCAGAGGTAAAGCTCTCATGTTTTCCCTTTTATGTACTCAGGCTTTAAAACCCTCAGAACAGAAAGGGAGGACATTCAACACAGCAAGATAGGCTAACATCTTTGGTAGCCCACTAAGCACTAACAAAAACACCGGCCCTACCTTTCTGGCCAGCTCTAGTTCTAGCACAGTTTTCTGCAGAAGTTTCTTTTCCTTCTGAAGTTGCATCTGAAGCTCCTCTATTTCTCGGAGAGCACCACTATGTTCCTGAAATTTAAATATTTCTCAGTTATGCAGTCCAACTTCAAAATACATGTCATCATCTGTTTATACTTATAGACACACAGGCTTAGGTTGTACAAAGATAATTCTTTCTTTTTTTCAGGAAATTACTAGGAACCAGAGAAGAACTCAAAAGATTATGAAGTGATTTTCATATTCTGTAACACCCCCCAGTCTATTCCAAGTGACAGCCTTGCAAAGCTCTTTCAGTGATCAGACCAAGTTTTCTGAAAAGACAGTCAAGTAACACAAAGAGAAAGCATGGAACTTGATCTATAAAAACACAGTTTACCAAGATCTAACAGAAATCACATCCAGTGAAAGTAACGCCATTCATTATCTCGACAAAGCACTACCTTTGTTTTCTGTTCTTTTAAAAGCCTTTCAGCTTCTAGTTCTTTGTCAGCCTTTGCCTTGGCTCTTTGCATCTCCAATATCTGAGTTTCCAGCAGCTTAGCATTATTTTGCAGTGTTTCAACACGAGCCAGGAGGTCTTCATTAGCAGAGCGTAATTGTTCATGCTGAAATTGTAATCATGGAAAGATAAAAATATAAGCTGAATTTGTGTGTGATTTTTGTCAGATAATACACTTCTACAGATGAGTCTTGTCCAGCTTAATTGTTTTAAAGCAGATTAATAAACAGTCTAAAACCAGGCTAAATTAAAGTCACTAGCACATTTTGATTATTTTGTTCAGAGTTAATTCCCAGCTTTCAGTAAGATGGCTAGAATTAAAAGAAATCTGAAAAAAATACCCCTAAATTTATGTTTTCTGTAAGAATCACCTTCCTCTCAACACTTACTGTCTCACTCCAGATATAGGTGCTGTATTTATAAACAAATGATCATACTACTAACACCTAAAAAAGACTGAACTGCAAGCCTTGATTGAACCATCAAGTCTTCCAAGAGATCAGTACATAGTAAGAACTGTTTCTTTGTAACAAACTTGAAAAATTCAATGTCTGCATAATCAGGCAGAATATAATTTCATATTTCTTCCTAGGTTTCTCACTACTGGTTTGGGTTTATAAGGAAATGGTGGCCTAGCTAAATCTTCAATCAGGCCTGGGAGTTTAAATTCTAAATACCAAACCCATTGCAGCTACCCTCGCAAAAATGTGGCTCACAGCTGCTTAATTACCATCTTAGACTTTTCTGAATGAAACTATGGTACTCTACGATGCATCCTAAAGTCTCACCCTTGTGAAAAATGCAAGCCCCCATAATTAATTTAGTGTGTTCAAATATTCTGTTGATTAAATAAATTAAAAAAAAACGGGAAAAAATACCCAAACTCCCATTTTGTTGAAGAAACAGAAGAAAAACATTTCTCAGATAAGGTTACTGCACTTCATGAGAAGTGTAGCTGTACATTCAGAGAAACAGTGCAAGTTTGATACTTGCAGCAGAGTTTTATGTCCAAACAAAGCCAGAGATAAACACCTGCTCTTTCCTGTAAGTTGACCTGGAGCACATTAAATTCTTTCTGCTGACAAAGCCAAACACCTTAGATATATTTACCTTTGTCATGGCCCAGGTAAGATATCAGATGTTGAAAAGGAACAAACAAACCACCCTGAATTACAAAGTCACTATTCAGAACAGACTTAGGCTACGAAACAATACTAACAATGCCATGATTAAAATTTATACTCAATAGATAGGATTTTTAGTGCAATTACCAATATATCAGACCCACATACAGAACTGACCTGCTGGGATGACACCTGTAGCTGTCTTGTGAGATCATCTATCTGACGTTCAAGATTATTTGCTCTGCCTTTTTCAGAATCCAGCTGTTCTCCTTGCTTATCATATTCCATCAAAAGATTCTTAACACATACAAACACAAAATCAAATTTTTTAACAATATATATATATTGCATAAGCACACGCATCTCACAGGCCTACCTATCTTCCTGATACTTCAGTATATGAGTTGTCTTACTGCAACACCAGAAACCATCGCAATGAAATTAATGCTATTATTCCACTAAAACTCTGGGAGAAACCCTTTTCAGGTAATGAAATTCTAAAATAAATCAGGTTAGAAGAGACCTCAGCAGGTCTACATTCAACCTTCTGCTTAAAGTAGGGTCAGTAGTGAGATCAGACCTCATAACGCAGAGCTTAGTCCAGTCAGGTCTTTCCAAGGATGGAGATGGCACCACTCCCCTGGGCAACTTGTTCCAAAGCTCAACCATCTCATAGGCTAAAAATGTTTATCCACGTATCAAGCTGTAATCTCTAATTTCAATTTAAGACTACTGTCTTGTCTTGCATCACCATTTATAACCTGATTCTCTGTCCTCCATAATGTCTTTGTAGGTACTGGAAGGCTCCTGTTATGTTCCTCCTCCTAAGTCTTATGAGGAAGAGCTTTCTCTTGTTGAAGCAATGCTGACTGTCACCTGCTACTGCTTCATGTGCCCAGAGATATGCTCCCAGAGAAATATTAGTTCACGTCTTTATCACTTAAGGATTTTCAAACTGATCTTCAGTATCATGTACTTCGAAGAATTTGTCAGGATTTATGTTTTGCCTCAGCAACACCTTGCTTAATGTATGATGTTTGATGTATGATGCTAGATTATAAAAAAGGTTTAGAAACAGCATTCCATTAGAAAGCAAGTGCCTCATTTTCTTCTGACAGCAGTTGGTTCCCTTCCCAGAACCTTACATTTCTTGATTTTGGTATCCAACTGCACTGACACAGTTTCTTTTGCCAAACATAGTCATGCAAGTAAATAGCAATAAATATCCAGGCTAGGCTTCAACACCAAAGTATTTTCTGATAGTTAACTGTCCTGCATAAATGCAGTACTATTCTTACCTTATAGCTTTCAGCTCCTTGAATTACTTCTTTCATTGAAGCAGATAACTGATCTTTTTCTGATCGAACCATCTCCAACTCTTCTTTCAGAGCTTGCATCTTTTTAAAAAGAAGTTTTAAAGTGTCATTAAAACAGAACACCACATGCAGAATGTTCTTCACATTAAGAAACAGTCAGGGTACCTCTTTTCGGCTGGCATCTAATTCTTTCTTTGCTTTCACAGCAACGACCTTAATTTTGTTTAGCTTCTCTCCTTTTTCTGCAGATTCTTTTTCCAGCCTCCCTAAAATGAATAAATAAGAAAATTTTAAAAATACACCTTTTTATTTCTTCCTGAGAAATGACATTAAATGAAATTCAATTAGAACACAAATATCAGCATGACTTTAAAACCAAATAAAATAAAAAACAAGGGGTGATGTTCAAGTGTTTGATTCAGTTAAAGATTTAATTTCAAGCCAAAGCATACAGACACAGACAGCTTAAGGACAATCTTTCCTTGGAGAAACGTTCCCTGTTTCAGAGGCTTCCATCACAGTTAACATTAGGAGCCATATTCTTGTCTATTTCTACATAAATTTTAACAAGTCAGAACCATTTTCGTGCTAATGTGTTGGGGTAACTACAATGAGGCAAGAGTAGTTTTGGCAAAGTGTTGCTTCCTTCTCCTCTTGGCAGTCTTAGGAATTCTTATGCACACACTTCCCATATTTAAAAAATAAAGATTAAATCCACTACATTGCTTATAGCCAGATGAACACAGGAAGAAAAAGCCTCAAGAAATATCAAATAATTTCCAACTTAAAATTGCTAACAATATTTTAAATCCCTAGTGGAAATAGGTTCCTAGTAGGAAGCTGCACTGATATCTACTTCCCCACCTTCCTTGGCTTGTAGGAAATCCAGGACTATTACGAAAAGAAAAACTAACAATCCAAAGAACCCAAACCATTTATATAAAAGAGAACAGTGAGAAAGATACCAATTTTTTCTTGAAGCTCTGCTTCTGAAGACTGTTGACCAGTTTTTTCAGTCATTGTCTCCATTAAATTCTGTATTATAAACAAAGATACAAGAAGTATTACAAAAATTTCCTTCTGATACCTGTTTTTTCCCTAAGAAGCAACCAGAAGTTTCAGCTACAGCTAAAATTACCTACATTTTACTACCAAGAAAGTCTTTGAGAGAAATTTTGTATCAGCTTGGTGAAAGCATAGTTACTTGAAAGCAAAACGTTCCAACATTTTAACAGCTGCTTTCCATTCTGTCCAAGGACAAAAAATGGGAGACCATTAATTCTGCAGCTGTCAGTTTTACATAGCCAGCAATTCCCATGACCTGAAGTTAGGAGTAGCTAATGCAGATCAAGCAGGAATTTTGTTTGAGATGGAGTCACAGAAAGTTAGAGGTGAAAAATGATGAGGTCAGGTTAGTCAATCTAGTCAAATGATCGCTTTGAGGGCTATTGATAGGAAGAAAGGTTCAAGTACAAGTAACTTTTGTCAAAAAAGCATTATGATTGTTTGTTGTTTTTTTATTTTTTTACTGGGGGCAGGGAGGTGACTTTGAGGTGCTAGATGGGCTTTCCAGAAGGGGAACTCACTTTCAGGCCAAGGGGGAAAAAATAAAAGAAGAAAAGAGAGAATTGAAAGTATTTTTTGAACCTTAATTCTGAAGACTTTAGAGGTTTAGTCTGTATACTTCAATAACAAAATATAACCTTTAGAGAACTCAGTTCGTCTTTCACATTTCTAAGTTCAGTTTCCTTTTGTTCCAGAATGAAACTTAAGTCGTCTTGTTTCTCTGATCCTTTTTCCTGTTCTTGTATTGGACTTTCATAAAAAGCAAGCTTTTGAGTGATCTCTTCAATATTAGCTAAAAGATCTTGATTTTCAATCCTTGTTTTCTCACTGGCATTCTTCAGCTCCTGAATATCATGCTGAAGAGCTTCTTTTTCAGACAACACTCCTTGCAGTTCCTCTCTCAAGAGAGCCTTTTCTTTTTCAAAATCCTGAATCAGGGATCTATGTTCTCTATATTGAGCAGCATTTTCTTCCTCTAGTCTCCCAACTTCCTGCTGCAAATGAATTACTTCCTCCTCATTTTGCAGAGCAAGGCACTGCTCTTCTTTAATTTTTGACAAGCATTCATTTGCAATTTTTAACAGGTTAAGAGAATCATATTCTTCATTAGAATCTGAAATGCTGGACCCCACTTGCTCAAGTAGATGGTACAGTTGAGTTCTTACAAGGGTTGTATGCCTTTGTTCATTTTCAAGTAACGTTAATAGGTGATCTTTTTCTGCAGTCATCATTTGTAGTTTCTTTTCTAAGTTTTCAGACTGCTCTTTCAACACTAACCAACCATTTCTTTCACATGTAATCTTTCCCAGCTCTTCACTTAATTCACCTTTTTCCTGAATGATTTTCTTATTTTCCTCACGAAGAGTATACCCTTCAGATGAAAGCCGCTCTCTATCATGTACCAGAGATTCAATCTGTTTTTCTAGTTGCTCTAGCATTTGAGCATTTTCAGTCTTTGCAGTTAAAGCTTCATTCAACCTCTCTGTTAATTCCTCTACCTTTTTCGTCAGGTCATTATTGTACTGGTTAGCAACATCTACTTCTTGCTGAAGTTCCTGAATTTTAACTTGTTCTTGCTTGCACCTTTCCTGAAGGGTTTCTCTCTCTTCACCCAAGCATTTTACATCATTTAAAATATCCCTGTTTTGATCAGTCAGAGCAACAATCTTCTCTTCCAGTTCTTTTACAGTAATCTCTTTTTGGTTGATGGAGCTTGTTATTGCATTATTGTCCTCCTGAAGACTAACAATTTTGCATTTAAGATCTTCTATCTCTAGCTGATTAGAAGTCAATTTTTCTATTTCTTCCTGGAGGTGATTTACAGTTTCAAGAAGAACATCCCTTTCATTGAAAGCAGCTCGGAGTTTCTGTTGCAGTTGACTGACATCAGAAGCTTGCTGTTGTTTCATTGATTCAAACTCCTGGCTGATCTTTCCAGCAGATTCGCCTAGCTCAGCCTGGAGAGTTTCCATTGTTTCTCTCAGGCTGTTGTAATTGGACACTGCTTCTTCTTTCTCCTGAGTTAGTTTTTCAAGTTGTTCTCTAAGTTCCTGTATTTCAAAAACTAACACCTTCTTTTCTTTTTCAGGACCAGATAATAAAGTTTCATTTAATTCAGAAATTTCTGTCTTGTGTTGTTCTTTTAGAGTTTGAAGCTCTAATTTATGCTCTTTTACAGCAGCTTCATAGTGCTGTCTTGCTACTTGAAGCTCCAATTTTAGTTTTTCAATTACACTGCAGTAATCTTCTTTAGTAAGCTGCAATTCATTTATCTTAAAGTCCAAATCTTCCCGCTCATGAAAGTACTCATCCTTTATGCGATGGATTTCCTCTTCCAGCTTTAGTTTGACATTGCTCATGTAAGTTAACTCATCTTTTAATATACTATGTTGGGACTGGAGTTCTTCTAAACTATGCTCCAGGTACCTAACCTTTGCTTCCATTTTCGCTTCTGCACAAGGTTCTTCTGTTGTATCTGCAACATCTATCTTGTTTTCTATATTTTTATTTAAGACTTCTCTCAGCTGCTCCAAGTCGTATTCACGTTGGTCAGTATGAGTATGCATTTCATCCTTTGCATTTTTCTCTGCCAAATTGTGCTGTAACTCATTTATTTGATTTTGCTTTTCTTCATTTTCTTTAGATGATATTTCAATCCGATGCATCAATTCTGACACCTCTTCCTGATGGGCAATTTTTAATTTTTTAAGCTCTTCATTCAGATTTTTTATTTCATTATGGTAACATTGAGAGTTGCTTTTAATAGTTTCTTGCAGATTTGTTACTTCTTTGGTTTTGTCTTCACTCACAGTTTCCAACTGCTTGCTCAAACACAAAATTTGCTCCTCATAAGTAGATTTAATTCTCTGGACATCATCTTGTAATCTTGTAACTTCTTTTTGACTGTCACTATGACGTTCAACCTGTTCCATCAGCTCCATTTGTTTTTTCACTTGTTCATCTAATTCCGTTTTCAGCTTTTTTAAATCCTCATTGTGCTTGCATTGTGCATTTGCTAATTCACACTTCAAAGCTTTTATTTCTTCCAGAGAGTCAATACTTGATTGTTCCAGTAGCTTCTGCAATTCTTCTGTCTTAGCCACTGCAGCCTAAACAAACAAGCAACTTATTAAATACTGGTAATTCAGCACACAGAATTTCCAAATGAACTGTTTACAGTAACAAATTAGAAAATATAGGAGTCCTTAGTCTTAAAAATTGCTATAGTTTTTAAATATCTAACTATATTAAGACAATTCACTACAGAGCACAAGAACACTTGCAGAATGAGAAAGGAAAACTAAGTCCTAAATCATGTTTACCAGAATAATTTCACAAAATGTTCATGACAGACTTCAGCTTTGGCAACTATCCTACTAACATATTAAAGATCAAATTACTTTTAGTACATCAAATTCAAGTATCCAGAATATAACATTGTTCATCAATCGCAAGCAATTCACTTTTCATTTTGTTATTGAGATTACTGATATTAGATGGATGCCTTGGTTGACAGGCTACTTATGAATATCTAAATGTAACCTCCTATCTCCCATGAAAAGACAGAGCTGATCGATTGAAGCCATAACATATGTAGGCTGATAATGCAGAGACTGAATTCTTTTTGCAGCTGTGGATCTAGACGACGTATATATGAATTTTACATTTATTACTATGGATTAGGTGGTACAGAGAAAATATGCTTTAATATATGAAGCCTTTAGATCTTTTTAGATTTCTTAAAAGATTGAACACGGGTAAATGAAGAAAAAGGTCAAAATTAAAAACACAACAAGCAAACCTAGAAAATAAACAGAATTCTGAAATATTTTTGTAATATTCCATGGCTCTTTTCAGTACCTCCCCTTCTTGCTTTATTTGTGCATTTTCTTTTCTCAGAGCTATGCACTGCTGCTGACTTTCAGCTTTTTCCAGAAGTACAACGTCCAGTCTTTCTGTGAGAGCCTAATATTAAACAAAAAAGATCACTGAAAGAGGAGTTTGTTAACAATGGAAACAATGATTTCTGAAAAATGTAGGAACTCACATATTGATTATGACCCTTTTTGTCAATTAAACACATCAGTCTGATTTTTTAAAATTACTTTCAGCCCAAATAAGACTGATAGGAAACAGGTAGACTCAAACAATGATGCTGGTTCCATTAAAAACCCTACTTGTGATCAGCTAATTTTTAATCACCAGGTGGTGGTGGGGAAGTCCACCTTCTGTAGAATTGTCCCTCCAAATTATTCAGAACGATTCTCCAATTGATAAAGTCCTCCTCATTACCAATTCTCACTTTCATATGCTATGAACCTTCCATTGAAAATGACATGTTCTTGCCACATCAAAACTATTCGAGCCACTTTCCTAAAAGTACTTCTTGTGACATGCAACTTTAATTATGTATTTCTAATCTCATCAAATGACTGTCTCAGCAGTTTTCTAAATGGCTGAAGTCTTTCTGCAGTGGTCATTCCAAACTAAACAAAAGCCTGTCTAACCAGCTACACAAGGAAAAAGTCTTGCTGGGGACATTTATAGAATTGTTTGGGTGGGAAGGGACCTTTAAAGGTGATCTAGTCCAAACCTGCTGCAATAGGCAGGGAGTATCTTCAACTCCATCAGGTTGCTCAGAGCCTTGTCCAACCTGACTTTGAATGTTTCCACGGATGGGGCATCTGCCACCTCTCTGGGCAACCTGTTCCAGTGTTTCACCACTCTCCCTGTAAAAAAACTTCTTCCTTATATCTAATCTAAATTGACCCTTCTTTAGTTTAAAACTCTTGTCCTATCACAAAAGGCCCTGCTGAAAAGTTTGCCCCCATCTTATAAGCCCATTTCAAGTACTGAAAGACTGTGATAAGTTCTCCTGGAAACTGTACTATTCTGTATAATTCTTCACAGAACCAACAGGACTTCTGACAAGTGGCGGAAGGACTTGGGGGGAGGAGGAGAAAAAAACAGTTTTAGGAAATGTCTTATATTCCTGAAAATTGATTCCATGCAATTTAAACAATAGTTTTAAAGCTATTTACTATTTACTAAATTATTTCTGTGGATTTATTTCAACTAACTTCATGTAATACAGTAGAAACTCATTACATATTCCTACCTGAATAATATCATCAGCTCCTGCAGTAGCTGCTTTGGATCTGAGTTCTTCAATCTCTTTCTCCAGTTCTCAAAAAAGTAAAGAAATTTCACTGCATGAATTGATGCTCCATCACAGTAGCAAATCTCTAGTAAATCACTGCCTAACAACACTTCTATTCAAATCAGAGATGTCTTTTACTTCATCAATTTTTGTTTTTTACTGAGTGATAGAAAGGACTAATGGAAAGAGAACAAATATTCAGTACTACTTCTCCAGTTCTAACACTGAGCATGGTTTTCTGAGGAGGCAAAACTTCCTTGTTTGGACAGAGGGACAACAGACAGAAATTCTTTTGATGATCATCTTACCTTCTATTTCATGATCAATTTAAGCCAGAGGAAAGATACTCAGTACCTACTGGTTCTCTGAAAATGGCAGCAGGCAGAAAAACAAGATCTTATGAATAACCCCACTGAGGAAAAGCCTGGTATAGCCCATCCCTATATCCTTATTGTTTCACTGGGCAGCTACCAGCATAATTAATTAACTGTAATTCCAAACAAGGGGAAGTGACAGCAGTCTGAGTAGTGGGCCACTGGAATAAAGGGGACAGCAGAGCAGAGAAGGGCAGCACACGACAGCACAGATTTACACAGGATACTTTTAGGTGGTTAACATAAAACTTTGCTTGGGGTAGTTTACAATTTCTTGTTATAGCAGCAGATGATTAAATATAAAGTAGCTATCTATCTTGAAGAAGCCATTGTGCTCTGCAACAGTGCCAATGCAAAAAACTAATCACAGATGTTCCCCCTTCCATGTACTTCCTGAAAAGCAACAGGTATTTATCCCTGTGCCAATATGGGGAGCAGACAATGACATCCTACTGCAACTTTTACGCAAGCTACACTGTTCCGTCACGCCCATACTGCCAGATCAGAATTAATTTAACACCTGACAAAAGCAATGCTTCTTTTTCTTCCCATTCTTACTCTAAGGACTTCAGACCCTATCCTTCCACAATAAATAGCGAAATTGCAGAAAAAGTAATCTAGGATATTTGCCTAGAATTCAAATCTACCTATAAAAAACATGCAGTCATATTAGGAAAGGTAAGATAGTATCAAGCATTAAGGCAGAAATTGTTCTCTTTCCAGTAAGGTACCTGTACATCTTGACTTCACTTTCTGTATTAGCATCATTTGCTTTTTTGCAAACTTAATGAGGTCTTCTTTGGGCAATGTGTCCAGCTGTAAAAAAAGTACATATTAGAGAAATCAGTTTCCTCTAACCCAGACGTTAACAGAAACAGGGCATTTTAGCATCTGACTTCCAAGAAGTTGAATTTTAGGGCAAGAAACTCTTACCATGCATACGCAAGAAGAGTAACAGTCCAAGTTACTGCCGTTCTGTTATCCAATTCTGTTATTCCAAGTGCAATAACAGAAACTACTCCAAATTCTGTATTTTTCTGAAATAATTTTGGAGCACAGAATTGGACAGCATCAGTTAGAGATGAAAACTCAGTTGGGATGGATTACAATTCAGTAATATAATTTCAACAATGTTTTGCAAATAGCATGCTGTCCTAACATTGTCATTTTTTAAATTTACTTCCAACGTATGCAAAGTTGTCTGTGACCATTATGAAACAGACCACTGCCTAAACTGGATGCTATTAATCAAATATAACAGAAGGCAACATATCAAGAAGAGATTTTTCCCCTCATGTTTTCCAAGACACCTTATCCTAGCGTTTATAAATCAGTTTTTCTTGTCCAGAAGACAGGAAACGTTAAAAGTACCTTTATGTCTTTGTATTAGCCATATCTTGCATGCTAAGCTGTAACTCTTTCAACTACTTCTATCCAAATAAATTAATTTTTTGAGGACTGATTACCTTTGATTTGCCTGATCCTGGTGTGCCAGAAGATGCCACCATATCCTGCCCAGCATCCTGAACCTATAAAAAAATAAAGTACAATCTGCATTAACTAACTTGAAAAAAAAAAAAATTTAAAACCAGTATGTATTTGTGGGACTAGTCAGAAGCATAATGGAAAAAGAGCTACCACGATTATTAGAACAGCAGAATAGAAAACTCTTGATGTGCAAACCAGTATGATCTAATGATTCCATTACTGAATTGACATCAAGAGTTGATGCACTGAAAAATAATTTTACTTGCAAGCAGTTTAATAAGTGTGACTCACTACCTCATTCTTACAAGAGACATTTAAAAAAGGCATGAACAAAAAAAAACTTGTAGATGGGCTGCAGTTAAATCAAACTTTGGGAACTTTTGAACCATATAAAGTCCCAATATTTTTTTGTTTCTTAAACACATTAGTATTGCTAAAATTGCTGGCCTAACAAATTATATTTGAAAAGACTCTGCAAAGTCAGAACTCTTTTAAACCCTGAATTATAACTCCCCCTTTTCTTTCTGTTTTTTAAACATACTAGTTACTGCTAGAATTGATACAAATGTATCTGAAAAAGCTCGCAAATTCTGGGCTCCTTATTCCTAACAGGCATGCATAATGCCTTCTTCTGTAAACTTCCACAGATCTAATCTGGGAGACTCTGTTACTTTGCTGTGATTTATATGAGATATGTTTACATATGATCAGGAACATGAAGAAACATATATAGCCATGATGGTGTGAAGGAAAATGGAACAGATGCTTCCAATATATTAAGGGTAGCATTTCCAAGTTTTGATCCTTACCCTGCTTCTTCCTTCATACTATCATATGTGCATGAGTACAAAAGTGAAGGGGTATATGTATATATTTGTAAATATTTGTATTTTTATATATCCACATGTTTGTGTATGTATACCTCACTTTTATTTTGCTACTTTCTTTATTCTGCCAAGAAAACCCAAAACCCTTAGAGTAGAAACTAAGGAAAAAACAAACTGAATCAGAACACTATGAGAATGGAGAATCACTAACAATTTAGGGGGAACAGGTGATACAGGTAATAAAAAGGATCATCATTAGAAATATAAGTTCACGTACAGGCCAAGGCAGTTATACTTATGCATGTATCACATGGGCAAAAAGGTGGGGTTTTTTTTCAGATGGCAAAAGCAAACTTATTAAAAAATAATGTGCCCATTAAACATAAATACAGCATTAAAAAAAGCTATAAGGTTTAAGTTTCATATTCTCTTGGTATATAAAACTTTGCTAATAGTTACACTCAGTATTTCAAAAGTGGACTTAGCAAAACACTGTCACTATAAGCAATATGCTTAGAGAGTATAATTAAGTACAGCAAACCACATGTGCTGTTTAGAAAATAACAGCTCACGTCTCTCCACACTACAGCAAGGTCAGATGAATCTTTTTCTCACAATATTTTTACTCTCCTTTAAGCTAATAAATACAGAGGCAGAACCATATATCATGTAAAACAACACATCCAGTTTTGCTGTTCTGGTAACAGAACCCACAAGCAGTTCACCTAAAGGGCTTCACCCATTTGAAATAGAAGAACTAGGAGGAAAATGAGGTACTAAAAGACCCTAAACTTCTCATTGATTAGGTGCATCCAAGCGGCAAGCCAGCAGACAGTAAGTATGCTTTTAAGCCCAACACTGAATACTGCAAGGATTTTTAGGTTTCTAGTCCACCACTCTGAAACCAGGGTATGCTTCCACACTTTACTGATATACATACATATATATGTATAGATATACACATTCTTTTTTTTTTTTTATTTCAAGCCGACTTTATCTACTCTAAGGTGTTTCCATGCCACATTTCAGCATGTTCTATATATTTTTACTATCTGTCCCTCACTTTTGCAACACCTTGACACAGAAAAAAAGCCTTAGGCTACCCAGTGCACAAATCCAACATATTAGTCTTTGTTGTGAACTGTGTCAGTAATGACAACTACGAACAGCGATTTTCTGAGCATTGTGCAACTATTAGGCATCATCAACTCTAAGCGTACCAAGTCACATCAAAGCACTTTTTGAATTGTGATTGCTTCAACAGCAGCGCTGAAGCCCCATTAGAACGTGAGCAGCTCAGACATTACCAGGAGAGTCGATTTACTGTATGAACTTTAAACTCTTCAACGCTGTACTTGGATTTGCCTTGGTGTTTTACGAAAGCTACACTAGATACAGACCCTTCGGTGATTTATTTGCTTGTGTTGGCAGGTGTTTCACAGCTGACGTAGCGCTAACACACCGGGTCGCCGCAGTGGAAAAGGAGCCCTTGTCGGCCCGTGGGTGCTCCCGCAGAGTCACCCGAGCACCGCCTGCTCTCCCCCGGCCCTCACAACAGCGCCACGTCCCCCCGTAAGCAGGAGGGGCGCTGAGCAACCCCTTGTAGCCCGCACCGGCGCTCGCATTTCCGCAGGGCAGGGCCGGAGCGCCCCTTCCCACCCCGGCCCGGGCGGCCCCCGCACAGCTGCCGCCCACCGGGGCTGCGCCGCCCGCGGGGGCAGCGAGGAGGCGGCGCAGGGGCCCACGGGCTTCCCCACCCGTCACCGGGGGCAGGGACCCCGGGAGGGGGAGACGGAGAAGGGGCTGGTCCTCACCCTCCCCGGCCCCGCCACGCTGCGCCCCAAGGTCACGCACCGCCGCCCTCCCCACCCGCTCCAGCTCCGGTTCCCCCCCGAGGGCCCCTCTGCCCCAGCAGCGTTACCTCCATGGCGGGGCCGGCCGGCGGCAGGGGCGGGCAGGTGGCGGCGCCGGAGCCGCTGTCAGCGCCGCTACATCCTCCCCGGCCCGCTTCCGCCTCCGTCATCCCGGCACGCCGGGAACGCGGCTCCCGGCCCGCTGCGCTCCGCGGGGCCGTCACCGAGCACCGCCCCGGGGGCGGGCGGGGCCGCGCTGGGGCCGTACCGGGGCCCGGCTGTGCCAGGGCCCGGCTGCCCCGGCGGCGGAGGCGGCCTGAGTGGGGCATGAGCTGGTAAGAGCGGGTAACGCTGCCGAGATCATGTTCTCCGCCTCATAAAAGCGGCACAGGGGTACGGCTACACCGCCGCTGTAACCTGCCCCTTCCCTGTCCCCGGAGGGGAACACGCTGCTGCAGGCACGAGTGTCTCTCGCTGTCACCGTCGGGAGAACGTGACGTGAAAAGCAAAGTGCTCAGGCAGAAACTTAACAATTCAAGACCCCGTTTTTTAATATCTTGAAGCACAGAGTGGTTAAGTTACTTATCGAGTAAATACGACGGGTGACAAGAGGATGGTGCCAGACTCTTTCCGGTGGTGACCAGCGACAGGACGAGGAGCAATGACCAGAATCTAAAACACAAGTAATTTCATTTCAACATGAGGAAGAATTTTATACTGAGGGTGTCAGAGCACTGGAACAGGCTGCCCAGGGAGGTTGTGAAGTCTCCTCCTCTGCAGGCATTCCAAACCCACTTGGATGTGTTCCTGTATAACCTGCTCTAGGTGATACTGCCTTTGCAGGAAGGTTAGACTAGATGATCCCCAGAGGTCCCTTCCAACACTAAGTATTCTGTCATTCTGTAAATTTAAAAATGAAGGTGAAGGACTTCCAGAAGAATTAGCAGAAGCCAGATATTATGACTTATGTGGTTTTTAAGAGACATTTTTTATGCCAGTTTGAGTAGATATTTGAGGGGACCAATGCCTACTTTAAAGGGTACACATTTTTCACTGTAATCGTGCATGCACTTTGGTAGTGCCTGAATTATTTTTCACATTTAATGATAAGTAATTGATTTTTAATGAGAAGTTGCCTGAGAGAAACAATTTAGGCATATTTATGGTTCACTGGATAAATACTGAATGTCACCAAATTAATTATAATGTCATGAGAGAATATGTATTTTAATTTAAAAAATGAGAGTCATGTTAGTCAAAATGCTGCTCTCAGAAGAATAATTTGCATTTTTCCAAGTTTGCTTACAGTCATTTTTCTTTTAAATTTCAAATGACAACTACTGACAGAAGACAGAAAGGTTCTTCACATATACCTCAGAAATTGTTTCCTTTTTTCTTTTTCCCCTCCAGTGCATTCACTGTATATTATATATATTTACTGTGTATTATAATGTATGCAGGTACACAACTGTGGCAGGAATACATGGTTCCATGGTGTCACAGGTTGCTGGCAAAGAACAAATATCCCTAATGAAACAGCAAGAAGCTGTTTTTTCATTACTTCTGTTATACTTTTTAGAAGCCTCATAGGGCATTAAACAGGTTAATTTCTTCCGTTCCACTTCCCCTTTGGGATACTCTGAACTGAGTACCTACACCTGTGCTGCCATGATCTAACATGGGCATTTTGACACAATTTCAAGAAGACCGTTTCTAGATACAGTCCTTCCAAAACCATTCTTAGCTAAAGCTTTTCATACTAAATTATGCCATACTGCACAGCTCTGTGCTTTGAGGTCAGCCTCCAATTGAATTTAGACATTTGGGAGAACACTTCAGGAAAGTTTACCTTCTCTTTTGGAAAGCGCCAGAGAAAACAATGTTTCATGCAAATTTGCTCCTTCCATCTATCCTCAGAAAATATGTATCATGATCCACCCCTTGGGTCGTCTCATGTCTTAGCCTGTAAAGAAATTGATTTTGGAGACAATCCAAGGCAGACACAAAAGAGTTTTCAGATGTGTTTGTACTGAAGGCTGACTCACTCATCCTAGGCTTTCTGGGGATTCTGGCTGGGAACTACTGACCCCCCCTGCTCCCTGTTCCTGTGAGACAAGTACTTCACAGAGACAGGCCAATTCTCCCCTCCCACCCCCCTCCACTTTGTGCAACAGAATTTAGGTATATTTTTACATTTGAGATTGTCTTGACAGTCTCTCATTCTGGTGATGAATTGCAAAAGCAAGTGCAAAGCATCCTGGTTAGGGAATGGTACAAAAATTTTAAAAAGTTTTAACTAGAAGAAAAAAGATTGAGGATTTTGACTTTGATTGTTTCGTTCTGTTACAATAAACTGTACATTGCTCCACATTTTGTGGGGAAAAAAGTGTCAATTTGTACCTGCAATAGTCTTACATAGTTTTCTTAAACAGTTTGCATGTCTTACATATCTAGAAGGAGCCAGTAAGCTGATACAAAATAATTCATGCATCTAATTTGAAACAAGATAAATGGGAAAAACTAGAATAATTTACATGTTTCCTATATAGTGTGATATTATTATCTTTGTAAAAGAGAATTACTTAATCTTTTTAAATAGCATTGTTTATGTAAAACAAGATTGTCAGGACATTTATGAGATGTGTTGGGGTAAAGCATAATAAGCTTTCAATCCTGCTTTCATTGGGAAGCCAAGTCCCATGCAGCTGTGATTAGCCCTTACTTCAAGGCAGGGTGCAAATGCTTGTTCACTATCATCGGAATTATTCGACCTGCAAGAATTTTCTAAAGGGCACAGAATGAGAAAATTACTGTAGTTTTGCCGCTGAGGAATGTGTTTACAGCATACAAGAGCTGATGCTTTAAATACTTGCCACTGCAGAATCTGCCTTTGCAAGAGATTCTGAAGATTGCAAACTCCTGCTTGTGAGCCACACTGGGCCAGAGTTCTTGCTTTGAGCTACTTCTATGGCTTCTCTACATGTCACATTAGTATAAAGGAAAAGAACATGAATTTACAGTATGTTAACTGTTCTTCTCTGTTTGGAAACTTAAAGTATTCCCCCTGCTCTGTGCAAATGAGCTGTAGATTATTTGGCTGACTATGGCCATTTCATTGGGTTGGGTTGAGATTTGATAGCTTCTTACAGGAGTGGAATGGTACAGTGAAAAAAGTTGAGTTATTAATCTCAGTACTAATTTGCGTGTGAAGAATTTGATTAGGTGTTAAAATAACCAAAATTGTATACATAGTCCTTAACTCTGGTCTTAAACTGCAGTAGGAAACAGAGGTAATTAGTTTGGTGTTCTTATCAGCAAAAGCCACCAACCCTGTTGAATAATTAGAGTGAAATTGAAACAAGGAACCATTTTTTTTCCTGCACTTGGGGTTGAGTCTGACTATGAAAGCCTGTTCAGTTTTTAATAGAACATGAAAGTCCTATTAACTGCACACAGAGGTGGTAGCAATTAGACGATGAGTGAGGGTTATTGGTACAAAAATTACTGTGAATCAGGAGGCCCAATTTTAACAATTAAAAAAAAAAATTAGTTACCTTCATTTTTAGGTGCCTAACCTAAGACTCTACGTATACCTATATGGACTGTACCAGAGCAGGACCCAGTGTAGCTTGATTTTGACATAATCCCTCTGTCTCCATGTCATGGTAGATGGCTTCAACTTCAACTGTGAGCCTTCACACAGCCCTAAAGGCAGTGTTAGCCCACATTCTGGATAAATACCGGCTGCCCTTGCAGCAGGCTATGCCAAAACCCTTCTGCAAAATAGTCCATGAGTAATTTGCCTCTTCAACATTAACCATGGGACACTGCTGCATGACAGCATTCCTCATCTACCTACGCAGTGCCTAAGTCTGTTCTTGGTCTGGAGGGCAGACAGAGCCTTGTTATCCAGCCTAAGCCTATGCCTTTCAGTCTGGCATCACGGTTTGGTTGCAACCTATCAGTATGAAGGCCTTAACTTTCATTTTCAGTGTGCCTTCAGGCTCACCTGCAGCGAGACAGACCTCGCAACATTCATTGAGGATGTGAGGGAATATGGAAGATTCAGTCCAGGCTTAAAATATGTTAATGTGCCTCTGGAAAATGGCAGAATTGATAATTAGCCTTGTAAAGATAACGCTTTTTGTGAACATATTGTCACAAATCATTATAAAAAACTTACAAAGTGTACATTATTGGGTAGAATATCCATATCTAATGCAGATAGGACAAATTAAATGAAAGCTTCTTCCTGTACACAGTCTGTTTTCCTAACTCAACAAACAGCGACTTTCAATCCAAGCATGAAGCAGATTATCTACAGTTAAATTAGTGGAAAGGAAAGCAGTGTCCATCTGTCTTTGAGTGCTAGCTAGGAAGATAAAACATCTCCCTTCCGTGTTTCTTTCTTTAGTTTTTTGAAGCTTGGTGCTTCTTCCATTCTGTTTCGCAAATGATTGCATTCTGTGTGAAAGTAAAACAGCTCCCTTAGTTGCTGTTGACAGCCAAACTAAAGGCTGGTCACAACTGCTCTAGGAATAATACAGCAGTCCCTGTTAAACAGTCTGTATCAAACCAGCAATCTTCAGTCATTCCTGCAGGAGGATTTGTTTTGGTAGTTTTTCATGCAGAGCTACGAAATAGAATCATGTGAACAGTTAAGGTGTGTTAATCAGCACTGATTTTGAGACTTTTTGTAGAGAAGAATAACAAAGTTTCTCCATTATCAAAACTCTGCATGTACACTCTCTTATAAAAGAAGACACAAGCAGCATTGAAGAAGTTGCTGAGGGATTACATTAGCTAAACTGACATAGATGATGTTGCGCCTGAGCAGGTTAGTAAAACTGTGCATCTAGGCAACTGGATGAATGTAAAGCATAGGTGTATATTCAGGACATATGTCTAATATACTTCTGTACAGAGTTCTACCTCCACAGTAAACAGTCCTTTGTTTGCACCAGAAGCTTGTGTTTGTTTCCCCCCTTTTTTATTCTAAGACTGCACGCTGACCTCTGTTACTTTTTATCTGTTGTTTATTGCAGCTGAATTGCAGCTGGGTGAAGAGTTACCTAAGCAAGTGAGGGAGAAAAGGTGACTTTCCCAATGTGATACAAGCCGCTTATTATATGGTACCTCTATCCTTGTGGTGACTGTGCAGCTCCCTCTCAGATCAGGCTTCAGCCACTGTTAGTATTTTGCACTTCTGATAAATTCAAAGATTTCAAAGGAGGAAAAAATACGTCTTCTGGGTGACCTTTTGTACAGAACTGCTCAGAAAATGTCACCAAGATACTGAGTTAAGCATGTTTTCCATTTAGTGCTATCTCTTGTGGCATTGAATGAGGATTAGATTGACAAAGTGTGCTGACTCATGTGGTTTCATAGAGCAATCCAGGAGAATGGAAATATCTGAGAGAGCAGGCAACCAACGCCTTTTCCTCATACTGGCTATAGTGAGATAGTAAATCAAGTTAATCATAAACAAAAGCCAAACAAGTAGAAGAAAGCTCCTCAGGCTGGTATTTAGCCTTCCTGTGATGAACAGCAGTGCCTCTGACAGGTAATTTTTTTCTCAGGTAGTCATTTTACTGAGACATCCTTTGTGTGTGGGCAGGAATCTGTTGATCTAAAGCCTTAAAAAAAAAAAGTGTGCTAATATATTAAATGAGTGTTTCTGGTGTCAGCGATTCCTTCATTTTTGGGGGAAACTCAGTGGGCAGGGAACTGCCAATGTAACTTCCACATTTACCATGAGCCTTTTGTTTGTTTTTAAATTTGATGAAAGACTATTGCTTCCCTTTAGACGACTGCATTCATTTTAGATATTTGGATTAAGTAGGTTGCCTGAAATGGACTGTGCATGTTGACATGGGCCAAAGAGAAAATATCCCCAGCAAGCATTTTTTGCGTTAAACGAGACTAAACTAGACTAAATGAGACTAAGAGAATATTTTCCTTCAGCTTCTGTAGTCTACACTGTATTCCCTCTGACATTCAGAGCTCAAACCCAGTTAAGCAGAAACTCTTTGGGGCCTTTTTTGTGTGCCAAGCTCAATGGTGGCACTTTAAAACCAAAAGTGGATTGGTAACAGTTGCCTATAATTAACTGGGTTATGAATTGCGTTAGTTAATTTTGCACAAGCTCAAAGCACGGCTATAGTGGTGATAGTAGTGGTAAAGCAGAACTGTTTTTTATTTCCTAGTGTCAACCAGGCCCTATTGCAACAAAGAGCCCTCAATGGGATGTTTATATATTTGATTAAGAGTAGAGTAAAGGAGGAGGCAATAACGTGATACATCTGATGAGCATTCACAACAGTGAAGATGGAGATGGTATATGCAGCACTGACTCTTGACCTGGTTCTCCAAATGTTAACAGAAGAATATGATACCCAGTTCAGAAGGCAAATGGGAGAAAAGCTTCTTCTCTTAATGTAGTAAGGACTACTGTCTCTACAGCTGGATTGTAAATAAATGCCTCTGTGTAGCTCTTTAGCAAATTTGATCAAAGGAAGTAAGGGATGTTTGGTAGTTTTGGAAACATTGCTTTCATCTCAACAGCGTTTCTGATGCCCTGCTTGAAATGAGAGAAAAGGAAATTTATTCTACTTTGTGCTGTTCTGTTGCTCTCTTTATACTTGACCACCTTTAAATTTGTTTGTTGTTATTTCTTGATTAATGTTGGTACAATCTGTTGTGCTCTTTCTTCCTATTGGTTCCTAGTTTCTGTTGGAGTTTGATTTGAAAATGCCAGCAATATCAACTACAATTTTACAAAGACAAAAGCTCAAAGCATGTCTGAAATATTTTTATTGATGCTGAAAGCTACTGTGGGAGGGATGAATGAGAAGTATCCAGTGGAATTATTTTCTTCAGGGAGACTTAAATTTTGGCATAATTTGGGCACTCTGACAATAATGAAAAATCATTGGGGTGTGAAGAGAGTTGGAAATCCTAGGGACACTGGCATTTTGTGAAGGCAAAATATATGACATGGAAAAGACTGAAGATCATTAATTACCATTGCAAATAATCACAATTCCGTGCGAAAAACAAGAGAGGTATCAGACATTTTCTTCTTATAATCTTCATCAAATTTCTCATTCTGTGCTACAGTGAAATGATTTTTCCAGTCTGCAACAGTCCCTAAGAAACAGCAAAGCAAACAAAGAAAAAAGATTAATTTACCAGTATTTCCTGAAGCCAGTTGTCCAGAACTCACTAGATACTTGTACTTCAAGGTCTATTTCAAAACAGAATGACAATCAAAAAGAGTTGATTTAAGTAACAAACCTCAGTACCTTTTCTCATGAATGGGGAAACGGAGTGATCCATTATTCCCTGAAAATCTTTAGTGTAGTTTGCCATGGGATTTTCCTTCATTACCTCAAATGAGGTGTTATGGACTATCTTGTTTAGAACCTCCTGACTCAAGTCCTTCTCCAGGAACTTTGCAATCTTCTGAATTTCTTGCTTTGGATTCTGCAGAGACAATGACATGGGATTAAAAAAAGGAGCCAGGAAAAGAAAAGAAATCAAACATAGTGTTAAAATGGCAGTTCTCAGACTGAGAAGATCAGATTGTCATAAGGTTTACTGATACAACTGGCATTATAATACAAAACTAGCTTGTAGGCAGTATCTACTAGACTTCTGGTTTTCAGAGCTTTATAAACATATGTTCAGGCTTTTACCTCCTTCATATCTTCATAGAAGAGATAGAGAATGCGGTGCTTATCTTTTGCCTTCCACCATCCTTTTACATGGTCATACCAGGAACCCCAGAGCACTGAAAAAGAAGTAAAATCAACAGCAGCTATAACTGCCCTAATTGTCTTTAACACATGTGGCATTCATGGTTCCCTGATGACCAGTGCCTGGGAATTTACCATCTGGTTTTAAATCACTGTGGCCATGACTGCTGTGCTCTGTGCTTATCACAGCATTTGTGCTATTAATCCCTCTGGTGTGTGGATGCTCAGAACAGGATCCATGGGTAAGTTTAGAGGGCAACAAATGCAGATTATTACTCCAGAATGAAAAATCCAGGCTGTCTTTGCAGTCAATGGAAAGAAACAGACATTTCCAGTGATTCATCAGCTGGACAAGGCTGGTCTTGACTGGCCCTGCTTTGAGCAGGGGTTTGGACCAGATGGACACTGAAAATGCTTTCCAGCTTCTGTGATTCTAACTTATTTAAATATTTGGTAGTCTATCAGAAGTGCCTGTTTCTCTCCAGCAAGTATCAAGATGATTGTCTAGGACAAAGGTAGCTAATCAATCTTCTATGTATCTGGGACAGATGGCTCTCAAGCTGAGATGGTCAAACACAAGACACAAGGTCTCCTTTAGACGTGAAACTCTCTTGCTGGTCCAGACAGTGTTATTTCTAGGCCTACATGGTGGCAAAAATATTAAGGACCGAAGGAAGCTTTAATGACCTAAACTGTAAACTGCCACCCACCTGACCAGGTTTTCTTTCTTGGATATTCTGTGATATGGGCATCTCTTCTAGAAAAGGAAGAATCAGCTTCTGGGGTTGCTTGCCTTTAGTAAGATAACTCTTTTTTTTCACATGCCCTATTTTTAGATAGATTAATTTATGTAAAAATACTTCCGTAACAAAAATTGCACATTTCTGACAAAATTAACCCTTAGTTTCTTGTGTATCGTGTTAGAATAAACACAATTAAACCGCTACTCCTTTTCAGCTGGCTTCTTTTAAAGTCAGAGAGAGGAGATTAAGCTTGAAAATCATCATGTAGGTTTCTGAAAGATCACAGAATAAAGAGTAGTTGTTGGGTGGGTTTTTTTCCCCAAATGGGAGTGTAAAGATAGATTTAATAATCCTTTAGGTACTAATAAAAACCTGTGAATGAAGATAAATTATGACTGAAACATCTTCAGTAGTTATCATTCCACAGAATGAAATCATCACTAGATATCAAACCATAGCTGAAATAAATAAATCATTGCAATGCGTTTTTAAAATTAACAAAATCTCTTATACAACTGATTGCAGTTCATCACCTTGTCCGGTCATGAATTTCTCCATGAACTCCTCCCAGGTTCCTGGCTCAGGCAACCCCTTGTTCATTCTGTGGAAATGGTAGTATGACACCAGGTTGTCTTTTGCATTTCTTGCCACATAGATTATCTTTATTGACATGAAAAGAGAGAGAGAGTGAAAAATTTAACTTGCACACGGTTATGTAGATATTGAGCGTATCCTAAAGTTTTGTCTTGGACCCTGATGACAGCGTTTTAGCTTTGGAGCTGCCTTTTTCTAAAATCCAGCTCAGGGCACTTAGTCATGACTTCTTTAGATTTTCACAGACTGTGTACATTAAAGAGAAAATATCTGTGGGGACCTTTAGGTTTCATGGACATTCTGGAAAACATATTCTGTCCTGGTTTATGTCATTTTCTTCACCCATGAAGTAGAGTTGAGTCCAGCCTCCTCAGCCTTACCTTACAGTTCTGTTCCCAGAAGGAGGGAGGCATCAGCTGCACAGGCAGATGAGTTTTTATTGTTCTTGGAGATGGCATGGCATTAGCTAACTCTATACCTGTGGGATATTGAATTATGAGATGTGAGTTGTTCTCTGAATTGCACTAGCACTTCTTTGCTGTTCTCATACACGTGAGTTTGACCATGACTTTTCAGCAGTACACCTTGCTCCAATCATTCATCTCCAAAACAATTACATAACAGTGTAACATAAGCAAGATTGCATAAGCATCCTCAGTGTTTCTAGGGAAGTTTTTACCTATATATTCAGGTTAAAAGGGGAAATACTGGTTCATATCTTCTTGCTTTCTCGGGCCCACATCTAACTCTTGCATTCTGAGGGATAGTGATGAATACTGATTTATAATTACTGAACCACAGTTTTTCCTTTGCAATATTTAGTGATCTCCTCCCAGTTGTACAGGTAAGAAATTTTTGCTCCTTTCTAGAATACGAGCATGTGACTGGCTGACTAGACTTTCTGGATAGCATGTAAAGAGAAACTAGGGGAACAACAGTGGATTTTCAGTAGCTGTGAATATATCTGGGAGTACTTGGGAATATCTGGTGATATTTGGAGATGTGTTATTTCCTCCTCTCTCCTTTTTAAACATCTGTCATGACCTTCATAATTTTTTTTCCCTGTCATCTTCTATCATCCTCTGTCATCATCATTTTTTTGTCTCTCTCAGTGTCAACACAGTCTAACTTAGAACAGAAAAAGTAGCACTTCTGCAGAGTTAGTCAATCTTTTTAGCTTCAAATGTGAAGGGATTGTGACAAAGATTTGTGTGGAAGTGGAGCCCTTGCTGGGTGAAGACTCTTGTAGGAAACTGTCTTTGTAAACCGGTGATGCCTGTTGGTTGCCTGAAGGTCCCATAGCTTGTTTAGGTGACTGGACCTAGAACTGAACAGCAGTTACTTGAAACAGTAGCAAAAACTCTGAAAACATTATCCACCTTTTGGGAGTACATCAGTGACAGTTTTCTCTTCCATACAGCCTGTAATCAGAGAATGGGATTCAACTGTCCACATATTGCCATCCGGTTTAGGTACTGTGGGGGATCATTCACAGCGTTTGGATACCACTCCTAAACAGCATGGTCTTCAGTAGCACCTGAATTACATCTGCCAGCCTTGCATCACCTTGAGTAGTACTAGATGTTTATGTTAAAACAACTGAACTAGTTCTTAATACCCAAAATGGTGCATAGTTCTGTAACAAAGCAAGTGGGACCTTTCTCAGGAAACTTACAGCATCAGCACCAAGTGCTTGTTTTGTTTCATTTTGTCTAAAATACAAACCTACTTATGTAATATTCACCTGAGTAACGTTCAGTTGGAGGCTCTGGAATAAACCACTCAAGGAAAGGATGACGTTTGTAAGTCGTTTCACGTCTACACTTCTCAACATCTCCGTTTTGTTGAATCATATCCACTATCTCCTGTGTCCATGTGGTACCTGAAAATATCAAGTGTTTAGATGTTTCCCTCCAGGATAGCCAGGAGTCTCTTCTAGGGAACTGAAAGCCAGAAGAATGGACTCTGCATTAAAGGAGGAAGGAATAGCACAGAAGATAATGGACAAAGTGGAAAGAGAGGATAATGGGGGAAAAATGCTTAATTAGGAATACAAGGGTAATGCCCAAGGCAGAGTTTCAGGGATTCCATTTTACAACAGGCTTCTTCATGCCAAAAGAAATAGCTCCCAACCCCACACCAGTACTGAAAAAAGCTCTGGGATAAACTAACTATTATTTGAATGCTGTATTATTTGCAGAGAGGAATGAAACTCCCTTATTCCAATTTTCATACCTGAGAAAAATTCAGGTATTTCAACTTTTGTTTTCATGCTGAATTTAAGTGACAAAATGCAATAATTGGACTTCAAGTGAGTAAAAATTTCATACAGTTTGAAAATATAAAACTGTGGCAGTATCTGCAAAGTTTCCATTTGAACCACTTTAATGAAGATCAGTGCGTAACACTTCATCTGCCTGAGCGACTGCAAAATCATGTCTTACAGTATTGTGTATCTCATGCCTCTTCTCTTTTATAGCTGTGATCCCTGTGTTAAGCACATCTCATCTGAGATACTGTGGCAGGTCAGCTAGAGAACAGGCTAAGAGATAACTTGGAAAGCAATATGGGAAGGAAAATCAGCTGTTAAGATGCTTGAATTGTGCATCTCAGGCAGATATGGTATAATGTCAAATGGACTCCCAACTCTTTTTTCGGTTCAATGTCTGTCAGGTTTTAATCCAGACTGGATAAAATAACGTGGTTTTTCTTTCAGTATGTAGGCAGTAAATTAAAAGCTTTCAGGTTCTACAAAACTAATAGTGGTGGGGTTTTTTGTTGTTTTTTTTTCCCCTACTGAAAAAACCCCCAACAAACCCGCTCTTAAATATTGTTGTTAATTCAAATAATAATTTTTTTATGATTATCAAATGTTCCCATATCTATTCCTGAATCTCCTGAACTGTACATGTTTTTATTCATGTGGGATTAATGTTGATACTTGTTATTCATTGTTTTCTTGTGTAGTAAGTATAAAAGGTCTGATGAAGAGGAGAAATAGTGGCCAGCCACTGAATATAATGCCAGATAGCTAATATTAATGGTGGGTATTTAATTTTATTGGCTAAAATTATTAAGTGAATTTGGTTATTTCCTTGAAATAATTAATCCGTTTTCAGAAACCACTATTGGTTTACACACCAAGTATTTCCCCAAATATATAATACCTTCCATAGTCATTTCAGTCAGTTTCTATTATTGCTTGGTAATGATGACTTTTTTCTAGGCATTGTTAAATCATTACTTATTGGTGGAAAACTTCTATTGTTGTCATTAGCATAAATGCATGTAATCTCAATTCAAGGAAACATTTAAGTATAGGCCGTTAGACTTTGGCCGTCTGTACTTCAGTAGTAACAGATTGTTGTTATTTCTGCCAGAGAAGTCCAGAAGTTACTAGTCACAGCTGACACAGCTTCATGTCTTTAAGATGTGTCTGGTTTGGAATTATACCAATATCAGTTACAACAGAAAAACAGAGTTTTCAATTTCAACAATAAACGCTATCCCAAACTTTCCTGTTCTCTTTCCTACACACACTAACCTGCTTTTGCATAGGTTGAAATGAGCACATCGTCCGGTCTGGCTTTGAACTTTTGTACTTGATCCCATGTCATGAGCATTGGTTTTGTGAGGGGAACACCTTCCACATCAGTTAGCTCACTTCGGGTAATTGTGGCTTTCAGACTCAAATCTTTCATTTTATCCATGGCTGTTGAGCACTGCCTGAAGAAGGAAAGGCTTGGAATTAACATGTTTGCTCTGAAAAACCCCCTAAATTTACTCATCCATTCTTGAGGTCTCTCTTATTGACTGAATTCCATGTCCTCTGATTTCTTTGGCCATGATTTGGCCTATCTGGATTCATATACAGATGTTTCTTAAAGCTGGATCTCATTTTCAGAAATGGTTGGTATATTACTGATAGTTCTCAATGTCCCTAAAAATCACTCTGTTTACCGAGATACAAAAAGATAAAAAACCCATTATTCCCATTTCAAATATATTTATGTAAAATTCTGACTGTAGATATGATGCCTTTGAAAGGCAAGAAAAAGAGGTGTGATTCAAAAGAATGCAGAGCATAACATTTGACAATGAAATCAGCATTCAGGACCCAACCCTTCCTCCGTAGAGAAAATAAACAGAAATTCCTGCTAACACCCTTTGTGCTTCATACTCACGAAAATATTTGCAGACCTTTTCTGTCTTTTGTTCCTGAATCTTTTCACTCCTGGAGTCTCTGCCGTATTTTGAAGTTTGTTGCATATAAATAACCTGAACTAGATAGATCATTAACTAAAGGTTGTTAGGCTTTAATTACTTAAATCAATCTGTTTTACAGTAACTAATTATTGATTTCTGGATTTCTCTCAATGAAGCCCCTTCTTAGCCATAACTTTCAGAGCTTTGAATCTGGTCAGAGGAAAGCTCTGTGTTAGGGGAGGCTATAGAACTAATCTCAATTAAAAATATCAACCAGAAAAGAGAAAAGACATTTCAATCCCAACTGCAAACATTGCTAGACTATTTCCTTTCGTTTTCTTGTTTACTCACAGCAATTTCACACAGATTCAGGTGAGCAGAGCAAGATGTTTCATTGGGCAATGACTCAAGAAATTAAAAAAAAAATAAAAGAAACTTGCCAGAGAATTTTTTCTGCTTCAACTTCTTCAGTCCTTGGCTGTATTGACAACTACGCAGCAACTTAGATCTTCAGGCACAGGTAGGATGAAAACTTGGGTGGGTGGAGATTCAGTTCTTCCTATCGGTATGAGGGGAGTGGAGGAGGAAGTGCAGCAGCAGCCAACAGCTGAACAGTTTTTCTGGAGTGAAATCCTTTTTTGTGAAATCCTTTCTAATCCTGTGAAAGAAAAATCCTTCGAATTCTCATCTAAAGTGTGATGACCAACACTATCAAATGTTGGTCAGTAGCTTCAGCAAGATTATTTTAATTTGCCTCTGTCATTGTGAGCAGTCTTGGAATAATTAATTTTGCAAAGGTTACACGTGCACAAGCAAAGGAAAAACAATCCCAAATAATTTTATTATTTATTTCCCACCAGCAGGTGATGTCCAGCCACTGTCCGGGAGGCAGAGTTTCAGCCACATGGTAGTTGCTCTGTGTAAGCCTACTGCACTCATAGCACTCATACTTACTAGCACTTACTAGCTTTTAAGGGGAAAATTTTCTCCATCTTGTGGATGTGGCATTCACAACTTCTCTGGACAGCCTGTTCTAGCCAGTGTCTCATCACCCTCACAGTAAAGAATTTCCTCCTAGCAACTAATGTAAACCTAATGTCTTTCAGTTGGAAAGCATTCCCCCTTGTCCTGTCACATGCCCTTTTAAGAAGTCCCTCTGCATGTTTCTTGTAGGCTCCCTTCAGGTACTGGAAGGCCACAATTAGGTCACCTCAAAGCCTTCTCTTCTCCAGGCTGAACAATCCCAATTCTCTCTCAGTCTTTCCTTACAGGAAAAATGCTCCTTCCCTCCATCTTTGTGGCCCTCCTCTGGATTTGCTCCGACAGGCTGACGTCCTTCCTGTGCTGGAGCCCTCAGATCTGGAAACAGTACTTCAGGTGAGGTCTCGTTAGAGCAGAGGGGCAGATTCACCTCACTCGATCTGCTGGTTGTGCTGCTTTTGATGCAGCCCAGAATACAGTTGGTTTTCTGGGCTGCAAGTACACATTGCCAGCTCATCTCCTGCCTCTCATCCACCAGCACCTCCAAATCCTTCTTGCAGAGCTGGTCTTGATCTGTTCAACCCCCAACCTGTATTGATACTGGGAGGATGACAACATCAGAGAATATATGGTTAAGGTTTAATATTTCTTCTTTCTACTTTCAAGTTCTGTCATGGGATTTGCCATTTTCCTCTCTGTGTTAAACCTGTGCTGGTTCTGTTTGTTCTTCTCATACCTGCACCTGGCAGTTCATTTAGTGGTCTGTAATGTTATTCACCACCCTTTCAGTTATGCAATCATGCTGATAATGCAGTAATCCCCAAAGCATATCAGCTGGTGAGTATGAACAAAGAAAACCCAAGAACTGCTTATTGAGTGACTCTTTTATTGCAGCTGTGAATCTCAGTAGCCTTTGAACAGTGAACTCTGCCAGATAAGCTACAGTGAGGTCAAAACCCACAGGGAGATGAGAATTAAACTCATTGGCCCAGGGACTGAATTTCTGGTCTGGGATTATGATTTACAGGGCTACTTTTAAAAAAGACCACGCATGCTCTGCAGAGAGCTTCCTCCAGGTTTCCATTGACCTTTTCTTGAGTGCAAACTGCTGGCAGGCATTTCTTCATTAAAAAAACACTGTGTTTATTTAATTTTATTTTATTATTTGATTTGATTTTAGCTTGGCTGTGTTTTGTTGTTTGCACAGGATCAGGCTTGAAATGGGATGAAGTTTACAAATCCTACATCAGTATCAAGCCCTATGATATGATTTTAAGTCTGATTTTCATCAGATTTTACTTATATTTACCTATCTAGATAATATAGGATACTATGTCTTATAAATTAAACTCTATATTAAAATCTATATCTGACACATTTGAGTGAAATTTTTTTTTCCATGTTATGCTTAACGTTTGTATTACATTTCTCTAAAACTCTAGTCTCCCTCTGCTGGACAAAACACAGTCTTTACTCCAGAAGATGTTAAAATATTTTGAATTTAGCATTACATTTTAAAGCTACTGAAATCCTTAGATAATAACCTGTACTCTTCGTTCAGAAAAATGCATACTTTGGAGAAATGAAAAGGCACTCTGGAAAGATCTAGGTTTCACTTTGAGGCTTCCTGAATTTTAAAGCTGCGATCTTCTCTTGGTGACTGATTTAAGCTTGACCTGACTGTGAGTCGGTGAGCAACCTTAAGCAACGAAAGCTTTTTGTGCTGTGGGATGCATCTGGAGTTGATCACAAACCATGTCCTGTCATAGACTCCCAGCTGTTACAGCCCGTATACTGTTGAGAACAATCCTGCAGGTATCTGTAAAATAAGAACAGTACTGCCAGTCTTGTGGTGGTCATTTAATGAACGTCTGGGTTGCAATCAGGTGTAGGTGAGATAATCGTCACAGATATATTTATGTAATAGCAAAGTAAGTACTGAGGGAAATGTTAAGTGTGAACATGGAATGGAAAGTCCTAAGAATTTAAATCAGTGACACATTTAAGCACGGTCCCTATCAGTAAAGCACTTACGTTCCATTACCATCACACTCGAGAAATTTCTTTGCTTTAAGTATCCTCTCTCCAGCAGAGTTTCCTGCTAGAGGAAGTGCTGGAGCCCCCAGTGTGTATTACTCTGATCAACTCCATATGTGTTTGGGTCACGTTCATATTAGTATATAATCTTGTAATTGTGGGCATGCATAGTCAAGTGAATAAGTTTAATTGGAATCCTGCAGCTTTTTCTAAATACTTTTCCCAAGAAAATATGCATATGAAGTGCTGCAGTGTCCCCTTGTCAGTGGCACTACATGCTTGTGGCCTTGTTTCTGGAAAGTCTTTTGTAGAAATAAAAGGTCAGGTACTCACTATGCAGAATAACATAACACGATCCCACTTGTAAATGAGATTTGGGTTAGAGCCATGGGAAGGAAAACAGACATTTTTAATAAACAGTTACAGAGCCTGGTACCCTTTGTATATAATAAATCATGGAGAGTACTTTAAAACATTAATTCACATGTCAATACGTGATTCAGTTGGCGGCAGACTTCTGTTTGCTAGCAAGCTCAGTGTGGACAATGCCAATGCTGGCAGCATTACTTGGCAGAGATGAGATAGAAGCTGTTCATGTTCTCAGGGTTAAATTTAAACATTGGTGTAACAATAGTCTACCTGAGAGAACTTGGGAGCAATGCTTAGTTTCGGGTGCTTGGCATGGCTGTGTCCTTGTTTCTTCCCAAAGGAAACCATAGAATTTGTGCTAGATGCTTTGTGGGACTGGTGCCCCAAGACTTAGTTCATGCTGTGATGAGCAACCAGAGGTGAAGACAAATGTGGACCAAGAGCAAATGTAACTGAAGAGCCTGTAGATTGCAAGTAATGGGTATGTGCCCAAGTTTCCAGCCATGCATGAATTGATGAGCAAGTGCTAACTGAGTATTTGTGGTCCTTTTCCTCAGAGCACCACCAAGTTGAAATGTAATTTATTTTCTCCATCCTTTCCTGTCACCATGAAACTGCCAAATTACAGCAGGAAAGAAATGTTTTTTTAAAATATGCACAACAAAGATAATATATGTTGTCCACAGCTCTGTGCTGATTCCTTTGCATCAACAGATGACCCTTATTCTTAAAGCTGGATCCAAGATTCTAGTTCTCCTAAACAGAGTAAGTTGTCATGTGTTGCATTTAAGGATCCACATGCAAACTTCGTGCCACAGTAATAGTGGGGGTTTTTTTAGCAACTGTCTTGGTAAACTGATGTGAAAGTATTTCCTTTCAAGCCAAACATCTGCTTTGTAGCACAGATTCTTGTGGATACCTGCACTTGCATTAAGTGAAGTTATTCAACAGGCTATTTGCATGATCCCTTCTTTACGGATATAATCAAACCTTCTTTGAAGGGGACTTTGTAAACTGTATCATTTCATATCTGCCGTCTTTCAACTGGCATTTCTTTCTGAGGCTCCAATTTGACTGTTTAGTGAGTATTTGAACCTCAGCAGCAGAATAAAATGCCTGTAAGCCAGGGGAAACACATTTGCTCTTAAGACCCTATATACACCTATACATCTTCTATACCCCTTTAGACAAGGATGTCATTGAGACAAAATAGCTTTACTGCCTTGGATTTACTATTTCATATGGATCCCTTGGGGCTACTGGCAGAGGAGCCTGCCTCTGAGGCTATGTGAAAGTAAGAAGGTAGTTTAGAGCAAAACACAACCAGACTTGCAAAGTTTTTTTTGGTGATTATTTCCTGAGAAGAAATATGCACTTCTTCATTACAGCTGAAGCCTGGAGATTTAATTTAATTTAATTCTTGGCATTACTGGTGGTATAGCAGGATACTTAAGTGCTACCCTGTAATATCTTAGGCACTAAAACATCTGGCTACTCAAGAAGAGTTTAGGAATATAGTTAGGTCTTGTTGAAAGAAAATCAGAGGGACAAAAGCAAAATTTGAACTCAATATTGCTACTTTTGTTAAGGATAATAAAAAGTCTTCATACAGATAGCAAAAGGAGGGACAAGGAAAACTTCCATTCTTTACTGGACATGGGTGGGAACATAGTTATCAAAGATGAGGTAGAGGTATTTAACACCTTCTTTACCTCAGTCTTCAACGGTAAGCCAGGTTGTCTTGAGGACAGATGGCTTCTGGAGCTTGTAGACAGGGATAAGAAGCTGAATAACCCCCCTATAATCCAGGAGGGAACAGCAACCTGCTGAGCGAGCCACTTGGATCCTTACAAATCTATGGGACTATATAGGATCCACCCAAGGGTGATGAGGGAGATGGTGGAAGAGCTCTCCAAGCTGCTCTTCATCATTTACCAACAGTCCTGGCTCTCTGGGGAGGTCCCAGATGATTGGAAGTTGACGAATGTCACACTGATACACAAAAAGGGCTGCAAGGAGGATCTGGCAAACCACAGGCCTGTCAGCCTGACCTCAGTGCCTGGCAAGGTTATGGAGCAGATCATCCTGAGTGCAATCACACAGCACAAGGGATCAGACCCAGCCAGCACAGGTTTAGGAGGGGCAGGTCCTGTCTGACCAACCTGATCTCCTTTTATGATC